>JAUPFP010000042.1:672044-1272044 GCA_036925085.1 Brachycybe producta | reverse complement strand
TTTCGTAATGACTTAACACCAGTTTGCATATGAATTATTCGGACGCTTCTTGTGTGAGGAGCGGAGAGGTGATTTACTCAGTGGCGGATCGCAGCACGGGCTGCAATAAGCGCGCATTTCAGGCCTCAGTATCGCCGGGGCATCATTATATGTTTAATATTTTGTTAATTGATAAAACAAAATATAAAATAATAAAAACAATAAAGGCAAAGCCTCCAAAACACTCAATCCGCCACTCTTGCTTTTAATTGGCGCCACATATCAAGATTTTTTACAACAACAAATGACTTAACACCACTTTGCCTTTAAATTTAAAGGGTTCAAATATGGTTTCAGATGTGCAGCGTTTACCTCTGATGTCTTCCGTTAACCCACTGACTGTGATTATGTGACGTAATGTCTGCAGAATGGAACACCTTTCCACCGTTTGCACAATGTCACCCAATGGAATGTAGAGTACTTGGTGTACGACGTGAACAATTCCATTGCTTGCAACATTGTTTGGTTGCAGGATTTGAGATCCCGAAGCCGTGTACCACTGTATTTAGAAATAATTTTAAATTATATTAATGCTGTTTCTTGCAAAAAATTCGTACGAATAGTCATACCGGTCCACGGTTATTGACGTAGATGTTCATGCGGACACTTTTGGCAGGAACCAGACTAGGAACAAGCATCTCGTTTGTGACTTGTGTTGTGTACAAGTTCACTGGAACCACGTGGTACAGTAGAAGTTGCTGAAGTTTTTCTGGATTCATTTGGATTCCTTCGAGCTGCGACTGTGGCATTTCGGCAAAGGCTTCATTTGTGGGAGCGAACACTGTGAACGGTCCTGGTTCACTCAAGTTAACGTTCAACCCAGCTGTGCTCAGCAAGTCGGTAAACGTTGTCAAGTTCAATTGTTTGGCGAGTTGAACCACATTGAGGTCGTTACGGACAACGGGTTCGACTTTTGGAATAGTGATACTTTCAAGTGGATTGTAGAGGATCTGTTGATTTAGAAATTAAAAAAAAATGGAAGATGGTTACATACTGTAAGCATAATCCCGTCAAGTCAAATTTTAATGAAATTACCCGATCAATTATGTGAACAACTCCGTTTGTTACGGAAATGTCGGGATTGACGATCGGAACTCCGTTTACAGTGAGTCCTCCTGCCATGCTTATTCGTAATAACTGACCACCCATTGATGTCAGTTCCAACCCTTCTGCCATACCTTCAGTGTAGTACGTTCCATTGACCATGTGATTCAGAACGAATTCTTAACATATGACAACAATCGTAAACAATTAGTTGAATTATACGATTCATTGGTTACAGTGTAGATATTTACCTTCTAATAGACTGGAGTTCTTTTCAAGAGCATCAATGATGGATGATGGTAGAGTGTTTAAGGCACGGTCACTTGGAATAAACACTGTGTATGCTCCAGGTTCTAAGAGTGCGTTATAACGTTAGTTGAGACAGTTTGACACGATTAACTTTGATAAATGGTGTAGAAATACCTTGAAGACGTCGTGGCAGTGTCGTGTTACGAATAAGATTCTGAACTTTGTCGGTGTCGTTTCGTGGTTGTAGAGTATCGAGAGCTGTTCCATTTGGCAATGGGTATAACACCTTGTTAACTATGTGCAAGACACCGTATCCACTGTCACTGTCCGGTAGGATGACTCTTGCTCCGCCAATAGTAATAACCTACACAAACACAATAAAATTCATATTTAGTAAGTGGCTTAGAATTACGTTTTTATTTGTACAAACCGGGCCATAAATGTTGCATCGAACATCTTGACCTTGTAGAGTTTTTAATAAGTTGTCGTTTAACAAATCTGTTGACTCGATTTTCTTGGGTAGAATGTGATAGAGAATGACATCCTTCAAAAACGTGGGGTCGTCTTCGAGTTTTCTCCTAACCTGAGGTGGCAAACCACTAAATGCTGAATCTACGGGCGCCAATATGGTATATGGGCCTCCATGTGATAAAATCTGATCAACATCAGCTAAATCAATCAGATAAAAGAATATGGACACGCTAAGAAGACCACGTCCTTCTGGAGCGGGATAGAAGGGTATGGTTGTGGCTTCGGTGATTTCTGGATAACTTGTTGATGTTGGTAACAGTGTGGACAAACTCGTTTCTTCAGTGACATTACTGTATATTGATACTTCTGTTAAGTTGAAAACCGCTGGGTACTTTGTCGTACTATAGAAAGGTGTCGCGGAAGTTCCTTCTTCAACTTTATGCTCTGTAACGACAGTTTCTGTAGTCACTTCCGTGCTAGTTGTTTCTTTGTAACCTGCAGTGCTTGTTTCTGCTTCTGCTGTTGTTTCTGCTTCTACTGTTGTCTCTGCTTCTGCTGTTGTCGCTGCTTCTGCTGTTGTCGCTGCTTCTGCTGTTGTCGCTGCTTCTGCTGTTGTCGCTGCTTCTATTGTTGTCGCTGCTTCCGCTGTTGTCGTTGCTTCTGCTGTTGTCGTTGCTTCTTCTGTCGTAGTCGTACTGCTGATATTTACTGGTAGTTGAGGATAAGAAGTTATGGTGGCAAGTGATTCGGTAACATTCAAATATGATGTTGGGCTTGCAGTAGCCTCTTCTGTGGTTGATGTCGAGTAAGGGATTTCAGTGACACTTTCTGCTTCGCTAGTATATTCTACTATTTCTGTTGTTTTTGTCGTACTTTCTGTAGCTGATGCTGTTGTTGTAACATCTGGATGTTCAGTCGTAACATGGATCGTTGTCTGTTCAAGAGGAGGTGGTGTTACGCCATATTTATCATAATGAAGAATACCACTGAGAAGATGAATAACTCCATCAGCTGCTGGAATATCCACTTGAATGATAGGATAATTATTCAAATAATATTTTCCATTGAGAACGAGGACAATCAGTGGCTGTCCACCGACTGTGCGGCAGGTGAAGCCATTTCCGAAGTCTCGACTGAATGTCGCGTCGATACAGATGTGGTCAACAAATACATCTGAAAATAAGATTTATATATTTGTGTAAGTCGATTGTAGTTTACTGAAATAAAATGATAAAGGGTAAAATGTTTACCTCTAACAGCTGTTTTGTTGGTTACCAACTCTTGAATAACATCAGTAGGCAATCCTTGTAAGTACACGGAATACGGAATGAAAGCTGTGTAACTCTGAGTGGTTGGCAGTGTAGCATTCAGATCTGTTACATCAATCTCAAGACCAGCATCCTTAAATTGTTGCTCAATGACGGAAGGAATTGTGTCATTGGGGCTCGGAATTGTGTATGTGATTGTTGTAATGGGCGTTCTTAATGTTGTTCCATATTCTTCTGTAGTCAAATTTAAAGATTCCGTTGACGTTTCTACCTCTGTGTGTGCGGTTCTTTCAGTTACATTTTCAGCAGTTACACTAGTTGTGACTTCTGGAGTTTCGTATGAAGTAGTCATTTTTTCTGTCGAAATTTCACTTTCAGGTGTGGAATGTATTTCTGATGTTGTGGTTGCTTCTGCTTCTGCACTGGTAATATACTTGATTGTGGACACTTCTGTAGCATTCTCTACAACTGGATACTCACTACTAGTACTTATGGTAGCATTTAGAGAATACACAGTTGTAGAAGTGGATATCGTTTCTTCAGAAGTTGTGTACAGTTCTGTTGCAGTTGTATATTCTTCGTGAGGTGTTGTCAAATTTTCGTAAATCATTGTCACGTCTTTGTAAGATGTTGTCACATTTTCTTTGACCTGATCTTCCACTGCCATAGTAACATTAACACGTACAGTTTCTTCGATAGTTGAAACAGTTGTTTCTTCAAAAGTCGTTGTTGTACTTGTAACCTTTTCAGTAGGGAATGCTCTGGCCTTGGGTGTTTCAGATGCGAGTGTTGTACTTTCTACAGTCTCGGTTGTTTCAGATGCAAGTGTTGTACTTTCTGCAGCCTCCGGTGTTTCAGATGCGTGTGTTGTACTTTCTGCAGTCTCAGTTGTT
This sequence comes from Brachycybe producta, assembly GCA_036925085.1. NCBI lineage: Eukaryota > Metazoa > Arthropoda > Diplopoda > Playtdesmida > Andrognathidae > Brachycybe > Brachycybe producta. The sequence continues at coordinate 1,268,080 of JAUPFP010000042.1, read as the reverse complement.
TCAGATGCGAGTGTTGTACTTTCTGCAGTCTCGGGTGTTTGAGATGCGAGAGTTGTACTTTCTGCAGTCTCGGGTGTTTCAGATGCGATTGATGTACTTTCTGCAGCTTCTGGATGTGCAGTTGTTGTTGAACTGATAATTTGTGGTTCAATGTTTAATAACCCATTGATGAGATGTATTACACCATCCAATGCTGGTATGTCAACTTGGATAACGAGGAAACCGTTACAATAAAGCTGTCCATTTTCGTGAGTGACAGAAATTGGTTTCCCACTGAGTGCATTGCAAGTAAATCCATCAGTCAATTGTTGACTGTATGTCGCACCAGGACATACGTGATTGATGAATACATCTAATAAAATAAAATGTAAGAAAATATATTCAAGTTTTCTTTTATGATGAAAGCATCAATAATATTTTTTTCTCTCTATTTACCTCTCACTGCTGAATTATTGTTGACAATGTTTCGAAGTATTTCAGAGGGTAAACTTTGAAGATACAATGAGTACGGCAGGAATGCAGTGTACAGTTGTGTATCTGGAACTTCACGAGAAAGATCGGTGACGTTGATTTCATAACCAATATTTTCAAATTGTGTTTTGAATGCCGATAGAATGGTTTCATTTTGTGGCAGAACACTTGGTTCAGCTGCATATTTCGTTGTTGTAATTGCTGTTCCTGTTGTTTCTTCAATTGTCTCTGTCGATTTAGATATTTCTGTTGTTTCAGTTGTTTCTTCCGAGATCGTAGGATATGTCACATTTCTCTCGGTAGATACTTCTACAGCTTCTGTTGCGTTCTCCGTTACAACAGAATATTCGGTCACAGATTCTGTTGTATAGACCTCTGGCACAAGTGGAATGCTCGTAACTGTTGTAGCTATTTCTGTTTGATTAGCTTCCTCGGTAGATGTTGTATATTCTCTTGATTCCGGAATTGTTGTCTCTTCTCTGTATGTTGTTGTCACTTCTTCGGTGACTTGAGCTTCCACTGGCACTGTGGCATTTGCTGTTATTGTCACACCTGCAATCTCAGTAGTTGTTTCATATTCAGTAACCTCTGGTGTAGCTGATGATAGTTCTTCAGTCGTAGTTACTGTTATACTAGGTTGCGTAGTAGTTGCCGCTGTTTCTTCCGTTGGGAATGCTCTTGCTCTTGGCGTTACAGTGATTGTTGTTACGTCAGTGGCATTCCATGGTTTCGTTGTTGTCTCGGCAATTATAGTTGTGTGCTCTTCTAATGGTGTGGTAGTAACTCGAGGCTCGAAAAATAAGAACCCATTGATAAGATGAACGACTCCATCCAAAGTTGGAATATCCACTTGAATAATTGGTATTCCGTTGACGTGGTATATGTCATTTCTGTGTGTGACAGTGATCGGCTTGCCTTCGATAGAAGTACATTGAAAACCATTGGAAAACTGACGACTGTATGTTGCTTCCGGGCAAATGTGTCCAGCGAATACATCTGCAAGAAAAATAATTATGAAATTTAATTAACTTTCTTAATGAAATACTATTTAGTAAAATTGCATACCACCAACAGCTGTCTTGTTTTTAATAATATCTTCTAGTGTGGATGTTGGGAATTGTTCAATAAAGGTAAAGTGTGGAATAAAAGCTGTGTAGAGATATCGATCCGGAAGTCTGTTCGATACATCAGACACATCTATATCATATCCAGCCTTTGAAAATTCTGTTTCGATAATGGCTGGTATGGTCATATTTGGTGTTGATGGTTGTGTTACGACAGTTGTATATTCAGCTTCCACAGTTGTATATTCTTCAGGTTGTTTTGTTACTGTTGTAGCTTCAGTGACCACATAAACTTCAGTTGCGGTGGCCTCTTCTACAGTTGTAAATTCCTCAGGAAGAACTGACACTGTTGTTGTAGATTCTTCTGTTGCATAAACCTCAGATGTAGTAGCTTTTTCTGGAACTTGGGTAGTACTGTAGTTTACTCTGGTGACATTTTCACTCACAGCTGTATATATTGTAGTTGTAGCCTCCTCCTCTTCAGTGACATTTACTACCTTTGGTGTTAATGTTTGATATGCTGTTGTTTCTGTTAAATTTGTTACTGTTGTCGTCTCTATTTCCTCTTCTGGCATAGTTTCAGTTATGTTCTCTGTGGGAATGACAGTTACCAAGCCAGTTGTGAATTCGTATTCTGTCGTAACTTCAGTCACTTCCGCTGTTTGAGTGTAATTTTCTGATGGTTCTGTGATATTCAAAACTTTTGATGGTCTTGTAACAGATTCTCTTGTGGTTGTAATTGCTTTTTCCGTTAGTTCTGTTAACTCAGTTTCGGTATATGTTGTCACGTTTATGGGTAGTTCAGTTGTTTCTTCAGGAGTATACGCTGTAGTAGCATTAGTAATTTCAGGAACTGGAGTAATGCCTGCATCCTCCAAAAATAGTAAGCCATTTATGAGATGTACCACTCCATCAGCAGTTGGAATGTCTGTTTGCACAATTGGGAAGTTGTTACAATAGTACTTTCCATTGTGCTTTCTGATGTTGATTTGTTTCCCGCCCAAAGAAACACACGAATTTCCAGGTCCGAATTGGGCGCTGTATAAGGCTCCATTACAGACATGATTGACAAAGAGATCTGTGTGTGAGAAGTCATAAATATTGTAATTATTATCGATTGTATTATTAGGCGACTTTGTAAAATGATAACAAAAATGAGTACCTTCAACAAATGTTTTATTGTTGGTAAGTTCAAAAATAATTGTTTGAGGAAGTCTAAGGAGGTAGTTAGAATAGGGCAAGCACGCAGTGAAGACATGTCCAGATGGGAGTCGAGGTTCAAAATCGGTAGCATCAATCTCGTGTCCGATTCTTCTGAACTGCTGTTTCAAAACTGATGGTATCGTGTCATTTGGTGAAAGCCGTTCAATCTCTACGGTGGTGTCATCTAATGGTGTCTTTGTTGTTTCGACACCAGTTACCAATTCTGTCGTTTCGGCACCAGTTACTAATTCTGTCGTTTCGGCACCAGTTACCAATTCTGTCGTTTCGGCACCAGTTACCAATTCTGTCGTTTCGGCACCAGTGACTATTTCTGTCGTTTCGGCACCAGTTACTAATTCTGTCGTTTCGGCACCAGTGACTATTTCTGTCGTTTCGGCACCAGTGACTAATTCTGTCGTTTCGGCACCAGTTACTAATTCTGTCGTTTCGGCACCAGTTACCAATTCTGTCGTTTCGGCACCAGTTACTAATTCTGTCGTTTCGGCACCAGTGACTAATTCTGTCGTTTCGGCACCAGTTACTAATTCTGTCGTTTCGGCACCAGTTACCAATTCTGTCGTTTCGGCACCAGTGACTATTTCTGTCGTTTCGGCACCAGTGACTAATTCTGTCGTTTCGGCACCAGTTACTAATTCTGTCGTTTCGGCACCTGTTACCAATTCTGTCGTTTTGGCACCAGTTACCAATTCTGTCGTTTTGGCACCAGTTACCAATTCTGTCGTTTCGGCACCAGTTACTAATTCTGTCGTTTCGGCACCAGTTACCAATTCTGTCGTTTCGGCACCAGTTACCAATTCTGTCGTTTCGGCACCAGTTACCAATTCTGTCGTTTCGGCACCAGTTACCAATTCTGTCGTTTCGGCACCAGTTACTAATTCTGTTGTTTCGGCACCAATTGCCAATTTTGTGGTTTCGGCACCAGTGACTGACTCTGTGGTTTCTGTACTAGTAATAAATTTTGTTGTTTCCACAGCAGTGCTCAATTTTGTGGTTTCGGCACCGGTAACAACTTCTGTTGTTGCTTCATAGGTTACGTTCGTGTATTCTTCGGAAGAAACAGTAGACGGAATTGTAGAAACCTCTCTAGTTGCCTCCTCTGTAGTATATTTACTTTCAACTGTAGATTCGCTTGTAGAACTTGGCGGTGTAACTGTTTCTGCTCTGTAAGTCATCCTTTCTGGAGCCTGTGTAGTTTCTTCTACAGTAGTGGTAGTAATGAACTCCGTGGTTGTATAGTTTTCAACGGAAACACTTGTCTTTTCTGTAAGTGTAGAGCTTTCCACAGTTACTTCTGTTGTGGGCATTTCAGTACGTGGTGTGATGCCGTCATATTCGTGAGATAGTAAACCATCAAGTAAGTGAATGACACCATCTACAGTTGGAATGTCCACTCGAATAATTGGAAACCCATTGCTGTAATATTTTCCATTAGAAGTAGTGATGACTATGGGGTTACCGCCTACACTGATACATGTAAATCCATTTCTAAAAGTCGAACTATAAATGGCACCAGGACAGATATGATCCACAAATGTTTCTGCAAAATTATAATAATATTTTGTATTAGTATTTGTATAATTTTTTTTTGGGGGAAAATTGTGAGCAGCGGTTAACATTTAAGTCATACCTGTAACAAGTGTTTCATTGTTAACAAAGTCTTGAATGAGATCACTAGGTAATCCTCGCAAATAGATGAAATACGGAAGAAACAGAGTATAAAGTTGAGTTGGTGGAAGTTTGGGGATGAGGTTTCGGACGTCAATGTCAAAACCGGCCTCTTCGAACTCTTCTTTTATTATAGAAGGAATTGTTTCATTTGGTGATGGTGTAGAAACTTCTACCGTTGTAAATTCAACAGGTGTTGTTGTTGTTGTTGTAATAGATTCTGTCGTATAGATTTCTGGCGTACTCGATTCAAGAATTGTTCCGGTTGTTCCCTCAGTATACACTTCAGTTTCGATCGGAATTGTTTCAGTAGTTTCAGATACATTGGTTGCTGGTATGGGCGTTTCGTACTCTTTTGGCTTTCTGGGTATTTCACTTGTAACTTCTGGTAGTTCGGATGTGCTTTCAACAGTTGTATATTCAATAGGTGTTGTAGTTGTAGCAATAGATACAGTCGTATAGCTTAAAGGCGTGCTCGATTCAAGAGCTATCCCGGTTGTTCCCTCAGTATACACTTCAGTTTCGATCGGAATTGTTTCGGTAGTTTCGGAAACATTGGTTGTTGGTGTGGACGTTTCATACTCTTTTGGCTTTCTCGGTGCTTCACTTGTAACTTCAGGTTGTTCTGATGTGCTTTCGACAGTTGTATATTCAGCAGCTGTTGAGGCTTCAGTATGGTGTGTTACATTTTCTCGTGAAGAAAGAACGGTTGTTGCTAAAGCTTCTAGCGTAGATGTCTCTCCTGTGTAAACTATGGTACTCTCGACTGTTGTGTAATTCTCGGGTACTAACGTAGTTATTGTACTTTCTGTGCGTTCTGCTTCGGTTGATGCCAGTGTTGTATGAGCTGATGGCAAAGTTGAAGTTTCAGAAACTGTAGTGTATGATTCTGAAATTGTAGTATTTTCAGGAGTTTCGTGGTATGTAGATGATTCCGAAACTTCCTGTTCGGTACTCGTTTCCGTTGTCGAGTAAGCTTCGTAGCCGAGAGTAGTTTGTGTCGTTATCTCGGTATAATTTTGTGTTGTAGAGACTGTTGTTTCTTCTTTCGGTGGTGGTGTCACACTAATATCTTCGAAGTAAAGAATGCCATTTAGAAGATGAATCACACCATCTGCTGCTGGAATGTCCACTTTTACAATAGGAAAGTCGTTGCAGTAATATTTTCCATTGATTATTGTGACCACAATTGGCCGTCCACCAACTGATGTGCATGTGAAGCCATTGTGAAATTCAGAACTATATGTTACATCTGGACATATATTATTCACAAACACATCTGCAAAAAAATATAAACATTTATGTGGTAACAAGTGTATTTTACAAAGTTCACATGTGATGTATTTTATTATGCTTACCTCTTACTGCTGTTTTGTTTGTGGCCAGGTCATGAAGTGTGTCAGAAGGTAAACCTTGCAGATAAAAAGTGTTTGGAAGGAATGCAGTGTACGTCTGCGTATCTGGCAGTGTTTCATTAAGATACGAGATGTCAATTTCGTAGCCCACAGATTCAAATAGTTGCTTGATTGCAGTTAAAATGGTTTCGTATGGAAATGGAGTGGAATGCACTGTCGTCGATGTGGATACTAAAGTTGAAACTGGCTCTGCTGGTGTTGGACTCGTTTCATTTCCAACTTCAACGTATGATGGCGTAGATGAACTTGTAGGAGTTTCATAGGAAGTTGAAGATTGTGGTTCTTCTGTTGTTCTGTACTCAGGTGCTTCTGGAGACAATGCGTATTCTGTTGTTGTTTCTTGAGCCTCTGAAGTAACAGGTGCCTCTGTTGTTGTTGTTATTGTTGTAGTAACAACTTCTGTTGTTTTGGAAGTTATATTTTCTGTTGTCTCATCTATTGCAATTGTATACTCGGACGACGTTGCTTGTTTTTCAGTCGCAGCTACTGTAGTGTATATTTCTTCTGTGGTCGTTTCGGCTTCCATTGTAGTAGATGCTATTGGGGATTCTGTTTCTTGTACAGCAATGTATTCGATTGTGGAAGGTCCTGTTGCATTTTCTGCAACTGCGTACAGCTTTGTCGTTGGTTCACTCGTGGGTACCTCGTATGATGTGACAGCTTCTGTTGTTCCTGCAACTGTTATGGATTCTTCCGTTGCTTCGGTTTGATTAATCGCCGTTGTTCTCGTCACATGTTCTTCCGTAACTTGAGATTCCACTGGCATTGTGACATTTACTACTAGTGTAACACCTTCAGTCTCCGTTGTAGTCTCATGTTGAGGTACAGTTGTAGTCGATTCTATTCCTTCAGTAGTAGATGTGACAGATACGCCAACTTCTGCTGTAGTACCTGATGTTTCTTCAATTGGAAATTCTCTACCTTTGGAAGTAACAGGAATCACACTTGTTTCTTCAGTGGGTTCCGGTGTTTGCACAGTTGTAACGTTATAGGCGGTAGTTGTGTGCGCTACAGGAGTCGGACTAGTAATTTGTGATTCAAATATCAAGAATCCATCAATGAGATGTATAACACCGTCTAAAGCTGGTATGTCCACTTGTATGATTGGAAAATCATTGCAGTAATATTTTCCGTTTTGATAGGTGATATGTATTGGTTTTCCACTGATAGCATTACATGTGAAACCACCACTGAATTGAGGACTGTAGGTTGCTCCAACACAAACGTGGTTGATGAACACATCTATAAATGAAATAAGTTTGACATTGAAACCGCTGTAATATGAAACACAAATCGAGTGAATTACCTCTGACAGCTGAATCGTTTTTCACCAAGTCTTGAAGAACTTGAGATGGTAATTGTTGAATATATACGGAATATGGCAGGAATGCAGTGTAAAGTTGTGGAGGTGGAATATCATTTTCAAGTTCTGTAAGAATGATGTTGTAACCAGCATCTTGAAACTGTTTTTTGAATGTTGATAGAATGGTTTCGTTTGGTGCTAACGTGATGATTTCCGTTGTACGTTCACTTATTACAGTAGTTGAAGAGTATATAGTAGAAGAATATTCTGGTGGTGCTTCAGTTGTAACGATCTCAACAGTAGTGCCTGCTGTAGTTGAATACTCTGTTGCATTCGGCTGTTCTGTACCAAGTGTTGTCGTTTCGTTAATGCTGGGTGCGACAGTAGCTTCAGTTGTCTCCTCTGCATATTGTGTAACTTCAGTTGTCTTTTCTGTAGTTTCAGGATATGTTGCAGGTACTGAAGCATTAATATGTGTTTCTGTTGTGCTGGTCATGTTTTCTGTTACTCCAGAGTATGTTGTCGTGACTTCTGTTGTGCTTAACTCAGGAGCATACGAAGTTTCTATAACTATTGTAGCTACTTCTGTTTCTGTAGTTGCTGGGTACGTAGTGATTTCGATTGTTGTATGTTCGGCACCAGTTGCTTCTTCTTCTGTTGTGATTTCTTTGGGTGCTATTGTTGATTGCTCTGCAATGGATGTGGTGATTTCTGCAGTTGTATACTCTGCTCTTTCGGTTGACGGTGTGTGTTCAGTGGTGATATTTGTTGTTTCGGGTATTCTAGGTGATAGGGCAGACTCTGTTGTTGCTTCAACATATTCCGTAGTTGCATTAAATGCCGGCTGTTCAGTGGAAGATGGAACAGTTGTAGGTAGAATGTAATCGACGAAAATAATGCCATTGATTAGATGAATAACACCATCCATGGCCGGAATGTCCACTTGGACAATGGGAAAGTTATTTGCATAGTAATTTTCATTAATTACAGTGATCACCAATGGTTTGCCACCAATTGTTATGCATGAAATGCCGTTTGTAAATGTCTGACTGTATATGGCTCCAGGACAGATGTGGTTCACAAACACATCTGCAATAATAAAAAAAATTAAAGTGTTGATTATTTATATCAATTTACGCTATGTTTCAATGATTGCTGTTTAGTTACCTCGAAAAGCTGTTTTGTTAGTGATCAAATCTCGTAAGATATTAGTTGGCAATCCTTGTAAATAGACGGAGTTGGGAAAGAAGGCAGTATAGAGATCAGGTGATGGCAATGAGGCATTCACTTCGTTAACGTCGACATCATAACCGGCATCTTCAAATTGTTGTTTAAGAACAGATGGAATTGTGTCATTTGGAACTGGAGTATACAACGGAGTCACTGTTTGTTTTGTTGATGTAACAGTCGTTGTTGTGACTTCTACGGCATGTTCAGTCGGTGTTACGGTTCCAGTAACTTCTGTGGTATATGCGGAGATTTCGGTTGTTGTCGATTCTGTTTCGTTCTCAGCTTCAACGTGCGTGGTAGAAACGATAGTCGTTGTGACTTCTTCAGGAATTGAAGTAGATTTCTCTGTTGCATTTTTGACTTCTGCTATGGGAGTTGTATACTCTTCAGTAGAAGTTGATGTTTCTGCTATTTCAGTGGTTGAAGTTATTGTTTCTGATTCCGGCGTTGTTTTTTCCAATTCTGTTGTCACGCCATACGTTGATGTCTCAGCATATTCTGTTGATGCGGTTGCAACTTCATGCAATGTTGTAGTTTCATCGAAGACTTTCCACGTAACTGCGGGTTCTGTATATTCTGTACTGATTGTTGAAGTGTGCACTGGAAAGATTCTCGTTGGTCTTGGTGGCAACTATAAAGACATATTAAAAAGGCTGTTGTTTATGTGTGACTCAAGAATAAAATAGAATGGAATTTGCTACATAATTGCCTCCCAGTGTGATTTGTTCATAATGATAGAAATTCTTATATATACCAGTCCAATGATTTCTTCTTCCGGAAGAAGTATTTCCAAAAACAATGGGTTTTGAATGACGTGAATGATACCGTCCGTGTTGATCAAATCAAAACGAATTATGGGCACAGAATTCACGTAGTAAATGTCACCTTTGAATAGAATTATTTTGTTTAAAATAAATAAAGACAATTAGTCGATAACAACTTAATAAGAAATTTGTAGTTTTGTCTCACCAATGACAGTGAATTTCAGTGTGTTGCCACTCAGCGTCGTACAATTGGCACCGTTTCGTATACCGATTTTGAATATTTGTCCATCGCAGACGTGGTTTGTTGCAATATCTTGATTATAATAATAGCAATCAATTCAATTTAGATCAATTGAATCTCATTTAATTTAGTTTCGTGTCAATGTAATTACCGTTCAAGAGGGATACATTTGAGAATACTTTTTCTCGTAACACGTGTGGCATCCTTGCCCAGAATTCCTCGGTTGGGACGAAAGCAGTGACTCCCTTATCTAATATTTATTAATTATTAGCCAAAAATTAACATTTTCATATGCGTGTGTGTATACATACCTTTATAATGATGTCTGGTAATAGAATCGTTAATTGCTGACGAGAAAGATGGGAATTGTTCATCGATCGTTTGCAAAGTTGTTTTTTGCGGTATGGGATAAAGTAATTTGTCAATAACATGAACGAGTCCATCCATAACTTGGATATCTGGCCGTAAAATTTCTTTTCCTAAAACTGTCTTTACTCTTCCATTATCGTAGACATTAAAAGTAAGATTTCTTCCTTGTATGGATGGAATCACAAGTTCATCTGTTATGTCTTTATATGGTAAAATCCTTGATATTGCATGGTATAGCAGCATTTGTTGTAAAGCCTGCGGATCAATCTCTAGTTGTTTGAGCTCGTCAGGAGGCAGAGAAGAGAAAGCCTCGTTTGTTGGAGCAAACAAGGTGAAGAGTCCTTTGAATAATGAGAAATATAATTTGTAAACAGTACATCAACTCAACAGATAACAAATGTTTTTAATTTTCTTACCATACAGGTTTAAGATTTTTGGAGCATAAATTGTGTTTAGATATTCCGCTAACTTCGTAAGTCCATGTTTTCGTAAAACGAGAAGCAATGGTTGTATCTGTTCCGTAGTAACTTCTGTTACTGTTGGAACTGAAGTAACGTTTTCAGCAGATGGTTTCGAAGATACTTGAAAGTAAAAGTTACAATGATTAGTATTTATCCTTTCTGGCTTTTCTATTATTTCTTTGCTTTTCATACATTCTGTTGTTACTTCAACTTCAGTTGTTGAAATTGATGTTTCTGTGGTTTCAACTTGAATTTCGGTTGTTGAAATTGCTGTTTCTGTAGTTTCAACTCCAGCTTCAGTTGTAAGTGCTGTTTCTGTAGCTTCAGATTTAACTTCAGTCGGTGGAGTTTCTGTTTTTGTTGTTTCAATACCAGCTTCAGTTGTTGTAATTGATGTTTCTGTTGTTGCTTCAGTTTCGGTTTCAGTAGTTGAAATCTCTGTTTCTGTTGCTTCAATTTCGGTTGTAATTCGTGTTTCTGTTGTTGTTCTAACTTCTGCTTCGGTTACTATTGTCTCCGTGGATTGTTCAGTTGCCACTTCTTCTTTGCTTGTTACTGGCTCGGCAGTGTATATGGTTTTTTCGATAGGGGGTGTTGCGGCAGTAGAAGGTTCTGACTCAGTTACAGAAGTTGTTATCTGAAAAAAAGAACATTTCATTAATTATTACTCGCAAACATGATAGTTATTTAACTTAAACAAGTATTTATCGTATTACTTCGCCGGGTAATTCTTCAATAGGGAACACGTTATCAATGACGTGAATGACGCCGTTTGTAGCTACGATGTCTGGTTGTATAATAAGACCGTTATTAATTCTGATCCCTCCTGAATAAATAATTTATTGTTATAATTTTGTTAAAAATTGTACAAAAACTGGTAGTTATCTACCATTGACATGAGTGACTGTCAGAGTCTTCCCATTCAACGTTTTGAATTGGGATCCTTCTGCCATGACAGGTGTAAAGATGGCTCCAGGTACGATGTGGCCAAGGATGTAGTCTGATAATGGATTTTAGAAGTAATTAATTTATTTGAAAAACAGCTTATTATTGTTTAAAACCTTTACCCTTTAATGCTGTTAGGTTTGTGGCAAGTTGGTCTTTGACACTCTGAGGTAAACTATTCCAAGCTCTTTCAGTTGGTACAAACATGGTAAGAGGACCAGGACCTTTAAATATATATTATGTTTATAATTAATTAGTTGTGCTTGAAACGTGGTCAAATATAATAGTTAAAATTACCAGTGAGCACAGGGTCCAAACGAGATTTAATAATCTGGTCTTTTGTAGCGTCTTCCTTCAAGAATTTACTAATTGTCGTAAAGATATCTCCTTCAGGAGGGGCTGTTAATACTTTATCTATGAGGAATACGATTGTGTTATCGGACTCGTGTTGCACTGGCAGGATTGTAGCGTTGTTCACTAGAGGTGTTGGCTTCTGTATTGAAGAAGAAAAAATGATAAAAGAAAAGTTTTAGTAAGGACACGACGTCAAAGATGATTAACAAAGCTGAATCTTCTAACCTCTTTGATGACGTAGACCGTAATAAAGACAGGAACACCAGCAAGAGTTCCGGCTTGAAGTGCCCTTGGTAGATCCTCACCCGGAATACGAGTTGGAATGACATGATAGAGCAGTACGCGATGTAGTTGCTCAGGATCAGAAATGATCTTGTGTAGGGTTGCATTGTCTACATTTTTGAAGGCGTCATCAGTTGGCACAAATATTGTTAACGGATCTTGGATCGAAAGAACTTTGTCTAGTTTCGCCTTGTTGAGTAAGTTTGGGAAAAGGGTTGCGTTTAGTTGTTTAAGAAGTTCTGTCAAAGTTATCGGAGTTTTTGGTGTGACAGTTGTGAAATTCACACTTGGTCTCGGAACAATCATGTCTGAAGTGTTCTCGGGTAGGTAAAGTACAGGTGTCTCGGATGTTGTGTACAGGTCACCAACACCACGACCAGATGAGAAAATGGTTGTAGTAAGGTTTGACTCTTCTGTATCTTCTGGGAAAATGCCATAACCTGGTTCTGACGGTTGTGTTGGACGAGCACTGCTTGTTCCGACCTCTTCTTCGGAAGTTGTACTTATTGGATGCTCTGTTGTGACAGATGGTACACTCTCTTCGGTAGAAATTACAGTTGAAACACTTTCCTCCGAACTCGTTATGATAGAAATCTCAGTGCCGACACTTGTGGTACCTTCTACAGTTGACGTTATGGAAGGAACATGCTCCTCGGTCGTTGTTGGTTGTACAGTAGAGATAGGTTCGACAGTAGATGTAGCAAATGGCACACTTTCTCTCGTTGAACTAGACAACAGACCTTCTTCGGTAGTAAATGCTGTTGTAGACTCTTCTTGTGCCTCTTCTGATGTAGAGTAAAATGGCACTTCTGAAGACGATGGTATCAGTTCTTCTGGAAGTTCATCCAGGAAGATAACCTTATCTATCAGATGTATTACTCCATCTTTGGCAGTAATATTCCAGTAAATAATTTCAGTATTATCCACTTTGGCACATCCAGCTAGAAAATGACAACATTATTAACTGTTTTGAACTTTGCGTGTTTTAAATTTAAGCACCTTCACTTGGTGATATTATTAGCTGTTTGCCTTCGAGTGTATTGGCACTATTTATCTTCTTGAGCTCATCACAGAGCAATTTATTTGGCACAATGTGATTAAGAAGAATCTCTGTAAAAAATATGAGTTTTTGTTGTTAGTTTGTTATTCTGTTGGGCTTCTTTAACAACAGTTTCATAAATGCCCTCACTTTCTGCAAGTGTACGATTTTGATTTACAAAATCGATGAAAGGTTTTCGAAGATGTTCGAATGCAGAATTAACTGGCACAAAAATGGTGTAAGGACCATCTGTAAAAATAAGTTTAAAATTGACGTATACGTTTAACATAAGCTTATTTTCCAAAACATGAGGTCAATTTAAAATTAACCTTTCTGTAATTTTGTTATGAGACCCGTGACATTGAGGGCATCGAGTAAGTTCTTGGCGTTGGGCAGTTTCTTAAGTGTGGCCACCAAGTCATCTTCTGAAGGTTTTCCCTCTGTTGACTGAGGTGGCTCCGTAGAAGGTGTAGTAGGTTTAGCACGGCCCACTAATCCTAACACCGTGTCCCAGATGTTTTGCCAGAAAGTACGTCTTGGAGGTTGTGGAGTTGGAAAGTAATCTACCGGCATAACATCGTTTAAAATGTGGATAACGCCGTTTGTCGCACCGATATCCGACTTAGATACAGTGGCACCGTTGGGTAATAAGTTGAATCCACCTTAACAAACATTAAAATGATATCATTAATAAAAAAAATGACGTTATTAGAATATCTTAAATAGTGACGATTTCCTAGAATGTCATTTACCGGATTCATTCGGTTCATATTGAAGGTAGACTACGTTCCCACCGGCTGTTGGTAGAATTTGAGCTGGAGACCATGAGGCAGTGTAGGCAATGCCAGGTACCAGATGATTCAACAAAATAACTGAACAATCAATGAAAACAAAATTAACATTCATGATTTTGCAGGAAGAAAAAATCAAATGACATTGCAGATAATTATGTTTTTCCCCATAACAAAGATAATTAAATTACAAGCCACATTAACCTTTTGTTTGAACAAAAAAATGCCCTCATTAATTCATTTTACCTCGCAATTTGTCGTTTCCTTCGGGTGTTGAAGGGATTGAAGTAGAGATGTTTTTCAGAGCTTCATTGGTTGGTGCAAACACTGTATAGGGCTCTTCAACTATGAAATTGAAATTATTATAATATATCCATTATTATGATTAGAACGCTACAGACATTATTTATAATATTAACATAATACCACATAACTTACATGACATTAAGATACTGTATATCGAATAGTGAACTTATTTTTCAAGAAGTTGGCCTGGTTTTTATAATTTTTTTTTTCTTTACAATTTTATTATGAATTATTATTATTATTATTATTATTATTATTATTATTATTATTATTATTATTATAAAGACAGAGTAGAGAATATTGTGATTGCAACCAAAAGTTAGTTTACTTTTTTGTGCGTCCATTTTATAAAATACAATGTTTGGATTCTGATTTTTGAGTGTTTGTCATTACACAATTGGGACATTTTAAAAGGTACTACTTGTACTTGTTCTCTTTTAAAAACCGTATATACTGTACATGTATAGTTGAATTCCCTCCCTCCCATTCCCCCCTGTGGTTCTGAGAAAATTCATTGTTTTAAAACAAACGTTTTCACAAGAATCATTGCGAAAAAAAAATCAGTATTTTTAAAACTAGAATAGTTGGTAAATATTGCTTAAAGTATTTCCATGATGATATCTTTTTCAAAATAAACTTTTTATGGCAGTTTAAAAAATGGGAAAATAAGTTTAGTGAAAAGTTAATGCTAAAAAAAAAACGTGAATACGGATCATTTTCAAACTGCTTTAAAAGTACTTTCAAAAAACTTTCAGTATAATCTTTTACTATTCTACGTAGTTTTTGGAAGGTTGTAATTATGTTTTTGTTTTTTTTTTGAAGTGAGATTTTTATTTAAGAAATATGTGAAATGCAAACGAATACTTGTTGTTTCTCATTATTTGTCATGCTTGAAATTAACGCATGCAAAATTCTCCACCCAGTCTGACCCTCAAACTTCAACATTGAAAATAATCTGACACTGACCACTTTTCATTGTTTTATTAAATAATTATTATTATAATAAAATCTTCATAATGAGTAATTAAGTTTTGTCATATTCATAATACACTTTTTGTTTTTTAATAACCATTGTGTATATTTCTTTTATAAGTGTTGTCTGTCATATCAATTTTTGAATAATAAATCCTCCCAATAATTAAGATTAATGAGGTCCTAATTAAGTAAAAGGAGGACCCTACAACAACAGGAAATACTTTCTTTTTTTTTTTTCCTAGACTTGAATTCCTTTCTTGTTAAAAAGAAATTGCCGAAGGAAAGATTTTGGTTATGGTATTTAGTTGTATTTTATAAAAAAAAGAAAAAAAGGAACCACCAAAATTGCTGACAAGAGAAGAGAAAAAATTAATAGAAAATCTCCATAGCTATTATTTTTTTTAGCTTCAAGGGTGAGGATATCCATCTTAATGTCGTAAGCACAAATTCACCCAACCTCACATTTTTTTTCTTTTGCATTATCATCATCATTTTGTTGTTGTTTACATGTATGTTTGATGTTTGATGATGATGATGATGATGATGACTAAAATGAATTTTTCTGTGACTTTATAATATTTCTAAGCATCTTTTTTGTCTGAGTACTTTAGAACCTTGGCCTGTTTCTATATCTATCCAAGCATTGCATAGGTTTTTCAATGTGATTCTCACTGACTATATATTTATTTATTTGCATTTAGGGTTTGGCTTTTTTTTTAAATAAAAATAATAGTGATTTTTTTTAATAAAAATCGTTTTAGTAAAACAAAGTCTACACAATTTTCTCGTCGACAACAAAATTCAGACAGATTCAAATAATTTCTAATTTAATTTCTAATTAACTGGTTAATTACAACGAATCAGCGTTATGTAATTTGGTAGTTATCTTGTGTTTCTAGTTTGTAAATCACGGTGACGTGTTTTTTTTTTTAAATACGTGATCGTGAAATACTAAATAAATTTTATTGGCATTTTTACAAATGAATTTTTTTATTATGAATTAGTTTAATTTAAGGCGGTTTTAAATTGTAAACGCCCCGAGAACCCTTGTTATTTTATCTTTGATGAGCAAAATGAAGAGAAACTTGAACGTATTCTAGAAACTAGAAGGGCAACTCAATCACTTAAGGGTGTTTTCATGACATTCATGTTAATATCTTTTAAAATAAGCTTTTCATGGCTTGAAAATGATACAACTTTAAGCGGGTTTATTTTTTTTTTAGATTTTTGTCTATAAAAAAAAAGTTTATTTTGAAAGATTCAATTGAAGTTTCAATTCATAATTGAAAATTAAAAATTTAATTAAGTAATTCACATATGATTCTAGTATTTAGCACACATTCAATTTCACCATAGTGTTGGTAAACTCTATCCAAGAATATGAAAAATTCTTTTTTATTTTGTTACTTGAATAGCTTTAAGATGAGTAAACATGGAGATGAAGCGACTAATTTAATAATATTTTCAGAGAAATATTTATTATTAAGAGAGTCGGAAGTTTTTTTTATAAGAATATTGCAAAAAAAAACGCAACAACACAATGAATTGAATTCACATGATGTTAAGTGTTCAATGACATGCATTTTTACGCCTCAAATGGAAAGGAGATTTTCTTTAAACAATTTGTGGTTTGTGACCTCAAGTAAAAATCCACTAGTTTTTTTTATGAGAATGAACTTCCGGATCATTTTGAAGAAATAAAAATTATCTTCATAATCTTAACATAAGACATGAATAAAATTCAATAAAAATTCCTATATGACTAAAGGCCTATGATATTTATGAAATATCATGTATTTGATTTTGAGCCTGATTATATTAGAGTCCTGATTCATATATTGTTTGTTCAGTTAGCATTTATTTTCGAGGCTGGTTGAAATGCAAATCAATAGATTTTCTTTTCAAATAGATTTGAAAAGTGTTAAACTTGTTTAAACAAGGTAATAAAAAAAATAAATGAAAAAAAAATCTAAGGTAGAGATTTGTCTTCAAACAAACAATTGTGTTTAAATAACAAAAAAAAATGGTCATGGTCATAATCATGCAGTTGTTTGATACAATAATTCTTATGTAGAAAAAAAAAAAGACTTTAAGACTTTTGATAAACTTTTGAATAAGATGATGAGTAGTAAAATTACTAATGAACAAAGAAAGAAACAAAAATGAATAAAAAGAAACCGGAAACTTGGTTCCAATTGTTACCTTGATAGAAAGATATAATAAAATAAAATAATAATTTCTTACCTCTAAGAAGGTCGGTTAAGTTAACACGTTTAAGAAGATCCAGAAAAAGTTTCAAATTTGGTAATTTTTCCAATGTATCCACTAAAGTTCCATTTGGTATTGGATATAGGAAACGGTCAATGACATGAATGACTCCGTTGTGTCCAATTATGTCCGAAAGAATTACTTTGGCACCTTCTACAGTCTTTAACTGATGGTGTTTAAATAGAAGAAGACAAATTCAATTTTAGATAAAGAAAAACACGTTATTTCATCTAAAATACAAATATATAATAGGCCCATAAATTATAATTTTAACTTTAGAAAATATTTCATCAATTAATTTCTTATAATTACTACGATTGCATTCCACATACCAAGCAAATATATTTAATTTTATGACATTATTTTAATTACTGGTCTCTAATGTGTTAAAATTAAAAGTAAGCTAATAAAAAAGTAAGTAATTTTATAAAGTGGCATGAAAGTGAGTTAGATAAAGTTATAATGACTAATTATAGAACTTGAGATAGTCATACAAAAAAAATCGTCTACAATCAAGCGAAATTAGGTGTTTTTGAATCTCCGTCTATGATCTTTACAATGCAGTTGTGCTATGTGTGATTGCCCGCATTCAGGATTTAGGTTAGTATTTTTTTAAAATAAATTATCACCTGTTTATCACCTGTTTATATTTGTCTATCTGTTACATTGATATTTGTTTGTTAGTCACGGATGAGTTATAATTTCTTGTTTTCTAAGAAATAGTTGATTGATTATAATTATTAATTACCGTTCCATTGCTAATAGAATCAGTGTGCAAAGGTTGTCCCTCAACAGTTGTGATACTTTTGTTTCCACTGAACACATCGGATGTGAATGTTCCTGGTGCAATGTGATAGAGAAGGGCCTGTTTTAAACGTTCTGGATTCGAAACCAGAGTTTTTAGATCTCTAGGTGGAAGGTTAGATATAGCTTCATCTGATGGCAAAAATATAGTTACTGGATCTAATAGAAAAGGAATGCAAAAAAAAATAATAAATATTTGAAATATATAAGATGCTTTGAAAAAGATGATAAGAATTGTAAATAAAACTTGCCTTTTCTACTCAAAGGCACACGACAGTCTGCTAATTGCAATAACGTTAAAAATGACGTGCCACTTAGTCCAGGCATAACATGTAGGACACTGTCGTTATTAGGACCATATCTAGAAGTTGGTCCTCCAATGGGCACAACATCAGCCGGTGACCTGTAAACATAACGATTGATGGCTCCTGTGCGGTTGTTCTCGTCACTGTGTCCCAGACTCAAACGTCGAGCCTGAATGGTGTAATTGTTAGGCAACAGGTGCCCTTTTCTTAAATAAGAAATGCTCGGTCGATCCCATGTGTCATCAAGACTGTGGAAGTTGTTTGGTACATTGACGTTTAGCAATGCATCAATAAGTGGACGTGACAGCTGGCTAACGGATGTACAACACAATGGTCCAGTGACCACGTACACGTTACCACCTGTTGATAATTCTATGTTGTCCTTTTCTATTTTTATGCCATTGATGTAAGTGGCATCTGAAAATTAGTTTTGAGAAGAAAGAGAAAAAAAAATGTTTAAAGATTTGAATATTTTAACCATATTGTGATATTAGTTCTTGCTGTGTGAAATAGTATTTTTTTTTTGTTGGGAGATTTAGGTAAGAAAATTCACTTGACCTATGTAGGTGGGCTTAGTGTTAGATATGTTTTATTGCGGCAAGATAAATCACAGTTGGAGGGAGAGAGGGCGGGAAGGATATTGTTGTCTGGTTGTTGGATTGGGCCATGGTTAAAAGTATTTTACTGTCACACTAACAATATGTCATGTGAAGAACATTAAAAACAACAATAAGACAAGGATTTAGGTCTATTATTCATAACTTTAGATTTAGATAGTCTTTTTTTTTAGCCTCTAGAGAAAGATGAAAGAAGATTTTGACTACTAAATAGCCCTTCATTGATACTTTATGGGCAAACTTTCATATAAACACACACACACACACAAATACATACTATGTAACTGTAGGCTTTTGTATAAAAGTTAAATATCTTTTGTTAAAAGAGTTTGTAACTTTCATTTTTGTTTGTCTTGTCAAGAAATTCTTGAGTCTTATTAGATGACTAAATGTTATTTCTGACTCCTGAGTCATTATTTTACTTTTTTCTTTTCTCATGATTCATAGTTTATTTACCTCAAAAAAAAAACTTAATGGTAGCCCTTGAGGTAAAAGTAAAACATTTGATAAAAAAAAGCACAAAGAAAACACACACACACACATACACTGTCAAAAATATACGTCCCATAGACATTATTTTTTTCTCTCTTTTATCCCAATAGATATGTTTTTGTTCTCTGAGTTAGCCGTTATCGCAATCTTCAATTTACATAACCCTGACTGTGTTATTATGACTTTTCGATCTTCTTTGAAATCAGTCTAGAAATCTTCAATAGACTACTACATTAGAAAGTTTTGACATTTCCACCTTTCTTTCTTTCTCGAATTTTTTTCTTCTTCTTCTTCTTCGAAGAAATTCAATGTGAAATTATTTGTTAGTAAACTTGACAGTGATTTTTTCTTTCTTTCTTTCTTGTTAGTTCGAATACATCCATAATTATTGATAGGTCAAAGTCATGTCTACTATTTAAACTAAATTACAATGTTTACGTGACTAGAACCAATCTTAGGTATATAGAGAGGCACCTTAACTCTTTTTTTTTTAATATTAGATTGTGGTGATTGTCACTGAACAAAAAAAATGTATCATGCTATGAAAAACCTTATTTAAAAAACAGGCCCTTAGCTCGTATTTTACAGTATAGTTGCCTCACTGAAATTTAAAAATTGTGACGTCACCTAGACACTTATGTTTTTTGACTGATAGAAAAAGAGGCAATTACAAAGGAATTTAAAAAAAACTTCTTGTTTTAAGCCAACAAACTACTTGTTGTCATCCCTTTATTTCCTCTGACGCAGGGTGGGGAAAAAATCATTATTTTTATTTAATCGAAAAATCATATTTCTTTATTTAAATCACGACTTAGAAGAAAGCAGTGCTTTACATTAAAAATTTAAAATTTTACTGTACCCCGGTATATTACATTTTACATATGCTACACAAATATTATAAAACCATGTATGTTTTAAGTAATGCGCCATTTAATTCTTTATTAACTTTAAAATTACAATTTATTAATATAAAATGTTCTAAAAAAAACGTCATCATTTTCAAATTAGCTTAATTTTTGCCGTGTCAAGTAAGTAATTATTTTGTGTTCTAGCTAATAACATACTAATAAATAATAAATAATCAACTCGTGATTTAAATAAATTCACCCTGTTCTGACGTCACAAGTTTCAAGTTACAGTGATTTGACTACAGATATCAATTTTAAAATTTAATATTTCAAAAATAAAAAGCATATTTTATAATTTCTAAAATGTGATGTACACGAAAGACGGAACATTTGAAAAACAAATAATTATAATACTTTGAAAGAAAACCTCAAGTAATTATTAAATAGGCATTCTATAAAGCAATTATATATATATATAAAGCAATTTTAATTGTGAGTTTTAATTTCAAGCATCGGGTTGACTAATAAATTTTAACAATATTACTGTAAATGACCATGATTATTGCAATTGCAATATTTTCAATGAAATTCCACAATTGAAGGGGGGGGGGGTGTTTCTTTTTTTCATTATTTTTATTAATTGAAATTTATTTCCTATTTAGCATTGAAATTGATGAACATCATAAACTCAAAATCATGATTTCTGTGGGTTGTGAAATACCACCCTATGTGCTTTCTTATTGATGTTTTTTTTTTCTTCATTATAAATTCGTAATTTATATTCAGGATGTAACTTATTTTTTTTTGTTGTTGTTTGAAACTACGTATTTTTAAAGAGAAAAAAAAAATGATGATGAGCAAGTAAAGTCTATTGTCATAGTTATGCATTTTGAATACTTGATGAGCTTCCGAATTAACTCTCTCAATGTCTCAACCTCCGAAAAGAGTTGTTAAGAAAAATATCTGACGGATTTGAGGTAAAGGTCGTTGGAATCAGTATTTAAGGAGGTAAACAATTGAGGGCGACAATCTTCTATGATGATGAAGAGTTCGACCCCCTCTCCCCCTCCCCCTTGACCATGTCCTTTCCTTTTCTAGAATATTATGGAAAGTGATGAACTCATAATATGAAAAGTAAAAACGTCCTTCACCTGTAATAATATTTTCTTTCCTATTGTTCGTGTAAAGTGTTGAATCATAAAAGGGTAAAGGTTCAAAATTAATGATGTTGGAGTAAAGAAAAAAAAAATGTTGTTGACATGTGTTCATTATTTTTTTTTTCCTTCTTGTGTTTTTTTTAATAATAGGACAGTAGCTATCATTTTAAAAAGATTGGAATTTGTAAATAAACTGGATTTTGTTTTTTTATTTCTGTCAGTTCTTCCGTGAAATTGATTCACAACAATACGTTTTTACAAGGTGTTTCAAATTATTTTACACACTTTGCTCACACACCTGTATAAATGAGTATACCAGTATGTCTCAGGGAGAAAAAAAAACGCCCCAATCTATTACCAAAGTTTTAAAAATGTGACGATTTTAAAATTGTTTAAAATTAAATCTATCAAGGAATTATTAATACAGTATATTTAGAATGTCAGCTGATTGTTAATAACATGTCGAAATGATTAATTTACACAACAACAAAAACGAAACAAAATAGTAAAATATTAAAAACTAAGTTTTAAATTGACATTTATGGAGACCTAATTAATATATAGGCCCTACGGTAGTGATTTATGGAAGAATTTCAAGATTAAAACTATAATGATAAAGGAAGATGCATACTTTGCATAGGACATATTTTTTTTAAAAATATAAATTCATCTTTAAAAATGATAGTTTAAAACTGACATAAAAATTACTTTTTAGAATTTATGTATCTTTTTAAACGACGTTCTACAACTTCGTAAACTAAAAAAAAAATCACGAAATATTTTTTAAAATAAAAAAAGCTTTTCTGAATTTAATTTGTTTGCTGCATAATGTTAAAAAAATATATATACAACGATTGTGCTTCTACTTTATTTTTGTAGGAGAAAGCTTATTTTTTTTACTAAAATAAGGATAATCATTTATTCTAGTTTTAAAACATTATTTTCCAAGATTTTGTAAGATGTCTACTTCTTTTATAAATGCTTTAAGCTGATTTAAAGCACCATAAATATAGTGTCTAATAAGGTTTAATGTTTTTTTTTTAAAAATAATAGAATACGAGGTTTTATGTATTTATTTGTCTACAAAATAATATTTTATGGCTTAAAGCGTCTGGATATTTTTAGATTTCTATCAAAAAAAAAAACTAAAATTTTTTGTTTCAGTGGCGGGGGGGGGGGCCCTATGAGTAGGAGACTATTTTGAACAAAAATAACTTATGCTATAAATTTAAAAAAATCATGTGACATTACAGATTACTGATGAGATTATGATTTTTAAAAAAAAAAAGATATGGTTTCATTTTTTATTTCTAATCTAACGGACTTCAAAGTAAAAACACAGCAAGATGCCATTGATCTGTCATCCATATTTTGCACCGTCTTTTCTTTTGTTATGAGAACAGATGAAAAATATACAGGATACTCTCCCACCCACAACAACACTAAATATATATAAAATACCGTATATTAATGAACAATGCACAATCTTTTTCAGATGAGTAAGATACGTTTTTTTTTTCTCAACATCCGGCATGTCTTTTTATTTCTTTTCATCTGGTAAAAAACGGTAATAAATTTGACTTGGGGTGTCCATTTTTATTTTCGTCAATTTACTGGTTTCTAGACAAATGTAATAGTAATACAGTAATAATAAATATTCTTTTTCTTACCTTCTTTGTGAGTTGGTTTTAGTGATAAGCCTCCTGATGTTGTTAGAGGTTTATTAAGATTGGCAAGTGGCACCGGTCCAATAACAATGTGATTTGATAGAAATTCTAAGGAGGGAAAATTAATTATTAATTAAAAAAAATTGTGTCAAATTTCATTCAAAAATGAAATTGGGGCTTATTAACATTTTTATGAGGTGATTAATATTTATTTTAGAATTTTAGAAACTTACCTCGAGCTGCGAGAGGATTTTCTTGCAGGTGTGGATATAGTTGAGGATATTTGGCAAATCCATTGTCTTTAATTGCAAATATGGTACATGGAGAATTAATATCGGTAATTTTACCTAGAATACGAATAAAAAAAAAACGTTGTTAATATATCAACCTGACAAAATATGCTTAATTTCGAAGTAACTAATTATGAGTAAGACAAAAAGAATTATATGCTGTTTGCATCCATAGAAATTGGTTAGAGACCATAGTTTACTAACGTACAACCATAGGGCAATTCCAGGGTTATTCTAGAAGAAGCCGAACTACAGAAGCTATTTTAATTGCATTTTTATGATCATTTCTAAATTTGTATTTATAATAAATGAATACTCTAAGCAATAATTAGAAATTCTATATTTAGGAATATGAACTATTTTAATGACAATTTCTTCATCAGTAAACAAACAAAATCAGTAATAATGAATAAGAAACAGAAATTCAATATTCTCTTTATTATAAATATATTCAAAATACTGTACATGTACTATACAGTGGACATATTTTTCGTGTTAAAAGACCGAAAGACCGAACGAAAATATATTTAGTGTTATACGTTTTCACTGTAGTTGATTAAATTTATGAACTATTATGCAATATGCACATTTTAGAGCAACATATGTAGGGCCTACAACTTCTAAAAAAAATTGTTATTTAAATACCACTCATAATTTGAGTTTCTTAAAATGTTTTAATAATAAAACCATCACCCGCAGTGATAATCATGGAAATTCATTAATCATAACTATGTTTCCTCATGAATGACGTAAAACAAAATTTATTTTGAAATATGCATTTGTTTTTGTTATTTTTTTTATCGTGATAAACTTAACCAAAAATAATATTTGTACCTGTTATTATAAAATATTACACATTTTTAAAATGAGTACAAATATTATGTTTGCAATTTTGTTTTTTGCCGTTTGCATTATGTTGAAAGATCCACAAGAAAACGTGTGATTTGATTATATATTGGACACAAACACTGATGTTTTACTACATTTACCTTAAAATGAATTAATTTTTTTTTTCTCACATTCAATTCTTATCCATTCTTAATGTATATTAAAAATTGACTATTCACTTTATTCAGTTATTTATTACTTTAAAGATGTTTGTGTGTGATTTTTCTTATCTTTCTCGCACTTTGTACAAAAAGAACTTTGTTAAGAATTAATGCGATGTATGGGGGCCTATTAATCTGAACCATTGCAATCCTTTATTTAGATTTTTTTTGGCATCTTTTATTGTGTGTACAGTTTTTTTTTATATTTTAAATTATGAATTTCTGAATAGTGAATATTCATTTCTGAAGATACACATGTGAAATAGTTTATTAGGTCATTCTGAACTAGAAATCCTCAATTATTACGGTTACTGGAAAGTGGGTCCAACTTTTTTTTTTCTCCCCTTTCATTCTTTTCTCAAATAGTTTACGGTAGGACTATCTGAATGAAGAGAGGGGGGGGGGGAGACTCATTTTCATTTTCATTTTCATGTCATTTATTTTTTTTTTAAATGTTGCTTCCGCATCTGAAATATAAATCTTTACATAATTGAGAACGTTATTTTTTTTTCTTCTTTGAAGAACTTTTAACTATATAAATAATGTTTAATTTTGTGATTTATAACATAATTTTGTATACAAAAGCATTCATTTTATATATGTGCATATGCACTATACATATGCTGACATTCTTATAAGAGAACTAAGAGATCAAGTAGCACACAACATTTACCCAACATATAGAAGGAAGCGTTGGGAATCGGTTGGCGTTGACAGTCGAGTGTTGTTCCAACATTGAAACAACTACAGTAGGTTGGGCCAACGGTGTACTTCCCAACACTGGGCCAAAGTAAAGAAAATCTGTCAACGTTGCACCAACCAATCTTTGCCAACAGTTTGACAACAATTGCTAGCAACGCTTTAAAATAGTTTCTAATTTACATTATTTGATTATATTAAAAAAGTGATTTACAATTACAAATCATTTTATCTATTTTCTGATGCTTTCTTCCAATTATCAAATAATTCTGAAATATTCATGTTCATGTTTACCAAAGTGCTATTATGATTTCATTATAATAGTTATTTTTAATCAATAATATACTTGCATATCAATAACTCTTAAATGAAACTTAAAAAATTCTATTAAAAATCAGTACTTATAGACTTATTTATCATGTCCTCCTTATGGCCTAGTGGTTAAGGTTCTGTGTTTATGTTGAGCCAACGTTGGGGCATCAGTCGGAAACTACATTTGACCAACATTATGCCAAAGTTGGCTACCGTGCACAAGCCCAACTTTGGGCAATATATTTGAAAAACCTTAGACGTGCTCGGCTCAGCAGCTTATGTGTAAATCTTTTTGTGGAGTGGTCTCCACATTATATACTTCGATTATAGGATGAGGTTATATTGTGCTAACCACAGTATTATTAAATGCCATGTCATTCAGTTGAGTGTTCAACCAGTTGATAGCTCAAACTGAGTGCACAGTGGTGGCAGAGGCTGATATAATAATTGGAGTAAATGGTAACATTGAAAAACTCCAAGAGGTGCTTACATTTGTCTCTTAGAAAGTTTCAATGGGTGCTTGAACACCACTTTTCTGAGTTTTTTTTTTCCATCTAGAAACATTGCATTTAACCGGCCAGCAGTGTGTGTGTTCTATCTGAAACGACGACAAGGGTTGGAGATGAAGACTAGCGATGCTTCTGGGACATGTGGGGACATTATGCTTTCAGTGGAGCATGTTAATTTAGGCTCAGGTGCAAGTGCCCCGGCACATTCGTTGCTCTTATGTAATCCTCTAATAGCTAGCTAGCCTCAACCTCCAACCCTCGTCATTTTTAGGTGTAATCGTTTCAGATGGAGCCACTCCAGTTACTCGATTACAAAACATAATTTACATTCTAGTTGACATTTTTTTTATAAAATACACTTTTAATTATAATTAGGTCCATGGTTTATGTGTTTTATTATTAATTGCCTAAAATGAACCTTTTCTGAGAATATATATTTTTTTACTTGTGTATCAGATAAGTTTGCAAGTCATTCATTTCCTGCCACCGTCAATCTTTGCGTGGCAGTGGACTACCTTGACAATTTGGACCACACACTACTTATATTTGGGACAATTGAAGTTGAGTTGGACACGAGTGATTTTTTTTAAAATATTTTTTAAGTAAATTTTTTTTAAAAAAAAGGCTTATACAGAGGATTAACACTTGTAAATAATAGAACTAGACCTTTTTTTTCAACACACTATTTTTGAAGGTTCTTTTATGTCGCCTATATTACACGAGTAATAATAATAATAGATCTTTTTGTGAACTCCTTTACATTTACATTTATTTACGACAAGAAAAAAAATACATGTTTTAAAACAATAAACGTGGGTCTCTAGAACTAACTGACACTTGTCCTTGTTTAGTTCAAACAATCAATCTTAATCTACTAAATACAGTTATTAATTCTAGCATGTTTGGCTAATGTGCAATTAAACTAATAACTACAACAATCTACAATTATATATTGTAATAAACATACAAGATTAGATTGCATTGCGTAACATTGGAAATCATCTAAGTAAAAATGGGTTTGTGTCTCTCTCTGTCTCTCTCGCGATCATTTATATTATGTGCATTATTCAGCGCTATTTGAATGTATGGATTTTTTTTTAATTTCATACTAATAAAAGAAAAAATTCATTTCTGAATTCAATGCTGGAAATATAGGCATTATGAGATACGGTGGTTATTTGTAATGATAATCTTGTAATCTTTGTTTGAAATTAGGAATATGATAATTTATTAATTTTATTGGCTTGATCATGTGACTGTGACGACTGCAAATGCTGAATTTATCTAAAAACGAATGAATGACGCTTTCAATTTCATTAAAATACATCATTTATTATGCATGTATGCTATTAAATGGCATTTTTTTTTCTTCTCCATGCTGCAAGCTTATAAGTTGTGGCTAATTTCCATGGATGTAAGATTTGTTTGCATCGCATTTCTTGTTAGAAATTTCAACCTTGTAACTATACATGTATATTATTAAGTTTCTCAAAAAGGAAAAAAAAAGGAATAATATTTGTGTGAGGAAAAAAATATTGTGAATATTTTTTTCTTTACATGTTAATAAAATTTTCGATAACACAGTAAGATTATGCAAGCGTTTCAATATGTAAATTGGTTCTGAGAAGACATTATAAATAGGGACCATTCATTTTTTTTTTTTTTGCATGGTCCCATTCTTAATTTTAAGAATGTGAATTCGTCAAATAATTTTTAACAAATCTATTCAAGAAATAGTTCTTTTATGGGAAGAAAGATGTGTGGTAACGCGTAAATGCACAGCTGTAATGTCTTCTTTTAATGTCGGTCTTGTGTTGTAATTTCATGTGGAACTTTTGCTAAAGAAAAGAGAAGCAAAAGAAAGGAAAGCCCTTGAAGAATTTAAGTTTGGCGTGTTAGGTGTTTTAAAATATACAATATTCAGGTGTATTTATTTGAAATTCTGTTTTGTTGGTGAGGCCAACTACTTCCATTTCTAGTTCTTATCCCTTTTTTTTTTTGAAGTTCAAAATCTATCAGCACAAGTTTAGTTTTATTCTTTGCATAAAAAAAAGCTTTATCAAAATGTTATTATTATATGATGGTCGTAAAAATGAATTTTATATACAGAATATTAATGTTTTTATATTAGTACTAATTTATATTTATTTATTTTTTTAATTTAAAACTTGTCAACTTTTGATATTTGTTATTTGTCTTCAAAGTAATCACAGTGATAAATAATTTTTTTTAGGTTTCAGTTTTAAGGCTTTAGTAATTACTAGACTGGATCTGCATAAATGCAGCTTTGAAATCTGTGAGAAAGTTGTATAATTTGTATTCATAATATATTATATGTAATAAGCATACTTTCATTTGGATGTGAGGAGGTTGGGTGGGGGGGGCAGGTTCATCTCTTAAGATTAATATGTACAAACTAATATCACAGTCGACACATGCAAATTACGAATGTGGCTAAAACTTTCTTTTACCAGGCATATAATTTTTTTTTGTTGCGATTCTATGTTTTTAATAAGTCCATTGCCTTAGTTTTTGATAGGTTTGTTTGTCACTGTCTCTGAAATTTGTAGCATGTTTTTGTCAGTACAATGTTACAGGCATGTTGTTGTTGTTGTTGTTTCTTCTGTGCTTATAAGTTTTTTTTTTTCTTCATCAGATTGTCTGCAAAATGATGATGATGATGTAGAATCTTATTATTGAAGAAAAAAATGTTCACCTAACTACATAGGGCAATGTACTGAGAAAAAAAAAAGATGGAAACATTCTTATCATCTTATTTTGTTTCTTACTTTTTTTTATGAAAACTTTTTTTTTCAGCTTTCTTCTTGTTATGCCTCTTTATAATGGTATTTATTGGTAACTGCCTCTTGTCGCCTTCTCCTGTATTTAAAGATTTCCTTTTTTCTGCAATTTTTTCTATTGTTGGTTGCAATTTTCAACAAACTCAATTCAAAAAAAAAAAAGTAACAATTCTCTAATCTCTACGTTCGAAAATACAGTGTTTCGTTTTTTGAGAGGTGAAATTTATTATAAAAAAAAATGCTCACATTGTGAGTGAAGTTCAATGTAACTACCATTATTCGCATTTATATAAGTTATAATCTTATGTAACTTATGTACATAACATTGACATATGACCTTTATGAAATAATGTTACGGTGAATATTGTTTTGTTTTTTTTCTCTTCATCTTCGTTTTCTTGAATAAGAAGTACAGTAAAATTATATCTTACAGGGCGACACTAAACCTAGCAAAAATATATACAGTATATACTTGGTGTTAAACTTGACATAGTTCTTCTTAATGAAATGTTGTTTTCTTTATATTCTTTATGTTAGACGTTTACGTTTTTATGTGTTTTTTTTTTCTTTCTGCTTCTTCTCACGACTTGTCTTTTTTTTAATTTATTTATTTAAATTTAATTAATTAAAATTCGTCAAATGAGAAACAATTGATAAAAAGCATCTTATTTTCCATATTATAAACATAGATTTTATTTTTATACACTCTGTATGGAAGTATTTCTGAGGATTTTTTTTACATTTCTTAATATTTCACGCTTTACCAACGTCTTGATACACATTTAAGCGCACACATACTGTACTGTATATCGTGAGAATGAAAAATACATTAATTTACCATATACAGATAATTTTTTTTGCGTGCTGAACATAAATTAAAACCTCTAAAATGATATTTCTTGTGCGATGGAAAACAATAGTAACGCACAGATGCATGCAAATTTCTAACATTTATGTGAATATGTTTTTGTTTTTTTGATGGTCATACCTCTTGTGTAGTAAATATTCAAGGCCTCAACATGAGATTTTACTTCTTATTAATTTCACTTTTTCTCTAAAACGTAAACATTCAAATTATTTTTAAATATTTATTTTTATAATAAAAAAAAAACATATTTTCGACAAACTTTCTTTATTTAACTTTTGTTTTTTGCATTGACGTTTGGTGACGTGTGATATATAGAAATAGTTTTATTTTAAAATTAATGAAGGTCAGTTTTCAACTGATGTGTGACGTCTGATAATAATTATTCGATGGAGAGACTTTCTAATAATAATAATAATGGCCCATAAGAAGTTTGAAAATCAATTGAAAACCTGTTTTCTAAAATACTTTAAGGTATATATATTGTGTGTGTGCGCGAATGTTTATCTATTACTCCACAAAACAAGTAATTTATTTTCTTTTCCACCTTTTTTTCCTTTATTTTAACCATGAATTTATGGAGATAAGTGAGATGAAAGAGGTTATAAAACTAGAACTTTGTTAGTAATGTACAACGTGTTGCAAAAGCTGTACGTGGTTTTGTTGGCGTTTTTTTTTTTCAATGTTAGCTAAATATTCTTGTAATTAATCAGTGCCCTTAGCTCTTCGATTTTTACCACACCTTGCCATTTGTCCCCCTTTTTTTTCGGAAAAAATAACCAACAAGTTTTTTTGATGGTCACTGTGGTTCTGATGGCGACTTATTTTTTAAAACAGTCTCTTAGAAGGAAAACTTACCTAGTTGCATATTAATAAACTGAATGGTGGTGGTGGTGGTGGTGGTGGTGTTTCTACTAAATTTTGTTTTACAGTGTTAACCGTTTAACACTGATTGGAAAAGGCCAGAATATTAATTTTTCTTAAAAAAAAAAAAGAATTTTTATGCTATTTATTCTAAGTGACTCAGGAGAAAATATCATTTTTGTTATCTGATTTTGGTGTTAAATGCTTTTTTACTGTAATTACAGTATATCTTTTAATGTTTAGACTGCAAATTAAGAAACTTCATGAATTTGATCAGTGTTCATTTTTTTGAATTTTGTTTGTTTTTCGATTATAAGATCAAAATTGGTTACATTAAGTTTACTTAACTTGTTAATTTCAAATTGTATGGTCATTTCATAATCACTAAATGAAAAATGCCCACGTTGTAAGTAATAAAAATAAAAGTGGTCTTGTTTTGACACAAACTATATAACATTTGTCTTTACCTAAACAGAAAATGAGGATATTTTTTGTTTAGATTCTAAACTTCTTAAATGTGGCTAGCCTTATTTTTTTTATATGAGTATAAATATAATGAAAGTAGCAAATCAATTGTAAAGCTGTTTTTTTCTAAGTAGACAGACCTAGCTAGACATGAGGTTTTCAACCTTTATAGAATTTTGAGCCACACACAGACACAAACTGGAGTAATTAGAACCTGTCATACTATACTGACAGTTTTTTTTTTCTCCTGATTTTAGAAAGTAAAAGTTAGGAGAGAGTGAGTGATCTACCAAAATCTAAAGGAAAAGAAGTTTTCTAGTAAAAAAAACTTCAGTGAACTTTCGAACTTCCGCCTGTTTTTCTTTTGAGACAATGCCATATTAAAGTTCGTGAATGGTTTGCAAAGTTTTGAGAGCCATTCGTTGTACATACCCTTTACCTGAAGAATGTTTTTTTGTTGATGTTTGAACTATGGCTGTTTTCTGTCTACTCTTATAAAGTGGTAATTTTAAAAACCGAAAAACAAAATTTAAATGTGGACGTGCCTTTGGGCTGTCCATTGTGAATACACACAATCATGTACTTGCTCGAGTTAATTTTGCAACCACTTAGAGCTTTTTTAATTTAATTTTTGTGTACATTTTTCATTTAATATTCATAAACTTCACATAATTTTTGTTTTTGTTGCCGATGGAAAACATTTCTAACAAAGAATTAAATCTTATATATTTTTTTTTTCTTCTACTAATTAGTACTTTGTGGACCTACTTTGTTGTTTCAGGAAAATAGCTTTTTTAAGTGCTGATTTTTCTAGGCTATCTTTAAATGTCATCATCAGAACTCAACAAATATAACATTTCTGTAAATGGCAATAAATTTACCTTTAGAAAAAAAAAACTTCAGATAGTTTGTTATTTGGATTTTAGTTGAAAAACACTTTAAGTGGTTCAATTCTTGACAGAACAATTCAATTTATTTATTTATACTTTGTAATTAAATCTTAGCAGTGAATAATTACTACCAAATAAGACACTGAAGGTAATTTTTTTTATTTTTTTTTTGGATACTACTAGCTAGTTTAAAACTCGAGGCTTAATATTTAAAAAATTCCATCAAACTCACTCTGGTTTCCAGAATTGGTTAGCCCAATGTCCAGAGCATGCGTTGTATTCCATAGATTCCAAAATTTGGTAATGCCCAATGAGTCTTTTAAACTTTGAGCTACAACAGGTGGACAGAGTGGAAATGCCACCCTTTTTAATAATGGAAGGGACACAGGTATTGCAATTGGCAATACAACTTCTGTTGTACCATTATTATTTTTTCCCCATAACAAAGAGTTACTACTGTTAGAAGAATCTTGAATGTTGTCCGACGTTATACGAATTGCCGGTATGGCCACTTTAAGATCTCCGCCAGAAGAGAACGTTGTCAACAGTGTCACTATTATTGCAATTGTCCATTGAATATTATTAAGTCCACGAAAAATGTTTAAAAATGATGATGATGATGATGATGAGGATGAGGATGCTGCTACAGATGCATGCATCAGTCGCCTTTGCACAGTTGTTAGCATCTTCATCTTGGAGAACTCATTCACCAAAAGTTTCTTGTTTGTTATTAGAATAAGAAGAAGAAGGAAAAAAAGTCACTTTCTGACAGAAAGAGAGAAAGTACTGATTGCTCGAGTGAGTGTTATGCTTTCACTTTGACTATCAACTACCACAAAATCATCAGGTTTGGTCTACTGCACCGACCATATATACCCTTTGTAGAAGAATGTTATGTGAAACCCCCTAAGGTTTTTTTCTTTTCTTCTTCTTCTTCCCACCCACTACCTAGGCTATATACTATCCTAATAGGTCACCACTTTCTTTGAGCATCCTCCTCCCCCTCGTCCACATCCCTCTCACTCACTCACTGTTCATCTCCTCCTCCACCTCATCGTCATCTTCTCCTTTCACTCTTTATTACCTCCTTTTTCTTGTTGCAATATTCACTATCTTTTAGATAGCATCATGGATATAGGCTATTTGCACGCCTTCTGTATTGAAATGTACCCTACTACGTGAGAGTATGTCTCTGTTGACGTCATGAAAATTTTTGATAACAACCAATCAAAAAATTATATACCTGTTTGAAGAAGAAAAAAATTGCTTCCTGAGTAGCTGTCTACCTGATAATCACGCCTTTTCTGTCTTCTGACGTCATGATTTCACCACCTGGCTGTGTACATTTTGAAAACTTGTAACTGAACACGTGTTAATGTTAAATATACTGTATATACTTGATAGTGTTTTATATATTTTTTGTAGGCCACTGAAAGAACTTTTCTTCTTAACAAATGCTGTATTGGTCTAAATTAAATCAAGTGGTGACCAACTTATCAATAACTTAGATGCCAAACAATATTAAGTTTTATCTAAGGATGGGCTCACTTGTATAATGTATTTGAATACACCTGTATATTAAAGTGTTTTTTATTGTTTACAAACTAAGCGTAGTAACAAACTGTTCAATTTTCTTTTTATTTGAAAATTTATTATTTTTTTTGGTCCTTCTTCTTCTTAATCTTTGGTAAATTGGCTACAAAAAAATTGTGAAAATAGCTTTTGTTTGGAAAACAAGGCTACAGATGTGTTCTTTAAAAGTTTGTCATCTTTTATGTTTTTTTATGTATGGAGGAGGTCTTACACATGCATAAAAGAAAATCGAAATTTTTTTTAATAAGAAACTAATAATAATAATAAAAAAACATTGCAAACTTTTTAATATGATTTTTTTTTTCACGACAGTTCCTATTTTTATTGTTGTCAATCGTGAATTTTTATTTATATCTAGGATAAGACTTGACTTTCATTATTATTTATCACCTGTGATAAATACAAGCATTTCATCAATAAATAATATAATTGAGAATTTTCAGTTTTGTTTGAATCGTTAGTAAGAGAAAAAAAAACTTTGTTATGTAATTCAGTAGAATTATAGAAAGGCGTTCGATATAGTTCATCACGTAATTTGCATTGGTTTTTATAGTCATAATTTTATTTTTTCTAGAAAAAAAAATATATATATATATAACCAAAATAATTATTATGTAATTCATCGCTTACTCATGATTACTCTTTTGATATTAATTTTTTTCAACACCAAAAATATTAAAGGGCAATTTTTTTGTTATACATTCTTAAAGAAATACTCATTTTACTTTTGAATGCGGTGTGTGTGTGTGGTTTTTTTTTTACTTTTCTGAATTGGATGAGATCATCAAGATGCCATCTTTTAGTTGTCTTTTGCTTGTTTCTTATCACATCTCTCAAGAGATATTTTTTTGAAAATGCAAACCAGGATCTTGAAGTAAGGAATATACAAGTGGAGAAGACTGACTGCCCACAACAACTACTATTACAACACATCATAATAACCATTACTTGTGTAAGGGGAGGGAACAAATGTATATAGGAGGAGAAAAGTACTATATGAAAAACAAAAAGTGGTTTCCTTTATGATATTGTTGATGATGATGAACAGCAAAATTAGTTGTGAACCAACCAAGTTATGTTACTTATAATGTGAATGTTTTTTTTTCTTCTCTAGAATATGTCCATAGAGTTATATGGCCACCTTCTGTGCTTTTGTATGAATCACACTTAACAATTTCAGTTTTACATCAGGTGTTGTTCAGCATCTTTCTCTCTTGATGATATGGTTTTTTTATTATTATTTTGTATTGCATGGAAGCCCATCATTTTTATAATGTGAAATATATGAGATATGATGTTTGTAATATGGGCACTTAAAACACATCAATATTTTGAAGGGAGAGAAAGATATAGTAGCAAACAATTAGTATTTTATGACAATGATAGTCTGTATTCAAATATTGAAATTATGCAAAGAATTTAAAGCGTTAATGCAATATGATTTACGTAGATCAACTTTAGAAAGAGCCCTTCATGCCCCATTGCCAGTAAATAATAACTTTCAAAATACTAGTCATATGTAACAAATTTTATTTGTTCCATTGTTTTTTTTTGTTTTTTTGGACGAATCACACACATGATATACATGCCTGTATACATTTATAATAATAATAGTATTAATAATAATAATAATAATATTAATAATAATGATGATAATAATTTTAATGAGCTTAAAGGTGACAAACACAGCTTATAAAAGTGAATGTCGTTAAAAAAAACATACAAAGCAAACGGCTTCCTAATGGAAATCAAAATAACTACTGATACAAATCACAATAAAACATAGAAAATTATATATATTAAGCCAGGTCTGTGTGTGTGTAACATCAGAATTTATATAAATTTGAATGAATAAATGAACCGCTTTTTTCTCAAGGTCAACTATATGTTGCACACTCCCCATCCAAGAACCCCATGATATTAAATTGGAGAGGGGAAAAGGTTGGAAAGTGTGGAAGGGGGGGGGGGAGAAAGAGAGAAACGTGGAAAGCGAAAAAAAGGGGAGGGGTGACTGAAATTGAAATGAAAGAAGTAAAAAAAGGAAAAAAAGACGCGCATGCGCACACCAGAGAAAATGAAAAACTCATTTTCTCTTTCAAATATAAAAAAGGGGAAGGGATAATAGTAGCAAAATTAAACTAGAATTTATCACATGCAATTGTGCCCAGCATTAGAATTTCTTTTGCTCCGCCCTTTTATGA
The DNA here is from genome assembly GCA_036925085.1 of Brachycybe producta. Classification (NCBI taxonomy): domain Eukaryota; kingdom Metazoa; phylum Arthropoda; class Diplopoda; order Playtdesmida; family Andrognathidae; genus Brachycybe; species Brachycybe producta. The sequence continues at coordinate 1,232,485 of JAUPFP010000042.1, read as the reverse complement.
ATGTCATCAATTTCTAATTGGTTTGTTTCTTGGTCTGACATCATAAAAGGGCGGAGGAAAAGAAATTCTAATGCTGGGCACAATTGCCTGTGAATTTGGCTCCCGTCGTTTATGACGGGTTACCCCACTAGTAATATCATACAAGGCGAGATGAGTCAATTTTCTATAAATTTTAATTAAATTGTATGTTGATGAAGCAGAAAACCAACAGCACGAAGTATTCCTATGTTTTCACCCGTTCAAGTACTGACTGTGCCCGATGTTGCTTAATTTTGGTGATCCACCAGCTGCTAGTACACTGTGTAAAGCGTTATACATGGGTAGGGGGTAACCACTCTAAGAAATTATGGGCGATTTTTGCACGAACAGGCTCGTATTTCTAGTCATTTGTACCTAGAGTCAGTTGACAATGGAATTTGCTTCCAGAGGATGCTGTGCATGGGGAATGTTATGACTTGAGAAATTCTTAGGGGCACATATCAGGGGCATATATAATGATGCTGCAATGGAACTTATTATAATCAAATAGAGGGTTTGGTATCACAAGGAATGAATGTTTATTGTGACGTAGCATTTTTATGCTGCTCTTGGACTAAATTGTTCCTCTGACATAAGGCCCCTGTGCTGCTTTCAGAGTAATTATTCAAATGAAAAAAAAATCGAATGAGAATCAGTGCTTTCAACTTTGTATGGCCGCAGTTATATCTGAGAACGATACCTCGTTATAACGTAGTTGATCAGACTATAGCTTTATGCAGAAAAAATCTTTATACTTTCATTGACTCCAATAATTAATTAACGACTTGGTTAAAACGATGATGCGATTTTCTGGAACCCATCCGTAAATCGAGGTATGACTATAATATACAAATCAAAAACTAGGTTTCGGTCTTTTAAAATTGAAAATTTTCGATCGCATTTTTATATAAGCAATAATAAAGCTTATATAAAAATGCGATCGAAATTTTTCAATAGTTGGGAGGGGGGTTGTAAGCAGAGATATATTTATTATATATAAAGAAAAATTTTGAACAGATACTTTTGTGATGGAATTCGTGACTATATTATTTCTGTTCCAAATATGATGCTATTGAAAATTTGGAAATAAAAAACAACAACAACAAAACCAAATTTCGATTTAATAAATTTTTAGATAAGAAAAAAAAAAAAAAGAAAATCAAAGGAGTATTATAAGAGATTTTTTCTTCTTCATTAAAATGCGTGTGACCATAACCTTATGGTTATGCCATCAACACGATTTTTTTTCAACATTTTTAAATATTATGTAGATAGATTTTTTATATATATATATTTCACTTTTATTAAGTGAAAGTGTTTTTTTTTTAATATATTAAATAACTTTTTGTTTCTTACGCAAGTTCATTACTATAGAGTTACAGTGTATTAATTGTAGCTTTGAAGCGATATAATTGTTTTATGCTTGTCTAATTACCTGATAGTGACATTCTGTGAGAATTTGCTCTTATCAGTGTATGTAAACATAAGAAGGAGAAGAAAAAAATAACCTACTTCTTTATTGCCATACAACAAAATTGAGAATGAAACACCTGTAAAGAAAGCCTATTATACTTTGAAAGGCCATTGATACCTATAATAGGTTTTCATGATGTGTTTCTTTAAAGAAAAACATTAGCATCAAAGCTTCATGTAGCCTAATTGAGCCATTTAACAATAATGAACTTATGGTTGCATTTTTTTTTGTCATATTGAAGATGAGATGTGATAAGAAATCAAGTCTTTAAACAATGAATGATTTCAGATTTTAGTAGCCCAGGGTGAACTGGGAGAAAGAAACGGTCTGAAAAAAATTATTTCCTTGGCCCTATAGGAGAATAAGAAACTCCTAAAATTGTCTAGAGAACTTTATCCCTTTTTAACCATTCAAAGCTAGTCTTGGGATTGATTTTAATTTTTTGATTGCTAGAATTTCTCTTCCTATTCCTTTTGAAAATTTTGCCCAAAACTTTTAACGAGCGTAGCGAGAAACCAGAAAAAGGTTTGTCCGCAAAATGTGTCATTTCAATTTTTTTTTTTTTGTCATTAGAAAACATAGTTTTCTGATCTTTTTTTCTTGAGCGATTTTTAAACTTCTATTGAGTTTCATTATCAAATTGATCTCCATTGCCCGATAGGCCAGTTCTCTTCCTGCATTTAATACCTTTAAGAGGTTGTTAAAAAATATATTGTCTGCTTAAAGTTGAGTCATTTTCAAATTAACATAAAAGCTTATTTTAAAAGATATCAACATGATATTTCACTCAATTAATAGAGCAACCCTTCTAGTTTTTAAAACGCGTTCAAGTTTGTCTAATAAAAGGTAAAATAACGAGTGTTTGAGGGACATTTATACTTTTTGGAAAAAAACCCTTAACAAATTAAATAAATAAAAGACTTCGTGCATTATTTTGTATCCAATTAATTATGTTGGAAAGTCTCTTAACAACTCCCTTTTTTAAAGAAAAAATTCATTTCATATTTAATTAAATATTTCTCGCTTGTTTTTATCAAGGTGATGATGATGATGATGTAGAAACATAAAGAAACATGAAGAAAACACATTTTTAATGTCGTTTCATGTGTAAAAATGTTGTTTTCTTTGAATGTCATTCGTCTGACTCACAATTATTTGAAATCGAATATTAATATTATAGACAAGTATGATGATATGATTATGATGACAGTTGAATAACAATAATTTGATGGTCGACAGTGAAATTATAAACTGGTCACATCGCTGTTTATTATTTAATATAAGAGGTTGTTTGTGTCATCTTTCGAGAAAGAATCGTTTTTTTTAAACAAACAATATAAAAATCATCATTTAATAGATTTAATATAATAATTACAATATCGAAGTAGATTTCACATTCATTTATGTCGTTAATTTAAATGATCTCATTTGGAAAAAAAAAATAAGTTTTAATTTAAGAGTTGCCAAATAATAAGATTGTGCAACATAAGAATAACCTTTATGGTTTGTTTAGCTTGAATTTATTGGGGATACTTGTAAATGCAATGAAAAGAGTTATATTGTTAAAATGTTTACTTAACCTGATCTCAATATTATGTTAAATATTTGGGGTCATATTTTGAAACTGATTTATAAATGAGAGATTTTGTGACGAATTAGCAAGTTTTCTTTTATCAAATGATTATAAAATATATTTTGTTTAAGCTACATTTAAAGATTTGAGGATTAAATGATTTTGTAAAAAATATTATTTGAAGTGGGTTCTTTGGGTCATGTCATAATTTTTATTTTTATTTTGTAAATTTACGTTTTTACTGAACATTCACAATTTCGTATATTAGACTATTATTAGTTTGTAAATTTAATTACGAAATTCATTTAAATTTTGTTGTTTATTAAGATGAATTAAATGATGTGTTCGATAATCACAACCGGAAGTTATTTGTGAATTTTTATTTCTAATATATTCGTTTGTTTTGTTTTTTTTCAAATAAAAAGCTGATAATTGTTTAGATCAGGAAACTAGCAACCTTTAGAAAGAATAATAGGAAATGAATCTCTGGTTAAGAAATTACAAAAAGAGTTGTTCTGCTTGTGATTTTAACGTTTTTTTTTTAAATAGTATAATCATAGTGTAATTTTTTGTTGGTGTTTGTGTGTAATATTATTACGCCTATGCTGGAACCTACAGTATGTAATATACTAAATTTATCCTTAGTATAATTTTACGTGATCCTGATGAGTTAAAAGTTGTAAATTACAATTTTAAACTTTTTTTTTTGTTTCTTTCAAAAAGATTATTTTGTTGTTTACGTGAATTACTGTTGTCTGACATTCGCAGATAAATTTTCTTACTTTTTTCTCACGTTTTTCTTCTTGTATAATTTGTGTACATATAAAAGAAAAACATTTTCAGGCACAGTTAAATATAATTATGAATCATTTTTTTTAATGGCGACTTTGCTCTTGACATTTTGCTGCTTTTAATTTTGGCTCTTAAAAAATGACAATTAATTTTTATTTAATAAAATTAAAACAATTGAAGGTTTTATTTATTTAGAAGAAAATGTTTTTATTTTCTATTGTTTATGTCACTTGTATATCTACAATGGAAACCGTTTAACACGAAAAACGGATAACAGAAAATTATGATCAGTCCGGTTGCTAATACCTAATCTAGGCCTACACTTGGGTTAAATCTATTAAAGTTAATCGTGTTTAGTTAAATTATACGGGGTCCAGTTAAAGAAATAAAAAATTCAATTCATTTCTTATTATCTGAAATTTAATAGGCGTAGATTCTATGATAAGATTCTAGATAAAGATTCTATGAAGATAATATTGGGTTTAGATAGTTTATTATGAACAGCTGATTTTCGAACTCGGATTATTCTGTTTTTCAGCAGAAAAATTAAAAAAACTAGAAAGTGTTTCAGAAACTAGAAGGGTAGCTGAATCATTTACGGGTAGGCCTATGTTTACTTGTTGATATCTAATAAAATAACTTTTTATACACAAAACTTACATAAAAAGCTTATATCGAAAGATGTCAACAAGAAAATATCTTTTAAGTGTTTGAACTACCCTTCTAGTCTCTAAAATACTTTCCATTTTCTCTTTATGTTGCATCTGAAACTGAAAGACAAAATAATCAAGAGTTCGAGATGCGTTTCCATTTTCAAACCACTTTATTAAAACGAAGAAATATTATTGGTCGTATTTAAACGGTTTCTTCTAAGTTTGTATATTTTAAGATTTAGTAATAATTTTTTTTTTGTATTTTTTTCTTCAAGTGACTTGTTTGTTTGATGCGTGGGTGTGATTGTTCACACTATTTCTAAGTTTTACATTTGTGAACTACCTATTCGTAATCGTGTAAACGTTTTTTTTATCATTATTAGTTTACATGGAAGACAATTTGTTTGGATTCAAGAATGATGGTTGTTGTTTCTAAAAATGTACACCCACACAATATAACCGTTTTGAGATTTCACTCCTTTTATTTGGAAAATTAGAATAATACTAAAAAGCGCAATCACGATTGTATGACATATATTTTTGTTGTCTTCATATTTTCTTTACAAATGAAGATGAGCTCATTCATATTTGTATTTGGTCACACTCACTCACTCACTCACACACATAAATATAATAAAAAGAATTTTCATTTAAAAATTACTCCCGGATATTCAATACTTCATTAATAAATTTATTAAGTTGTTAGCTTGTCATTGCTATTTCATTTTATATATTAGTACATTGTCAGTAATGGAAATTTTTATTTAATTTTCAATGAAAAAACTTTACACTAAATTTCAGATATTATCTGGAACCACTTGACGTTTCATCTCAAAATATGAAAATGTACTGTATTTTAATTAATTTTAATTATTATTAGAGTTGTGTTAAGCTGAGGCCTCATTGCAGAAAAAAAAATCATAAAATTGGCACTTATGCTGTACACCAGTCACATGACAATTTTTGTTATAATAATTATAATTTGTAATTTTTTTGTGACTGTTACAAGATAGTGAGCTAGCTACGACAATTTACTGTCATATGACAGGCGTATTATCTTTTTTGTAATATGACCCTAAGCATTTTAAAGTGTTAATAAACGTCTCTCAAAGTTAAAAGAAATTGAAAGTGTTTTAGAAACTAGAAGGATAGCTTAATCTCTTAATCTTTTAAAATAAGCTTTTTATTTGAGTTTGAAAATGACCCAACTATTAAGCATTTATTTTTAATTTTGACCACAAAAAATTTATTTTGAAAGATGTCAACATTAAAACACCATGATGATCCATTTAAGTGATTCATTTACTCATCTAGTCTCTTAACAAATTGTTGCTTCTGAAATGCAAATATCCAAGTTAGCAAATCAGTAGTTCATTAAAAATATTAATATAGGCATTTTAAGAAAAATATGATTTATTTGGTTATTTTTATTATCTCTTTACAAAAAAAAAAGGAAAAAAGTGAGTTGAGTAATTATACTAATGTATATATTCGAACATGTTTCCCCTCCGCGGTGACGTCATTATGTTTCCCATAGATGACGTAAGGCATCTCGTGCGTGGCACATGGATGGAAAAAAAAATCCTTGTCAAGGTCATTTGAAATGGACTCTTCCGGAAGTGGAAGTAGGGTAGACGTGGTTTGGCGCATGTGCAGCTGGTTTTTTCCGCCATGTGCTGTCTTTTTTTCCGTTGTTGAATCGCTGTCGTTTAGGCCTCGTTTAATTTATATTTTATTTATTTTATTCGTGTTTTGTTTTAGTTTTTTGCGTGCGAGAGTCTAGGAAAATGTTAGCCGACATTAAAGACGACGGACAAGTGAACGTCTATGGGAAACTAACGGGTGAGCTTCACTTTTTTTTCTGTCGTTCGCTTCGCGGTCATTTTGTGAGCGGCGATCGTTTTTTTCCGCATTCTTTGTTCGTTCCACAGTATGTAATTCTGGTTTTTATGAATAAATGTTCGTTTTCAAGTGTTGATTTATCGTTCTTGAGTTTTGACTAATCGTTTGTTACTAAGGAATCGAATACACTACGATAATCTTTATAGAAACGAATGAAACAAGAGGCAGTCCGGCTGAAAATGTGACGTATTTGCTACGTTTAGCTACTACCGACATTTGCGTTTGCGGAGCTTAATCGATTCTGTCTAAAATTGCAAGAAAAACTGTCAAATCTGCTCGTATAGATAAAAACTGCGTCTTTTAAGCGGACTTCAACGTTGAAGTTTGCGTTTTGAAAACAGCTTCAGCAAGAAAAATAAATGCTTTAGAGACTAGGAGAGTAATAAGTAGGACTAATAAAGAGAATCTGCTTTAAATTCATTCATACAAGTTGTTTCTAAACCACCTTCAATTTCTAAGGTGGTTTTAAAGTGTAAACGTCACTATTTCTATGTTGATATTTTTCAAAATAAGCTTATATAAAAAAAATTAGAAAATATCATTTGCTAAGCGTCGTCTGTTTAAATTTGTGTCATTTTCAAACTGTCATAAAAGGTTATTTCGAAAGGTATGCAAATACCCTGAAGTGATTGAGAGCTACCTTTCTAGTTTCTAAAATGTTCAAGTTTTTTTGCAATGGCTGCATTTCTGTTTTGCGGTTTTTCGTTTTTCGTTTCTGAATGTGGAGTTGACACCCGTTTTAAGCCATTTTATTAGGCATTATGTCATTTTTTGCCCATTTTTTTCTATATCAAAGTTACATAAAAAATAAATTTCGGTTTTTTTAAGGTTATACTTTGCTTAATATTGAGGCTGTCGGTCCTCGGTTTCACGCGTTCTGGACTCAGAAACATGATTCCGCGAACGCAGTCGATTCCGATTCGGATTCGATAGAACGTAACGGCGTAGATGATGGTGAAGACGACGAATCCAACGACGATGACGTAGTGATCGAAGATGACATCGTTTTTTTACGAAGTCTCGATCCAAAGGAATGGAAAGTAAGTTATAGTAATTGCTTTCGAAAGTCGATCTGTCGATTTCTTTTTTACGTAACCTCGGTTATTATGTTTTATTACGATAGAAACAAGACCATTATGAAGTTTTGGGCCTTGCAAAAGTTCGTTATCTTGCTTCGGACGGCCTGATCAAGAAAGCTTGTGCGTTACACTCTCCTTTAATGTATGTGTATTTTATCTCAAAATGTTTTGTTTTTATGATCCAGATCGTAAGAAGGTTTTGACGCATCATCCAGATAAGAGACGAAGTCACGGAGAGAAGATTCGTGACACGGACAGCGACTACTTTACGTGCATCACGAAAGGTATGTATAAAGCTCTTTTGTCTGTCGTTGTCGTTTTTCTTTTAAGTCGTTTTCAAAAACATTTTTATTTGAATAGCTTACGAGATATTGGGAAATCCGACAAAAAGACAGAGTTTCGATAGCGTCGATCCAGAGTTTGAAGATTCAATTCCTTCTGCAAACGCTCATTCGAAAGAGAACTTTTACGATGTGTTTTCTGCAGCGTTCAAACGAAATGATAGGTAACACGTTTTGTTTTTGCATAATTATTACTTTTAGTTTTTGTATTGTGAATTAGGGGTTTTTTTGGTTGGGGGAGGTGAAACACTCGCGAATTGAGTGTGAAAACTGAGATGAAATCCTGCATGAAGATGACACGAACAGATTCATATTCCTCGTCATTCGTGCGGGGGATTTTATGGATGAAAATCAGATTGTATTATGGGACTCTTTAAATTGAATACACTGCGTTATTTCAGCTGCACCAGAACACATAGGAATTGTTGTTCAGTTTATATGTTTTGGTTTTGACAATGCATTTTGCATGCTGCAATTGAAATCTTGTTCCTCTGCCATAGGCTTTCATGGCTGCTTCCTGAGGAATTTTTCAAATTCAAAAACACATGCACACCCAAGTAGAAGGAGGAGGGGTAAACGTGCAAACAAAAGGGGGCGGGGGACTGAAGACACACCGCTAAATTGTCTTGAAGTAATTACTTTTTTTTTTACTAATCATTTTAAACTGCAATCATATGAAGCACGTCAACATTTTGCAATGTCGATTTTTTTATATGTGCTTATGTTTAGCTTTTCTTGATGGGCATTTTCGAAGCGTGTAATTGTTTTGCGATTGTGTTTGGTCATTTTTCTGAGGGCAAAGCACTTTCGTATGAAAGAAGAATTTTTCTTTGAGGAGAATTAATCTTGAAAGAGAAAGAAGCAAGTTTTACTCCACCAAAGTTTAGGTGTTACTTTGTTGTTGTGTATTATACATACATTGCTTCAGTTGAAATATGTAAATTTGGGTTTCAAATGTGGACATTCAATAGAGATATTGACCTAATAATAAAAGCAAGAAGAAAAAAAATGGGACCTTCTTTTCTGTGTGAAACTGAAATATGGTACCATGTCAGACTTTTGTACATTTAATGTAATTTTAACTAAATTCTTCTATGAAACTTTTTTTTTTCGTAAAGATTGTTTAGAATTTAGTTGCTTTTGATCAAGCGTCTTTTTGACCCTATTTTTGACTAAACTTTTTAAACTTGACCCCTCCTCCTCCTCTTGTATTATTAGTCTTTCTCATCTTATTGTAATGAAAACAAATTGGGCTAAAAGTAAAAAGTAAAAGGTAATTTTAATGTGGGACATGTAAGTAGAATAGAAAATTCTACAACAAAAAAAAATAATGCTACGTGTTTGAAAATGTTTGCCAGTTTTATATGAAAAATAATTCACGCAAAGTTATGAAAGTAAATATTTTATCACATATTTTGATTGAAATTGAAATTTTTCTTTCTAATCTTTTTATAAGTCAGTAAGTTGTTACTCAACATATTTTTTTAAGTCAAGGATATGATTATTCTTTGAGCAGCAGCAGCAGAGAAAAAATAAAATGAGGTTTCTCGCATTAATATTATTTTTATTTCATATTTTATAAATTTATATTTTAGACATTTCATTTTGCGAAGTCATTTTGTCCCAGTCAGGTTTTTTTGTGTTGTTGAAATTTTAACTTAAATCCTCATTAATTATATTTCGGTCGTTTTAGTGTGTGTAATTTTAGGTGTTAAAAGGGGTGAATTTAAATATTACACTACTTTAAAAAAAACTATTATAGCTTAAATATTAACATTTTTCGTGCACATTCAGTGAGATGGTGTAAAGTCAGTGTTAACAAAAAAATCTTCAGATGAATTATCAATCACGATTGATTGATTACTTGTTTGCATGCTCATTTGCATATTTATTGCTTGTCATTTTTACGTTTGCAACAACAAATTCGTTATTTTTTTCATCATGTTTTCTATTATATTTTATATACATGTTTTGCGATTGTTAAGATGTACGACCTTTGTCGTTGGCGCTGCCCTTTTGTGTCATTTTTTAGAAAGTCAATTGAACTTTCTATAGACAGGCTTTAAGAATGTGGTTTGTGTCATTGTTGTGGATTCGCCGTCAAGTCTTTTCTTTGCCAATGAGTCAAAACAGAAATGGCAATGGCTGATTCACTTTTTTTTTTAAAAAAAAAGGGGGATCAAGTTAGCCAATGTTGGTTATTACTTCGTAGAAAGAAGTGCAATAATAAGTAACCACTTAACCATTTAAAATACTTCCCAATTTCTTGAAAAAAAGTTAACTGAAATCTTCTTAAGAAATTTCTACATGTAAATGGATGAGAACTAGGAAAGTCCTGTTGTTTTTTTTTCTTTCTACTATCGGTTTCATTCTTTGTCTAGAAATTGTGTCCTTGCATTCCTGTCAAATTGAATCATAAGAAATTAGTGAAATGTAGTTTTCCTCAGTTCACAAATTGGAAACAGCTAATTGTTCTGATTAATTTTGGCTAATCTTTGTAATCTTCTAGATTTAGACTTGTTTTCGTTTTTATAATCTTATAGACCTAGACTTGTTCCTCAGTTCACAAATTGGGAATAGCTAATTGGTCCGATTAAATTTGGCTAATCCTTATAATCTTACAGGTTTAGGCTTGTTTTTCGTCTTATAAGCAGTTTTAAAATTTGAAGGTTTATTTAATTGTTGAAATTCTAACTGAAACTGAAAATGGTTCTCTTTTTTACTTTGAATAATGACACTGCAAACAGCTCACAAGGGCCTGTCGCGGAGAGACTATTCAATCCAAAAGCGGCATAGAAAAGCATTGTCAAAAAACCAATTTAACACCTATTACATGTATGCTGAATTACATGTATGCAACTGTAAAATTTAGTTAAAATACATCATTAGTAAACAATATATGCCTTTTCCAAATAGTGCCCCCTATCAAAGGATTCCCCAACCGAAACATCCTCTGGAAGTTAATTCTATTGTCAGAACGACCCTAGGTAAAAATGACCAAGAAATACGACTCTTTTGGTGCAAACATTTCTCAAATTTTGTTCAGAAGTGGTCAGCCCCTTCTCTTATATACAACTGTGCACTGTGTAGCTGCAGTTTGCTTAGGACCAGACCCCAACAACATTTAAAAAAAATGTTCGTTATTAATTTTATTTAATGGAATAATGGAGTCTGTTCAATATGAACAGTTATATGAATATTATTTTTGTCTGTATTTATTAGATGGTCAAACAGGAAGCCAGTTCCTCATTTGGGTGATGAAAAATCCACCGTGGAGCATGTTAATAAGTTCTATTCATTCTGGTTAGTTTATTTATACATGTTGTTGGATTTTTGGATTGGCTGTTTTCTTATTTTAATCAAATCAATGTTTAGGTATGATTTTGATTCTTGGCGAGAATTTTCTTACTTGGATGAAGAGGAGAAAGAAAAAGGGGAAAGGTTTAATTAACTTTTTTTGATTTTAGAATTTACTAAAAAAAATGTTGACATCTCCTGTGACTTGAATGTTTCCCACATTTTAAGTCAATTGGTGTTTTCGATATTAATAATAATAATGATGATTTTTGTTAGCCGTGAAGAACGTCGGTGGATTGAAAAGCAGAACAAGGCCGCTCGACAGAAGCTGAAGAAGGAAGAGAACGCTCGGATGAGACAGTTAGTTGGTAAACAATTCAACTTTCTTTGTTAATATTTTTGTCTTCACTTGATGAAAAGCTTCTGTAATACATTTTATTGAATGTGGATAGTATTTTTTTTTTTCAAATGCACAAAAAGATTTTTTTTTTTGCAAAAAAAAAAACGCGAACTAACTGTAAATTCAGTAGCGGCACAAGGTTGTTAGTTTTTTCTCTCTCGTTTTTTCGTATGGCGTCATTATTCTATGATGCAAACGATGAAGAAAAAGAATCGTAAATAGTTCATCGGTCTTTTTATTCATGACGTCATCGGGTACCTTTTGATGCCCTTATAAATGTGTACATTTTGTGCGATGTTATAATGTTTTAGGTATTGCGTTTTGCTCGTCATCTTTGCGCTTTGTCACCCACACACTTTTTTTTGTTAACGCATCATCACTTTGTGGAGTAAATGCTTTCACTAGAAATTTAACCTCATAATGTCTCTTTCATTTGATTTTTGTTTAAAAAAAATTTTTGGGGTTTTTTTTTTGGTTACATTGCAACATCTTCAGATTTTTCTTATAAAAATGATAAAGGTTACGAAATTAAAATGTGTCATCAAAGACACGATTTTTATTTGTTTGTACCATAGTGCTTGTACAACAAGTTTTATTTAAATCTAGCACTGAACAAACTTGGACAAAACGTTTTGTTATTTTTTTACAGGTAGATAAAGGTCCTTGTTAAAGTATTTTGTGTTTTGATGTTTAAGGAGAAAATTATAATTTATCCCAAATAAGCTGTGAATTATGGGACTCGTTTCAAATACAATTCGTAAAATATGGGACACTATTAAGCATAATGGCGAGTGTGAAGCAAAAATGGAATAACTGAGGAGAAAAGTACAGCTACAACGTGTGTTTGTAGTTGTTTCTGAATCTTTATATTTTATCGGTGAATATCACACAAAAAAGACTCCTTTAGATGTTGTTTTGGCTTGACATTGATTATATGCAGAGAAAACGTTTGTTAGGAAATTAGTAATACAAGTTTCCAAGTGTGTGTTTCTTTTATATATGCACGACAAAAGTCAAATATCGTTAAAGGTCTATGGCTGTTAAGCATCCTACTGCTTTTAACACCACAGTGTGTGTTTCGATCAGTAAAGTATGAATTCTAGGTATGAAAAAAGTTAAAAATAAAAAGAACTTTTTATGCAAATGACCCAAAAAAAATTTGCTATCTTCATTATGCTAAAGAAATCTGCATTAAATAATTCGTGATATTCTGGCACCTGCTAAATATGCTGTAAAAATATGTAGAATTTTTTTTTACAAGCAAAATAGTTATGTATGTATTTTGAGGCGAATTGATCAGGAGGAAATTGTTCATAGCAGCTCCCTGTACATTTATGCTTACTTTTTTTTTTATAAGTAAATGTCTATTGACTAGACCCTAAGACCAAAATGTCGTGATTTTATCGGTGGAAGCATGCCATACAAAATGCACATTACTTGTCCAACCTACAGAATTTTGATATTCCTGATTTAATTGTCCAAATTTAATATTTGTTTTTCTTGCAATCATTTTTAGATAATGCTTATGCATGTGATCCTCGAATTCAAAAATTTAAGGAGGAAGAAAAGCAACGAAAGTTGGCGTTCAAGCGTGCAAAGCAAGAAGCTATTAGACAGAAAGCCGAAGAAGATGAAAAGGTACTTATTTTGTAACCATTTTTCATGACTAACTTGCTTTATCTGGACATTAGTATGACTCGAGAGTGATTAGGATTTAGTTTTCTGATTCTCTGTATGTATACCTTAATTTATTTTCTACCGAACTCTGTTATCTTGGTAATCTTACAGAAAAACTTCAGCTTGTTACGATAACCCAAATTATATTCATTTCCCAAAATCTTAATTATTTCAATTCATCTAGTTGGTCCATTATTACATGTTGTGCTTTATCTCGTTTACTTTTTTGTAATAATTAGAAATTGAATTTTTTAAAAAAATTAATGAATGGAAAACAGAGGGATAAAGAAATCTTAATTTGACAATTTAAACTTATTCTACAACAACAAAATTAATCTATTTTTAGCAACATTGTATGCAATGTCATTATAGAATTTCATACAGGTTTGTGACATATAATTATTGGATGATGATACGCCCTCATTTGGTCATTTTATCTATGAAAGAAATAATGTTAAAACTTATTGGAAGATGAACGGCCTAGACTCATGAAGAACTTTTTTTTTTTTGCCCGTGTGAGTTTCACATACTGCTCTGGTATCGTATAACACAGGTGTTGAGCCATTGGTTTCGCAGGTGTGATAAAACTATTCAAGAGTCAAAATCATAACCATGTATCCTGATCTCTCATTCTATTTTTGTTTTGTCTTCTTCTTCTTCTTCAAAACACCGTTATTTAGTTTCGATCGTAATTCAGGGCACACGAAGGCAAAATTGTGATATAACGTCTTTCTGTGGAATTTTTTTTTCCCGTCTAATTTTTCTTTTCAAAATTATTTTGGTTGAAATTTGCAATTTTTTTCACTTTTCAATAATATTAGCAAAAAAAAAATATTGTTTTTAATTTAATATTATTAACGTAATTTACGTGGAACTTGTTTGATTGACCATAAAATGTTCTTGATGAGTTATGTTTAGTATTGAGTTGAATATTGTGTTCATCAAGAAATTAATTGATAATCTTCGGCTGTCTTATTATTCGACGGTTTTTGACAGCCCTATTTAGGTTTCTATTTGAAAATTGTTGTAAAAATTGCAAGTTTAAAAAGAAAAACGGCAACTAGAAGTGGCGAATTTGCACACTGTAAGCGTCAATGACCTTTTTAAATAAGAAAAAGTAGAAGGGATGTGGTTGACGTGTGTTTAATTCTCAAAAGTAACTCGTAACATTTTGTCTTCATTGTTAATTTTAATAATAAGAATGTTAAAAAAAATTACATTTTTTTAGAATAATGTTAAAACTTTTAATTATATGATTAGTGTGATGATTAGATCCACGCGTTTGTTTCCTAATAGAGAAATTTCAATTACTGTGCCTTAATTGAAAGTAATTAATGTAAATTGTATTTTTTTTATGTATACACATTATAGGCAAGACGAGCAGTCTTGGAGTTAGAAAGGAAAGCAAAAGCAAAGGAAGCTGCCGAAGCTCGTGCTAAGGTAAAAGTGATTTGATTGAAAATTGTGTGACAGAAAGATGTAAAAAAACAGCGTTGTGTGTATGTTGCATGTTTTTCAGTAACAAAATAATGTTTGTTTTTTTGCACTTTATACATAACATGTATGACTGTGCATACAGTTCACTGCACCCGTATTTAGTGAAAGTATAGGTGATTGTAGCCGTTTTCAGTAATGCGTTCATGTGATATATTTAAGAGTAATTTGGAAGGGGAGGCGGCAATATAGTGAAAATCTTCTATCACTACATGAGATTATTATTAGTTTAATGTAAAATTCCTGCTGAGTTATTTCATTGGAGTCACAAGTATTTTTTTTTCTTTGTATTTTTACACTTGTTAAAGTGTGCTCCATTTACATTTATTTGTCTCTTTTATATTTTGAAAGATCTCCCCCCCCCCCCACTATAACGAAACTGTTGTGGTGTTTGTACTTTTTAACTTCCTGATTTGAAATATCGGATATAATTAATGACCACCTGTTTGATGGTGTTTTTTTCTGTTGAAATGCAGAAATACATTAATATATGTTATTGTGTATAGACGTCATTGCTTTTAAGTTTTAGTTAGTCAATTTTAAAATACAGTAGTATATTTTCTAAAGGTGTAGATATATTGTATTAGGCCAAATTCTTGAAGTTTTAAAAAAATGAATTTCTTTATTTGAGGAATTATATAAAACCTATGTCCAAATAACGTTTGAAACTTTTTTTTTTTTCAAACAAAAAGGAAGTTTTAAAGTATAAACGCTTTTCGAACTCTGGTTATTCTGTTTTTGACGTGCAAAAAAGGGAACCTTGAATGTGTTTTAGAAACTAGAAGAGTAGCTCAATCACTAAGGGTATGTTTGTGTTGAGATCTTTTAAAATTAGCTTTTTGTTTAACTTTGAAAATGACCCAAGTGTAAGTACATGACGGTGTTTTTTTCATTTATGTCTATCTGTCAACATCAAAATATCCTTTAAGTGATTGAGATACCCTTCTAATTTCTAAGACAGTTTCTCTTAATTTTACTCCTGAAAGACGAGATAATCAAGTTTAGAAAAATCATCTTAACTCGGAATTATTGTTGAACTTCTTAATGTGGTTTTTATTATTTATTCATTAATTGATATTTAATTGTCATTTTAGGCTGAAGTTGCTAAAAAAGAAAAGGAAATTTATCAGAATTCCATTAAAAAAGAGCGAAACTTATTAAGAAACACTTCTAAAGTTAGTTTTGGTTTTCATTTTTGCATCTTCTCCAAAATGTATTTATTTTAATATGGATTTTACGTTTTTTTTCTATTAGAATCATAATTATTTTATAAGTCATCAATCCGAATTAGTAAGACATATGGTTGAAATGGATAAACTTTGTGAATTGTTGCCACTGGAACGGTAAGAAAAACAACCAAAAGTAATTGCATTTCTATTTTTTATGAAATGTTTAATTAACAACTTTAGGAATTTTATTAATAATCTTGGCACACACAAACAATCATGAGGTCAGGGCTTTGATGGCCCAAAATTAACCTTGAGTTTCATTATTCATCATCATCATCATCATGTCATCATCATTAGAATCAACTTAAAACTTTTATAGCCTTGAATATGGAAAGTTAGTTGCATTTTCAGAACTTTACAGTTTACCTTATTTTTGCAGCTAAGCTTCTTTTTATATATAAAATTTCAAGTTTTTATTCTCTAATGGCCCGTTTCCATTTGGCAAAAAAAAAATAGAGTGAAAATGAATTTTAAACCTGGAAAAAGGACAATAATAATCCCCCTGAAACTAAATTTAAAGTAAAGTTGATTGTTTTCAACTTTAGTGAAAGTCAATCTGATCGCCATGTGTGGATTTTTTTATTGTTTTTTTCGAATTTTCGAATTTCGAATTTTACATTTTCATTCATTTCAATTACGTGTAGTTATAGCTGAAAATAACGCCATTTCAATTTTCTTTAGTTGGAATTTGAAATTTTCCTGATTAAATAATTTTGACCAAAAGGAAACAGATCATTAGAGTGGAATTGACAGTGATATTGACATCATTTATAATGGAGTGCATAAAAAAAGTAAATACGGTTAAGGGCTGGACACAGACTTGAGCATTCTCGTGTAATGTAACTTTTAATATTTGGGGCGAATGTCCATTACTGTAACACCATCCACACTAGAGCATTTGCCCCAAATAATTCACTAGACTCCTCTAGTCTGGACTCGTCCTAGCATGCTACGAAATTATAAATGTTGGAAAAATTGCTAAACAAGAACAGTGCCAATTTGTGAAACGTTGTCGAGTTCGTTTGATCGACAAGAATTGCAATTGCTGTTGTCATTGTTAGGAAAAATGAAATATAACACAAATGTAATTGAAGTTGATCAGAATAAGTTAATATGCAATTGAGATTGAGATACTAATCTATGCTCTTTATAAATTTACTAACGAAAATAACGTATTTTAAGACGTTTTCAGAACATTTTCAAAAAAAGAAATAGTTGAACAAAACGGGTTCAATGATGCATGACTTTCATCTCAAAATCAGAATTAAATGTCAAACGATTTTTCGTTGTCCTTTTTAGCGAAACATATTAGAAAATTGTATTTTATTAAAAATTGAAGTTTTTTTTTATCCTTTTTAATTTCATATGAAATGGGCACGTTAAATATATTCTCTAAGTTATGAATTATAATTTGTTGTAATATATTTTAATTGGATAAATTTATAAATAAAATTATAAATATATAATTGAACTTATTTTATAATAAAATCTTTTGAATTTTCTTTTCTTGAAATAACGTTGGATATTTAACATATTTTGATTTTGAGAAGGAATGTAGGAAGAAATTTTGATTGTACCCTCATAATTTATATTATTCTATGGCTATTATTAGCCGCCTTATGAGCTGCATTTCTTTTTTGAAAGAAAAATAAATCTTCATAGTTTTATTATTTTACGATCGTCCCCAACACCTCGATTTAAACCAACATAAAATATAATTGGTCATCTTTCAGGTTATTTAGCTAGATGACCAATGTTATGAGCTAGTAATTTTTTAAACATAAAGAAGCCTTGAATTGAGATTGATTGTACAAAATCTTTTATTTACCGGTAATGATTAATTTTAATTGCTGTTTTGTATAATTTTAAACAGTAATTCAAGGAAAAGTTTTTTTTAATCATTTAAATCGGTTGCTTTTCATGCTACTAATTATAAGCGTAGCCTTTTCTTGTCAAATGGTGAATATTTCGCCCATGAAAAAGAGTGTGTTATGCTTGTGGAATCAAAGCTAGTGCTGAACTCATCTCAAGCTTTACATAAGACTTCCTCTCGAAAGGGCCAGGAGTGTAGCACTAACTTTGGCTTAACAATCATTAAGAATACGACCCAGTGTCTTGTATATGCAGACGTGGGTGTTTAATATTGATTATTATAATGGAAGGTATATCAAAAAATAAATACGTCTGTGCACGGTCGAGCAGCTTAAAAAATACACGGCCAATCTGACCCAGGCTTAACTCAAATTGCTTTTCAGTTATCTAATTTTTGAGCTTTTTAAACTTATTTACTATATTTTTTTATTGTTCCTTTATATTACGTTCTATTAGTTTATGGAACAATTCATATTGGTTGAATTATAACTGTTACAAACAATATTCTGTATTTAAGTTAAGTTTTTTTATAGTAATTTGGTAAATTAACGGTTCAGTTATTTCCCTAGAACTGAAGTTTTTTTTAAAAAAAGTGGTAAAAAGAAGATGAGCTCAGCTTGAGTTCTTGTTAGTAATATTATTACTACAATGAATTTTAAAGTTTTTGTTGTAAAAAACAATTCTTAAAAGGTGTGAAACATCTTTGGCGGTTTTGTTTGCAGTGAAGGATGTTTTTTTTTTTTTGAATATTTGTATTGCAAGTTACTTTTCAGGCATATAACGGATGTCTAATTATCTATGCATGTCTCTGAAAGTCCGTTTTGTACGTCGCGTTTTGGATTCCCTCGGAATATTTAATCATGCCTCATTGTAATTTTCAAATTTTCAGTTCGTAACGGGTTGAAGTACCTTGCGTTCAGAATAATAGTTTGCTCAGTGGGCTATTGATTCATCATGTTTTAAGCTTAACAATTTTCTATTTTTTTAGGGTAGCGGAAGTGATCATTGTTGTTTTTATCATCGTTTTTTATTATTATGCTGCGTTTTTTTTTTTTGCTTAGATCTTGCTTTTTTTGTGGAAATAATTATTTTTTAAATTAATATTTACATGTGTTAAATATAATATAGCTGTGTTTTGGTGCAAAATTTGCAATTGTCAAGTTTTTTGTAATTTGTAATTAATTTGCTGAGGATTGTGCTATAGCAAATTCTGATCACGTGATAATACTTAATTATTTTTGTGTTCACACAACTTTTTCTGATTTTCTTATTTTAAAAATGAAATGGTATATTTTTATTCGCTATAGTAACTCGTGTTGTAATAATTGTTGGACACCAAACGTACATTTTGTATTAGTTTTGCAGATTTTCCTTTTTATCTTACATGAAAATCGTCTTATTTTTAAATGATGCTATTATGAGTTTTTTGTATGGTTTGTGACTTTTTTTTAAGAGATTGAAGTTATACATGTAGTACTTGCTGCGTTTTGCTATTAAGATAATTATTTCAACACGAACGAAGAACTCCAACTGTGACTTTCACTTGTGCTGTTTTGTTAGTCGTTTGTATACGAGCTTTCGGTCGAAACATTCTTTTGTCGTAGTTGTTGCCTACAACTGCGACAATTAGTTATGCTTTCTACATCATTAACTAGTAAATGAAATCATAATTTCTAGCGGAAACTTAAAGATGCTTTTATTGCGTTTTTCAGAATAGAAGAGCTGAACAAGTCTTTAATTGACTGCGATGTAATCAAAGGACGAGAAGTTTTTTTGAAATGGGTATGACATTTTTTTTCTCTTGCTTTTGGGTCAGTGTAATGTGACCGACAAATGAATTTTTTTTAAAAAATGGACAGGTTTTATTTAAATGTTTAAACTTTTTACCAAAGTTTTTTTAATAAAATCTTAGGGTTTCCGTTTTAATTTTTTAAAGGTAAAAGAATTAAACGACAAACTTGACAAAGACAAAGAGGAATTGTTTAATTTAAGTCGTAAGTCTTCGGTGACTGCAAGTAGCAATTCAAATTCGAAGCAGTGGTCACTCGATGATGTCCAATTGCTCATTAAGGCTGTGAATCTATTCCCTGCTGGAACTAATCAGAGGTGTGGACCCATTCTGTTTACTATTTACTTTGAATTAGGTATATTTTTTTTCATTGAAGATGGGAAGTTGTTTCCAACTATATGAACCAGCATTCACAAAATGCTGACAAAATTACTCGTACTGCAAAGGAGGTTCTTACGAAAGCAAAAGATTTGCAAAAATCTGGTGACTTTGATACTATTATATTTTTATTATTGTAATTCTCAACTTGTTTTCATTTTTGAAGATACGGTTCTTAAAGTGGAGGCTAACAAACAAGCGTATCGTAAATTTGAGAAGACACAGAAGCTGGGACCAACTACGGACGAAGCTGCGCCCACTGAACGCTTTGATAGTAAAACTAGTTCTTGCCATTTATCAAAAAACATGTACTTGAATGCACTCTGTATCTCTATCTATCAGGGCCGTCTTAGGGCATGTCGTGGCCCTTGGGCACACAAGAATTGGGGGCCCCGTTGGATAGTAAAAATTAGAAAAAATTTAAAAATCTGATCTGGTGTCCTATTAACATTTCAATTTAGAAATGTTGACGGTAATTCTTAGTAGGTATCTACCTAAAAATAGAAAAAAATTTGAGCTCCTTTTTTTCGTGTAAGCGAATATATCGGCCTTTCGGGGCCCCCGTGAGGTCGGGGGCCCTGGGTACGGGCCCCGTGTGTCCTTATAGTAAAGACGGTACTGCTATCTATGAAGTTCGATTAGGATCACTAAATTTTTTGATGGCAGCTTAAAGCTCTTACCTTTTTTGTAGCTTTTTATTTTAGCTGTAATTTTTTGACACTACATGTAAGTTTTCGCTTTACTCGTTACTTGTTAGATAGCTAACATACAGAGTGTAGTTGCAAATACTATACGATGTATTCGTGCCAATTTGTATCATTTCATGTTTTTGTGTTAACATTCACAGCTGCAGCTGAAATGCAAGGTGTCAACACAGTTCCGTGGACGGCTGAGGAACAGAAACTACTCGAGCAAGCACTTAAGACTTATCCGGCAACGACTGCCAATCGGTGGGACTGTATTGCAGAATGTATCCCCGGACGTAATAAAAAGGATTGTATGAAACGTTACAAGGTACTTAGAAGACTGTGTCACGGTTAGTGTTTTTATTTTTCTAATTTCAAATATGTTCATTTCAGGATTTAGTTGAGATTGTCAAAGCGAAAAAGGCTGCAGTTGCTTCGGTTTCAAACAGTAAAACGTCTTGAGAATTACAAAATATAGTCACAAAAACGAGAACTTTATTGTCTTGGTTTTTTTTTTTTTTGGTTTTATTTTTTGAGTGGTTCGTAATAAAGAAGACTTTGTGTGTAATTTGTGCATGCTTATCGACACTGACATACTCTTCTTTTCGACTAGATAATTAGTTACAAAATGCGATAACGTTACAACTAACAAACTTGCTACAAATCGCCCACACACAAAACAAAATGCTCTTAAAATCTAAATAACAGATCCAGACTATGCTTGAATACTGAATTCAATCCAGTAATTCATTTTGGAAGTTATTTGCCACATTTTCTCACGCTATGTTTTTTACGTCACTTAAAAGTATTTTTTTTTCCCCTTATTATTCTAAATTTGTTAAAATTTCCTTGGATGAAAAAGTTTACAGAATGCCTTCTTCCCTGTGGATTCGACGTATTTTTCTTTACTTGGGATTTATTTATTTCGTCTCAAACCAATGATTTCTAATAATCTTCTATAAAACGAAATATTTGTCTTGACCTTTGCTAATTTATAAAACCAATTTGTGGGCGAAAAGCATAACTTTATAACTAGTGTGTGGGGCAATATGTGGTACTAGATAGATATAAAGAAGTGTCCTATGACGGAGGACCCACTAATTAAAATTTAACTTTATTCAGGGGCACCATAATTAAAAATGGTACCGACTTCAATAAATTCAAACCCGTATATGTATTAATTATGGCCAAGAATAGTTTTAACTTTTAGATACTATAGTTTCACTCTTTTACTCTCTGACCAGGCTCCCTGACTGAAAAATGCGTTTTTCTTGTTGCCATAGTAGTAATTATGTATAACTAAGGTGAAAGCCGTTATACAACACGAAATAAATTACCAGTCGGGTCGTTTAAAATATCAAAACATTCTTTAAACACAAAATTTAACGCAAAAAATATTTCTGTCCCTTCCATTTTTTTGTTTATCCTTTTTCTACTGTATATTGTTATTTCGTATTTCTGAAACATTCTAAAAATTTTCGATCAGAATGATATATCCGAAAGTAGGTTGTTATTCTAGGGTTGTGTCCAACTAACAAACCTTGAAAGGCTTTCAAGGTTGTTTTTGGACACATGAAAGGACCATTTTTAATATAAGGATGTTTTTTTCTTCTAGATTTTGTATTTTATTTTTTGCTTTATTTTTCACGGAATGCTGAGTTTTCGACATTGCACCATGAATGATGGGTTAACGTTTTTAAAATTCTCAAGGGCTTTTTTTTTTATAATCTTGAGCGACCTTGAATAACCTTGAACAAATTATTGTCCAAATCCATTTGCACTTTTCATGCGAAAAATTAGAAACTACAAGGTTGTATTTAATCATTATTTTCGTTTATATTTTTCTTCATAATACAGTAAAATACATAATGATGAATATTCTTGAATATTACAAAAATAAGATTAAAAAACTATAGCAGACAATTATATTAATAATACATGTATTTGAATAATTGAATTTGCCACCAGTGGGTGTTATTATAAACAACGCAAACGTGTCCATTTGAAGACATCTAGTCAATGAATAAAAGACACAAAATGGACGTCTCTTGATTGTATCATATGCTATAACGGTAACATATACGAGAGTAACGTTAATTTTTGTTTATATCTTCACTATACGAATGAAGCAACCGATGCTACGTTGCGAAAACGGTGCTAGCGGGCACTACTGCTATGACCGATAGTCACCGATTTGGCTTAAACTGCTTGCATGTCTTACGGTTAACGTAAACACATGTTTGTGTTGTTAATTGCCTTGCTGCTGTTATGATGATTAGGTTTCTGCCTTTTTTACGCCTTTTTAAGTGATCGTTGATCAGTTTTAGTGATGTTAACCTCTTAATCACGTTTCTTACTAAGTTGCTTGCGAAATGTATCGTCTGAACGTAAGTTATTTCGATGCATAACTGAAGGAGGTCGATCGATGTAGGGCGAATGTGGCTCTTTCGTAAGCAGTATGTTAGTTTTGGCGTTGTTTTTGTAAGGTAGGGCCACGTTTGCCCTGCTCACTGTACATATGGCTTTCGTATGCCACTCATTAGCTAACTTATACCTTATTTAGTATCCAGATGATCCTGGAATGCACAACCCATGGTCCGGGCACTACCCTGGCTCCAGAACCGATGGAATTTCCTCGTTTAGGCAAGAGCTACGAAGCAATTGGTTAAGCTTGAGCCTAGTCGGTATCATTATTGCTATGAATGTGGCCGTTATGATCTGGAATGAGGTGAGGAGAGTCGATTTTAATGAAATGTCATTATAAAACAAATGATATTTTTTCAATTTTATCGTCTTAGAGGCATGCGGTTTACGTTCATCGTTCTTTGAACGAAGGTCTTTATGCTGTCAGAAAGTTACGAACGGCTGACGTTGCATTTGATGAAAATGATCAGAAGTTAGTTCACGTTTACGGCCGCTTGACAACGGATCGAAAACTTACTGCGCCCGACTATGGAATCTCGATTCAGGCCGTCAAATTGAGGCGACGGGTAGAAATGTATCAGTGGTTTGAGGAAAAGGGCTCCGAGTAAGTTTGTGATTATCATGCACGTCTTTTAACTTGTTATAACGATTCGTTTTCATCACAGTGATGATGATGATGAAGATCACATGAATTTAACGTCTTATTCTTACTGTAAGTTGTAAAGTCTACAACCAATAGATTTTTTCATCGAATTTTCTATCCGTTTAGATAAAATCTGGCATCCCGAAGTGATCCTTAGCGAAAAGTTTCGTTATTCGAACGATTACGTAAATCCAACGTAAGAATTTTTGAATTGATAATTTTATGAGGTAACATTTGCAATACTTTTTTTATTTCAGTGAAATGCCGATTAACGAAAGTCTTGATGTCGCAGATGTGGTTAAGGTAGGCTGTTTTACTCTGTCTTCAATTCTTGTGGACAGGATCACTCATTTTCAGCCGTTTACTGGACACATTCGACCTCTGGCGAACGATATTAAACTTCATGCTGGTCTTTATTATCATACGGATGACGTTTGGAATCCACAGGTTATAATCGTTTCACTTGCTTTGTGAAAAGCTGATTTTTGAACGCATGTTATTTTGCGTTTTAAGGGAAATGTCTTAGAACCTAGAAGTGTAGCTGAATCACTTGATAGTATTTTCTTTAAATGTGTGTCATTTTCAAACTTGACAAAAAAAAGCTTATTTTAAAATATATTAACGTGAAAATATCCGATGATGTGATGACTTGCGATTGTGCTACCCGTCTAGTTTCTAAAACACTTTCTAGTTTCTTTTAATAGTGCTACTGAAAGACAGAATTAAGCAGAGGCAACACTTTAAAACGAAAATGAGACGCTTTTACTAGTCGTTTGGAAATGAAACGTGCCGTTGCTTTTCGTAACGATATGTTCTCGTTGTTGATCATTAGATTGGAGATTTCAGAGTTGAGTTTGCGCACGCTGGATTAGCCGGTGATCAAGCTGATATGGTAAGTAGTTTCTTAGTAATCAAGAAATAGTCCTTTACACTTGAAATTATCAGATAAGTTATTTCAGGTTAGCGTAATCGCTAAACAAGATGGTCAAAAGCTTGAACCGTTCGTCACTAACACTGGTGACGAAGTTCTTATCTTGCATTTTGGACGAAAGAGTCCCGAAGAGATGTTTCACGTTGAATTAGCACCGAACACGTATCAATTGTGGGGTTTAAGACTCACGACATATATCGTGATGTTCCTAGCCGTAAACGGAGCGGTCAACCTTTTGGATTCAATGGGTAAGAACTCGAAACTAATGAAAAATAATGATAATAACCAATTGATTTGTTGCTGGAATTTGGTTCTCGTCTTGTGATTTTCTTCAGTATTTAGGTCGTCTATCGTTCGAGACTTCCTTCACCTTGGCATAACATTCTTAAACTTTACCGCATCCACGTTTTTGTACGTGTTTGTTATGGCTATCAATTGGATTCAATATAATGTTCTTTTTGGACTTTTATTACTAGTCATTTCGTTTTTGCCGTTGGCCTATGCGATGTTTAAACTTTACAGATTAGATAGCATTGAAAATCGTTCGCATCGGAAAGCGTAAACGGTTTTTTTAAAAAAAAAAAAAAGAATTCGTAATAGTTATTAAGTCGCTCAATAAATTTTGAGTGACAGGAAAACACTTTTAATTCTTTCTTGTGATATGTGTTTTCTTTTATAAATGGCAGATTTAATATATATATACACATATATATATATATATATATATTTTGTGAATTTTGGGAGACCTATACATGTACATCCAGTATTAACTGTTATTATTATAAGATGTTTGTGCAGACGTTTGACACAGCTAGATGTTTCTTCCAAAGGAATTTAATTTAAGTGATGGCAACTAAATTGCATAATGAACAGCACCGAATTTTGAAGGTGCAAATACTGATGGTGATTTTAATTGAGAATTTTACAGTGAACTTGAAACAAGTGCCGTATTTATATCAAAAGACACGTCAATGCATACGAAAACTTTATTCTTTAACGTACATCGTACAAAGATCAGTCAGTTGTTTTATTGCTGCCTGATTTTTTTTCGTAATGTTAGCTATTTGTCGTTGAAAGGGTCTGAAAACGTTAGTCGACGGAACCTTCTGTTTGTTTTTGTTTTCGGATGATACATTGCTGAACTCAGTGATTATGTTAAATTGCAACCGTTTCCGTTTTGAAAGATGTCAATTATTCTCTGCATATAAGATACAGCTCAATATAATGCATTCACTTTAGTGCTTTTCCAGTCTAGCTTTTAGTTTGAATCCAATGTAGCTCTTGTTCAAATTAATTTTTATTTCTTCAAATTGCTATTTTAATTTATTTAACGTATTTTGCAAATGATGGAAATTTAAGCATATCCTATATTTGTATGTAAACGTGAGATATGCGCACTGGTTTTAGAAATTCTTCTTCATTTTCTTAATTCATTAGGAATGATTTTAATTACAGATTTTATTATCTTCAACTTTAGCAATTGATGGTTTTGTTTCAATCTCAAACAATAGTTTTCATGTTTGAAGCTGTCTATTTCCACAAATTATGCAATTTTGATAAACTTTGTCTACTGCAGCTTTTAAAGTTTAAAAGAGATAATTAGAAATATATTTATAAATTATTGACATTAAATACATTAGATTTGAATTTTTTCTAGCCTTTGATGTTTTATTAAATTTCATACTTTAATTAACCCAATTTTTCTTAGTAAATTTAATAAATTTTAATCAAGAACTTTTCTATTAGAAAATTTGAATCGTTTTTACTAGAAATTAGCTTCAGTTGTACAAATTAATTTTTATAAGATTAAAGTTATTCATTAATTAAAACAATGTTGTTAATACAAGCGTTTGTTAAGGTGGTTTTATAGTGTAACGTGTTTTTCAGGTGTAAAACCAAGAGAAACGTGAATATGTTTTAGAAACTAGAAGGGTAGCTCAATTAGATTTTTACGGAAGCCCTGGAGGTTAGGTTTTTCTTTGTTTTTTAAAAGTGAATTTGCAACCAACGCTCGCTAGATGCCAAGTTATAAGAGTTCGAAAGCTGTTAAAAGTGAGTTTTATGATAATTTTGAGAAGTAAAAGTTTAATTAAAGTTTAATTAAAAGAAGTTTTAATGAAATTTGAAAACAAATAGGACGAGGCACACAAGGCGTGGACGGAGCGAAGTTCGGAAATCAGCTGTTCATAAACGATAGTTAATCCTTTTTATAATTATTTGTAAATCCCGCCATCAGGATATTTCAATCGATTCTCTATATTCGATTTAAGGTAACGATTTATATGATATGGCACACTTTTTGAAGTCTTATTAGGATATTCTTAGTGTACTAATATGGCGAACGTTTCTTGTATTCATTGTGCTTATTTGCGCCATCTTCTTTTTTTCTCTCGTCCAATCTTAAGCTATAACTACATAGGCAACTAAGACATGCACAGTGCTTCAAATTGTGGCTGTAATAAGTTACGCCCACGCCTTCTGTGGTTTTTATTTTGTCTTTCGAGTAAGTTAAACACATGACATTTGCACATGGCGAATGTAAAGCAACTTACGCAAGAAAAGCAAGGATGCGAATGAGTTCTTGGTTATTATTATGGACTGTAATCTTTACAATTTTGGAAAGTTGGTGTAAATAGAAAGAGTATCAATTGAAAAAGATGTCTGTTGTTGCGAAAGTAACTTTTGGTACGTGTGTTTTTGTATCGATTGGTATTATTGGCTACGTCCATTACAAACAACAAGACGACAGATACAAGCTAAGAGAAGGGGTTATAAGAGACATCGAAAGACAACAAATGAAGAAAATACAGAATATACAAGTTTTGGAACAACAGAAAGATCTAACGAAACGGATGGAAAGTGAGAGGAAAAGGAAACTGGCGCTCGAAAGTGAACTGAAGGAGGCAAATTCTTAGCTCGATTCTTCCCACTTGTTTTTATTGTAATGTATGTGAAACCAACGTATTTGTGGCTTGTTTTCTCATAAAACTGAATGTCAAGATGGTATCTCAAGAAATAAATTTGTAATTTATTATTGTTCTCGAGTTGTTACTTAAAATTGTGTTCAGTGTAGTTAAATTTGGGGTTCTCTTAAGATATTTTGTAAGTTAACAATAGATGGCGCTGCTTGTATATTTCTTTTTTGGTAAATTAGCATGTTTTACTTCTGTAACCGCTAAACCACTTTCGGGTTGGGTTCCATTCTCGAGAAATTGTATATTTTCTATATATTAGTATATAAGTGAAGTTTGTGTCTAAATGTATAATGGCCGATATTTGTGTCTAAACGTTTATCCAATGATAGCAGTTACATATTAGTGGCGCATGCGTGTTGCATAAACTTCAAATTGAGAACGAAGTGTCTATTATATTTTAATTGGACTGCCAGAAATGATTAGTGACGTCAGTTTTCTTTTTGTGTGAGATTCATCATGGCTGGTATAGAATATACCTTTGTCCAGGCGACTCATCACGCAAAGTGATAAGTTTTTCGTACATTTTTGTCTCTTTTTGACATCTAAATATAATAAACGGTAATCGAGATCGGCCTAAAGATGACGTCCGTATCCACCCTTTTATCCGCCTTCAAGATTAAGGTAAGATATTGTGACATTAATCGGAATATTGCGATCGATTTGTTCAGTGTGTAAGCCTCTGAGGGTTGTTCGTAAAGTTCCGGCCCCAGTATATTACCAGGCGTACTACATCGTCAAATCGAAATTTTATTTCAATTTTAGACTAATTTGAACGCATCTAACATAAGAATATGTTCATTTATCTTTAGATTTATGTATTTATTACGCGAAAACTTTGGTTTTGTCGGTACAAATGCTTTTTTATTCATTTGAATTGTTAGGCATATATGAGATGACCCTTGTCAGAGCTTTTTCAGCCATTTTTATTTTTGTCGTTTGGATTTATTTGGTTGCCTGGAATTTCCAGACATACTTTACCAATAAAAATCACTTTTATTTGCCCAATGTTGTCTGCTATCATTTTTGACGTTATTTATTTAGATATTAATGGGTTAAGATGTTTGTATAATAAATTAAGGCGTTATTTGGATATGAATAACTTTGAAATAAAGGACCTTTTCTGTGTTTTATTATCTTGGGCGATAAATCTCGTCTTTTTTAAGTTTTTATTAAATTATATTGGGTCCTTTTTGTGTTTGTCATTTGTGATTTGACACACACACAAGCCCTATATAATATTCGTATTTTTTATTTCTAATTGTGACATAGTCAAACCTAATGCTAAACTCATTAACTTGTCTATAAGCCAACGTAATAATTAGCAATGATTAAGAATATGACCATATTTCTCAAAGTATGCGTATAACAAGAGCACCAGATACACATACGCAAGTTTCGTACGCTCTGCATACGCAATAGTTTTGTCTATAAGTCCCCCAAATGTAATCTTTGTAATCGAAAAAAAAAATAAACATACACCGTGTATATCGTCAGCGTTACCAATAATTGTTTGCTCTGTAATATGCATGTATTTTGTCAATATTTATATGTAGTTGCCTGTAATTACAAAATGATTAGCTTTATTTAATATTAATATTACATCTAAAGATCGAAGAAGCTGTGACACTTGTACCAACAATGATGGCCGAAGAAAAGTTGAAAGCCGTCCAATTCTGGAACGTTGTGTCCGAAAAGCTACAAGAGATCGTAAACAACAGCGCTGCTGACATCTCCGCTCTGGCATTTGAAATGGAGAAGCAACAAGATGCAGCCACAAAAGTAGTCTCAACAAAACAGCAATTATTTTATGTCTTGACTTTGAAAATTGTTTTATCTTTTATGACAAGCAAAATCTACAGGAACAAACGACTGGGAACGAAGCTGTTTTGCAAGACACAATTAGAACAGAGGAAGAAATCGTTGAAGACACTTTGATTGAGAATGAAGCACACCTGGCTGCTAATCAGCACGGAGCGGTGCTTTCAGACGACGGACCTCCTCCTCCTAATTCTGCTCGTATTCCTTACCGAATGGACCTCACTGCCTCAGTCGAAGCGCAAGCGACTGCCGAAGAGAATGTCGAAGAGATCACATCGCAGGCGAATGGAATCGTGACATCGATGGATTCAGATCCGTGTCCTCCTTCTAATTCGGATCCTAATCTGTCTTCGTATTCTCTTCCTCCTTCAACACATTCGCCAAGAATTAACAGTTATCCAGTTTCCTCATCTTCTTCGTCCTCCTCCTCGTTGCTGTTGTCTCCTTCTAGCGCTCCTCTCATGATGGCTCCAACGATGATTACTGCCGTTCAAGACGATCAAACAGTTCTGAACGACGTTCCGCGTACGAGTAGGCTTCAGGAACTTCTCAGTCGTCCTCTTCTCGTTGGTTCAAACAAGACAAACTCGACTCCAAAGAACAAGCAGAAAAGTTTTTTCCCTGGTTCTGCTTCAAATAAATCGACCGACAAATCTGAATCGTCAACTCTTAATGCACGGTAAGTGATTTTTCTGTTATTGTTTTTAAAAACTGACATGTTATTTGACATTTTACCAATGTGTCGTATATATCTTAGGAAGCAATCTTTAAAGAATATCCGTAGGTCAAAAAACTTTACCTCTGAAGATTTAGACGAAGGTGTTACGGAAACGACAGCGGATTCTAATAAGTCAAACCTCGGTGACGATGATACTGTTATGAAGAATATAAAGGTGGAGACAGAAGATGACGTGACAGATGAAGACGGCGAGTCTCGATCGAAGTTCAAGGAGAATGGATCGAATGCGTTACGCAACACCGATGGCGTATTAGTCGCGCCGAAGGGATCGAAAACAGACGATATAAAGAGCGCTGTCGATGTGGATGACGATGAAGAAGAGGGGGATGAAGAGGACGACGATGAAGACGATGACGATAACGACAATGATGGCTGTTTTGGAGGCGATGTTGAAGAAGTGGAGGAGATTGGACTTGATCCAGTCACCGATCAAGACGGAAAAAGGGTTTACACTTGCACTTACTGCCAGAAGATGTATGCAAACGCGTCGGCGTACAAAGCACATAAATATTCTCACACGAAACCTTACGGTTGCGTTGAATGTCATGCCCGGTTTACCACAAAAGGAAATCTCATTGGTAATAATGGCTTTAACAATAATTAATTGGTAATAATGACTAACGTTTAAAGGACATGAGATTTGTTAGAAACTAGGATAGTGTTTGCTTTGGTTAAAAATAATTTAATTTATTTCGATATATCTTAGTTTGAAAAAAAGAGAGAAAACTTTGCAGGGTCATTACAGAAAGATAAGAAAACTGTCATGTGACAGTAAATTTTCATATCGTGCTCATACCGGTAACCAAGTAATAGTCACAAAAGAATGTTATAAAATATTATTGACAACTGGTGTCACATGATTGCCATTGACTAGTGTACAGAATAATTATGACAGTCATAAAATAATGGCGCACAAGTATGATTATAAGGTATGATTGTCACAGTTTTATGATTTGTTATGTAATTAGGCCTTTGGTTATTATCATGTTGATATCAATTACAGTAAAACTTGGTTAAAACGTGTAAACCTGGCTAAACGGAAAAAAAGATCTCGGGAAACTTACCCTATTAAGTTTGTTGTTTACATATCTCTATAAAATAGAAAACTGCTAGAAAGAACCAGTTTTACTGTACTGTGGAAATGTGTTTAGAACATTCATTTATTTGTGACAAACGGTTACTGAAAAAAAGTTCGCATTTTCTTTATGTACGTTAGTTATACAGTACATAAAGTTAAAATGGCTTCATGGATGAAATTCCCACTGCAATTGTTAGCATAATCTTCTACCTTTCTAGTTTTGTAAATAATTTGAATTTTATCGTGATGTTTTTTTTAAAACTATTTTCAAGAAAAACATTACGATAAAATTCAGATAGGTTTCTTGACGTTTTTGCTTCCAAAAACGTCTTTAAAGCCACCTTATTTAATGTTTTTCATATTCATATTTTAAGTTCACGAACGACGGCACACTGGTGAAAAACCATACGGTTGCCCTCAGTGCAAGTCGAAATTTTCAACAAAGGGAAATCTCAAGAGGCACATTCGATCGCACAGTGGAGAGAGGCCTTGGCAATGTTCGCAGTGCGGTGGACGATTCACTGAGAAGAAAAGTCTCACGGTTCACATGAGACGTCACACTGGAGAACGTCCATATCAGTAACTATCGCTGCATGTGGATATCATGCAGTCGTTACTCGTTATTAATATTTCAATATTAATCCGTTATTCAAGATGTACTATTTGTGGGAAACAGTTTGCTCAGACGGGAATCTTGCAAACCCATATGTCGATGCACATGGACCAGCGTGAACACTTGTGTGAACATTGTGGAAAGAGTTTTAGGCAAAAATCACAACTTCGCCTTCACATGTTGAGGCATCAGGGTGTACGGAAGTATAACTGCGATCAATGTGAAGCAAAGTTTTTAACAAAAGGTGAACTCGTGTCAAAGGTGACTTCATTTTAATGTTACTAACAGAAAATTTGTGTTTTTTTTTTTAAAAAAGGTGATCTTGAAAGACATAATAGGGTGCATACGGGTGAAAGACCGTTCGTGTGTGAACTCTGTGGGAAAACATTTACAAGACAACAGTCTTTGAACGAACACATGAACAGACATTACGGATTGAAACCGTATCAGTGTAAGTATTGCGGTAAAGGTTTTGCAGAAATGTCTGCGTGTTATAAACATATTAAGCACCATGAACGCGCGGCCAAACAAAACACTACTAGAGTAGCGAATGCGCCGACGCCGAAGAGAGCTTCTGTTAGCAACGAACATTTACTTAGTAACACTCCATCAGTGTCTGCGCCCTCTGGTTCACAGTTAGCGCTTGTCGACGAGACATCTACTCAGAAATTTGCTGTTTTGGTTCGAAGTGAGGATGCACTGGATGTCGGAAGTGAGATTGCGGTCGTTCAGCACGAACAAGAAACAGCGGCCGATGAGCCTCAGATAACGGTTGCAGTCAACGAGAATCTTGGAGATTTTACTGCGATTAATTTGTTAGCTAACGCTTCTACCACTTTTCAACAGAATTTCTGACATGTGATACATTTCAGAACTTTGTGAAAAGAGTTCTGTTGATAAATTTTGGAACAGTTTTGGCTCGTCCTAATTGTGCCATGTTACTGAGAGTGTTTCTCTGGGTGTTTTTGCATCAGTAGTGGAAATCTCTTGTTTAGCAGTTATATGCCATCCAAAAAAAGACTGATCAGTTTTTTTAAATGTTCGAAAATCTTTTAAACTATCATGTGAGATTGAAGTCTCTTTTAATTGAACATAAAAAATATTATGCTTGAAGACTGCTCAATCCGCTTTGCATTTTTTTTTTTGTTCTTTTTTTACACCCATCGATCATGGAATCTATATTAAAAAAAGATTGTCTTTTGAATAATCTATTGATATTGAACTTAAAAGGGTATATTCATATTGGTTTATACGAGAGAAATCCACTCACATGATTGAAGTTGTGCATATTATGTTTTCATTTTTCAATTGGCATTAAGTCTAAAGTGCAGCTCTTTTTTATGCTTACAAATATATTTGATAAATGTTTCATTTTGTTGGCTATCCTGTTTTATACGATTTATTTTTTGAATATAATTGATGATTTTTTAAAAAAAAAAAGTATTGATTTATGAAGTTGAGATAAATGGTTATTATAACGTTTTTTTCCAATATTTTCCTTTTTTAATAAAAGTGAAACTTTGAAATATTTTTTTAAAAAAACATTTTTAAATAAGTTAGTTTAGAAAGGAAGATGTTTTAAAAGATTCTGCAATTAGTAATTATTGAAATCTATTATTAATTGCTAATTAATTATTAATGTGAATATTTGTTTAAACTCAAACTCTGATTATTCTGTATTTCAGGTGCTCAACGAAGAGAAACTTGAATATGGTTTAGAAACTAGAATGGTTGCTAAATCAGTTAAGGGTATTTTCATGATGATATCTTTCAAAATAAGCTTTTTATGCGAGTTTGAAAATGACCCAACTTTAAGCAGACAATGTTTTTTTTATTGTTTTCTGTAATAAATTTTGAAAATGTGATTGAGTTATCCATCTAGTTTCGAAAGCCATTTCAATTTTCACTTAATTTTGCTCTTGATACACAGACTAACCAGAGTTCAAAAATCAGCTGTTCATAAACCATCTTAATTAGTAAAATATTTTAATGAAATTTATTTTTTTAGTTGTTTATTATACAAATTGTTTTGCGAAATCAATATTCGAAGATGCTTTTCTAAATAATTAATGGAAGAAATTCATTTAATATTATCGAATAAATTTGGCTAGTAAATAATTTACGAAGAATTTACGTCAGTTGTAGCTAAAGTCAATTGGGTGACGTATATTGAACCACCTTGTATTTATTCTTTAACAATCGATTCGTTACGTACCAAAATCGATTATTATCGGATTGGTAAATAAATCGATCTGTAATGAAGAATCGATTATAACAGCGTCCATTTCATATAAAGGTAAGAAGCAGATTTTTCTTACGTTTTTGAAACATCTGTAGGTACTATTATTGCAGATTAGCAAAAATCTGTTTCTTAACATTTTAAATGTTATCATTTGGACATTGATTTGCTGTAATTTCTAACGAAAATAAGCATTGTAGTTCGAATTTATTGTGCGTCTTCTATTTGAGCCATTGTTTGTTTGTTTGTTTAGTGCAACTCGACTGTTTGAGGAGGGAGAGACGTTGTCAAAAAGAAATGGGTGAACCGGTGCAGCAGCAGCATCAGTTGTTTCTGAACGGTCAAGTTCCTCTGACATCGAAAATGAATGAAATGAACATGATCGAAGTGCCAGTGATTTGGCCAAAGGTAGAACAAGTTACGACATTGCAGAAAGGACCTAGAGGTGGAAAGTTAGGCAAGAAACCGAAGGTGCTAAAGAAGAGGAGCGAACTGAGTGCAGAACAGTTGGAACGAAGAAGGGAAGCAACCAGGCTCAGGATACGAAGGTTGAGGAGTTTAAGGACTCCAGAACAAGCGGCCAGAGATCGAGAGGCAACGATGCTCAGAATGAGGAGGTTGAGACTCAAACAGAAGGAGGAAGCGGCTCAACAGAGGGAATTAGCTGCACGGTTGGAAAATGGAATGGAAAATTTCAGGTGTAAAATAGAATCAGGGGAAGATGCTCATTTGCAGAGGGTACTGTCATATCGAATTTACACTTGATATCGGTAATCTGTTTCAACAAATATTTTTGTTCGTATCGTAGTTGGCTTACGGAGAACAGTGTGTGAAGAGCGAGTTGCAAACGGACGGTTGTTACGAGTCAAAGGAATACAGAGAGGAAAACACCGAACCAGTAATGCTGGACGGGGCTTTTGAGTATTATATTTCTGAGTGTATGTAATTTTTTAACTGCACTTTCAGGTGTTCAATGGATCCGTAATCGTAAACGGATATCATCACCTTCATGCCCATCATCCAGAACCTGTTACATTCACTAATAATCACTCAAGAGGAAGATCAAAAGGCCCTACTCGCAAAATACCAGCGTTCGAGAAGAAGGTTTCGCATTTAGTTTTTTTATAGTGTTTACTTCGCAAACATTCGTAGAAAATTTTGAGTTTTCTCTTTTCTTTTGATTTTTTAAAATTTCCGATCAGTCTTTAATTTGTTACATTTTTGCTATAAATTGATTTCAGATGAAACAAGTTGAGACGATGGCAAATTCGATGATCTTAAAGGAAAAATTAGAAGCCATCAAATTAATGAGTTCTGTTTTGGGTCGTCTTTGCGACAGCTTGAAAGACGTAAGTTAAACCTTCATTAACGCGTTATCGTGAGATTTTAAACGTGGGCTGGCCTAAAAACACCTTGTATTCCACAGAAATTAACTTACAAGTTACTTTAAAAGAGTATGCATTCATTTTAATTAGTGTCTCGTGTTTGAAAGGGTTTATGCGAGGATCCGGTTCTAAATAACTATGGAACGGGGAGCCCACAATTGCATCACGGTCATATCGTGGCTAACAACCACGTGGGACCACCAGTTCACGCCGTTTGTGAAACGACGGGACCGGGAGGTACCGTTCTAATTGGCGCCATAGACGTCGACCATGCAAATGATACTCGTCACGTTCCATTCCAAGTGATGAATACTCAACACGAAACGGTCGGAAACGATTTTTTCTCGGGAGAGTGTGCTAAGTATGAACCGATCGTGAAAATAAGCGAGGATCCTTGCGATACGTCACAGCTGCATCATCAGCAACAGCGGACGAGATCTGCGTAACAAAATAACTCGGTCTGAATTTTTTTTTTAAATCATGATTGTTATTTGGTCTTTTTACAAAATATTACATTTTTTTAATATTTTATGGTTTAAATAATTGAATGATTTTTTGGTAGACGTTTAGTCTTATCTGAGCGCATATGTTTGTGAATAGAGGGAGATTCGTGCGGCTTTTTAATTGGATTAACTCCTCGATAATTTACTGACGATATGCAAACTCGGCACGTATACATCATCTTGCACAATTTCTTCTTCATAAATTTGCAAAATGGTAAACACTGTATGTTTATTAGAAAATACCGAATGCCAGAGTTTAAACCCGTCCTGTTTAAAGATCAATACATCAGAAACTTATATAAAATTTACATATTTGATATTTTACATTGTTGTCAACAACAAAACAAAATTTTCTTTGTACAAATTTCGTCAAAAACTAAGAAGGTTATCGAGTTTCTAAAACGTTCTAAAAAAAAGGGGGTTTTCTTAGAATGACGTTTTTAAACATCATTTTTATAAATGCAATAACTTTTTTTGAATAATATGTTTTGAGTTTATGTATAAATTATTTTTGACTTGTTGTTAAAAACTTTGGGAAATTTTAAATATGAAGAGATTTTGTGATAAGTTCTTCTTTAAAAGTGACACATTTTATCAGAGCCTCTCAGAATTTATAAATAATGTTGAATTGCAAATATAGGTCACTTATAAGGCAACGTGTTCTATCATGTAGTATTAATCTGGACCACCCTGTTACCAAAATTTAATTTAAGTAAAGGGAATTTAAAAACATTATAGATGAGGCACAAAAATTTGAGACCTGTACTAATAGTTGCAATAGATTGTGCTTTTGTAGCATTTACATTATAATTATTATTATTATGCCCTTATAAAAATGGGGTTAAATGGCATTTCAGGGTACATTATAATTTTTTTTTCATGAATATACAAGTGCCTATTGCAACTATTTTTTTTTTAATTTATGTGCTATTGTTTTTTTGTTTTCTTCTGTTTAGTCTTATAAGCAGTGTTCTGGTTCATTTTAATTTACTTTTGCAAATCAGCTGGCAACACTGCATTGTTTACAGAAGAAAACAATCTTGTCATTGTTGCCAATTGCACTCTAATTTGATTTTTAAAAAGATGAAATTTAAAAATACATTATAATGTATATTGCAATCCTGTTTGAAATTTGTATTTTATGTTAAATATAGCATAATTAGTATTGTAAAGTAATTGAACGCGTAAATTATTGAAAAAAAATTGATCAATGGTAGGCTGTTGATTATACCTGTCTCGTCGTAAAATAAAGCTTGTGACGTCAGAGGGAGTCAACGAAAAATTTGGAGACCTGTCTAAAAAGAATACAAGAACCCCTTTTGTTTAAACTATGTGATTATCATCCCTTTTCTGACAGACTAAAAGACGCAATCGTGATTTTAAAGTTAACCCCTCTGACGTCACAAGCTTCTTACGAAAGGTAAGGTATGCCGTAACTGTTTACTATTGTTATTTCAGATCAGATATACTGGCAACACTGTAATGGTAACATTTTATGTAAACAAACGCGTCAGTGTTGCCAGTTTTACTGTTTTATGTTGAAAATATTTGGAAGATATAAAATTCGTATTACATTAATTCAATAGCGGTGGCATTTAATTTACAATTCCATGTAAATATATTTCACTAATTTTAATTAGATATTTCATGAATGTTGTTTATTGTCACTATGCAGTGTGTTGATAGAATTAGTGTTTGACAATAGCGTAGCTGGCAACACTGGCAAAATTCTTCCTTTCGGAAGAAACTTGTTTAATGACTGTTTTTATTAATTTGCTTATGTGACAGTTGTCAAATTGACATGAACGAAGAACGGACAAGTTGTTCATGCAAAGATGACGAGCCGGTAGGATTTGAAGAAAATAATCTTAAGATATAGATGAAGTTTAGAAGAAAATTTTCACTGTCCTCCGCCTCCTTCTCTTCATCTGCTTCACTGCTCCAGCCCTTTTCTCTTCATCATCTTCGGTTTTTCTGTTTGTTTTACACATGGCCATGTTATTATTGTGTACTGTACAAACAGGTCACCTGTAGGTTTCTTAAATCTCTTTTAAACTTCATCTTATTCTCAAATTGCAATTTAATATGTCAGAAGATTCAATAATTGTGTTAGAACGAGAACAAAATGACGGAAATCGAAATCATCATCACGTCAGTCAATCCGAATCATTCCAAGCAAGCAGTCAAAATGTCAGTCGTCTGTTGACATTTTTTTTTTTTAAAATCGATTAGCAACTGAACTTCTTTTTATTTGTGGTTATGTTGGTTTCAGTTTCCTGCAGAATGTGGTACGGCGCGAACAAAAGGACTCGTTGTCGTTTCTGTGCTTTTATCCGAGTTTAAAATCAAGGTCTATTGAAGACACACTATTTGACGTTCGTTGTTTGTGTGTCTGTCTCATTCGTTCGTGAAATGTGTTTTCAGATCGAGGAAGCAGAAGTGTTAACTTCTACAATGATGATGGAAGAAAAATTACAGGCAATTGATTTCATGAGCAGGGTTTTGGAACGACTACGCGGCAGTGTCAGTTACGTAAGTAAGGAATCCTGTAAATAGATAGTACATGTGAAAGGGTTACTTTTCATAGTTGTGGTTCACGCGTTTCTTTTTCGAAGGGTAACGACGTCGAAACTGTCGTCGGTTGCGACCAGGAGACGAACGCCGAAATTCGAAACGACGTTTCTTTTTTTGACCATAACGTGGTGAAGGGTTCAATAAATAGTACGAAGCCGATTCGTGAAACGATCAACAACCACGGTTCGGTGTCGGCCAACATTGATGCCGAAAACAGTCGAAACGTGGACCATTCAGATTACGATACGGTTAACTACACCTTATTTCCTTCAGAAATCAAGAAAGAACTTATCGAAGTGAAAAGCGAATTCTCTAACATCTTGTCTCAAGAATACAACAATAATTGCAATCCGGATCCTACGATTGGTTACTCAAGAGGTATTAAAGGTGATTTGAACAATTTGTTGTGGCATCACTCGCCATTAACTAAGATAGGATACAATAGTGTAATGTACAATGCTATAACGGCAGCTAATCATCAGAGGTCGTTGAACACATCGGCCCCTTATGTTAGAAGTTGTGGTTTGACGGAGATGGAACGAAAGCGTCGCGAGAAACAAGCACTTCGAATGAGAATCAGTAGAGCTTTAGAATCAAACGAAGCAAGGCAGAGAAGATTACAACTCAATGCTGCTCGAAATAGGTTAAGGCGAGCGAATGAAACGCCGGAGTTTCGTGAACGACGTCGCGCGATACAAGCGCAGCGCATGAGGGAACGTAGAGCCAGAGAACTAAGGGACTCACCAGAAATAAATCAATTACGGCGCGAAATACGCGCGCGTCGTATGAGAGAACGCAGAGCGAGGTTAAACAACGAAATGCCAGAGCTAGTCAAAGTTCGTCGCGAAAGAGAAGCGCGACGTATGAGAGAGCGTAGAGCGAGACAAATGATAGAATCACCGGAGTTGATTCAAATCCGTCGTGCGATACAAGCGCGTCAGATGAGAGAGCGTCGTGCAAACGAGACACCGGAGGAACGAGAACTAAGAAAACAACGCGATGCTGCCAGAAAGAGAATGAAACGTGCAGCTCAGAAAGAACCGGCTTGGTTTAGTGTCGAAAATGTTCCTCCTGCGATGAAACTACAACATCAGCTTAATATTACTAGTCATCCTTCATCTTCAAATGTGTTCAACATTGGACAGATGAATGTCCATTTGTGTTAAGAAGCGTTCTGCGCATTGTTTTGTTTTTTTGTAAAAGAAGCAAAAAAGTCTAAATGCTGACTAGTTTATTTATGTATTTATTTTATTTGCAACAGTTAATGTTTAACTTTATTGTTCACATTAAATTTTATAACTAAAGAAATGATTCTCATTGCAGCATGAAGGCGTAAATCCTTACTTCTCTAACATTGTTGTAAGGAGCCTGCGTTCACATAACATCATTTTCGAATGAACTATGAAAAAATAAGAAATTTAGAAAATTAAGACCAGTGAAGCCGTATAATTTTTTGTGCAGATTATTTTTCTTTTTCGACCAGCTTTTCGATTTGCATTTGGAGTGTCAAGTTTTTTTTGGGTGAATTCTGATGTTTATTTGGACGCCAGTTTCACTGTGAAGCGAATCAAATGAGTGAGGTTTTCATATTCCATTTCTAATAAAGTTTATTACGAATTGAATGTAACGAACGCAGAATCAAGTAAATGACGAATTACTGATGAGGACGGAGAGGAATGATCCGATCGCAATGAACTAATGTTAGAATGTATGTGATTAAAACAGCACAGGCATCTGTAGACAGCTTCAGAATTTCTTTGGCTCCACCCTGTTATGAGCGTCAGACCAAATATCAATCAATTAGAAATAAAAAGGGCGGGGCATGTAACATCAGACCCAGTAACAAACCAATTAGAAATTGATGACGCTCATAAAAGGGTGGAGCCAAAGAAATTCTGAAGATGTCTACAGATGCCTGTTTAACAGCAGTCGATCTATTTAAAGCTAGGTACAGGCGGTCAGTTCTGGTTTGTACATTTTTTGGTTTCCTTTTGGAATTTTATATGTGCAGCATCTATTTTTCATGTTTTAACTAATTACTCGTGTTGCGTTATTGTAAAGTATTACGATTTGTACAATTAGTATATATTCTCGCGCCTAGTATTTGCAAGCCGAAATTGGCAGTATGTAGCGAGCTTTATAGGCCTTGCATTGAATTCATTTTAACAATTTTAAGCTCCCGCCGTTTATTTGACTGAGCTGTGACGTCATTGACAGAGTGATGTGAGCACCATCTAGTGCTGTTTAGTTGTAACTTTGTTGGTTGTCAGTGAGGGAAGGTCAGTTTTGTTTGTTTGCGAATTTCAATGGTCCATGTGCGTTTGTATTTGTTAGGGTAATTTGTTTGTACTTTTTTTTTTCTCCCCAAGGTTTTACATGTTTGTTTCAGACTCGTGCATAAAAAGGAATAACTATGGGAAGATTTGGTGAAAATGTTGTCTCTCTTAAAATTCTTGTAAGTTCAGACGAGTAATGGTCTAATGTTTATGTATAAAGTTTAAGCTTAGACTATAAGTGATAGTAAAGTGATAGTCTAAGGTTTAAGCTTAGACCTTAGTGTGTGTTGTGGTCTAAGCTTAGACTATTACTTTGCGTAAAGTAATAGTCTAAAGTTTAAGCTGTTGGCTGATGGGTTTAAAATGTAAACGCGTATTCTTTTTTTCAAGTGTAAATGAAAAGAAAAAAAAAACTATTGGAAGTGTTTTAGAAAGTAGAAGGGTAGCTCAATCAAGTGAGAATGCTTTCATTTTTCATTTTGAGATCTTTCAAATTAAACTTTTGATTTGAGTTTGAAATTGACCTAACTTTATAAAAAGTTTATTTTGAAAAATATCAACATGAAAATACCCCTAAGTAATTGAGCTACTCAGCTACCCTTCTAGTTTCTAATGCACTTTCTAGTTTCTGTAAATATTGATATACAGAATAATCAGATTTCGAAAAAATCATCTTAATTACATGTGACTAGGATTTATGAAATTGAATAATTACTGTGCATACAGCCCAAAGGGCCTATGACAGAGGGATAAGTTAATCCATAAACTGTATTATAAATGCATTGTCAAAATAATCTATTAACACGACGTGCTATAAAGATTGCCCCATTCAAATGTCAAATTAAGTTGAAAAGCAGCTCAAATGATTCAACGATTTGATGAAATTCTTATGTAATTCATGATTTTTTATGCATTTAATCAGTTTCACTGGTTCAGTTAACACCAAAAGTTTATCATTCTTTTATTGCTAGCTCAGTGTTTCAATTGCTGTAATTTCGTATGCATATATTGTACTTTGCCATTTAGATAGACGATTTGATGTCCAAAATACAAACACTGACTGTCAAGGAGAAGGTCGAGACTGTGAAATATCTCAATTCTATCGCTTTCGACTGTTCTTGGCAGTTGTGGTTAGAATTGATGGGTACGGAGAACGAACGTCTGCAATTGGAACCATGGAGCAAAGACACGGTTGATACAAGCGCATGTTTTTATTCGAGCAATTGCATATTACAGTATGTATGCCATGCTTCTTTATAGGTAATTGACGACAATTGTAGTCGTTCGATGGAAGTTTGTAACTTATTCTCTGAGAGTGAACTCGGTGATGGAGAAGTCGATTCTGTGCTCAAGAAAATAAAGGAAAAGAACATCCAACAAATATTAAAGGAGGTGTCGTTTTTCAAGTGTTGCACGTGTTTTGAGGAATTCGACGACTTGAAGACGTGCAAAGAACATGTTGTTAAGCATTCCGATAGTCACATCTGTTCTATTTGTGGCGCATTACTTGTTAGTTTGAATCCATTCAATGGTATGTATTTTCACTAATCACTCTAATGATTGCTCATTTCTAGCCTAGAATTTTTTTTAAATGAGTTCATGCGGAATTTATGGCAAATGAAAGATCAAAAAAAAAATTGTAACTTTAGACAATAACAGAATTTTGTGTTACTAAGGTCACCTGCAACTGCACATCGATTGTGGCCTTCTCGATCGAAAGAGAAAGAAAAGTTTTATTGACGCGAGACAACTTTTCACATATGTGTGCATCAGTTGCCGAGCTAATTTCAACAATTTGAAACTCTTACTTAAGCATTTTAAAAGTCAACATCCATCCGTTGACTTTTTATCGGAATCTAATTCGTAAATATTTTCTCGTATCAAATTTGAGTAAACTCGTATTTATTTATTTTTGTTTGTAAATTAAAAAGTGACCTGTTAGAAGTTGACAAAAGTGGAGAATCTTGTTCGATTGGTCTGGAAGATAACAGAGTTACTTACACGAGTGCAGAGGGAGACCAAGATACATGTGATGTGGTGCGAACACCTTTATTTTTGTGTAAATACGATTTATATATATGAACCAATCTGCTTTTATGTTTATAATAGGCTACAGGCGAAAATGACAAAAGCACACTCAG
Source organism: Brachycybe producta (assembly GCA_036925085.1). Taxonomy (NCBI): domain Eukaryota; kingdom Metazoa; phylum Arthropoda; class Diplopoda; order Playtdesmida; family Andrognathidae; genus Brachycybe; species Brachycybe producta. The sequence goes on along the minus strand of JAUPFP010000042.1, from coordinate 1,189,492 downwards.
TATTACGAGGGAAACATCAAAGGAGCTCGGGTCATCTGTTGAAACAATATGCAAACGGCGTCGCACCAGTGAAATTATATTTGATGAAGCTAACGAAACACATCAGGGTAATAACTGTTATTTATGTTGATTTTATCGTGGCTTATTTTGTTAATGCTATGTCATGATCGCAGATGAATCGACAGGCTTGAACTTACTAAATCAAACGGACGGGAAACAGTTATGTTGCCCACAATGTAAGTCAACCTTCTATTATGAAATGGCGTTGAAGGACCACTTGCGCTTACATCCCGAACTATGGAGGAAGTTGTATACGTGTAAATTTTGCGGTCTTCCCAATAAGACTCGAGAACAAATGTTGCAACACTGTCAAGAACAACATTCGTACGTTATTGAAGCCGTTTGTTCGTTACGAGGTCAATTGCAGGCCACAGTCCACTGAACGTATTTTAATGTTATTGTTGTTTCATTTTTAGATGTTATTTTTTAAACAAGACAGAAAAAGTTAAAGACACTAAAGACACGTCGATTTTTGCTGAAGTTGTAAAGTTGCTGGCATATTTCAAAGCATTGATTAATTTTAATGATGTTCATTTTTCTTTGTGGCAGCAAAAGCGAAATGAAGATGAGATGATCGATCAGTTGTCCGTTGCTGAAAACACCGAAATGGAAGTTATAACCATTGAAGATAACTCAACTGAAGAAAATATATTATCTAATGAGACAATCGAAAAACATTTCCAATGTTTTCAGTGTGCTACGCATTTTTTCAAAAGGGAAGACTTGACTTTTCATTTAAGACATGACCACCATGATGTTAATATCTACGAGTGAGTGACCCATTCATTTATGTACATTTTTTAAAAAAAAAATATGAACTATGTTAATTTTTAATTTTCATTTGTTGATTTTACAGTTGTCCTTTGTGCATTTTTCGTTCTAATTTTGTTTCTGATTTATCGATCCATATCAGTTGTGAACATTCAAACGAAAAATCATTTAAGTGCAAGCGGTGTTTGATAACATTTTCTGAAATTCGTGGATTTTGTTTCCATTTATTAAGTTGCAAATTGTCGTGAGATGTTTTACAAGTTTTTTTAAAAATTTATTTACCTTAATTTTATTAGCAGTAATTCATATGTATATGTATACAGAATATACATTATTAAAAATCATCATTCATCATCATTAACCTTTGCTGGTTAAAATGATATGTTGGGCCAGAAAAGTTTACTCAATTATACATGTTAATGGAGTTTTTCAGAACAAATTACGATAATGGTCAAGATTTCCAATAACAAACAAATTTTTACACTTGTAAATAAGTCTAAGGCTGGGTTCACAAAAAAAACAACAAATATGATACAAAAAATAACAGATTCTGAAAACAAAATAAAACTGAAACAACTGTCAGCAGTACTCAAGATGAACCCACAACAGATTTGTGACACAACACAAACAAATTGGGTGTTGTTTTTTATTTCTATAGCTGTGCACAATAGTCTTTAGTGTTGCTTTGAAGGGGTTTATTTCACCGATCTGTTGTTGTTTTAATACTAACTTCCCACACTGCACAGAAAGAGTTGACAAAATGCTACATAATACCACGAGATAAAACAAAAACCTTTTGATGTTTACAGACACGAGCTGGTTTGTAAAATTGCAGACAAAACAAAACACAAAAGTCGCGTAAATGTAATTGTCTTGAAACGAACACAACTGACCAAAAGCTGGTATTTTTTGGATAGAGTTTTAAGTTTTTTTTTTTTTTTTAGAAATTACTGGTTGGAGACTTTAAATGAAAAGAATCCTGGTAAACTCTGGGAAATGTTTTGTTAAGTTTTGTCTGTAAAAAGTTTATTTTGAAAGATATATTTGGGTTTGATAATTATGCATTTTGCATGCTGCAAATGGACTTTTGTTCCTCTGCCACAGGCCTTTTGTGGCAGCTTGCTGAGTAATTTTTCAAATTCAAATATCGACATGAAAATACCTTTAAGTGGTTGAGCTACCCTTCTAGTTTATAAAAGATTTTCCAGTTATTTTTTTTTAAATGTTGCTCCTGAAAGACAGAATAGTTTGTAAGTCACCTCATCATAAACCATCTTAAATCTCGATTTAAATAAGTTATTCAAATCAATCTAATTTAAATCAACTTGATTCAGATGAACCCACCCTGTAGAAAACTCAGGCAAAATGAAATTTATTTAATTTCAATGACGTTTATCAATTCTACAATTTATTGACCGCAAATATGCGAATTAACATACTAACTTTTTAATTTAAATATAATTTATATTTTTATGTTACCTTTTTTTAATTATAAATTATATTTTTTATTAATATATATTTTTTGTTAAAGGTGATAAGCAAAAGCGCCTTAGTTGCAATAAGTTTTGATATTGAATTATCGATATATTGCCCTTTTTTTTTGTAACAACAACGACAAAATCAACAAAAAAATACACATCTTGAAGAAGAATCTGCAGCGTTTGTATTTTTCAACACGAGAAAACAAAAAAACAATTAGTAAAAGTGTCTTTCATTTATAAAAATCAACAAAATGACAGCTGTTTCGTTGCTTCCAACGTTTAAGATTAAGGTATAGATTGTTAGAAATGGATACGAAACAACTGAATTAGTTTGGGTTTTTGCTTTGAAATTTGCGTCATGTCAAAACAAATTGCTCCATGTTGGTGTTTCTCTTGTTTGTTTTTAGATAGAGGAGGCCGTGACCTTGTTACCTACAATGATGGCCGAAGAACGACTGGAAGCTGTTCGTTTCTTTACGATGGCCGAATCGATGATGTTACAACAGTTACAGGACATCATAGCAAAAACTGCGGCTGATCTTTCTGTACTTCTGGCGAACAATTCAAATCAAGAATCTCTTTCGGACGATGCCAATGTATCTCAGAATGTCGACGTTTTTTTTTTTACGAACGTTGAAATATGTTTTTTTTTTATCATTCTAAGATGGAGAACGGAGAACACGATTCGCAGTCAGTGGATGCTGGAACCTTAAATGATGATGATGTTGTCATGGAGAACATGATCAAAATGGAACGCATGGACGACACCGAAGGTGAAGATGAGTCTCAAAGTGATCTCGTGATTGTTGCAAACGATTTGAAGGTGGAGCTGGTCGAAGATAGCGAAGACTTTGACGTTGATCTCTCGGAAGTGGACGGCAACGAAGGGTTGAGGTTAGGTGATGAGGAAGACGAATGGGACGGAACTGACGGTAAATCGATGCAGCAGCAAGAAGCATCGATGGATTTGTATCAGTAAGAATGGATTTTGTTCATTTTCATCTTATACATAACTACTGCAAATTGTGCAAAACAAGAAAAAGAATATGGAGCCATAACTAGGGCGAGGCACCTACCTACATGTATTTCAGGCTATAGTCGAAAATATTTAATCATTTTCAAGTTTAATCTGTGTAACTTTGCCCACTTAAACAATTCTGTGATCGCCCATGTGAGGGGCGAAAGTTTTATTCTTGCCTTGGACCCAAATTTAGCTTGTTAACCCTCGGGTAACTTTAATAAACAATTAAAACCGTTATAGGAACTAGAAGAGTAACTGAATACTGTAAAAAACTGTTTCCTTGTTTTTTTTTTTTTATCAAGGTGCATAATATGTAAGAAACAGTTCCGCTTGGCGAGCACACTATTAGCTCACATGGCATCTCATACCGAATCACACGATGGCCAGTCTTTTGATAGCAACGATGGGATAGTTATAAAGGATTATGTTTGTGAGAAATGTGGACGTGGTTTTCAGCTTGAATCGAGTCTAATGCAACACATGGAAAGGCACAAAAACAAGTTGAGATTCGTACCATACAACAAGTTACCACCGGACAGCAGAAGCTTTGAAAACAGTGGTAACAGTCTATCGTAATTTTGAAGTACAGTATCTTGTTCAAGTGTTATTGAGAATATGAGAGTAAATTGCACGTTCGGCACCAGTTGTGTACAACGCAGTAACTCGAGTGACGATTGCACGTCGAAGAAACGTGTTGTCAAATTGTGCTTTTTTAAATTCCAGAATCGGGTTGTGCAAATGTCGAATTGAAGAACAAAATGAAAAAAATGTTTAGATGCGAGAGAAGAATCTGATCGTTGATTGCTATTGCAACATAGCGTAAGATGTTTCATTAACAGCTGGTTTTTGTCCTCTGGTTATTCTAAATTTCATTAGCAACATTAAGAAGAAAGTGTTAGAAATTAGAATGGTAGCTAAATCACTTAATAGCATTTTTCTGTTGATATATTCTTTTTAAATAAACTTCTTGTGGAAAAGATTAATAAATTTCGTCTGCTTACAGTTGTGTTTGCCCCTATCACATTAGCAATTTTTGATACAATGTAACATGTGATTCAAATAAACTTCCATATCACAAAAAAAAACGTTTTACAGCTAGTGTCGTAAGTTGTTTACTGGAATGAACCAATCAACTAAAGGAAAATAACACTATATAATTTAAAAAAATCATATGCAAATTCAACTTGCATATTACAATAGAAACATTCAATGCAACTTTGAGTCACACCTCTGATGTCATCTCCAGCTCATTCCTGGTTTTCTGTTTGCTAGAGAGTTTCATGTAAAACTGAATATATGCTACTCCATGAGACTCGGCGTCTCACACAAGATTTAAAGAATGTTTCATCAAGAAATCACGCTACAAACTCTTGACTTGCATGTCTCATTACAAGTTTTATTACATGGAAGTTTCATGGAATGTTGCTAGTGTGATTAAAGGGTACCAACACGAAAATACTCTTATGTGATTGTGACAGTGCTACTCTTCTATTTTCTAAAACACTTGTTAAATTTCGTTTACAATTTTTAGTTGAAAATCAGCTGTAAAGAAATGTGAAGCATAGTAAATTCCCCCTTATGTTGTAGACATTTATTTATATGAGTCTTAAGGGAAGGAAAGTTGCATCCTTTTGTGACATACGTCATTCTCAGGATGCATTTTTTATTATTTTTCTGGTTCTGTTATGGGTGTAAGTTTTGCATTATACTGTAACAATGTAGAGCTTCTTGTTACAGGACAGGGTTATGACTCTTCTTGGGTTTATAGCAGAAGCCGCCTTAGCCTCAAAGAAGTAATTGTGCGTGCTACCTTAACCTGTTCTTTCTTGATGCTGGGGACCTATCTCCCGTATTCCTGGAGCTAGCTGCTTTCGGAAAAAGTTGACTGGAGATGAATATTAGTTGAGACGATGTAACTTTTAATAATAACATACGCTCAACTAAAAGATACATTAAAAGTGTTTTATGCGATGTTGCTTCTCCCACGGAATCTGTAAAAGGTGGACAAGAGTTTAATAAGTGAGTGAGTGGGCCACAAGTTGATTGTGACACAGACCTTTATACCTTGGAGTTGTGTGTACACCTGTGCGGTGTACTCTCGCCCAAGAGACTGTGTCTCAAGTTGTTTCTATCCACCGGCTGACGACACTACCAGGATATTAATTTGTTGTTTAGGTCCCATTGACGTAAAGGAGGGTATGGGAGAGGGAAGAAATAGGGCCAAAGCTAGTATTCACACAAAAGGGTGAAATACTGGGTGTCACAATACAGTAGAATATTGATTATTCGGATCTCGGTAATCGGGCCTTCCAGTTAATCCAGTCTATCTTTTATCATGTTTTTTTTTAGTTTGTCAGTCTTAATTTCCTGATACTGAAGGAGATAATTAATGTAAATACCTGCGATTTTCCGGATTATCTGGACTTTCGGGAATTCGGGTCATTTCCAGTCACATTTAGTCTGGATAAATGAGATTCTACTGTATTAAAAAAAATAAACATCTCTGAAATAAGAATATATGTGTAAAATCAGTTATTTTTTCGATTAGAAGCCGCTTAACGTCTATGCAGGAGAGTGTGTCGCTTTTTATGTGCCTTTGGCAAAACCTATATAACACCTTTTTAGCCTTAGATTAGAGGCTATATGAGACTGCTAATCGGAATAATAATACCCATACAAGCTTTCAATGAAACTGGATTGGAAAGAACAAAATGATCAATTCCATTGATAATACAATGATTCTTTGCTTAAATTAAAAGTGGTTGCATTGAAAGCTGATCGCATTTTTGTTCTGACTCGTTGCCCAACGTTGCCACACAGATGGCACGTTATCACTAACATAATAGATAATTTGAAAAAAAAGTATAGAAATTTGAAACATTAACAGTGAATTGTTTTTGGTAATTTGTCGGTAGATGGTTTCAAAAAACATGGAAGCACACGTAAATTCAATTGCCCACAGTGCGGAAATTCATTCGTAACGCAGGAAAAGCTGATTAGCCACATGTACAAACACGACGTTACGACGGTTAAATACAATTCATCGAATAAGACATTTTCAAGTAGACAAGTTCAGTTCCACAAGACGTAGCATGCAAAAGAGAGAGAGGGAGTAATTGGTACAAACTTTAATTATCAGACTGAAACCCTCGAATGATGTCGCCAACATCAGTGAGAATTTGCCATCTTTTTTAAATAAAAAAAAATCCTTCGAAGCCGAACTGCTCTTTAAAAAAAACGTGAGTTTTAACTCAACAACTTTGATTCATCAAGGCCCAAATGCAAGAAGGAAAATTGCCACTTAAACCTTGCTAAATAAAGAAGGTCACAAGAAAGTCACAAATAAAGAAGGTCACAGTCTAATTGCTAAATTTCCTTCTTGAATTTAGTCGTCAATATCGTAACAATAGACCTAAATTAATGTAATTTTTTTAATTTTTTATTAATTTTTTTTCTCTTTCAGTTTAATTGGCGACTTAAAATGTTACGTTTATTTCAAGAAGAATGTAGCAACTGCAATATAGGTAAGATAGTCATCTATTTCGTTTATACATATGTGAAAATATATATATAATGTGATATATATGTACCGTTACGTCCAACTTGTTCTTTTAAACTTAATGGTAAAAAAAATTGTAATGTCATTTACAATGTAAAGAATATGAATGCATTTTTTGTATAAATCAATATTTGCTCTTAAAATGATGAAAATGAAAACGTTACAAAAGAAGTTCATTTTGTTTAACAAGTTCATGAAATCAAAGGTTTCGACTAACTATTGAAAATCAATACAGTTTATATTCTTTTGCTAACTTTAAGAATATCCCGACACCGAAAGTTTGTCATTACCATCTACCACTTCATTGGGATTAGCTTTTATGCCCTCTTTAGTGTGTTGGCCATTTCTGTCATCGTTTCTTTCTTTTCCAATTTTTCATTTTTCTATATTGGGTACAACACATCTATGTAATTATTCAACATTTTCTCTCAGACTTGATATAATGGCCCAGAACTTTATGCAACAAGTAGCGCCATCAATATTGCAATTCAGAACAGTTGATACATTGAAATAATCTGAACAGCTGCGACCAAGAAATGTCTAATACCATATTATACTCTCCTCACCCCCATTTAGGTAAGATTCTTCAGGTGCGTCTGTGAACGGCGACTGCAACTAATATTTTGTAGTTATTAGTCATTATTACACATTTGTGAGACTACGTTTTGCCGAACTCTGTTTTATTTTGACTTCATTCGTAACTCTCAGAAGATTCAGAATCTGAAAGTTCGTCATTACTAACTTCCGCCTGATCGGGATTAGCGTTTATGAGTTCTTTTATTGGCTCGATACAGTTATTCTTGGCTATTTCTGCTTTCCTTTCTTTTCGTTTCTCTAGAATGGGTAGGACACATCTATGTAAATATTCGACATTTTCTCTCAAATTCTTCATATAATAGCCCGGAACTTTACGCCTCACATTTCCCCATCGAAATTGCAATTCAGGGCAGTTGGCACAGTGGAATACCGTGTACAGCTCCGACCACGGAACGTCTAGTTCCGTTTCATACTCGCCCTCGTATAAGGTCTTTATTAGATGTATATTATCGGCAACATTCCAGGTGTTGCGTTTATTTCTATTGCTTAAAAGATATTTTTAAAAGGACAAACAGCCAGTGAAGCCTGCAATTGAAAGCATGCCGGTTTAACATTATGTCTTCGACCTTCTTCCACGGAAGATTATCAAAAAGTTTTTTAATGTCCTGTTGTCCTGTGAGTGAGACCAAAGCTATGATCAATTTCTTAAATTCTCCTCTATAGACCATGCTTTTTTTTAAAAATCCTTGCAAATACGTGTGTACGGGTGTTGCCAAAGGACCTTTCTAATAATATGATCATCAACGGTATATCTTTTACGAAACTTCCCGTCCGACTCTTCGTCACTACTATCTGAAAGCACAAAAACATTTTTTTAAACCTAGTTCATTGTTAGATAGTTTCTAGATTATGAGCAGCGGATTTTCGAACTGTGATTATTCTGCTAATTAGGAGCCAAATTAAAAGAAACTAGAAGGGTAGCTCCATCACTTAAGGGTATTTTAATCGTACAAAATCAAAATCTATCTTACAAAATAAAACATTTTTTAAACCAAAAAATAAGAAATATCGCCTGCGTAAACGTGGGCTTATTTTGAAACTCGTACAAAAAGCTTACTTTGAAAGAAAGACGTCAACATGAAAATACACTAAAGGTATTGAGCTACTCTTCCAGTTTCTTTGAATTTTATTCCTGAAAGGCGGAATAATTCCAAAGTTCGAGGGGCGTTTACACTTTAAATTACGGGTACATTTTATCATTTTAATACTCCATGGAAATCTATCTACATGTAAAAATATGTCAATTCCTACAAATTACCAAACTAAATATCATTGTAGTCATTTTCAGGGTCTGACAACAATTGAGTGGTTTTGACAAAGTTGAGAGAAAAAATTGTGGTTATTCTTAAAAATAAATAAAATCAACTTTAAAACAAAATTAAAAAATTTCTTGCATAAAAGATGTTCTAAAATAATAATAAGTAGTTTTTTTATTTTAATAAAGATTTCCATGAAATTTAGCTGTACCGTGGTTACTATTCATTTTTAATAGCTGCACATGAATCTGCAAAAAAAAAATACTGTGTCTGAAACACAGACTCAAAAATGTCGCAAAAGCGCAATTAAAATATTGTTGCGCTTATGTTACATATTACACGAGTTTCTTCATAAACAGAATTGCAGAAATAGAAAAAAAGATTCAGTGTTTTATACACATAAGAGAAAAACATCTTTTGCACACAGGTGACTTTCTGAAAGACTTTTTGACGACAGATTGAAGTCGAAAAGAGTCGCTGGGCTATTGTCACAATATATTTTTAATGGAAAGACACCAACCTTGGCACACATTTAAAAGCCTGTGTGGCCAAGGCTGCGGTCCTTCCATAGAAAATACATTGTGACGACAGTGTGCGCCCACCAGACCCCCTGCAACAAGTTAATTTAACTAAACCTAACCTTCCAAGTTCTTGTTGTTCCTACTATTGTTCCGCCGTTCATCAAAATAGCACCCCCCCCCCTCTTTTGGTTGGACGTTAGTTTTGTAAACAAGTTAACTTTGTTGTCGATTAATTTTATTTATTATTACTATGACTGACAGTATCGGTAAAATCCATAACAAATGTGGGCGGAAATTGAGCTAGTATTGTGCGTTGTAAGTTTGGGCATAGCTATGGTTTGGGTTATTCTTTTGATTAGCAGTAGCTTAGCTTCAATGCAGGAGATTGAGTGACGCAACCTATATAACACCTCCACGGCCTTAGGGTACACAGTGATGCTGCACCCTCGCTGCTGGCACATCGCCGAGCTGTGCACATGAATGTCTGGCGATGTTGAATCAAAACTATTAATCTTTATGGGCTCATTGTCATGGAGCAGCATAGCCCTCCCCGCTGCTATTCTCGCCACAGCGATGATGACAAACTGGTTTGTTTTTCGAGCCTGAACCGTTGTGATTGGTTCACGGTTGTCACAAAAAACTGGACTAATGACAGCAGTGTGAACAGCTACACTTAAGATTAGAGACTATAGTGACTACTAATTGAAAGGATATCTGAGATTTACTTTAATCTTTGTTTCTTTTTTGGATGGATGATAAATAATGAATGCAACTTATCCAAATTGACAGATTCACCCAAACAAAGTGAATCAGAATTAGAAATCAGACATTACAATTTACCTTAAACATGAATGGGAATTGTTGTCTTAGGTTTGTTGTAAAAAAGAAGGTGACATAAACAAATTCGAGAGAAATTGATTGTATGAATTATAAATTCAGGTTTACTCAATTCCAAATAATACAGTCGAGTAATTTAGAACAATTTTCACACGAAACCTCATAAAATTGACATCAAACATAAATCAAATTGTAATGACAAGAAAACGTAACAATTCATTATATGCAGAAACACTCTGGTACAAACGAAACACTTGAGGAAATGAGAAAGTAAAAATCTGATTGGATCGAAAATTAAACTCTTAGAATCTGCAGGGTTTCTCATAAATTCCAGATTTGTTTTTAAATATATTTAAATGTTTTTCCTTTTTTTGTTTGGGGGGGGGATTATTATGGAATTAATTTCATTTCATTCTATTGTAGGGAACTTAAAGCAAAGCAATAGTTGAAGTTTCGTGTCCACAATGAAATTGTTTGAATCGTTCAGTTTAATGTTTCATTTAAAAACTGATGCAAGGACAGTTGTACACTAATTGCTTCCAGTGCATTTGTTTTGCGCTCTCTGTACGCTGAAAATAACATTCTCAAAGAAACAAAAACTCCTTAAGACATTTTGTCAAATATTTCAAATGTTATAAATTTGCAAGAAAGTCTTTTCTACATATAAAATACAGAGGGAGTTCATTTAAATATCCTGCCTTTATGATTGAATGATTTTATCTGCTTTTAGACCCCATTTTGTATGAAGAGAACAATAAATTTGCTGATATACAAAAATACAACTGAAGAAAGTTTGTATATATTCCCCCCCCCCCTCATTCCTCATAAAGCGTTATAAAATTTAAAGTTTTGTATTTGTTTTCTTAAAATTGCCTTTTCTCTCTCCCTTTTAAATGGTGTAAAATTTAATGTATTGGGGTGACATTTTGTTTTATTATATTCGTAATTATGGATCTGTTTTTTTCTTCTTTTCGGTTGTAACTCTTAAACCAACATCAATCACAATCATTAAAGGTGCGGCAACTATAAACAAGCTTTTTTTTTAAGATCCTTTCATTACTTCTTAGATAGTTCATTAGAAAGCCAATCTAATCCTTCGTAGAGCCCGTGGCCTTGAGTTGCGCACGTCGCTTGAATGTACCATTGCTACAAAACAAGAAAAAAAGAACTCGAGTGAAAATGGACGGTCATGTGCGGATTTAGAATACGCACTCTTCTGCCTCTCAAGTTATTGAGTCCAAGTTTATCGGTCAATTCAGCTGCCGACATAGCATTTGGAAGATCCTGTTTGTTTGCAAAAACTAACAGAATCGCATCTCGTAGTTCGTCCTCTTGGAGCTGAAAGGAAACAACGGGGGAAAAATCAATTCAGTTTGTTACCATCATTCGAATCAGATACCATTTTCTGTAATTCATCTTGAGCTTCTCCGATACGTTCCCTATCGTTGCTGTCCACAACAAAGATCAACCCCTGAAATAAGATGAATACAGATAAAAATGTATTTCGAAAGCATTTTATAAACGTTGCTTTCAAACCTGCGTGTTCTGAAAGTAATGCCTCCACAACGGTCTGATCTTATCCTGTCCTCCGACATCCCAAACGGTGAAACAGATGTTCTTGTACTCCACCGTTTCTACGTTAAATCCTAAAATGTAGGAAAATAGAAAAAGCAAAACGCTGCACTATTTTATTTTCATTTTCGGACATGGTGCCGAAACATGACGAGAACGATTTCTTTGAAGCAACATTTAAATTTAAAAGAATTTCAAGATTTTATACCAGACTGATTTGAATAAACGTAGCAGTTTTATGTTGAAATCTTGAAATTTTTTTAAACATTGCATTCCACGTCATTTATTTGCACAATAACCAGGTAGAAAATTGGAAATTACCGATTGTTGGTATAGTCGTAACAATTTCACCCAATTTCAACTTGTACAAAATAGTTGTTTTACCAGCAGCATCTAAACCAACTGAAAAAAGTAAATTGAAAAACAAGATTTTAGCTCATTCAACAATACATAAGAGCATATAATTCCATAAGACGTTCATAATTCAGTTTCTTATAGGGTTGCATTCAGCGCCATCTAGGTCGTCACCTGCGTAACTAATCAAGTGACTCAATATCATTTTTATGGTTTCTACTCGATTTATTTGATGAAAATCATGAAATTCTACATTTTAACATGTGAATCATTTATACCGATAGAAAATATGTTTCTAACAGAAAATATTGGCACAATTGCGGTTCTACGTGTCTTAGAAGTGCTATTAAAAGTGGGGAAATCTTATCTTATGCCTTATGTTCATGATGAGAGAATTTCATCTTAATACATACGCACCCATTAAGATCCTCATCTGTTTCTTTCCGAAAAGACGCGTTAGTAGCCCAGATATTGTAAGTCCCATCTTTACAGTAGTTACTAACTTCTTGAAATAAGAATAAATATAGTAATATATAATAATTGTGTTATTTCGACCTAGAAAATGAAATGCTCGCAGATGTACACAGCCCTTTTTACGTCAGCCGGATAAACATTGAGATTATAACATATTTGACTCGGAGCGCTCTGAGTAATGAGAGCGCTGAATGATTACGTGGAAGTGATTACGTTCATAAAATGACGTTTATGCTCCGAGCGCTCCATAAAAAAACCATTCATGAAAGTGCCACGCAAATGTAATGCAGTAATGTTACTCATCATAAGGATAGTTTCTTGTTCTTTAGGGAAGAAGAAAAAGTGCAACATTTCATAATATAATTTGTATTTTGTTTAAGCTGTATTGATTCTAAATTAATAATGTGAAGACTATTCTTGGCAAACATTTTTCATGGTTAAATTTAAATTTACGAATTTTTATATTCATTTTTTTATTTTAAATTTTAATAATACAATATCTAAAAGTACGATTGAAAAATTATTACTGCGTCGACTGCAAGCATTGTAATTACTTCCGATTTCATATGACATCATTTCCGTTTTTTTTTAGTTATTTGATATTTTTCGAAGAAGTGATCCAGGTTTGCATGGTTTTTTTTTTCTGTTATGAAAATGTTAATTTTGTAATCAAAGTTGTCAATTTTGTTGTCTCTGACTATACTTATTATTAATTTGTACAAATTAGCAGTCTGGGCCAATAAACGAACGTGTTTGTTATTTGTTTCTTTTTTTCTTCCTATTCCTAAATGGTATACTAACCTTGAGAGAGTTCAAAGGTCGCCAGGTGTGATTGGTTTCCTAAATATTTTTCCTCGCCCTCATTGGTTGATGTGATAGTACTTTTTATTTTGTTTGTATTCGTATATTTCTTTATACTAAGCTGGTATTATTATATATTTTAGAAGTTCCTCGTCGTCAACGATTATTTTGGTGGTTCAGTGGTTGTATGAAATTGTCTCAAGGTGTAAAAATGGTGAGTGAAACCTAAGGTGGTGACCAGAATACTATCCATATTTCAATGCAATAGTGATTGTTATTAGCTTGAAAATGAGAACTCGACTGATATTTATTAGGTGGACAAATGTGTGTCTGTTTTAAAAGAATTGTCGCAGATCCCAAGTCCAACGGGTGCTGTTTGTCAACGTTTAAAAAATGGAAAGTGTTTGGAAGTGGTCAGTAAATGGGAAGTACGAGATCTGGTTCGTGTTGAGAAGTCTGTATTTTTCAAATCCTATTTCGTAACCGAATCTCATAGCGTTGGGCCTACTTCACCTGTAGAAGTGAATAAAGAGTAAGTTGGTTTTCAATTAATATGATCCTCTCCATTCAGTGGCGCGTTTGTATCTGTTAACAGTGCTCTGTGTTTTGCTGTGTTCGACAGTTTTAGCGTATTTTTATATGTATTTTTGATTTGTAAGGGCCACTAACATACCACTCTGCTGTTTTTTTAGTTTTTCATTGCAAACTCTAAACGTTTTCAGGATGTTTAAACAATTTTTTTTTTTTTTTTTTTAGAGTTTTAGTCATTTTTTTAAGTTAAGACTTTTGATTTAGCCATTTTTTTCGAGTTTTGAACCTTGTTGAATTATAAGATTTTAAAAGTTTTTATAACTACTGGTCCTAGTTGATCCATCCTGAAGTCCTTTAATATTTAACGCATTGTTATAATTACATGTTAAAGTTTGCTTCCAAACATGGATTAATTAGAGTCAGAGTGCCTTATTGTTGCATTAAGTCACATTAAGTAGTCATATAAAATACAATGATTGTTTGTTTATTAATAACAATGCAACTGAGCTTAATTTACCTTTCTAATAATTCTAAATTGTTTGTTGCTTTAAAAATTTAAATTTTGTAACTGTTTCGTTTGTTGTAACTGAAGGAAACTCCGTGCTTATTCACGTGATGGACGTTTGGCCGTTCTGAGGTCTATTACGAACAAGCAAGGAACTGACAAATACTATTTGGAGGTAATCCGTATTTAAACGTATCCATAATGACGAATATGTGTTAGATAAACATACGGAATTCATAGATTTGGAATGGAAGTAGCAAACTGAAGACGATCGACCTTTTAGCACAGGAGAAACATTTACAAGTTAACGTTGATGGTAATTTCATTATAAAGCGTTTTCGTCGCTTTCATAATTGAATACAGTCTGATTGTTGACAGCGTTTGTGTTATTCGAAAGGTCAATTTGGATGTCTAAGATGGTCTAATTGCGGAAATCAACTGTTGTACGTCGCAGAGAAGTACTTCAAAGCCGAATCTTTTTTTAAATCGTCTAGTTCGGGTGACGATAAAGAGCCAAAGAAGTGTCAAGTACAGGAGGTTGCAAATACTTTCATTTCCGCAGTTATTAAGTGGCCATATTGAGGCATAAAATGTTTTCTGTAGGGAGAAGAATTTCTTTATCGTGAGAGTTGGGGCGAAACGCTCTCACAGTCACATCATCCTTGCCTTTATGTTTTAAATGTCGAAACTGAAGAAATAAACCAAGTTCAAGGAATAGAGGATGACGTTTCTTGTGGACAGGTATTTTTTTTTTGTTATTTGGTGTTTTTAAGTTATTTTCATTTCTGCTTTAATTTTTTGTTTTTGTGAAGATTTTTTATTTATGTTCATATTGGAATTTATTTTCAAAAGGCTGTTTGGACTCCTGACTCAAAAGGTGTTGTTTTCGTTGGTTGGAAACACAGTCCGTTTAGATTGGGCATCATTTACTGCAATAATCGTAGGTGCGTGTTTCTTCGTAGCGATTGTCTGAAGTATAAATTTGTTTTTTGCTTTTAATGTATCGTGACATGTTACAGTTAATTCAATTTTTTGGCGAGTTGTTGCTATTGTAGGCAATGCTAGAAATGTATCTAGGAGTAGCTTAACGAAATGAGTTGTTTATTAACAACTAGAAGAGTCACAGAATGTAAATAATATAATGAGGACATCTTTAAAAAAATAATCACTTCACATATTCAAAATTTCATGTTGTTTTTTTTTTCTCTTTATTATTTAGTAATAAAAAACATAAAACTATCTTTCAGCGAATGTTTTTTTTTTTGTAAATGTTATAGCAGTAAAATAGGAACTTGTGTTTGATGCAACTGACTAAAGTTATATTAATTTTATTAAAATTAAAGATTATGTTTAAAAAAATAACACTTCTTATGACAGTTTTAAAAGACAAAACTAATCCGTTTTGACAAACATGTGGCGGACAAAAACGTTATTTTCGAAGATATTCAAAAATGAAATTATTTTTACACCTTCTGTTCTTTTACTCTTCTAGTTTCCAGTACATTTTGAGTTTTTTTTCTACTTATGATAAAACATTGAACACCGTTTTATATGAAAATGGTTAACATAAAAGTATATTTTCAGTCGAGGATCCCTTAGAATGGGACCTTAGTTGTTTCTAAGAGCTATTTGAAAAGAAGCCTCTAAATCCAGAAAATAGAAATCAGAATACACTGTTTTAGTGGCAATACTTGTTTATCTTTTTATATATTTGTTTAATCTTGTTAAGTAATTAATGAATGATGTCGTTTTTGTAGGAGTGCCATCTATCATGCTGATCTCAACAGTAAAGAATGCAGTATGTTTGATTTAAAATATAAGAAATGCTGCCAATATGGAGCACATTATAAAATAATGACGTGAATAGCAAAATAAAACCATGTCATTCGGTTACAGGTGTGATTGGTAGTAGTGAGGCGAGTGTTGAGGAGCCACGATTTAGCCCTGATGGAAAATACTTGGTCTACTTTCAAGGCAAATGTTTCGGCGGGCATCGTAATTCACAGTCGCTTATTAAAGTATTTTAGAGTCATTTGAAAGTAGATCAAATAGTTCAATTGTCGTTGAATTTCGTAGTGCGAGTGGTCTACAAAAAGTGTCACTACGGTGGTCGATGAAGTTCGAAATCCCGACAAAGGACAGTTTCCTGGTCTTTATGTGATTGGTTTTCCAGAAAGAATTTGGCTTGGTGACAGCGTGAGTTTAGTTCTTCATTCCATTTGGAGAAGTAGACAAGAACTGCTATGTATCAATATTTTGGACGGAACTGTAACTCGCTTAACAAATGGTTAGCAAGGTTTTTTTTTTTACCTTCAGATGTATTTTTTTGAACATTGTTGTTTCGTTTTTTATGTGGTTTTAGATGATGAATTCGGAAATTGGACTCTTTTGGATGTATTTGAAAACGTAGTTATTGCCGTACCCTCGGCACCCGATCGCAGACCGACGTTGGTAGATTAATTTTGGGATTCTATTGAATGTTGTGATAAAAATGATTCCGTCATATTTTGTTTTGAAATTGTATTTAGTCGTTAGGTCATTTATCGTTAAACGAGACCTCAAATTGGTCATTAGAGTGGGTTATGCTGGACGATGCCGACACGATATCGAATCATCTCGAATGGAAAACTATGGATTTATATCCTCCTTTCCAGTACATTAATTCTAAATATTGTACGGTTCTAACTTTTGCTGAGTGTACAATGTGTATTTGTTTTCGTGTATGTGAAAATTTATGTAATTGTTTCTATAGTCGATTTGGATTACGATGCTTTGTTTTTGAAGCCTAGGAATGAAGAGTCAAAGCCATATCCGTTGATTGTATATCCACATGGTAATTATTTTTATTGTTTTTGACTGAATTCATTTATAGAGATAATATTTTTTTAAATACCTATAATTGAGAAACAATGTGGCTTTTTAACTGTTTTATTTTTCAGGTGGACCTCATGCGACCTTTTGTGCCTCGTATTATTTAGCGATCGAGTATTTTTGTCGTCTCGGTTTTGCCGTTCTATTAGGTTCAGATTTTCTTTTTATTAAGCTGGTTTTTAAATGTAACTTTTACGTCTTTAAGGACAAAATTAAGAAAAAACCTTGAAAGTATTTTAGAAACTTGAAGGGTTGCACAATCACTTAAGGTTAATTTTCATATGGATATTTTTTTTTATAAATAATCTTTTTATGTCAGTTTGAAAATGATCCAATTTTAAGCAGATGACATTTTTGAATGTTAGTCTAGAAAAAGATAATTTCAAAAGACTTATCAATGTGAAAATACTATTTAGTGATACAGACGCCGTTTTAGTTAATAACACACTTTTAAATTTCTCTTTAGTTTGCTCTTGAAATGCAGAATTTTATTGTTTTTTTTTGTTGTTGTTGTAGTAAATTACAGAGGATCTTTAGGTTTTGGACAAGATAATGTTGACTCACTACTTGGTAACATAGGAAAGCAAGATATTCAGGACATGGAAGTAGGTGCTTGTTTTTGTTGTCTCAAATATTGACATCAGTCGAGTCTAGTTTTGAGTGTTTTTTTGTACCAAACAGCAGAGCAACTTGACAAAAGTAGTGGTTTTTTATGAATAGTTGGCAATACTTCAATTTGATTTAAGTTATTTTATGTTTGGTTATCAGAAGTAAATTGAAGAACTTTAATGTGATTTTAGCTACCTAAGCTATAGTTCACAAGTAAACATGCCGGAAACTGGTTGTCTCAAATGTTTTCTTAGATAAGCTTAATTTAAAATAATAGACCTACGGGCTGTCTCTGGGTTACGAATAAGTAATTCCGTTCTCAAAATCATCTTTTAAGTCGCATTTGTATATAACTATAAAAAGCTGGTGGTGAAGATGAAGCTGATGTTGGAGCTGTTGGCGATTCTTCATAACCACGCTGTTGTGTACTGTTTCGTATCTGCGGAATGATGTAAGCGAGATGTTCATAATCCGGGGACCGCATGTACTTGGATAACTCGATCTATGCAAAATACAATAAGTATTTGACTTACACGGATACATTTTTATTCAAAAACGCAGTTTTTTTATACTTGCATCAGAAGCCTTCGAAACGAATTAACCGCGTAAGTCAATGACTTACTGTACAATGAATTCGATCTAGACATAATTAAAAAAGTGATTGTTTATCTACAAGAAATCATGTTTTTTTAAAGTTTGCTGTTGAAAGTGCCTTAAAAGATGAGGATCTCGATTCGAAACGGATGATTTTATACGGCGGTTCTCATGGTGGCCTTCTAGTTTTGAGTCTTGCCGGACAATATCCAGTTAGTTCTAAACTTGAATACCATGACAAAACATTACTGTTATGAGCTATATAGTGCGTAATTTGTTTTTTTTTAGAATACATATAAGACGTGTGTCGCTCGTAATCCGGTTTTTGATGTCTCGGGTATAGCCTATATTAATTGTTTATTGTGATTCTTAAAGCAGATATAACCTTGAATCTAATTTTTTTTTAAGGAATGGTTGGTTCATCTGACATTACGGATTGGAATTATTCAGAAAGTGGGCTGACTTATTCATTGAAAAGTGTGATCAATCCTGAAATGTTGAAGAAACTTTGGGAACTTAGTCCCATTCGTTTTATTGATCGGGTACATTACATTTAACTAATCTTACACGATTAATACATAATTAATAAAGAATCTTATAATGTAGGTCAAAATACCAGTTTTGTTTACGTTGGGAAAAAATGACTTAAGAGTTCCATGTCAACAAGGTCTTCAAGCGTACAAGGCTCTGAAGGCACGAGACATTGAAACACGGTGAGTTACAGATTTTCTTATTTGATGTCGAATCACATTTAGCTCAAATTTTCTTTCGTTCTTTTCTGTTTCTGAAGAGTTTACATGTACGATGATTGCCATGCTCTTCAGAAAGTCGATTCTGAGTCCAACAGTTTGATCGTTTGTGCTCAATGGATGCTGCAACACATCAAATAAGTAACTTTTTTTACGATCTTATTTTACTTTTTTTTTTTTTTTTAGTTATGTAAACTATTTTTTAACAAACGTTGAATTGCAATTTAAATTATAATGTCAGTTTAAAGTCGAGTTTTAGGGCATTCACAGACGAGCTATGTTTTTTGTGGTCGTGAAGGACACCATTTGAATCGACTGCCAGTTGTAAGATGATACTGGTGTGGTTGCGTGAACTGCAAAAATTGGTTGTAGTAGTCGACATGAACGGCCTCAGTAGCAATGGAGACAAATGAGCTAAGACATTTGTTATTGTTGTTGTTTTGTACAGACGCGACAAGTGGTTGACGTGTAGTCTGTGTTAAAGTAAGAAACGTTGTTGTACGTGGTGCAGTCCGTTAATGGTCAAGAAGCCGCTCGCTTTTGATAGCAATATATTGTGAACCACAGCACGGCCACCACATGTCGTTCGTTTTTGACTGCTTTTGTAGTGTAACTCGAACACTAAAAAGTCGCTCGTTTGTGTAAGCCCTAACAGCGTTACTTTGAATCTCTCATGAACAGTATATGAAACAAAACCAATCTTGAATTATCACACACATAATGGTACAGGTTAATAAAATAAACATTTTGCATTAATGCCGTTACAAGTTTAATTATGACATCTTTAATAGACAGTTTAGTAAACCGGAATAGGACACTTAAATTAACGACGCTGTTACATTTACGAGGTTACAATCAAAAGTTTCAACGAGAGGTAGAGAATACTAGAGAGAATTAAGTACACGAAAGTGTAGTTTGTCCTGAGCATTTTATGTCTTTTCTTGGTTTCGAAATACTATTCCAATTATTTGTGTTTAGCTTTTACACTTCTACCGTTTGGCATCTTCGAAACAATACTGGCAATAGCTTCTTAAAAGCATTTCGAAAATCTTTATTCTTCCAACCGTAAATCATTGGGTTGATGCAGGATTTTCCGAAATAGAGGCACATGACGAACTTTTTTGCTTTACTGAGATTCGCTTGATCATCATCATTAAAATAACGTAGAATAACTACAGATAGGAACGGAGTTAAGCTTATGACGTGAACACCGAGAACAAAAACCATTATAAGAGCAGTACGAGTCTCTAAGTAGATCCGACTGTGCAGCTCTTGAGATGCCACAATTTTCACCTGACGCCAAGCCACGGTAAAAATTCTAACGTAAACGATAAAGGTAACGACGACTGTAAAGAAAACGTGAAGAACAACAATATAGAGCGCGTGGACGCAGCTCACTATGTAGACGAGGTCGCATTCGGGTATTTCAGCCGTCCAAGTGTTCATGTAAAATATTGGAAAAATAATTGTGGCTACGTAGACGTAAATTCCAACTGTGATTATCCACGCCCAACGGTGGCACATGAGTTGGTGGTAGGTGAGTGCATGAACAATAGCCAAATATCTGTCTGCGGCAACACCCACAAGAGAGAGCACAGATACGATAGTAGCATAGAGTGCGGTGGCATAACGGATGAGACAGGGAATTTTCTCGCAACCGTATGGAACATCAAAATAGAAAGATACGTAATATGGAATACATATACATACTAATAGGTCGGCTACGGCAAGACTCACCACAAACACGTTCGTGGCAGTCCTAAGCGTTTTAAACTTGATGACACTGATGATGACAAGCAAGTTACCGAGGAGGCCAACTAAACATACGATTGCATTGAAAGCTGTGTAGAATACAGTATACTGATCTTCACCACCCAAATAACAGTAGTTTGAATGAAAAAACGACTCGTTTTGAACCATTTTGTCGTAATGTTAGATGCAGGTTTTTTGTTTTTTCCTGTCTTAGCAAAAATGTAGGTTAAATGTTGTTTCTTACTGAATTTATGTGTCCTTTGAGTCTGTTTCTTCTGTTCAACAACATTGTTTACATTCGGGATCTCTTAGAGAAAAACCAATATTTTTATCTTCCACTTTTAAGAGTAGAAATTTTTATCTACGATGCTGATTAAAGGACAGTTCCATCTTGAGATTTGGTGCGATTCTGTTAGTTTGTAGTTTGTTGTTGATTTCTAACATATTTTTTCGCTTTGCTTATAATTGAGTGTTCCAAGGTACACATGTACGTGAGCCCTTTGGTTATCCAGGGATTTTTTATTTAATTGAAGAGACCTTCAACATGTCGAATGTCAATTTGTGTGTGTAGCGTATGGCGTGTGTGTGATTTTGCATCATCTGTAATGGATTTCTTCATTTTTTTCTTTCATGAAAATTGGAAGATCCATAAAATAACTCTCAGAAGATTGTAAGAAGATTTCCCAATTCGTTAATGTATGCTTGAACGATTTTACTCTTAGCAGCTCGATCTTATTTGCAAAAATACGCTTCATAAAGTAATTGAAGAGGTTTCTAGTTTCGATATCAACAGTTACAATCTTGTCACATAAATGCAATTTATTCACTGTAAAATGCACTGTACATATTACATGGCAAGGAATGTTAGGAATATTTTTTATTGTTTGTAATCACAAAGTGAATTACAATAAATCTTTGATTATTTACAAGAGAATGACTTTGATTGCTCTAAAGTTCATATTTTTCAATTATTTAACATCTTGTTAATGAAATTAAATAAATTCAGAAGCTTTAAACGTATTTATGGATAATAGCGATTATTATACAGCATAACAAAACCAATTTTACAAATCAATAATCGCAAAGTCAATCACAGTTACATATTTCAACCTTATTTACAAGAATTACAGTTTTAATATTTATGTACAGTATTAATTCTGCGTTTCAGGAGAAAAAATAAATTCAGTGTGTTAGAATCTAGAAGGGTAGCGCAATCACTTAATGGTCTTTTTGTGTTGATATTTTTTAAAATGAACTTTTTATTATTGCATTTTATAATTGCATCTCCTAAGAATAGTCTCCATAAATTTGGCTGATTTACAAATCAACGTAAAATGTTCATTTTAAAAGATATCAACATGAAATTATGGTGAAGTGTTTGAACTACCCTTCTAGTTTCTAAAAAACACGTCCAAGTTTTTCATAATTATACACGCCTGAAAGACAGAATAACTGGAGTTTGAGAGGCGTGTTTTTTATTTTAATTTTAAACGTTGTTGGATGAAGTTTAAGTTAAACTTGTAAACTTTAACAAAAACCAAATTTGCCAAAATCTTAAAAGAAAAATACAATGTTTACTCTAGAATTTATGGCAAATATCATTTGAACAAGTTATATATTTTTTTGTAGCCATAGTGATCGTAAGTGCTTATTTATTTCCTTGTTTCTCAATTATCAGAATCGTCTGTTTACCAACTTTAGAACAATATATCTCTCATTTGATATTATCTTTACAAAATTACTCACACACCCTCGTAGACCCAATACAGACACACACAGACACATATGCCCTCCAACGATTTTATATCACAAAAGCAAGCAAGCCTTGTAACCATGTGTCACAACAATTCAGTTCAACAATTTATTTTTATTGGGAATTTTTTTAATATTTTCTTTCTCAATGTTGTTTGTTACTTAATTTGGGAATTATTTTAATAACACGTTTTGATTTTCCCTATGTTATTTTTTTCAGATCTGATGACGCAAAAGTACTGAATGAAAACAGATTAAATAAAATACACAAATAATAGCAGTGGAACCAGATGTGTGACTATATTGTTATCCGAGGCAATCATAATTGTTATGACAAAAAAAGCATATTATAGTCAACACAAAAGCTCTTTATATTTCTTGAAAACATGCAAATAAATTTCAAACGGCAATTTTAATTAAGCTGCAACTCATTTTCTTGATAACTTTTTGAGTTATATATGACCATGACCTTGCTTAGAATATCAATATCATAAAATATAAATAATCATGAATAATTACTAGTTAAGGTGATTTTTTTATACACAAATGATAATAATTGAACGTCTAAAAATATATATTTCAAAATTGACGTTTGAAATTTTATAGAAATAAATTTCTAACACATATGGGACTTTCAAAACTAACCTCATATATTATATACTGTAAATTATAGTTGTAACAGTCAAATAACATTCAATAAGTCTAGTTAACTTGCTTCAGGTTTTTTTTTCCTAAGTAAACACAATGTTTCTATTCTGAGAATAAACCATGTTAAAAGCTGTTAAAAATGACAACAAAGAGCTTATAATAAGTTCTGTAGACGAAATCTGGGCACAAATGCATAAAAAAAGTTCAATCACTTTTGAATTCTTGTAAGATGTTTCCAGCAGTTTCTTGTCAAAAGTTTCTTGAAAGCATCACGAAATACTTTATTTTTCCAACCATAGATCACGGGATTAACGCAAGATTTTGCAAGATAAAGACAGACCACCAATCTCTTTGCATTACCGAGGGCCGTTTGGTCGTACAGGTCGAAATAACGAGTGACTATCACAATGCAATTAGGGGCAAGACTCAGGAAGTTAACTCCAATGACTAGGAACATCGTAATTGTTGTACGACTTTCTGGATAATTAGTTTTCGATTCAAGCGAAGAAACTTTTTTTAGCTGATCATATGCAATGCGGAAGATTCTTGCATATAGAATCAAAGTTACGACGATTGTTAATAGAATAGGGAAGGCATAACTGTAAAGAGCATAACCCAAACTTACGATGAAAGTAAGGTCGCATTCTGGGATTTGCTCTGTCCAAGTGTTGATCCAAAATATCGGAAGGTAAAGACAGGCGACATAAATGTAAATAAAAAAGATACTGATGTCAACCCAATGGCTACTCATGAGGTTGTTGTAACTTAGAGGTCGAACGATTGCCAGGTATCGATCGACGGCCACTCCAATCAGAGACAAAACGGACACTATCGTTGAATACATGATGGTGAAGTAACGTACGAGGCACGGAAATTTTTCGCACTTGTACGGTACATCGAAATAAAAACTGCAATAGTATGGCATCGCGAAGCACACGAGCAAATCAGACACTGCCAAGCTCACCACAAACTTACTACTCGGTGTTCGCAATGCTTTAAACTTGATCACACTAAGTATGACAAGTATGTTTCCTGGAATTCCAACTAAAACCACTAAGAAATCAATGAATGCACATATCGGTGTTGTTGCGTTATAACCGGCTAGCGAACAATTTATGTGATTGGCATAATTGTCCGTAAGGTTAAGAAAAAGTTCATCGTATGCTTCGATCGAAGACATTGCACGGTTTGTTAGAAACTGTCTTCCAAACTGAGGCATGTTGTTTTGTAAACTGAGTTGTTTATATTGTGTGGCACTTTTTGTTTTTTGATCTCTGACCGTTGATATCGTGTGATGAGTAAGTACTTGAATGTTTTTTTGTTTTTCATTATTCTTTGCAAAATTAATATATCGGGGGAAAATGTGGGAAGCTTCTTTCTACGTTATCTAATAGCCGATTTTTATCTTTGAATATTACCAAATGGGAAAAAGGTCACTCCACTTGAGAGTAAGTTAATGAAGAGGATCAAAAGGCTGGATGTGGAGGTTCGGTTCTATAGTGGGCTTGATTTCATTTCATTATAAATTCTAATTTTCTAAACACACTAATGAGATAATATATATTATTGTGCATAATTTGCATTTATGCGATTTTGTTGCAATTTCTTGCAAAAGTAAACCTTGAATGAAACATTATTTAAAATTACAAGATGACAAAACATACAATGTATTTGAAGAGTATTTCTCAAGTTCTGAAATTTTATTGGCATTTGGCAACAGTTAACTTCTTGAATGCACGTCTAAAATCGGTGTTTTTCCAGGCGTAGATAACGGGATTAATCGATGATTTTGCAAAGAACAGGCACATAACAAACTTCTTTGCTATGCTCATTGATTCTAGGTTGTCCTCATCAAAGTATCGAATCGTTATGACTACAAGGAACGGAGCCAAACTAAGGACGTGAACTCCGAGAACGAGCGACATTGTGAGAGCGGCACGGATTTCGTGGTGGATGCGGCTGTGAATGAGCTCCTGAGAAGCCACCAACTGAACGTGTCTCCATGCGACACGAAAGATGCAAGTGTAAAGGATCAGATTAACCACCATCGTAAAAAGAACGTGAATGCCTACGAAACAAAGAGCGTGCGTGTGATCAAGGACAAATTCTAAGTCACATTCCGGAATGTCGGGATGCCACGTATTAATGCCGATAATCAGAATCAAAATTGCGATGATAACCAGAGCATAGATGTAAATGCCACAGATAACTGCCGTAACTCTTCTTTTGCAGATGAGACGAGGATACGACAGCGGATGCACAATGGCCACGTAACGGTCGGCCGCCACTCCCACGAGAAGTAACACGGACACGACCATAGAGTAGATGGTGGTGGCATAACGGACTAAACATGGATATTTTGAACAGATGTAAGGAACATCGAAGTAGAATGTCATGTAAAAGGGAATACTTATGCAAACCATGAGGTCTGCAACGGCCAAACTGATTACAAACATATTTGTGGTCGTTCTCAGAGTCTGAAACTTGATAACACTTACGATAACTAAGAGATTTCCAAAAAAACTAAACACACAAATCGTGGAGTCGATTGTTATGTACAAAGGCGTGTAATCGCCATAACCGCCTAGAAAACAGTGGTTTGATGGATTTAAACTACCATTGTTGAACATAGTGACCACTGACTATGATAGAATAAAATTCTACGGAGTTATGATTTTAAAAAGAAAATCCTTAGAGAACTGATTCGATGTTTGCATCACAAATGCTTCTGCTGTTTTAGAACAGAATCATTTCTAGTTAGGCTTTTTATTTTTGTATTCGGCTGTTGAGCTTCGAGCATGTTTTTATTTGGTGCATAGCTACTATATACATGTGATCGGAGGGCGATTCGAGGACCTCGGATGAGCTTTCCATTCATACGAGAGTACATATTTTACCAATTTCTTCTTTTGCATTACAGGGGAAATTTGGACATGTGAAACGTATGTTGCATACACTGATGATGAATCTGTATTCCTCACCAATGAATGCAGTATATGAACTACAACATTTTTCAGTTTTCTTTTCATCAGAATGTCTATTCAAATGGTGAATTCAAAAGTGAATGTTGTAAAGATAATTCATTTCCTCTATATTCTAAAGATGGATGGTAAATCCATTTCATTTTGCTCTTTATGTATATTTTTATACTTTGTATTTCCTTTTGAATGTTTTCGTATTTGTTATATATTTTATTATCCTCGAGCATCAAAAAGAAATTTAATAGCACAAGCTTTTTCTTCATTCATAACTTTATATCTTTGGTGGGTGGACAAAAATCGATACGTTGGTTTTCAGATTTTCTTTTTTTTTTGTCCCAGTATCTATGGAGCCCGAAATGAAGTTTTTTTTATGACTTTGGCTTATTTTGTTACTTAGATGCTGCTTATACATATCATTTGCTTGTGTATTTTTGATTTTATTAAATGTCTATTCGTGTTTACATATACATAACTTTATATTTCTACAAAATCTACGTAATAATTCAAATAAAAGAACATTACAACAAATTTTATTCCTTAGACTGTGTGTAAATAATGTGTTTAATAATTAACATTTTGTGTTATAATACCGTATTAAAATATAGCGTAAAATATAGCTATTAAAATATAGGTGGTTTTGAAGTGTAAACGCCCCTCGAGCTCTGGTTATTCTGTTTACAACGTACGAGTTCGTATATCATGAACACAATTGAGAGGAACTCGAAAGTGTTTTAGAAACTAGAAGGGTAGCTCAATCACTTCAAAAGTATTTTCATATTGCTATATTTCAAAATAAACTTTTTATGTGTGTTTGAAAATAGCCCAACGTTAAGCAAACGATATGTTTTAACTGTTGTCCATAAAAAAAAGTTTATTTTGAAAGATATTAACACGAAAGTAGTTCTAGTTTCTAAGACAATTTCAATTTCTGATTAGTGTTTCTCGTTACTGAAACGCATAATAACGCATAATTTTGTAATTTTATGCAATTTTATTCTTAAAACAATAAAACCTGTATAAAACGGAATCCTGTGGTTCCAGACAATCGTTTCCGGTCTAGTAGTTTTCCGTTTTATCCATGTTTTACTGTATTTCCGTTTTATGCAAATGTGGTTTAAAGCAAAATTATAAAACATACGATAATTAGGTAAGATTTTTATCAATGAATGAATGCGTGAACACCACGTGATTAAACCATAATTGTTTTTATTGGTGGAGCTCACGTGGCAAATCAAAAAAGAAATTCAAATTTCCCTCTTTTTTAATTGAAACCGAGATCTGGCACGTGAAACGTATACGTCATGAAATTGCAGTTACAGGAGGTGACGTCATAAACGCAGCGGCGGGTGGGGGATGATTTTCGGTTTCATTTCCGATTCTTTACAAATGCAAGATGGCCGAAGGTGGTTTGAGTCCGCCAGATTTGGAAACCCAACAAAGTAAAATTAGCAATCAAATTAAGAAACAATTGAAGAAAGGAGAAGTTAGGTAAATATGAGAAACTCGAAATTAATCGTCGAATTCATAAAAACCTTTGAAATCGGTCGAATAATTCGAAAACGGAACGGTTTAATTTAAACTCTTTCGAGTTCAACCTCATTTCGGAGTCAAATTTCGCAACGAAAGTGTTCAGAAATCGACGTTTTAGTGTTCAGTTCTTAGTTTTTAAATGGTTGAAATCACACATATATTTCCGATTGCTATTTAAATCGAGAAATGAACCTAATTGAGTGTAATGTTACTGGAAAACTCGACGCTTATGACTGAATTTCAACGAATTTTATCAAATGATTTCACTAAATTGCGATGAAGCTTGTATAAATCGAATCACAAATATGTTTCAGATGTTTGAATTGCAAGTGAACGTTGTTTTAAGTCGTTAATTTGACAAATTTCATTTTGTTTCAGATATTTGTTGGACAACAGATGGTTTAAGCAATGGAAGAAGTATGTTGGTTACGATCGTTGGGATTCGAACAGCGCCGGAGAACAAAGTGCTCATCCGGGCCCTATCGACAACGGACCTCTTTTTAAAAGTTTTTATTGCCTTCAATGGCCCTCTTGAAATGAAATCGATACTACAATTTCTTTTTGTTATTCTTGATGATGTAGATGACGGTTGTGGAGAGATCAAAGAACATCTAATCGAAGAACTGGACTACGTTTTTCTACCGGTCGAGGCCTGGGACTCGTTGGTCGCCTGGTACGGATTGACGAAAGGTCAAGAACCGATCGTTCGCGATGTCGTCGAGAACGGTTTGTACGTCAAACTGTGCCACGTGAGTTACGATCGACAGTTTGTTTTGTCATCTAATGTCTCTGATCTTGTTCTTATATCTTTCAGGTGGAAGTTTATCTCGTCGAGTTCAAGTTATGTCAGAATACCGACATGGATAACGCGATTACGAAGAAGTTCAGTAAAGCGGACACGATCGGTGAGAGAGACCTATCTCTTGATTGACGTACTTTAGAATTCGTTTGTAACCGTTTCTATTTGTAGACGATATAGAGAAGGAGATGAGGAAGTTATTTAAGATTCCTGACGATAAAGAAACTCGTGTATGGAATCGTTACGCTTCTAGCACTTTGGAACAACTGGTGAGAAAGGATAGTACTGTTCAGGATGCGGGACTGTATCAGGGACAGGTTCGTTCGTTTGATACTATATGGTCGCTGTTTTTGTTTTTGTTAACCGCGTTTTGTCTGGTTTTAATTGTTTTGTGTTTTTTGTTCGAAGGTTTTGATCTTGGAAGTGATGAACGATGATGGTACTTGGTCGAGACAAGCGAAAAAGTACGTTATTATGCTTTTTATTCACTGGTCTATTTTGTGTGATTTGTGAGTTACGTTTGTGTTTTGTTGTTATCAATTGGGAGTTTCTTTTAAATAACTGAACAGTTGATAGTGTGGATGTGAAATGGTTCTTAAAGAAATGGTGTAAACGCTTAACTGAGTGAAAGATTGCTGAGGTTTGACATTGTCTTATCAAATCATTACCTCAGAATTCTAAAACATAGCTTAAAATAAAGCTAAACTTCAAACAGGATCTTCCAACATTCTTTAAATTGAAGACCGTTTATTGTGAAAAATCTCCATTCTATTTCATTACGTGTTAAACGTTTTCTACTGTAAATAGTGAGGAGGAAAATTTTTAATTTTAGCTGTATTTAAGCTTCATTTGACTTTACTCATGTTGCAAAATTCGCTGAAAAATACTTTGTTTAGACTCTTCGTTTTGACCCTTCGCCTACAGTCGGAATTTTTCACTGAAAAACCAGCAAAAGAAACCATCTTCGGTTCACTCTTTACTTTTCAAACGGATTTATGATTTATACCATCGTAAAATATTGAAAACTTAAATGAACACGAAATTAAAAAGCTTCACGCAGAAAGTTCAACTTTACTGATCGGAAAAATGTCAAAAAAAAAAATCTTTTATTAAAACATTTATTATTATTTCTTTTTTTTTTTTTCAGTACGAATTCTGCTTTGGGTTATGGTTCTCCGTCGACGTTGTTAGAAAGCAAAAATTACAGTTCTAGTTCTGCTGGAGATAACAATGTTATGTGAGTAAACCTTTATAAACTTTACTCTCTTTCTGTGTGTGTTTGTTATTATTTTTGAATGATAAACCCCTTTTTTGTGTGCTCGCTTTTCAAGTACCGAAGCGAGTACTGGCAGGTTAACAGTTTATAACATGGAGGGCAGCTATAACATGAACTATAACTCCTGCTCTTACAACGACACTAACGTCAGAGACAATCAGCCTGGCCTCTGTGGCCTTAATAACCTCGGAAACACTTGTTTCATGAATGCTGCTCTGCAGTGTATGAGTAACACTCCACCCATAACGCGGTACTTTCTAGAGGACCATTATTGGGATGAACTGAACACGGGAAATCCGCTCGGAATGAAAGGAGAGATCGCAAAATCTTACGCGGAACTCATCAAAATTGTTTGGTCTGGAAAACATGGATGTACTGCTCCACGCAACTTCAAGGTAATGAATGAATGTTATTACGAGAAATTAATTGTTCTTTTTCCTTGATGTGTCTTTTTGTTTCTCGCTTTCTTTGCAGATGCAGGTTGGGCGATTTGCTCCACAGTTTTCTGGATATCAGCAACAGGATTCACAAGAGCTGATGGCATTTTTGTTGGATGGTCTTCACGAGGATCTTAATCGAATTAAGAAGAAGCCGTATATCGAGTTGCGAGATGCCGACGGTCGTTCCGATGAAGTAATCATTTATGTTGAAGTTCTATTAAAGTTTTGTTGCGTGATAGTTGAATTCCACTCTCCACCCCCCCCCCCCCCCTTTTTTGTGGTTTTAAGAAAATTTCTGGTTGAACACCCGCATTTATTTCCATACCAAACTTTTTTTTCCTGGAGAAACATTATGAAAAAATTTTGTGTTTTAGAAAGTATAATAGTTGGTGATATCGTTAATAGTGTAGTACACTCGTGGTAATCCGAACTAATTAATACAAGGGGATTACGATATGGATTATTGAAATGTTTAGATTGACGAGATTGTATAAAACAAACAAATGAAAGCTAAAAATGATTTATTTTAAATTCGTTTATTTAAAATAATCATGAATTTTAGTTTGTTCAGATTTTTTAACGTCAATTTGAGAGTTTAGTTGTGTTTGAGATTATTGTAAGTTCAAACTATTGTGGGTTCAGATTACGAGGATTGCACTTTATTTTCATGATTATCTTTTCAAATAAAACTTTTTATGGCTGTTTGAAAAAGGCGAAAATAATTTTTTGTGAAACGTAGATGCAAAAAAAAAAAACTGAAAACGGATTCTTTTTATAAATTACTATAAAAATTTTTTTTTAAAGATATTGTCATGAAAAAAAAAACCTTTTGCCTTTCTAGTTATGTAAACAATTTGAATTTTTTTCGTTAATGTTTCTAAAAAATAGTTTGCTTTGACGTTTTTTGCGTCCAAAAACAGCTATAAAGCTGCCATAATTTCCTTCATACAATTTGGCCGTATTTTTTATTTGAAAATAAAAAATTGGACCAAATTTTATGTCAAGACAATTCAAGAAAAACGAATTATTATTATACTAATTTAATTTTAATAGTTAAAGAACTGAACTAATATTAATAATTTGCTACAACCTTCTTGTGAGATAGTGATGAAAGAATCAAGCTACAATTTTTTGTTGTATTTAATTTCATAATATTTGGTTAATTTTTTACGCGTTTAATTCCTGTTTGAGGCTGAAATTCAATGAATGTTTCGGCATCGATCGTCAACGAATTTCACCCATGTTACGAATTTTGCTCAATTTTTTTTTTTATCAAACCGGTTAAAAGGTGGTAGCAATGGAAGCGTGGGACAACTATCGCAAGCGGAATAACTCGATTATAGTGGACATATTTCATGGCCTACTGAAATCTACTTTAGTGTGTCCTGAGTGTAGCAAGATCTCCGTCACGTTCGATCCTTTCTGTTATCTAACGTTACCGCTGCCAGTCAAGAAGGAAAGGCAAATTGATGTTTGTTTTATACCGGCCGATCCGTCAGAGACGCCGATGAAGGTGAATAGAATCAAATATTTGTTCTTCTTTGATTTTGTTGTCACTGTGTTGTTGTTACTAGTATAAACTGACGGTCCCGAAAGCCGGTTGCATCAACGATTTGTGCGAAGCTCTTCGAAAGTTTACTGGTGTTGCTGCAAACAAAGTATGGAGATAATTAATTGTCAGCTTTTGTTCACGTTATAGTTGCAGTTTTCACAATTGTTTTCACTTGCAGATGTGTGTCGTTGACGTTTATTGTCACAAGTTTCAAAAGATCTTTCAACTGGAAGAAGGTGTAAACAACATTATGGATAGGGATTACATCTCAGTGTCAGTTTCGTAGTCATTTTTTTTTATTTCGATACTTTGAACAAGTTGATTATGTTTGATTTTAAGGTACGAAATGACTGTGGCGTCTCTTGATGATTCAGAACAAGTTGTTCTCCCTGTATATTTGAGACAGAAACGGTATAAAAATTCGAATGCTTGAAAGTTCGATTTTGATTGTAATTTTTTTTTGTATTTGTTTTGTAGTTTCTGGCCGGGATGTACGAATGAAAGCAAAGGTAGCGCTTATTTATTCGGTCATCCTCTTCTTGTCACTGTTCCGCGTAACAACTGCACACACGATGTTCTTTATGATGCTATTCTTAGTCGAATGCAGTAAGTAGAATGAAAGATTAAACAGGTTTTGATTGCTCTTCATTGGCGCTTTTTTGTCTAGGAGATTCATTACGCTTCCTCCTCCCGATCACGAGTGGTGGACCAAGAATGAAGAGGGCAACGTTATGAACGGAGGTGATTTCTAATAAAATCTAGTATTGCAGTGATGTTATTTGTCTTGCTAAATTATTTGTGTTGGGGTGGTTCGCTTATTCAGAGGTTGAGATGGCAAACGGCGATGACGAGGCCGAGAACGACTCGCAATCGGAAGGTTGTAAAGACGAAGACGAAGGCATCGATTCGCAAGAGGAGTGCGACGGCGGAAGATGCTGCAACGACGATAATCTAAAAGTTCATCGTCTGTTCACGATGCATTTTGTCAACTCATCCGGAAGTTCCGAAATGGAGAGGATCAAAGAGGACGGTCGTCCTATTCGATTCTCTCGTACGTTTTCATTGTTCTTTCACATCGTTGTTGAGTTTTGAAACGGTTTGACCTGGACGTCGTTTTTGTTTCTGTTTAGATCGACCGTATCTTGCGATCGACTGGCATCATACAGCCAAGGAGATGTTTTACGACGAGAAATTAGCCGAAGTAACTTCTTCAAAGAGCTCGAGCTCGGTCACAAACCCGATTAGACCTACACATGACGGTTTTGGTTTTCCTTTCGTAAAACAGGAGGTCGATCAACACGAGAGCGTGTCTTTAAACAGTCGTTCGTTGCAAAAGCGTCAAGTGATTCAACTGAACGAATGCCTGGAGTTGTTCACTGCTACGGAGAGGCTGAGCGCTGAAGATTCCTGGTCAGTTATCGATCTGGACGTCGTTTACTCGATTCGTATTTGTTTATATTCCCCATCGTATGTATCTTAAGGTACTGTCCGGCGTGTAAGAAACACCAACAGGCAACGAAGAAGTTCGATCTGTGGTCGCTGCCTCAAGTGTTGGTTCTTTGTTTCAAAAGGTTCTCTTATAATCGTTACATGCGTGATAAAATAGACACTTTGGTCGAGTTTCCAACAAAGTATGATGTTTGCTATTATTTAAAGCTTGTTTTTTATTCATCGGTTAATATTCAATTTTTTTTTCCGAAAAAAGGGGTCTTAACATGGATAAATACATAATTAATCGAAGCCATGGCCCTGCCACTTACGATTTAATCGGCGTTTGCAACCATTATGGCGGTTTGGGTGGCGGTCACTGTAAGTACATTCAAAGTTGTTTCGAAAAGTGTTTGTAGGAGACGATTACCTCCAGAAATTAAAATAAGTCGTTAAAATCATTTAAAAAAAAATGAGTCACCAAACAACATAATTTTAAATTTATAATAAAAAAAGAAAGTCTACCACTTTACTCAGTTGAAAAATTTTGTTGCCTTATATTTCCTTAATCACAAATACACGTATTTCCTATTCATATTCCACTCAACACAACCTTCCAATCAGCCCATATGATGTCTTGATATGAATAAGGAAAGGAATACATGTATTTGAATAGGGAATTAAAAGTAATGTGTGATGTGTCAACATCAGCATCTGAGTAGCGAGGGAAACTTTTGTTATTTTCATTGCCATTTATGAATAGTCAATTGATTTTTAATTTTTTTTAATTATATTAATGACTTATTTTAAATTTTTATAAAAGGTTTTTTTTTAAATCGTTTTGGTAAGTCTTAACAATATTTTGAAAAGAAATTTCTGGAAGTAATGGTTTCTTTAAAGTAAAATATTAATAATTTCTTTCCGAAGCAACAATATTAAGAAAAATATTTTAAATATTTTATTGATTTCGTTTTAAGACACGGCATATGCCAAGAACAAAGACGATCGCAAATGGTACTATTTTGACGATAGCAGCGTATCACCAGCCAAAGAAGAGTCAGTTGTGGTCAGTATTTTTATTCAACATCACGGTTTGTTGTTTTTCACGCGAGTATGTTTTGAATGCTTTTGTTTGTTTTGTTTTTTTGTTTTTTTCAGTCGAAAGCGGCTTACGTCTTATTCTATATGCTTCGAGATCCGAGGACGTCGGCCATCTCTAGAGAGATCCCGGCTGCCATAGGTACTCCGGATAATTGTGACAATGGAATCGGAGGAAGTAGTAGCGAAGATGATGTTCAAAACGATACTATGGATTTATACTGATGTTGTCGTCTTATTTGGTCGTCTCTAGGGGGCGGTTTCTGTGGCAAACCATCTGCAAAAGTCCCTTTGTTCGTAAATTAAAACAGGTTTAGAATGGCGGATGGTTTGTTTTTTCGACACTGTGTGTCTTCTTTCATCTAAATCTCTTGTCTACCTTTCTGTTTTTGATCGTGAACGTCTCTCTCTCTCTTTCTCGTCGAATTAAACAACTTTCGGCTGCTCTTTCTCTTTCCTTTTTACCGCCCTTATCATTTTTTATTGTCCAGGTATTTTTTGTTTCTCGTTGAATGTTTGAGTCTTTTATTCAGGAAAAAAGAAAACAGTAAAAAAAGGTTGCTATGTTAAACTACAATTTTGTTTCTCATAGTTATGTGTAATTTGTGTTTTTAGGTTTATTTAATTTGCCCGTTTTCGGATTGTTCTGAGTCAAAACGGCCTTAAACTTTGACCTTTTCCCGATTAATAAGAACATATTTTTGTTCCCAAAAAAAAATAAGCTGAATAATGACGCTATCAAGTTAGACGTTAGATGATTGAAAATCTTTTTCATTTTTAGTTCAATTACTACTTTGCCAAACACATAAGTTCCTCGAAGAAACGTACTAACGCGTAAGTCGCTCAGCATCATGAAATAAACTCCAGTCTCATCGCGAGCTCTCTCTATCTTTAAATAATTTCTGTCTGTCGAAATTCTTCCTTTCACTTATCCATGCCATTGATTCTCCTGTGCGGGGTACATCTTCTGGACCCACAAAATACGTTGTTTAAATCTTCCTCTCTTCAATTGTTTTACTAACACGATCAACATCTAGATTGTTGAACACACGAAAATATGAAACTTTTTTGTGAATCCGGTAATAGCCCAAAAATAATTTATAATATTAAATTACTGTATTTCAGAAGAAGAGGGAACAAAACGTTTAGTGAAATCTGCTGACAATTGAATGTTTGCATTTAAATTTGTTAATCACCGCTCATTAGTTTTTTTTTGTTTCAAAACAAGACTAATTATGTTAATTTATTAGTATTAATTAATATACTTATTTACAAATGAACATTTCGAACGTTGCTTATCTTGCATTTAGCTGTTGGCCTTTTTATATTTAGTTTCACAATATCCGTTGATTAGTTATGCCATCTAGATTTTCTTGTGTACAAAATTACATTTTGCTGCGCTTACCATGCTTTATAATTTTTCTCGAGAAAGAAATTGATTCTTTATTGACCAATTTCTCAACATACAATTTATTTGCATAAAATTACTATTATACGAGCATATTCTTGTGATTTGTAAATGATGATTGAGGGGACCTCAAAGTGGTGTCCACGCTTAATTTGAACGAACATCGTCTGCTGTTTTATAAGTACCTTTTGTAAAATAATAATATTTACGTTTATCATGCAGTGGAAGAGTTTGATACTGTGAAAATTTGTCTTTTTTTTTTTTGAAGTCTTTAAATTATGGTCCGATTATGTTGATGTACATTAAATTGGTTTTGATGTTAAAAATCTTAAGATAAACTGTGTGATTATTGGATCCAATATGAAATTTGCAGTATAGATTACACGGGTCAATAGTGACAGTTTTTGGATTCATATTTGTTTACTAAACGGACATTTACAGACAAGCCACTTTTAGCGGTTGAGACAGACTGCAAAAAGGTGGTCGGCACGTGCCCGAAACCGATCAGTTGAGTCGACTCTACGTCAAATTTTTTTCTGTATTTCTCGCTGGCAGGCAACTTATGTGGTAGGTTTCGGCCACATGCCTATCACTTTTTGCAGTCTATCGCAACCCCTATTAAACCGCTCGTCTGTGCACGCCCTAATATAACATACGATAAAAACACTTCAAGTTTTACAATTTAATGGTAATTTGTTCTTAATGTGAAGTCAGTTAAAACAAATAAGAGATCAAGAGATTGATACATTTTTAAAAAACTCTTTATTAAAAAGTTCATATCTGATTTAAGTTGCTCTGGAAAGCAGAAGACGTATCTATCCGAAGTACTTCGCGCAGTGCCATCGTAGCGTAACATGACGACGGAAGAATAAAATCCATTTTAACTGCTTGAAATGCACCTAACGTGTTGAAGGGAAAACGTCAGATTGTAAAAGGAGACAGGTAATTCCTATCATTTTTTTCATTTTGGTCATTTAAAGAAAAAAGGATTGTTACCGTCGTTTGAGTTCAAATCTTCGTTTGTCTCGTTCTTCAAGTTATCGTAATCGGTTCGAACGAGAGATATTTTGGGATCGTCGTACCGTAACGTGAACCAATTTACAGTTTTGGGCCGCACTATCATACGACGGTAAGACCCAGACAATGCATAAGATCTGTAATGAAACTGGGACATTTAATTATCTAATCGTGCACTTCGATTTTTATTTGTTTGTTGCATACTTCACTCTGTGTCTCATGTTGTCAATGTCTAACCCATCCTCGCTGAGTAACTCACGATACCAGTCTGCAACTACAGAAATATATTCATTTACATATTAATTAAGCGTAAAAGTTTTGATCAAGATAATGACTAACAAATACAGGCGAAACCCCACTTAGGAACACGTGTTCTTTGAAATGTGTAAGTAGTTCGTTTGTAAGTTGAATTTATTTTTTCATGGCCGTTTAATGCTTTGCACATAGTAAAACGTACGTAAGCGAGGGGTTGTGAACGTTAAATGGATTGGGGTTCACAATTTATTAATCCCTACTCGAATGATCGTAAGTTGGGGTTCACCTATACATCAAACTCACTTTCATTGTTTGGATATTTAACATCGTAGCCAACCAAAGGTAGAACAATGTCATAAATAGAACAAGTCTGGCCAGACTGCAGAACGATGGGATCCAGTTTGGTTTTTACTTCTTGTATATTTTCATCTTCACAAACCTCGCCTAAATCTAAAAGACGTTTTTTTCATTAGTAATTTAAAATGTAATTAGAGTAAATATTGCATGGACACAGGGTACAGCTCTCGAAATTTTCAGCTTTTTAGAAACAACTTTGAAAATAAGTTTATGGTCGTAGATTAACAATAAAATTAAGAATTTGACGGCTAATTAAATCCGTAACATGCAAAACGAACACATTCCTTTATTTTTTAAATTTCAAATAAACATTGAATTTCTTTGAGTTTGTTTCTAAAACAGCAAAATTCCTCAATCTAAAATTACCCCTAAGACCAGCGTTTACAAATGTGTCTAGTCAAATTTAAAGACGTACTTTCTCCAACCTGTATAACGTCGTCGTCTTTCAATACTAGATCGCCCTCCACACTGACCAAACCATATTTCTTAATTCGTCTGGAAACGATGCGATTCCAGACATAACTCTGATAACTGTGAATGTACATGAGTCGCATGTTTCTTGGAATCTTTATGTCAAACGGAAAACAAAATTAAACTGTGTTACATTACAGTGAGGGGGACAATGGTATTTTCTCACAAAGTTCAAAGCGTTAACTAAATCCTTGGTCCCATGTGTTTGCAACCCTCGTAACAAGTATCCCTCGTTAGAATTCTTGCGCTTTAGTAATGCAAATGCTTTCGTTGCATCTTCGGTATCCAGCCATAGTTTTCTACTCTGCGTCGTGCTTTCATCTTCTATTATATTATTATATTATATTATACACCAGCTTGAAAACGTGTGCTTCTGGTCTCATTTACAAATCCGACTACCTCCAGGCCTAGGTTTCAGAATAAGTTCAACGGCCAGTTTCCAGTCCCCTTTCAAGAGAGCGAGACCGATTGCATGCGTTGGTACCGAAGTTGTGCCAAATCTTTGCATTCCATAGTAATTCAGAAAGCCAATTTCAGATAAACACTTCATGGCGATTTCGATTATTTCCGAGGATCCCGCGACATTTCTAAACAAATGAATACACACGTTACAGCTACGTGTGTAGATCTGGAACATCATTCTGACCTGAGAACAATCTGAAATCGGTTTCCTGATAAATCTCCAAGTTTTAGTGGATCTTTGAAGTATTCAATGTTTCCAATTAACATATTTCGTAAATGTTTATTTAAACTAAGAAGTTTGATTGCTTCCGTCCTTTTTTTTTTGTTGGTAAAATTAAAAAGATATAAAAAGAGAGCGTAAAATATTTAAATTTTCGGTGAGTTTCGTTATGAATAATAAGGGTTTACCTATAGACAGAAACTCTTTGAAATGTTTTTGCTCGTTTATCTTTCACTCCCGCATATGTAAAAGTTCCTGGTTTCATTCTAAGTCAACAAAATTTTGTGTGAGTAACCCACTTTTTAATTTTTAATGATTTTCCATTAATTTAATATTTCATACAATTACTATTTTAAGTACAAATCCTGTGGTTTGGTTATGTGCACAGAAGTTTCCAAAAACCTCGGACACATTCTACTCTCGTATATTTTTTTCATTTCTGTACACAAAGCTAAACCGAGGCAATAGTGTATGAATTATGGATATATGAACTCTGCTTATTCTGCGTTTCGACAGGAAGAAATAGAAAGTGTTTTAGAAACCAGGACGGTAGCCGAATCACTTTATATTTACTTTCATGTTGATATCTTTAAAAAATAAACTTTTTTGAAACAAAAATTTAAAAAAATCGTCTGCTTAAAGTTGAGTCATTTTCAGCCTGACATGAAAAGCTTACTTTAAAAGATATGAACAGCAAAATATTCTATAACTGATTGAGTTACTCTTGTAGTTTCTAAAATCTCTTTCAAATGTCTCTCAAGACTTGCTCCTGAAAGACAAAACAATCAGAGTTTGAGGGGCGTTTACCCTTTAAAAATAAGTTATAACTGTTTTAAATTTAAATTGTACCCTAAGTATTTTGAAATAATGTTGATGCTTTCGATTGTATCAACGTTTTCTTTGTACAGAGTGAAATGCGTATAATTCCCTCTGAATGAGGGCCAACTTTGTCTTATCCCCTTCTGAAACTTATAATTCTTTCCGTGAAATCCCTTAGATGATCCCTTAGACCTGGTGACGACAATCGTTTTCCTTCCGTCTTTATCTTCCGTGTTACTCTCTAAATTCTCGAAACAACTTCTCACTATTTCGTGAACGATCCTTCGACGATCCTTTTCGAAATTCTCGACCTGTGGTCAAGATCGAATTGTATAAAATAAAACGCCTAACAAAAGTTAAACATTATACTCGAATACGTCAATATCAACGGAAAGCGTTTTTTCGGCATCGTCCGAAAGACATCTCAATTTAACAATCGTGTCTTTGTCGAGAATTTCATCCATTTCGGGAAGCTAAATCAAACGAAACATAATTGAAATAAGTTCGTTCACTACTACTCTGCATCTAAATCCATCTTATTTCATATAGTTTCTGACATTATTCTCTTCTTTAGGGATGTCATTATTGTCCAATCTTGCCAATTTTCCTTCAAGATCAATTTCAGTGACCACAAAATCTGAGTATCTATAAGAAATGAAGATAATATTAGAATACCCCTTAATCCATACGACACCGCGCTTTACGTTCAACCTTTGCTTGATGACACCCTTGAATCCAACATGATTTCCGACATACTCGGTGATCCCTACGTCAATTTCAGTGAGGCGAGCCTCTTTGACACTGTTGGATGTTTTCTCGTCAATTTTCGCGGGAACGGAATCCACCACATGCTCGGTGGCCACGTGGTCTTCTGACTTCCCGCCATTTCCACCTTCATATCGATATCGAAATGCAAAATGCCATAACATGTTTATATTGATTACAGCAATTATTTACAATCAAACCAACTTTTGAACTTTTTACAGTCGTTGATCGGATCTTCGTTATCAACATCTCGTTTTTCTCCAGCAGAAGACATAATTTGCTTCAATTTTTAGTAAGTAAACTTCTCAGAAATGTAAAAAAAAAAACACGTGTTGGCCGAATTTAACGTTATGTATCATCTGTTTCCGCATATATTTGCAGGGTGCATTTTTTTATTTGTTTATATGTTTAGCAATAGATGGCGTTGATAGCACCGTATTGTCCAGGTGTTAGTTTCTACCTGAGACGTCAATGATACTTCGTTTAAAGTTTGAAATCTTGTTTGTTTTTCCTAACGATTGTTTCATATTTATTTATGTTTCCAATTAGTAAATATTATATCAGTTAATTCAGATTATTTATGAACCAATTCATCATTAACTAGTAACAAAGTCGATAAATAGAATCCTTGTAAAGCAAATTTTGATTTCCGCGCGCATCTAACAGATGAAAGGGCGGCTCCGCCATTTTGTGTCACATGAAAATTATAAAATTGTCATTTTTTCAAATATTAATTATTAAAATAGATATATAATTGATTTTATTACAAGGAAATAAGGTCTCCTTGCGATTTAAAGCGCGTTTATAGTTCCTTTCCTATTAAAAATACGTGAAAAGTGTTGGTTGCGATTTATGCAGAATGACAGTTCACGTGCTTCCAACGATCGATATTTATTATTTGCGTATGCGTCAGCAGCACACGTGAAACGTCATAGTAAATAGATGTAATACGAAAATCTGTTTGTTTCTCGTTTTCGTGCCTCACTTTTCAATAGCATAGAATAGAAGCGATTTCATTTTGCCGCTAGGTGCGCTGTGAAACAGAATAACGATTTTATTAGTCGTGAGTGTCCCTGCCATTGTTTCTTACGGCAACCATTGACTTTTTCCTTCTTTTTTGTCGGCCATTTCATTTGGACAGGGACTCGAGGAGATGAGTTTTAAGGGTGATGGGAATCGCAGAGGTGATTTTTGACCGTTTTAGTTGCTTTATAAGTGTAATAATAACGCAGGTATTAATGTAGTTATAAATTGTTTTCAGTTTTGGCGATTCAAGCGAGAAAAAAGCGTTCGAAACCGCCGAAATCTAAGATAAAAGAGAAAGCGGGTCGTAAGGAAAATGCGACAGGAGGTGGTGGTGGTGGTGGTAGTGGTGGACACAATCGATCTAACAACCACAATAATCGGTAAGTTTTATGTTTATTTATTTTCTTACTGATAAATAGAATTACAAGTTGATATCATGAGGTTTTCGTTTACGTTCAATTGCAATTTCATTGTGGAATGTCAATTTGTGAGGTTTGTTTTTGGTGTTTTCATTTTTGTTGCGGAAGTGACATTTTTTTTGTTACTTTACGTAGTAATTTTATGTGCATTTTTTATTCTGCTAATCGTTTTGATGGATTTTTTAAAAATATGATTTCTTCGAATGAGTTAAAAATGATGATTTTGATGAAGGTGAATCATGATTCTGAATGATGAACCAGAAAAACGTCTGTAGGTAACAGCGCCCTCTAGTGAAGAAATCAGTCGTAGGTCATTACTCATTTGGGAATGGGCGGCTTTTACTTCTTTGAAGTCTTTCTTGTTCTCGTGCGTCATAGGGAGTTTGATAGAGCGGGCGTTTATTACGTCATGTGGTCTATCCTGCCCACCTGGCGGCCCCGCAATGACATTTCCCGTTCACGTGGCGGCCCCGCAATGACTTTTCTGCGTTCACGTGGCGGTCCCCCCCTCCTTCAGGTTCTCAACTTCTGTGCCGTTTATTTGTACGTGTATTTCAGTGGTATTGGAGTGACTTGTCATATTGTGTGACACGCTTTTTATGACTTATCATGTGTGCGTTTTTTTTTTGTAATGAAAAAGTGTGTTTCTACCGCATTTACGACACCCCAGTTTTAATATCCCCCCCAAAAAAATGTGCGTTATGTGAAGTGGATTGTGCCATTGAGAAACTAATGGAGGGTTTTGAGGGAGCCAAAGAAAGCGGTGATGAATTTTATTTTTTTCTCCACCTTTATCAATAAGAATGGAGAGAGCCCAAATCATCGACCGCTTCTTTCGTGTACATGTGTCTGTCTTTCTCAAATAAGACGTTTGTTTGTTGCCTTTGGGGGCCGCACTTCCACAATGTCTATCGGTAACCGTGTCTATCTGTTTGCTTGTGTGACAATCTCGTAATTGTTCAGTCTGAGTTCGTGTGACGGGAGGGGGGGGTTTTTTTTTGGTATTGAAGTCGTGTGTCATCTTCTTCAATGGTTGACTTTTCTAGTTTTCTTAGTTGTAGGGTTGCAGCATCACTTCTGAAAGCATAATTACACGAAAAAATAAATGTCTAACGATTGATTATTTTTCTAAAAAAAAACAAAGTGGTTACACGTTTTCATGTGGACTTAAGCCAAAATTTCATTGTGACTTTTTTTTTTCTTCTTCTTCTACTGCTTTGCATTGTACTTCACTTCTGTAGAAAAAAAAAAACTTAGAAGTTGGTTTTGGGGTTCTTTTGATAGTTTCTTCCTTACTGCTGCAATTCCCTGAAACCCCAACAACCTTATATTGTCGACCGGCAACTTAATGATATCCAGTCGATCCTTCTTCTTTTGGAATTCCTATTTATTGTGTTTGTTGTTTTTCATAACTGAATCTTGTTAATTTTTTTCTCGATCTGAGTTTTTTTTTGGTTTTCTTCTTCAAATGGACACTGAAATGATCGATTCTTTACTTCTGTTCGTATTTGTTGACTTCATTTTTTAGAACTTATTCATTTCTTCAATGGGTTGTAATTGTGAGTTGCGAGTTGCACAGACTCGATGGTACGTCAGTCGTAGGTACGTTTCTTGGTTTCAATTATGACAATCCTATCATGACCTTACAAATTACTCTTGTCTGTGTATTGTTAATGTGAAAGTAGAAACAATGTACAATTTCTTACCAAAAAAAAAAACGAAGACGAGCAGTTTTCCTACAAAGTCTTCTTGCAAGATAAATTGGCATTGAATCTTGGTGTAAATATGACTGATATGGCATTCTTTTCGGACATCTTCTCTTCCTAATTATTATTTGTTATTATAACTTATTATAAAAGGAAAAAAATAGTAGCAGTTAGAATTTCAGTGGTGCCTTTCGGGTCAAGAAGTATAATGATTGATTCGAGTCACAATCGATACTTAATAATGGCATATTGTAGTCCTACTGTTAGGCAGTATAGAAATTGACGAGAACCGCGAATACCTTCAAGGTTCAGAAAAAGTCCCACTTGTGTTTCGTTTAAGAATTTATTGTGGAATTCTGAATTTTGAAGTGACGACGGTGACAACAGAAACAAGTTGTTCATTTTAGACAGTCATTGTAAAAATGTCAAATTAAAACTCAATATGAAGGGAAATATCTGACGTGTTTGGGACCGGGAGGGGCACTTTGTATTTGAATATATCTATTTATTTATTTTTTTGGGGGGAAAGGAGGAAATGTTTGAAGGGGGGGGGGCTATACAAGAAAAGTTCTCTTGAGAACTTGATTTCTCCTATTGTTTTCTACTTGAAATTATTTTACAATTGAAGTGTTACTTACATCTTATGAAGAAACCGTTTTTGTGTGTATTTGTATGACGATCTAGAATAAATCATAAATACGAAATAGAAGTGATCCACAATACACACCGCACGAAATTAGTACAGGAGGGTTCATATAAATATTGTATGTGGGGAAATTAAAGAAGAATGAAAAATATGATAATTTTATGAGGAAAAATGGTGGCAAATTGTCATTTTTATTTAAAAAAGAACCATTGAATTTTATAAACCCCAGTCTTAATCTTCAAGAAAAATCCAAGGAATCAATTAAATGCAATAAAAGTCACTAGTGGGAAGTAACATTTATTAACATATTTTGAAAAATGTATTTCGATTGTGGATTTTCACATTCGTTCTTAACCTAAAATATATTC
Organism: Brachycybe producta; assembly: GCA_036925085.1. Lineage (NCBI taxonomy): Eukaryota > Metazoa > Arthropoda > Diplopoda > Playtdesmida > Andrognathidae > Brachycybe > Brachycybe producta. The sequence continues at coordinate 1,145,134 of JAUPFP010000042.1, read as the reverse complement.
TTGGTTTCGTTTTCATTTTGTTGAACGACGGTTAGGAATACGCGTTCAGTTATGGCGTTTCAGTCTTGGTTTGTTACAATTCAAGATTATCAGTCTGAATCGACACGTAAAAATCAATTCATTCGTTTTAATTTTGCTTTTGAATTTGTATTACGGGAGGAAACCCCCTTTTTTTTTTCTCATTTGAATTTGTTAAACCTGTCATCTTTTCGAATTGTACGTGGGCACGGCCCGTTTTTACCCCTTTTTTCCCCACTAATTTGACCCCCTTCTCATATTGGGAAACATTACGACTCCGCACATCTCACGCTACAAATATTGTTATCCACGGATCCAAAAAAAAAAGTGAACCGAAACTCTGTCACGGAGCAGAAAGTTCGAATGAAGATGGAAAACCAATGAAAAAAGATAGAATCAACAAAATCCAACACCTTCAAGATCTCTATTTTAGCGTTGAAAAGTCAAAACTGACATGCCATAATTGAACGTGTATTCCTAACCTAAATAAAAAAATAACGAACACAAAATCTGTGAAAAAATGAAACAGAAAGAAAGAGAGAAATCCACTTTTTAATTGTCTTTAATTTTTAATTTTAATTGTCTAGAAACCAAACGAATTATGATAATATTAGGCCTAATATATTAAGATTTTCTATATGTTGCGGATGTGCCATTAAGATCGTAACATAATCGTTTGGTGAGTTTTTACTACACTTGATGGATGGTCGTTAGTGTCACATTCCTGGAGTTTCTTAACCAGAAGAGGGAGTCTGTCCTCCTCCTCCTCCTCCGCCTCCTGTGCTTACACCACCACTAATAGCTTGCAAAATGAATTGGGAAGCTGTCTGAGCCAGTAAGGATAGTCCTTGTGATCCTTGTCCGGGAGTTTGCCCTTGCCCTTGACCTTGTGTTTGCCCTTGTCCTTGCCCACTAGGATTACTTTTTGAAGCGAGGATCACCTGAAAATCACAAATATTCATGTTCAAATAAATTATAGTGAAAAACTAGAATTGTGAAATCGATAAATGAAATCTTAAAATCGTTACAAAATCTGTTCAAAGCAATTGATTTTTAAAATAAGCTCTAAAACGCGGACGAAGAGATTTGGAGCGTTTTTCACACTAGCCATGTTTGACTGGTTGGGGTGAACTGCAAAATGAAGACGAAAACGACGACCGGTGGTTGTCAGTATTGCTATGGAAATCGTTGTGATCTTTTCATCGGAGCGACACGCCGACTGTATTTTGCTATCGAAGTCGACCACAAAAAGTCGCTCGTGGAAAAAAAGGCTCTTTGGGGTATTTTTGGCTGTTTTGAAATAATTTTACGTTGTTGTTAATTATTTTGACAAACGAAAAACGGTGATAAACTTTCAAACTTCAGTGAAGAAAAAAAATTATCGTTTTAAGGGCATCAATGATGAAAATATTCTATGAACGTTTACCATTCTATTTCCGAATAGAATCGTGACATTTTTTTTTTGCAAAGTTGCTTTAAAGTTTAAAGAAGCGTTGCAAATTGGCTTTTGTTTCCATACATCATGTAGAACAAAGGGATTCAAGGCGAACCCTTATAGACCTTTGTTGTTTTTTATTACATAAATTATGAATTTATGAGACACAACATCATAGAAGTCAATCACATCACACAGAAATGTCATATTTACTAAATTTAAAGCAGATCTCTTCATTTTGAGCAAAAAGCGCCCTTCTTTTTCAATGTGAAAGGCCGCCATGTCTACTTTTAACCAACTAGCATATCACTTTCAATTAAAATAAAAGTGGAAGAAAACCAGATATTTAAAAATATGTTGTTTTTAACAAAAAATCAAAATATCGTGTGATTATTCTCGAAACTTCCAAATTGCAGTTTAAGGCAGATTCATTGTTAAAATGTGGACTGGCGCGCAGGTCTACTACTTCATGTGAGGACATATATGGTGTCAGTTTTATTGTAGGCAGACTCGTTTTAGTTGTCATTTGACTCACAACAAATAATTATGGTAGAAAATTCAAAATTTGTTTGTAAAATTTTTTTATATAAAATTACTAGGTGAATTATTTGTGTATTTTGACGAGCATGGTATTGATCCACTTGTATAAAAGAAACCAAACCCCCCCCCCCCCCCCCGCATCCTTTAATCTCTTTTTATTCTCGAGTTATTTATTCTGCTCATTAGATTTAGGATTCATCCAGTTTAAAATTTGGTCTCTTTTTTTCAAACCCCATCCCATATAAGTAATTCTATTGCTCTATAAAGAGCAGCAAAGGTGGCCAATATTAATGCATTGATCCAAAAAAGAAAAAGAAAGTTAATCTCAACTCACCTGGCTGCAAATAGCCATGATAACAAGAAAACAAGTCAACGTGGTCATAATGGAGTTCATTTTCGTTTCCAATTGCGGAGTCTGCAACTTTGAAAGTTCGGATGATGGAATGAATGTGTCGGAGTTTTAAATCTGACCATGTTATATAGTAAGTGATTGTTGACTTATTTATTATTTACTAATATGTATGTAGCCTAATAATACTTGCTAATATGTATATCACTGGAATAACACCTGAACACACACACATAGGAGGACATCGAAACAAATAATTTCGACCAACTGTGACGAATAATGATGGCCTTCGTCTTTAGACCTGTTACCCGTGGTACGAATAGTTGCAATATACTTACTTGTTGGTGACTTTATTGCAATGAGTACTATTCAAACACAGTACATCCTGTTAGTAGCCTATCTGTGTGTGTGTCATATATTAGTATCTGTTTAGTTTGTTTCTGACTCATATCAGGTAAACGTATTTTGAAATCTGTTTTTGTTTGCAGATCTGTGTTTTGGTGTAAAAGTAGCTTTTATGCTAATGTGTTTCAAATTAAAAAAAATGATTACAGTGCTGCTGCTTGTTTGTAGGTATTTAGGTGAAGAGGAAGGACCTACGTGTATATAATGATGACTAGGGTTCGGATTTTCATGCAGAAATCAAACAAATGTTTCTCAGTCTATGGCCCAAGTGTCAATTGTCAAGTAAGCAACTAATCGTCATCAGTAGAACAACTGCAATTAAGCTTTTTTTTTTTATCTAATCAAGGTTGGTTAGAGGCTAGATGTCTGGTTACTATCAGTTGTCGACTAGAACGTTCTAGCCTCTAACCAAAAAATAATAATTGTTGGTCCATCTCTAAACGTGAGATTGTTACTTCACACAGTTGGCTTTTGGGCAACAGATTGAGAAACACTTAGCTTGATATTGCATGAAGATCCGAACCCTACTGATGACTGTAAGTGGGCTGCTTGTTGGGTAGGGGCTTTCCTTAGGAGCAAACTAGACAAGGGGCTAATGCAGCATATCATGTAAATATACGAAACTGATGAATGAATGTGACAAATCTATGTTTATGACAGTATCTTCCAAAGTTAACAACGTTATATTTTCTGTGCTTTGTGTTGTGTGTGTGTTTGTGGTCGATACATTTATGACCACTATGAAGGGAGGTACATGTCAAAATGGCCCAATTTATTTTTGGATATTCATAATTTTAATATTTACATCCTGAATTCAAATATAGATAGATATACATGGTTTAATTATGGATATTCGCAATTAAATTGAAGATATCCGTAATTGAATTGTGGATATATAGACAAAATTCGGCAATTTTGCCATTAGCGGCTGGCTGGCTGGCTGGCTTTCCATTGTCGTCATAAATCTCATGAATTGGTTTGGACCACAGGTGCAGAATAAAAACATGCCTTAAGCTCATACACATGTCATACTACATTGAATCAGAATATTTTGATAAGTCATTTCAATCGAGCCCCGCACACTACCTTGGATTGGATCGGAAACGCCACGTCGATGGGGTGCCATTGAATTGCTTGTTATGCAAAAATTCCGATTCGTTCTGTCCATTTTCGATCTGAGGTTACAGTGATGTATTGTGCGACTTTATGCGAAAATTGACGATATAAAAAAAGTTTAATTTGGAATATACATCCATATTATCATATTTATTTTCATAAAAATACGTCTATGCCCTATTTCGTAGGCATTACTATTTTAATTTTCAAAAAGTCAATTTCTTCGAATAAAATAACTAAATTACCGAATGCATTCGATGAGGGAGCAAAACTGGGGTGTGACCTCCCCCTTCTATTATGTCAGATCAGTGGTTTCCGAACCTTTTTTTTTTTGCTCATGGCACGGTTATTTTTGGGTGGCGCTGATCAAGCGCCAAATTGAAGAAGCGCCAAATTGAACAAACGCCAAATGGAACAAACGCCAAATGGAACAAACGCCAAACTGAATAAACGCCAAATGGAACAAACGCCAAACTGAATAAGTGCCAAATGGAACAAACGCCAAACTGAATAAGCGCCAAATGGAAGAAACGCCAAACTGAATAAAAGCCAAAAATTTGGCGGTTATTCAGTTTGGCGTTTGTTCCATTTGGCGCGTATTCAGTTTGGCGTTTGTTCAATTTGGCGCTTATTCAGTCGCCCCATTTTTTGTCTGAGAATATCGCAGCACTTCTAACAAAACTGAAAGCACACTCGTGTGCTTAGGTGAATTATATTAAATTGCAGTGGGGGAGGGAACCCTATTGTCCTTCCACTAACGAAACCATGAAGTCGCTTTAATATTTACATTTAAATGGTGTTATTTTGAGTTAAAGCTATATAGTCAAATGTAACCTGCTTCTAAATGTATTATCGTACATCAACTGAAATGATGAATAATTAAACTAAAAGCTAAAATGAAAAATGACCAAAATTAAAGAGAAAAAACTAATAGTGACGATTTCAAAATCATCCTCGCAAAATGAAAACAAACTCAACCAGTTTTTTAAAAGGTTAATTTGGTCGATTATTTAGGCGTTTTTTCAGTTTAAAATATATTTTAACTCACTAAAAAATATACAAAATTGAAATTTCACAGAATTAAACTTTTTTTCACTTTCTGATACTTCGTCTGTCGCTTTGTGTGGTGGCTGGTCTGGAGAGATACATACATATAAAATAGCTAGTAGTAGTAATCTATTTAATAGCCTCAGCGGTAAACTGTGTTAAGTCACCAAACCTAAATTTTACAGTGGAGTCGTTTGAAAGTTTTTCTCTTCATTGATGGAATAGGACTTAACATGGTATACCACCATCTAGCAGCCGATGTGTAAAACCGTGTACTTAACACTGTTTACCGCTACAGTTTACCTCTTGAGGCACTGATTTGCTTTGGAAACTGAAAAGGCTGCAATGCAAAGCTCGTGTTTACGTTCAGAATGTTAAATTAAAAGTGCTTGAAACTTATTTTCAAATTTGAATGTTTATTAACATTTTTTTCTTATTTTGCTATTATTTTATTAACAACTTAACAATTAACAATGTTATTACTAGGGCTAGGATGTTGATGACGTTTCATCTTTTTTCTGAAAGGTCTCACACGATGCTAAATAACACACAAATATGATTCTTTTCATACAGATTCCAAAAATGTAATTTTTATTTTGCATTTTTTTGCATTTTTTGGGGTTTGAGACATTTTTTGCATTTTTTAGGCATTTTTTCTATTTTTAGGACATTTTTAAATTTTAGGTTTTATCCTCCTCTCCATTAAATATCAGACATTTCAAAACATTTAGATAGGGTTAAAATGGATGAATAACTCCATTGAACAATATTATAAAACTAGTTTCTTTTAGGTGAAATAGATGGCATTATGGTCACAGTCAAAGTACAAAGAACATCTTCCATATATGGTAAAAAGGTGTGAGACAGTATTGAACTGATTTTAATTACATTCTTAGCTTTTGGGAACATTTTTATCAAGGTTAAAGAGAATTCTCTTTAACCTTGATAAAATGCCGAAATCAAAACCATCTACAGCAGGACACTTAAGCCTAGTGCACACCGGATTCTTTGTTGCGATACATTGTTGCGGGACTGCTCCGATTCAATGTTGCGGGGCAGAATCTCAACTGATGCGATTCAGACCCGCAACATTGTTCTGTGTCCACACCTACACTCAGTGTTTTTTCCTCCTTCTTGCTTTTACCATGTAAATATCACCAGTGGAAGTGGCTCTTGCAATATGGGCCTACACGATGATTTATAAAGAGGGGCAAATAAAGCAGAAACTGTGGTGGGCACACAAGCTCTTCTCAGCTGAGAGCACATTTGATTTAAGCCTTTTGGACAACCTGAAACACAGTTACACAATTTATGCAAAATTAGTTTAACAGTATTTTCAGTGGTCCGCATCTTTTTTAAGTCTGGTACTATAGTCTATAGACTTAAAAAAAGATGTGGACCACTGAAAAAGACTCAAAAAGCTCAGTTTGCTTTTAATTATTAAAGACGTCTTTAATAATTAAAAGCAAACTGAGCCATTTGAGTCTTTGTTTATGTTTCAAAAGATGTCCAACACCATGAAATGTCCTGCAACAATGTTGAAATGTTTCCCATTTCGATGGGGCTCAAAAAACATGAATCTGAGCTGCTGAGATTCAGCCCCGCAACATTTCAACATTGTTGCGGGCCAGAATCGCAAGAGACGAGATTCAGCGCAATTCAGCCCTGCAACAATGTACAAGCTTCCCGGTGTGTACTACCCTTTACAACAACTTGTTGCTGAGTTTAGTGAAAATATATTTTCCAGATTGTGTGAAACAAAAGTACCTCAGAATGCACTTAGTTGTTCAGTGCAATTCTGAATAGGTATAGAGTGAATGTAAGTTAGGTCATTTTCCCAATTTTTAAGGTCATTTTTTTACTTTTTAAAGGGCATTTTATATGGTCATTTTTCCATGATGACCTAAAAGGTCATCAACATCCGAGCCCTAGTTATTACTCATTTTTGCAAACATCATCATAAAAAAAATTTAATATTTCATATAAATAAAAAAAAAATAAAAAAAATCTGATTTAAATAAAAAAAATCAGCCACCCTGCTCAACATGTAAGAAACAGGCATGTGTAGTTTCCCAAGCTTTTTGGGACTTCTGAGCCCTTTTTAGAGCTTATTTAGAGCATTTAAAAATGATTGAATCCAAGTGTGGTTTTCCAATCCTTGTGGTCTCATTGCATTTAGGTGAAAAAAGTATTTTGGTTTAGTAGGTGTGAGCTTTTAGGTGAAGTATCTTGATGATACCACCATAAATAAAAGACGTTCGTTATTCATCCCAACACTATCCCCTTTTTTTCTATCCCACATCATTGCAATCATTTGTTGCATATTTAATTTACGCCACTTGAGCTAACAAATAATAAACTAGAGACGAGAGATTGTAATAAACTATTGCAATCTCTTTTTAGTAAATAAAGTACGTATGTCAGCGAGTTGTCAACTGAATACAATGTAATGGTGGCGCTGATCAAGCGCCAAATTGAACAAGCGCCAAATTGAACAAACGCCAAACTGAATAAACGCCAAATGGAACAAACGCCAAACTGAATAAAAGCCAAACTGAATAAGCGCCAAATGGAACAAACGCCAAACTGAACAAGCGCCAAACTGAATAACCGCCAAAATGTGATAAACACATTGTTAGGTTAGGTTAGGTTAGCTGTAAATCTGCACAGTCTGACGTCTATAAAAGCTCACAATATTTGGACCATCAGAATTTACAAAAAACCTGAATAACCGCCAAACTGAATAAACGCCAAATGGAACAAACGCCAAACTGAATAAGCGCCAAATGGAACAAACTGAATAAAAGCCAAAAATTTGGCGGTTATTCAGTTTGGCGTTTGTTCAATTTGGCGGTTATTCAGTTTGGCGTTTGTTCAATTTGGCGCTTATTCAGTCGCCCCAATGTAATAGAATAAAATGTGTATTTATTACTCATAGTTAGTTAACGCCAGAAGTTTGCAGAAAATACACAAGCTGCCTATAGTCAGTCCTTTTTGGGGCATTCTATGAATGGATACCAATTTAGTGCAATAATATCTAATCGGCTGAAACACACAAATTGCATAATCTTTGGATTTGCAAAATAAAAGTTCTTAAGTTGCATAATTTCACTTGTTTTTTTTTTGTTTTTTTAAAATCTGCAAAACGTGTTCGCAGCCGAATTGTTCTGTGTACATTGTTTTGTTCTTACATCGGATGGTTTTGACTAAGTTATGCTATAGAAATGACATTTTTTTTTTGATTTATTTTTGGTTTTTACCACTTTTAAATTTCTATTTGCATAAAAATGTTGACCTAATTCATTATCATTATGGTGGTTTTAAAGTGTAAACGCCTCTTGAACTCATTATTCTTGTCTTTCAGGAGAAAAACCAAGTTAAACTTGAATGCATTTTAGAAACTAGAAGGGTATCTCATCCACTTAAGTTTGTTTTGATGTTGATATCATTCAAAATAAGCTTTGGGTCTCAGTTTGAAAATGACTCAAAATTAAAGCTTAGACTATTACTCTACTGGACTGGCAACTCCCGAAATTTTCTGTTGGACAGTTTTGAATCGTCGTGACGTCGTTTTTGAAGTGGCGCCTCTAGCGGGACTATGGTATATGAACATTAATACAAAAGTCAAACTTTGGACGAGTTCATTTTGTAGTCATATAGGGTGGATTTTTTATATATATTATTATAAAAAGTATGGCCGATGAAGAACTACAGCTGTGTTCTGTCAAAAAGTGTCTGTAAAGTGTTACCTGTTTTGCTTGTGGTCTATTATCAGGAAAACGCGACTCACAAACAACGTAACAACAACGTTTTCTAACCATTTTTTGCTTAGGAGACGAAACGACAACTGGGCCGACATTTAAAAAAATCATGTACGAGATTCACTAAGATTTACACAAATTCACGAATATCACATAGGGAAATTCATTTTACTTTTTTATCCGCATTTTACTGGATTCCTAGAATAAAATTAAAATTGGAAAATCCAGTAAAACGTGAAAAAACTAAAATAACTTGCCATACAGTATATGATTCACCCCCAATGTCTTCCCCTTTGCAAAAAAACAAAACAATCTAGCTAACGATTTTTTTTTAAAATAATGCCACCAGGCGGAGCTGGCGTCACTTTTGCCTTATTTATTTTGCCTATGAACATGCATTTAACGCTTTAACATGTAGAAGATAGGGAGTTGCCAGTCCAGTAGAGTAATAGTCTAAGATTAAAGCAAGACAACGCTTTAGCAGGCGATATTTTATTTATTTTTTTTTTCATTTTTGCCTCTAACAAGTTTATTTTAAAAAATATCAACATGAAAATACCCTTTAGTTATTGAAGTGTCATTCTAGTTTCTAAAACACTTTCTAGTTTTTCTTAATGTTGCCTCTGAAAGAAAAAGCAAATCAAGAGTTCGAAAAACAAAACAGAAACAATACGATTGATTCTCATTTTGTCCAACCTTACAAAAATGGTGTTAATACTTAAATCTAAAAATAGATAAACTGTTGACAAAATATTGATTTAGTATTTCAATTTAAAATATTAATAATAAAATCAATTTTTATTTGGTTTATGTCCTTAACTGGATTCCGTATACTTCACCTAAACACATTTAAGTTGAATTCATTTAACTCGTGTGTGTGTGTGTGTGTACAAGGTATTTAGGGGGGACGTCCAAATGTGAGTGAAGAATCGTCTGGTTTTTGAAGCTAGAAGGAAGACATCCTTGCTTTTAAAATGTCATCCATTTTTTTTTTCTACGTTCATTGAAACGTATTGTGACTGACGCAGTTTGCGCCGTCAGTTTTGATACGAAATGCTCCATTGGAAGAGCAACTCTTAGTTGAGTTATAGTTGCCTTCTTTCTGTACAAGTATATTTATCTTGAGATACGTGTCATTTGATTGTGTATTGTTGATTTTACTGAAGCAACAACAAACTCAAATATCCCAACTTAGAAAAACGAGATTTGGCTATTTTATTCGTTGATTGGGGTTTTTTTTTTCTGTTCTAATTTGATAACAGCCATAAAAACGACAAAATACACACATTTCAAGGGTTCTTTTTCCTTCTACTTCCCGACACATTTTCATTTATTACAACATTTTTATATGATGTCACATGATCATCGATAATCCTCAAGGGGGTCTTCCTTTCTGCCCCCCCCCCCCATTTTTCAACTCCATGATTGATTTTTCATACAATTTGTGATGCGATTTATAGTTTGGATTTGTTTCTTCCATAATACGCTTGTTACTGTGAAGGTCACCATGAATTCAATTTATAATTTAAAGGCTACTGGTTGACCAATAGGCTATAGCCCCGCGTAAACAATGGTGACAAATGGGTTTAATTATCAATAAAATTTTCTTGTCATCAAAATAAATATTTCATTAATTATACACTTTCATTTTTTTTTTCTTTGTATGTAACACGCTTAACTGTTACGTGTTCAGGTAACCTTCATTCGTAATGTAATGCTAATAATATCACTTCTAATAAATTAACAGACGCAATAGATTAAACAAATACGCTGCTTTAATATGCTGCTAATAGGTTATGTATTGATTCCAATCAATAACCTTGAATGTTTGTTCTGTTCTCTTTGTGTGTGACACACGTATTTTTTTCTTAATTATTGAAATTAGATTTAGATTTTGTCTAGTTGGTAATTTCATCCTTACATATTCATTTCCGTTTGGAGAATCGTATTTTTCTGATAAATATTTTTGAAAGAATTCGAGGGGTGAAGAGGGGGTGGAGGGGTAAAAAAAAAGAAAGACGAGATTTGACTGAAAAAGATAGAGAAGAAGGGTGTCACACTGGTTTCTCTCTCTCTCTCTCTCCCTTCCTTCCTTTTCTATCTCTTAATTCCGTCATTTCTATTATAGTTTGAACTTTGGTCATCTTTGAGTATCAAATTGAAACCACATTTAAATGTTATGGGCAAGTCCAAAGGATGGTGGTAGTTAGTATTGTTGTAATAGTTGGCTGGTAGTCAGTGATTTTTCAGTTTCTTCTCTTCAAGAAGTTCGGGCTGTCTGTCTTTACGCGCACCCGCCTGAGAAGAAACTACAATAATAACTTTCTTTTATCATTTTAAAAAAAAGTTCTTGGCTTCTGTGTCAGTCAGTGATTTGTACGATTTTGCAACTTTGCAAAACTGTTTCTTTCTGAATTATCGTTATGAAATGAAATAACGATTCTTGTTTTCCTCAAATTCAACAAAAAAACAAAACAATTGGAGGTTTGAACTGCCATTATAATTAATCCACTCCATAATGAAGAATGTTTCTTCATATTATGGTTTGTGTTCAAAGGAGTCTACTGTAGCTCCTATTGATTCAATTGTAGATTTTGCGTGCACAATGGCAGCTTATGTACTGGCCAGTTTAATAGCTGTCGTGACTCCTAAACTGTTTAATTCGTTTCCATCGACCACTTCCATATGTCTACTGATAGTCCAGTTTTTAAGGACAGTTTTTAGACGTTGTTTTGGTGACAAGATCGAGGTGACTTTCATCAAGAGCTTGAATCAAGTACTCTTGTGGTGGCAGTTAATCACCATGTTTTTGCCGGATGTTTCTTCTTCTTCTTTTTCACCCTCTCTTCTTGAATTGCCACCGAAGAAGTTATTTGTTGGAGAACTCGATGATGATGATGATCTGAACAAAAGGGAGTTTGGTCATACAGGGATGAGGAGGGTCGGTGAAAGTCGTTTGAGTCCAGTTTCTTCATGTGGATCCATTAATTCAAGTCCATATTTGCAATGTGGTTTACGTGGTCGAAGCCAAGTTAGAAGGTACAATGTATTTGTTTTTCATTTAGGTCATTACCGGTTTTTTTCGTTTTTTCTTTATTGAGATCATTTAGGAACGAACGAGAGTCACGTACACTCATTCGTCGTACTAATTCTAGCATTGGTCATTGGAATGAGTGTGATTCAGTTTGTTTATTGTAGAGCAGTGGACGAATGGTATTACGGTTGTGGACTGAGTTTCTGATTCCCCCTCCCTCCCAGTAGTCAATGACGAAATCTACACGTAATAAGTTAACTTAATGTTGGTATGGTTTTTTTTTTCTTTTCAGAACTGTAGGTTTTTCTGTAGAAATGGTTGATGAATGAATTATTATGAGTTTATATACAATTGTGTTTGACAAGCAGTTAAACATTATTCTGAATTAAGTAGTAGATATTTATTTTGTGGTAAGTAATGGCTATACAGTAGTATACTGTATATTATGGTTTTAGCTAAAACATAAATTGTGCCGGACGACATAAATGACGTGCGGTATTACCGTCATAAACATTAGTTTATTTAGTAAACGGAATATATTGTGACAACTGATGGACAAAAATAGGATTCTGATGGTTTATGTTATGCTTTGGCCAACTTACACACACGCACTGCATACATTACTTAAAAGGATTGATTTGATGAGTCTCCTAATGACAGTCCATTCTAAATTTACACATTTTGGGGGTATTGGACGTAATTTTGGCTGTCATTAATAAGTAGTAGCGCGCGAATTTTTAACTAATATCCTGCAAATGTTTCTCAATCTGTGATCCAATGGCCAATTGTGAGGTAACAATTCCAGTTAGATGTACCAAAATTATGGTTGTTTTTTCAGTTAAAAACACTGGTTAAAGACTAGATTTCAAGTTAACAACTGATAGTAATCAGACATCTAGCCTCTAACCAACCTTTTTGATTTGAAAAAGCATAATGACAGTTCCTTTCATGATGATGACGACGACTTCACAATTGGCACTTGGGCCACGCATTGAGAAACGTTTGCTTGATGTTGCGTACAAATCCCAAACCCTATTAATCACTTTAGTGTAAGTCGTTTGCAGTAATCTGTAAGCGCCGTCATAGACTTGACCAGAGCATTCGATTTCAAGGCTGTGTTTGGCAGACAAAAGATGCACGTTTGGGTAACATGTATTTCAATGTCGACTGTTTAAGATAGTAAACATTAATGTACTGTCACGCAGTAATGGAACTTTGTACTTACTTTTAATAAAGATTCAAAATGCGATGACTGGGTTGGTTTTTTGTGGTGTGTGTAATGTTTTGGGATAACTTAAGATTTGGTAACATTAACATTTCATTAAATTTACTTTCAAAAAGTAGCACACAGTGGTGTGGTCTATTCAAACGAGCTCTGTTTTCTTGAAGTACGGCATAGAAGTACCCGAAAATACCTAGAAAAAATACTAAGTAATGTGCTGTCACATAAATTGTTACTGTCAGAGACTTATTTTTATACATTTATTTGGCTGAAGGCTGGTTCCCAATGTCATCTGAGAGTAGCTAGGATGTCATTCTGCACACTAGTTGCTGCATCCATCCATCCAATCATGATGGAGTGCCATCTGAGAACATCTAGATTTCTTATATTATTATCAGCTTCTAACAGCAGCAGCATCACTTGCAGATTGTAGAAATCGGTTTAACCAATTACAATGCACTAACCATAAAGCATACAAAACCACCGTTAAAAAAAACACCCAATTCCTAGCTATTTTCCCAAATTCTGCTCCCAGTAATAATGTAATTTATAGAACATTTTGGAAGTGTATTCAAATTCTTGTCTAAACAATGTCGTTGAACGATTACCATTCGTACACTGCTGCAGTGCGTTCTCAAATGCACCCAGCGGTGATGCAAAAAGTAATAAAGCTTGAAAAATAAGCTAAAATTGCTTTTTTGTATGTGTGTGTTGGTGGGTGGGTGATGCTTTTTTCAGTAATTCGCTTAGAAAATGATTTCATCACGATCGTTAATTAAGCTTGCAGTTTAATTAGTTAGACATCACTTTCTCTTCTATATCGTCTATGTCGTCACTCTTGTCCAATGTGTTATTTTGGTTGCGAGCTTACGTAAGTTTTTATTTTGTGGTTTTGATCGTCGTTTTTATTAAGCTTCCATGATGACAAGTGAGTCCAATCTGCTTCTGCTTCTTCTTTTTCAATGTTTCCTTTGGATCATCTCCAAATTTCACTCTTTAGATATCGATTGATTTGGCTTTTATAGACGGCTTTTTTTGTTGTTTTTCTCAAATGGGCTTAAAGGGACTCTTGGTCTGTAATTAGACGTCCATTCGTTGCAATTGTTATTATCACTTTTCGGGTAATAAAACAAGGCACCATTGATTGTTATGAAAGTCACCCGTGAATATCCGACTTTAGGGACGGAGAGTTTCAACAGAAACATGCAAACAAAGCTACTGGTGGGAAACATATAAGTCATCCTGCGCAATACGAACACTAGGATTCTGACCACGTGCAAAGCAGTAGCAAAGAATACTTGAAGCCAGTTAGTTATGAGGCAATTATGGTGTGTATTGTACCTGTGTTATTACAGTATGCAAATAAAATCACTCCATGCAATTTACTGCTGCTTCTAGTAATCATTTAAGTTGTTTTTTTTATACTCATTTCACTACAGATTATAATGACTGACTGACGAGATGATTTCAAATACACCAAACGCCTCCTAAACATACTCGTAGGCTGATTGTACTACACTGTAGTGCGTTTTCAAATGCCAAGTGAAGCGACAGTAACAATTTCTCAAAAGATTCTAGAGTTTTACTTGAAATAACAGTCAGCTTTAATAATAATAACGAATTATCTAGGCATTATGTCAGTAATTTGTTTTTTTTCGAGCCGTCTTCTACGAGTTTGTTATTTATTGACGTCATTTCAGTTAAATTAGGCATCCAGCAGCGACGGTTATGTGCTCGTTCTTTTTTGGCTTTTGTGCATTGATTTCTGTGCGGTTAGCTAATTCAAAAAAGTGGGCCTCGTCATATCATAGCCATTTTCTCGTTTTCACTCTTTTCTCGTCATGTGGATATTTATTTAAATTATATATGTCGTGACAGTTTTGTGATATTCAGTTTTCAATACAGTTGTGTGGAATTCATGCGTTTTGTCGTTTCTCTGTTTATAGATCGGAACCAAAAACGTCGGCCAACGATTCCCACTGTCAGGATGATGACGAAGACGAAATCTTAGGATCAGATGACGATGAACAGGAAGATCCTAAAGATTACTGCAAAGGTCTGTAAAGGAAATTATATAGATGTAATTTGTTTTAATGTCGTTCAATGGATGAAATCGTTAAAGTCGCCAAATAAAATGTCAAAGAGTCACTGTATAATGTTGACCAATTGAAAAAAAACTTTATAGCGGGGCAACGTTATTAACCAACAGTATTACGGTAAAGATATTTGAAAAGATAAGGCAATAAAAACACCATATAAACTTACAAACCCAAATAAATTTATAAAGGTAAAGCAACTCCATGTTAGAATAAAAAAACTCCGAAAGTGAGTGAAGAATCGTCTGCTTTTTGAAGATAAAAGGACGACATCTAGTTTAGCAGCTTGCAGCAACAGATAACTTAGTGCTTTGGCACATGGATTACTTTTGAGTGGTCGAGTTCAGTGGCCAAATATTGTTGCCAGTGGCTGGATGGTGTGTGACATCATAGCCTACTGCTATGAACAGCAACAAACGTGGGGCGGTGGTTGCAAGTTGTTGCTATTGAAAGACGCCGAATCTTAGCACTAAAGTAACACGCCGAATCTTAGCTTTAAAGTACTTAACACGCCGACTTTCATTTAGTTGGCGAACTCGATCCCTCAAAAGTGGTTCGTGTGCCAAGGCACTTAGGTGCATTTCTCCAAATACCTTTGTAGAAAATAATCTCTTCATTTCCGACATTAGATACCTGACTTCGAAATTAATGCTAATTAAACCCTGTTGTGCTTTCTTAATTGCGCCCCCTTAGGTCTGTTTCTCATTACGAAACAAAAGTGTGAAGCATTGCAAGATCGCTGCTTGTAATGCTAAATGATGTTTCTAAATTTAGAATCTTAGATCCAGTGTGTTAATTTGAGAAAGTTGGGAAAATATACCTGTTATTTTGAGATGTGTTGTATCTCTTAGCTATAGAAAGGTGGTGTGAAATGGTTATATTAACAGTGATGAATAAACCAAGTCAGATGAGAGTTAAATCTACACACAGTTGGCCATTGGAGTGATAAACCCCATGACGAAACTACTCTTGCAGTTGATGAAGGACTGTTGTGTAAATGACCCTTAAGGGCAACTGTTGACCAATGATCAGTCTAGTTTTCTCAGTGACAACACAGATAAATTTGTGTTCTTTGCGGTCAGTAGCATGTGGAAGATGCTTTGTTTTGTCTTTTGATGTCTCAGAAGAGAGTAAACTGACCCAGCAACGGTTGACTCTTTGATTTACTTTGGCTTAAGATGATGGAACGATCAATCATCATTGGAAGTAGTAGCGTTGAAGAGACAGATATTATTTAGCAAATAAAAACGACCTGTTTCTCTTTCTATTTCTTGTCTTTTGTTTCAGGTGGTTACCATCCGGTCAGAATAGGAGACGTGTTTCATAATCGTTACCATGTCGTTCGTAAACTAGGCTGGGGTCACTTTTCTACCGTTTGGCTTTGTTGGGACGTCACGTAAGTAGTTTGTATTATTATTTTTTTCATCATAAGATGTGCACCTTATTTATCTTTCACTTTTGTGATTGACACACACACTCTTGAAAGATGACGAGCTTCGAACGTATCGATTACGCATCAAATCGATTTTCATTTATTATTCTTAAAAGAAAAACGACATCAGGAAAATGTCTCCTTAAAAATTAATGTGAATTCACGTCGAACTTTTGGAGTTTTCGTCTCTTTTTTTTTTGTTTGTTGGTATCTTCTTTTCGTTTTTGTTGCTTAAGAAAAAACAAACAAAAAACCTTTTTTTTTTGTAGTCCAAACAATTGATTTATTGATTCCAATGTGCTTCATAAAATAAGAAAAGGAAACAAAGTGAGAATGTTTTATTTTAGGATTTCGATAGAATTATATGAGAGGGAGAAAAGAAAATAAAACATAAAATTGTTCAACTTATTTTCTGTTTTATTCACGCGATCGAACAGGGATTGCTTTATAATAATGCAGTATAGGAATTTCCTTCTATAGGAAGAATCACGTCTTAACCGAAAGTTACGAAATGCAACTTCTTCGGTCTCATAAGAAAGGATGTTTCGCTTTTTCTTTGATCAAATTCTGTTAGCCGTTTTAAATGCAATACTTTTAGTAAGTTACCTCAACTGTGAGATGATGATTCTGGCGTCAGAGGGGTTAACAAAAAATATAATTAGGTTTGTGTCATTTTGTCTGATTAAAAATGGTTTAATAATTCAAAAAGAATTTAAAAGAACTCTTTTGTTTAAAGTAATGAGAACGTTTGCTATTATTCCTTTTCCATCAGACTAAACGACATATTTTTTAATTTTGTTGTCAACCTCTCTGACGTCGCAAGCTTCATCTTACGGGAAGGTCGCTTTATGTATTGACTCATTTTGGGTGCAATTGATTGTCTGTCAAACTGTTGTTGTTGGGTGTGTTGTTTGTGTCTCTTAGTCGGTTACAATTTGGATTGCTTTCTACGGCGTTGACGTCATGCTTTATGGCTGACTTTGTTTTCTATACAAATACATGAAAATGTATTCAGTTTGTCACTACGCAAGCGTACCAAAAAAAGAAAGATAAATGCGCAAACAAAGCCATTGAATTGATCCGAGAAGCCATTGAATATTTGAATAAATTTGAAGCTCCTCTCAAGGCTTTAGTGTCTTTTTATTTATAACTTGCGAGTATTGCATACGTCATTTCGAATATTTTAATAATAATAAATCCACATACAAATGGCGTTGAAAATTATTACTGCTAATACTTCTCTACGTTTATGATATTTGGTCAACTACTTTATTGCGAGGTATCGTTAAGCGAGGCTTAACTCGTTTCGAGGTTTAACATGTTTCTAAATTATAATTACTTGCAAGTTGCAGCAATGAATAAAAATTCATTGCTGCAAGTAATTAGAATTTAGAAACATGTTTATACAGTTAAGCCTCGCTTAACGTTACCTCTGAGAACGATACCTCGTAATAAAGTACTTGGCCAAGCTTTGTACAGAAGCACATTTATGTTTGCTTGACTCCAATGATGAGTTGGTTATAACGATGATTCAATTAACGATATGATTTTCTGACATGTGTATGTATACCTGTCGTTAAACAAGATATGGCTGTATGTAAGAGACATAAGAAATGATTCCTTCAAGCAATAATTGAAGCATAATTTAGTTTTTACCATAAGTGTAATTTAATTTAATGCTCAGTTTTTCTTTTTATATCGTGGCTTTGGGTTTTTTTTTAAAGTTAGTCTCGTGTTTTTTCGGCTCGATTAATTCCTATCCAAAAAAAAAAAGGAATTCGCTTTTCTATCAGCTAAATTCGCGATTTTTTTCTTCTCGACTGCTTTACATTTGTGCTCAAGCTGGTCGTGTTTTTCTCGGTTTTTCTTAATAAAAAAATTCATATTTTTTTCTCTCGTTTCTTTCAGTTTGTGGAAGAGATTTTGCGTTGCAATGTGGGTAGTAACATCTTGTATCTAAAATTCTAGTTATTTTTTCCCAAACCATGAGTCTAATCGAGATGCAGACATTGTTTGCAAATATTTTGTAGCTTTTCTTGAATATAATTTTGATATTATTTATTGAAGTAGTAGATTGTTGTTGGTAGCGGACTTAGTAATTTGGATTTGTAATTCACGGCTAATAAAAAGAAGGTTTAGGGGGGGATTTTTAATTTTTTTTCTTTCTTCAGTTTGTTAATTTAATTCAGAATTACTGCTTCCGAATTCAGCTTGTTATATTGTAAAAATACAGGTGCCATAGAGAGGGATTCTAGTGTATACGTATGTGCTCGAGTTTCATTTTGAAATTATATTTGATCGAGAGCTCGAATCGTATCTAGTTTAAAGAGGCGTTCTCTGTACACACTCAAAAGTTTGCGTGACAGTCCACTGAATGTGGGAAAAAAGTGTCTCATAACAGATATTCTCACCCAGAAGAATGTATCAACCTTTCTATAACAACCTACTGTATTGTACAATGAGTAAATTAATTTAATTTATTTAGTTGATAACCATAAAAAAATTAATGCGTTGTTTTAAATTTCAAAGAAGAGCAATAAATGCCATAAGTCAATTGTTTTAATAATAATTTTAAAGTAAAAAATAATTATTTAAATTAAATCTAATATTTATTTTAAACAAAATTTTTTTTTTAAATGACGAAGAACCAAATATGAAAACAATTATTTCGGATTATTATTATTATTATTATTATTATTATTTATTATTATTTATTATTTATTATTATTATTATTATTATTATTATTATTATTATTATTATTATTATGATTATTATGCAATTTCGCTTTAAATCATATTAACATTGGAGTTTATAATGAATAGTTTTACGTTGGCAACCACAGAAAGAGAGAGAGGGAGAGAGTTCATTGGTTTCGCTCTGTTTAATTCTGATTTGTTTTTTGTCTCTAGGATAGAGATGAAGTTAATCCTTGTAATAATGCGTACCGTGTTTTTCAGTCCGTAACCTGTTATAACGATAGAAAGTTCTTTTTTCCTATCACGCGTGCAATTCTCTCTCTTTGACGTCATAACGTTGATTCACTTAAACATCTCTCAGTTCTGTGATGGTTTTTTTCTCTTTCTTTCTCTTGACTTGCCAATGTATTTTATGATTAATGACGGTTTCACTTCAACTCTCGTTTATTTCTGTTTCGAAAAGTGGTCTTTCGATAATGCGTTTCGTCACACATGCACATTTAATAATAAAAATTATTTCCGGATATTACAATTTGGCATATAATGGCCAATGGTCACGTTGGAAATGTACATTGTTGGAAATATTTTAATCAATCTTTTTATTTTTGTTTGTATTAGGAATAAGAGGTTTGTTGCTCTGAAGGTTGTAAAGAGTGCATCACATTACACTGAAACGGCTCTTGATGAAATTAAATTGCTCAAATGTGTGAGTTATCAATTCGAAAATTTGAGCTGCTTATAGAAGGTGTAATGTTAAGTAATTGATTTTTCCTTTTTGTTTCAGGTACGAGACAGTGACCCGTCCGATACAAAGCGAGAAAAGGTTGTTCAACTTTTAGACGATTTTAAAATAACGGGTCTAAATGGAACACGTATCCTTTCATTTTTTTTTTTTTAATTTAGTAACTTGCAAGATCTCGACATTTATCTTTTGAAAAATAACTTCCTTGCAATTTTTCAAACTGAGATAGGTCGATTATGATTATCCTTTGAAAGCAAATCAAAAAACAAACATCCTTGACTCTTATAATTAATAGACGTTTGCATGGTTTTCGAAGTTCTTGGTCATAACTTACTGAAGCTCATTATTCGATCAAATTATCAAGGAATTCCTCTTAAGAATGTGAAATGTATCATTAGACAGGTTTAGGAAACTCTTTTTGTTGTTGTTTTTTTTTGCTTATCTTTTGTACAACGGTGACGTTTATTGTTATTTTTGTGTGTAGGTTTTGGAAGGTTTGGATTATTTACACACCAAATGCAAAGTGATTCACACTGACATTAAACCAGAGAATATTCTCGTTTGCGTCGAAGAGAGTCACATACGTAAATTAGCAGCAGATGCAACTCAATGGCAAAAACTTGGAATGAAACTCCCCGGATCACTAGGTATGATTGATATTCATGACTCGTGCTTTAGTGTTTTTTGTTGTTGTTTTTATACTTCAAACTTATTTTGTAGTATGAATGTTCTATTCGAAAAGTCGATTGTTTGGGGTTCCAACTAATTGTGTAAATTGAATCGTTTCAAGCTGTCATAAAAATCGAATGAATCGATCTTCCCCCCCCCCCACCCCCACACTTTTTCTAGAAATTTTACTGTTGATATTGGTTTACTCAAGTGCCGGACATATTTTCGACAGTGTGTGTTACAATTTTGTACGAATCTAACCCGTAATGTCAGCTTGACGTTACATGATGTACTTTAACGTTCGGCTAAAGTTGCTGTGAAAATCTCCATGACGTGACGCTCTCCTCACAAACGCGGTCGTGTCAGTGATTTGGAGATCGTAGGGCGGTTTTCCCAAATTATTTGCTCACGGCGTAGTGTTTTTTGCCTGGAAAACTCATGGCACGCTTGCGAGCCACGGGGTTAGTGCATACGTGTAATATGACAGTTATATTTATTTTGCTTTTATGACAGTTAAAATTCATTTGAATTTTTTTATACATATATTAAGCTTTGTGTGTCTGTATGTGTATAACGCTGTACAAACAAGGACAAAAACGTTTAAGCATTTCGGAATTTGTTTACGTTTAAATGAACCGGCTTTTTCTCATGGTCAACGTTATGTTGCGCTCTCCCGATCGAATAACCCAAACAAAATTAAGTTGCTTATAAAAAATGCAAGTGGTCAAGGCAAATTACTTCATGACAACCGGACATACGCATAAAATTAAACGAGATACTCCCGTCTTATATGACGGGTTACCCCACTAGTTAAATTATATTAACGCATTCAACGTAACATTTTGAAATTTCGCGGCACATCCTTTGAAAATCACTGTCGTAAAGTAACAGAATCTTCTGTGTGACGTTTTATGAGTAAACTAATAATTAATGAACACAAAATGCAAGAAAAGTCATTTAATTTTAAAAAACAATGATTTAATAAGTAAAACAAGTGAATTGAATCTTATCGAATCGGCTAAAATTTCCGATTTTAATTGGAATCAAATCTTCCTATTAAGATTCATATTTATATTGATTTATCAATGATATCTTTTGGTCGTCTCTTATTTTTTTTTAGTAAGTACAGCTCCGAAAGAATACCAGTCTCATGACTTGAGCAGCAGTAAAATGTCGAAAAATAAGAAGAAGAAAATGAAACGGAAACAAAAGAAGCAACAAGAACTTTTAGAGAAGCAAATGCAAGAGTTGGAAGAGCTGGATGGTGAAAAGGAGCAGCGTAGCGGTGCTTCTGTTCGAGACAGAGAGCCGTCTCGTGGAAGTGATCGTGGTTCTCGTCATCCTCCTCCTCATCCGGCTCCTTCTCAAGCTTCTACTGCCACGTCTCCATGCATAGAGAATCATCATTCTCGACGGTATCAACCTACCGAGATTGGTTTGACTTCTCCCGATTCTGATGTGAGTTTGGCTACGTCGTCGTCTGTCACCACTCCCGGAAGTCCCGTTCATCATCATCCGCAGCATCTACATCCGATGTCGAATGTTTACGGCTATTCCTCCGCTGAGTCTCATCATCATTATCAACATCATCATTCAGAGTCGAACAAACACTCGCAGAATGGAGATGTTGCAGTTAACAACCATGGTTTGTTTTTGTTTTTGAGAAGATTGGGTTTCTAAGCTAAAAAAAATGCAGTCGGAAACTTATCTTGGTATTAATTTTATAGATTTTGACAGTGTATGTGGAGAAAGTGGTTCTGGCGATTGCGTTGGTTATGGTACAAACACGACAAGTATCGTAATTTCGGACGAAGGAGTCGTTTGCAATGGACATAACAACCTAGAAAACGATGAAGATACGTCTCAGAAGAACAATAAGTTACCGTTGGAAAGGTCAGAGAGTGTTATGTCGCCAGATAGGAAGCCGAATTCGACACCGACAATGAGGCGGGTTGCTTCTTGTCCAGAGCAAAAATCCATTGAAATGAAACCGGATCCAGTTCACGAAGTCTGCAATATTGACGTGAAGATTGCGGACTTGGGCAATGCTTGTTGGGTGGTAATGCTTTTTTTATTTACTAATTCGGTGTTGTCTTTTTTATTGTTGGTTGCGTTTTAGTTGTTACCTTTAGAATAATGAAACGTGTGAACTCGTTGCCATCTTTGAGTTTGCATTACTGCCAAGCGAATATTTCATTAGGAAGTAACATTGAGGAGAGTGTTAGAAACTAGAACGGTAGCTGATTTTTTTCATGTTGATATCTTTCAAAATAAACTTTTTATAGAAAAAAGTTTTAAAAAAAATGATCATCTGCTTAATGTTGGTCCATGTTCAAACTGATATAAAAAGCTTATTTTAAAAGATAATTAAGATACCCTTAAGTGATTAATCTACCCTTCTAGTTTCTCTTCAGTTTGCACCTTAAAGACAGAGCGATCGAGAGTTCGATAGACGTTTACACGTTAAGTGCCTTAACAAATAAATGCATTGTTTTAATTGGCCTCATTTCAAGCTATGATGCATAGGTTGCTGTCCTACCGATGACTTCAGTTTGTTCAGTCATTTAGTTTGTTATTGTTAGTGTTTGTTTGTAGACTTGCAAAAAAAAACCCCAACTGTGCTATGCATGATCATGTTTTACGACACACAACTGTTAGTGTGATTAATGTTTATTTTTGATTAATAATTTACATCGTATTCAAAGTTGGTTTTGTTACACACTTGTTAAAGCCTAACTGCTAAATTATTCACACAATCACTCCAGGTTAGTCAGCCTTTATTGTTCGTTTAGGTTTTAAGTGCCAGTCGCCTGTACTGTGTTTGCAGTTGTGTTGGTTTTTTTAACTGCGAAGTTCGGTCGTTGACGCGTTGTTTGCTTCCAAATATAGTTTAAAAAATAGAAACATAATGGAAAATTAATTTACGTTTTTGATCGATTTATATGATTTTTTTCTAAGCTCCGGTCTTATAATTTCTATGCTTCAAATGAAATATTTTGATAAAAACATTTACTTTATTATGTTTCATGAATAGCTGTTTATTCGAAATCTGTTTTTTCTGTGTTGCTGGGGAGCTGAATCACTTCATAGTATTTTTGTTATCTTTCAAAAGTAACTTCTTATGAACAATGCCTTAAAAATGGGTCATTTTTAAACTGACATGGAAATAATCTTATGTGATTCAGCTTCCATTCTAGTTTCTAAAACAATTTCTCAAGTTCCGAGTAATTTTGCTTTTGAAACGCTGAATAACCAGATTTCGAGGAGCCGTTTACACTGTAAACCCAGCTTAAATGATGCATTTATTACAGCATCATCACTTCACTGAAGACATTCAAACAAGGCAATATCGTTGTCTCGAAGTTCTACTGGGAGCCGGGTATGGGCCACCTGCAGATATATGGAGCACGGCTTGTATGGTGAGTGCTGTTTGAAACACTCACTTGCTTTTTTGCATCTAAATTAATGGCAGTAATTTTGGACTAATACATGCATTGTACATGTATGTATATTAATGAATTTTGTACGTTTTCAGGCTTTCGAGTTAGCCACCGGCGATTACCTTTTCGAACCTCACTCTGGTGAAGATTATTCTCGAGATGAAGACCATTTGGCTCACATCTTAGAGCTGCTAGGAGATATACCGAAGCACATAGCATTTTCTGGAAAATACTCAAGAGAATTCTTTAACAAGAGAGGTTAGCCTCGTTAACCACTATGTTGTACGGGTAAGTCCTCGACTTACTCGGATTCGAGTTGCCACAGATTCCTAGATAAGCGGTTACGGTACTTCGCCTTATAATAACAACGCCACGTATCAGTTGTTGCAATAAAAATACGTAGTACTTAAGGAGAAACCTCTAAAACGAATTAACGGCGCAAGTTGAAGACTTACAGTATAATGAAATTTAGAAGTTTTTTGCTTAGAATTTGTGTGTTTAAAAGCATTTGTTTCCATTCTCAGGTGAGTTGCGTCACATAACTAAGCTTAAACCGTGGGGTCTCTATGACGTTCTTACCGAAAAATATGAATGGGATGTGAAAGAAGCTAGAGATTTTGCAGACTTCCTGCTTCCGATGCTGGTGTTTGATCCAAGTGAACGAGCTACGGCCATAGAATGCCTCCAGCATCCGTGGCTGAATTCGTGAGGTTTGGAGAGTCTTAATCAAGTAGGATTATCTTAATAGAAACTTTTAAATTGTGTACTACTGTTATGATCTCTTCTCAAAAAATTTCTTTGTTGAGGCACGAATGATATGAAATTACTTTTGTTTGTTTTGGTCTGGTCTGTAAGGAGTTTTTCTTTCTTGCAATTACAGGCTATGTTTAAAGCAAAGTTTGGTTATTCGTGGTACAGTTACAAAATGAAAATCTATACGATGTGTGATAAGTTTGTTTTTTTGCATGGATACTAATTACAAACGGGCCTTTTGATTGAAGTGCCGCTTTTAAATCTTTAATTATTGAATCTGCTTTTGTGTGATTAAATGTGCCACTTGTTCTTATTTCTACGTCGAAGGAAGAAAAAATGTTTTTAAACAATAATTTAAAACACTTGTTTAACAGCAGGTGCAGATATAGTTGGACTTTCAGCTTCGAAAGGGCTTCAGAAGAATATTCTTGCCTGGTTCTAACTAAAAAGATTTAGGCACATGCGTTTATAAAGTTTTCAAGTATTTTTTTCATGATTTGTGAGAAGAATGGATTAATCGATCACATTTTTTGTGCCAGTAATTTCCAGTACCTCATGCAACGTTTGGAGACGAAATCTTGTTAAAATTACTTTTGCTTTCCTTTTTTTTGTGTAAATCAAGTTCCTCGTAGACTATTTATTCTTTTTTTGTTCTCCATCTTGATCAGGTATATTTCGTATCGTTTTTCTTCAGACCTTTTGCCGAAACGAAGGGAACAATTGAATCGGTGAGTTCAGAAACTGCACGAGTCAACTACTTGTAGTATTGACTCGTTCAGTTCCTGATCTCACGGCTTCAGTTGTGTCGCTTGTCATTCACACACTTCCTTGTTTTATTGATTTTGTTTTCTGCTTTTAGATGCTTCAGTTTTGGAAATGTTTTTAAAAGAGAACTGTGGTTTACTCGACACTTGTTAATAGATTTGCATTGTGTGTTTTATAATTTGGGTGATATATAAAGTTCCTTTTTCCTTTCAATTAGCAGTGAAATAAATTCTTTGTCAGTTATGTCCAGCAGAATGCACATTTAACAAGATAAATACTTCGATCCTCTTGTCTCAATAATTGCATACAACGTAAAATTTCATTTTTGGTTATAGTGGAGTTCTCTTATAAGCTCATAACTGATGGGTAAGGAAGTTCGGTTTAAGGTTAACGTGTTCGTATTGTGGTATTTTATGTTCTTTTAGAATTCATAAGTCCTGGTTACGATTATACGACTGTGTGTGGTGCAAATGGCAATATGGAATAGTGACGTAAAAATGAAGTCACACTGGATGTTGTGTATCTGAATGCGTTGCTTGATGTGACGTCATTTCGGCGGCGGCCCAATTCCGTATTGCCGTTTGCGCCAAAGGGCTACATACTTAAAAGTGAGGATTGTGTAAAGTGAGTTATGCTTCTGTCTTTGTTTTCTTTTTCTTTTTCATAATTTAACATTTTTATTATACATTTTCTACCATCTTACATTAAGATGTGGTTAATGATGATCAATGAGAATTTAATATGCCGGTTTGGAGTTAACGTTTTTGACATACTCGTATATATGCTACAGAAGTCAAAGAAATGCACAGTCAGGTTTTTAGTATCCTTTAGTGTATTTTATGCCTGATGGTCATGGATATTACTGCTGTTTTTTTTTGAATGGTCGATGGGAGTATGCGTTATTTATTTTGGATCTTGTATTCAGTAGTTTTCATGTCAGTTTGTAATAGTTTTTTTTTTTAGAATGACGTTGGATTTACCGAAATTTGCTTTGAAGTTTTTCAAAAATAATTCTAGTTTTTAACTTGATATTCGTTTATTAACGGGGCTTAAAGGTAATTTATGTCTTAAGTTGTAGTTGCTTATTAACTGATGATCTGCTTCGTAACGTACAATATTAAAGATGCGAACAAAAACCTACACCAGTAAAAAATTGCATTTAACTGTTGCCCCGTTTCTGCATTATAAGTCCATGCTAATCGCATCTTGGTGACAGGTATTTTAATGGGTTATTAAATTTATTAATGTATTTAATTTATTGATATTTGGACTCAAATTAAAAAAATATATCAGTTCTGGTTCTGCATCCCAAGTTTTTGAATTTGAAGCACTTGGAATAAAAAACCGTGTGGAAAAAACGTTACAGTGCCAAAGTTAAACTTTGTCAATGTAACAACTTAGTAAGTTATCTTCAATCATAAAATTAAAGTAGGCAAGAGTATGTAAATTAATGTAAAGCCATCAATTTGTATTAAACTAAAATGTTTACTAGTGTAAGTTGATCCGTTTTGTTTTTTTCAGATTACTTTTGTCTTAGAATTAATTTAAGCTATGTGATTTTTAGGATCGTTTTCTTAATGATTTTTGACTCAATGTTTTGTGCTAAATTTGTCAACTTTCACAAGAATTTCCTATAGAAAGTTGGTGTTTATAGCAATACCTTTGACTTAGCAATCATTAAGAATGTGAGCCTTAAGGCAAAAAGAATTATGCTTTTTGCAATCAGACACAAGTTAGAGGTGTAGGCCTTAGGCTAACTACCCTCTATTGCATCATAATCCTTTTGTTGCCCTTTATGATACATAGTTTGTTAAAAAAAAATATATATATACTAAGTTAACCAAGAGCTATTTGGCATGTGTGAACGAAAACGAACTTTATAAATGAATATTGGTTTTCATATTTACATATTTGGCTATGTTAAAGTATATACTAAAGGCAAACCTTAGAAGCATATTACATGCCTTAGGAGTTTTTTGTGTTTTTAATGCACATTATTATTCCAAGTAGAAGTATAATTACTATTATTATATGGTGGTGCTGAAATTGTTCTAATTCAAAAGTAATGACTTTAAATTTTCATTTCAACATCTGGGTTTTATTTTCTTCTTAAGAAATTGTCTGAATAATAATGATAGTAAGTGATGCTCTCTCTTGTAAGTTGAAAACAATGTTAATAAAAATATTTTCAAATGTGGAAGAGAATTGAAAACAATCATAATTATATATAAACACAATTTTTTTATTTTACAGTTCAAATCAATTTGGGACTATAAACACACAGGTTCTTTCCATTTTGTTCGAGGTTTTGATCGACTAGTGAAGAGGCGAAGACGAAAACATTGCACTTTAGCTCATATGTAATATATTTAATACAAAATACAATCAAATGTTTAATGTGCGTTTGGCCACAAATGGTTGTGCACGTAGTCTAGCTATCACATGTTAGACTACGAGACTTCTACTGAGATTTTCGAAAATCTCTGAGATTTATGATGCAACATATTCTCATGGAGAATAAAAGCTACTTAACATAATTTTTCCCATAACATTTTTATGCATTTGCTCGACTTTTTAGGAGTTTTTAGAAATGAAAATGCCATAAATATTTCATGATTAGGAAATGTGTGCACGTTGCATTTCTCACTCCTAGCTAAATTACATTTAAATTAAATACATTCCAATCTAATTTCACTTTGGTTTTTCTTTTTAGTATGTTGCTAGAGGACTAAACAACACTCGATAGGAGAATGCATAATAATTACTAGGAAATGACTCGTACGGAAATCTCAGACAAAACTATACGTTTGCAAGAAATAGTTTTACGTAGAACTATATTTCAACAGCAGTACTTAATGATAAAATCTTCATTTAGGGTAAAGCGATTCGTACGGAGGCGGTGGATGCTCGTTACATGAACAATAATGACTATAATTTCCACTTTCGAGGTCTATGGTATAAATGCCCGCACTGTTTGCATCTCGGCTATTTCCGGCAACCGAACATGGGCAAGTATGAGGTTTCGGTCTCACTGCCATATAATGAGGGATGTCCGTCTCATTCTCGTTTCTTTCTCCAGGCCTCTGAAGTTCGGACGTTGACTGAGATCTCGCTAAGATCACCGAAATCACGTTACCATCATGTTCATCTTCACCCGAATGTCCGGAATTCGGGTTTCGTCTTTCTGCATTTGCAATGTAAGTTGCGGACGCATTTCGCCTGTCTATGTAAGCGCCAAACGTTTGCGAATGACGCGATTTGCACACGAGAACAGCAATGCCAGCGAGACAGAAGAAAGCAATCGATACGATTCCACAGACGAGTTCGATTCTTGTGTAGTAAGCTTGCTGCTTGTCGATATTTTCAACTTCTCCGAAGATGGAGTTGGACGATGAGCCGTGATCCCAAAGGTAGCGTAACATATCATTATTGTTTCGTGTCGGAGAATCGTTGCCTCTCGTTTCGGTGTTGCTCGGTTCGTCGGCTGGAAGTAGATTCCCAATTAGCAACGTTATTTTTTTAAGATGTATTTTTTTGTGTTACAATTTTTTTTTCTTCTTACCTGTGATGACCCTTTGAATATCGGCTGGTCCAAGAATGTGATGCAAGACTGTCCCATTATTAGTTTGTTCCACTCCTTGGCACATGAGCCCGTTCTCGTCTCTCGGTGATCCGACTCGAGGTCCACAGTTAGTTATATTATTACATGTTAATTTAATGTCGATACATTGGTTGAGAAGTGGACAACGGAATGTGTACGGTTCATTACAACATCCAGATGGACAGTCTTTGGTGAAAGCGGCTGTTGAAGAAGAAAAAAAAACCGTTAACATTGTTAAAAGGTAAGTTTCTTTTTCTAGTTTGAAAAATAAATTATTTTTTTTTATACTTTGCTTCAAAAAGTGTTTTTGTTGTTTTTTGTCTACATTTTGTCTTAAAAAAGTAAATGATTTTTTACCTTTTTGTGATGCTGTTGCAATGATGCTAAACTTAATCGGCATCTCTCTCGAAGAATTGGAACCAATGTCAGTCGCTTTCTGGCCATCATCAACTCCAGTCAAATTTGTTGGCAACAGTTGTAATCGTACTGCTCCCAGAGACGAGAACGTGGTCATCGGCGGGGCCTCTTCAAGTCCACTACCGATGCACGAACTAAGGTAATGGAACTCTCCATCCCAGGCTTTTAGAATCGTGTTTCCACAGTCCTCTCTTCGAAACACGGTTGCGAAGTTACTTCCAACAAAATCGAAGTTTTCGTAATAGAGGAGCAATCCATCTCCTCTATGAGTCGTCTGTATGATTATTTCGCAACTGGTCCCGGGTCCTTCCAAATTTACACTGAGGTCCAATTCTACGTAATTTCCTTGATCGAGTGATATTCGGACACTGCCTTCTTGAACGTTACATAATTCACGCATATCGTCTGAAACGATTTTAAATCAGATAATTGTAATTAAATTTCTCAACGTATCGAACAGTTTCAGTAACGTTAACTTATATTAAAAACTTTCAGTAATTTTGTCTTTCATTTTAAATCTATTGGTCCTAATGTGTGTCCCGTTTCATAAATTTGTTTTGGTAAAATACCTAATTTTCACCAGAGTGGATTGATTTAAATGAAGTTTATTTAAATCTCAGTTTAAATCAAGTTGATTTAAATCTGGTTTTGTTCCTCGATTTTGAAACATGGATTTAATATAAAAAAAAAGGTAAAATAATAAAATTGAAGAGATTTAAATCACATTTTAAGATCTTTTCTTATTTTTAAGTGGATTTTTTTCTCTTTAAGGAAATGACTTTATAATAATATCTTTGACAGATGGATAAACTGCCAGAATACTTATTAGTTAATCATGAACAATTTTATAACTTTGAATAATTACGTCTGATCTATATTAAAAAAAATCCAATTTTTATTATGATTTTTATTCACCCTGATATTTTCACTCTTCAAAAACTAAAAATGACAACAAGTGGACCTCATTTTGTCTTATTAATATCTATTTCAAAATTAAAACTATTTTCAATAAGCGAATACAACATTCCACAGTTTATGTTTATAGCAATACTTCATTGTGCAACTTTTAAATACTTGTAATAATAAATGCCAGATGATACAACAAAAAAAATACATGACGAGTGCAGTATTTACAAAATATGCAACACAAGTCTAATTTATTTATTGATGAAAATGATGAATGCATTTTTAATTGTTCTTAAGTTGTTGTTATAATTGGTGCCCACCACCTCCTTTTCTTCTTCTTCTTTTTCTCCTCTTCTATCCTTATTAAATAAGATGATATTTTATTAGGGGGTGTTATAATAATTATAATAATGGTACTGTAAAGAGTCAGGTACAAAAACGAAAATAGTAGACAGAGACAATTATCATTATGATTATTACACTTTTATAATATTCTTTATTATATCTGCTATGTCCTTGAGAAGAGAACAGCTAACAAAATTAAAAAAAGACAAGTTTTTAATTTTTCTTCGAACCAGTAGTTAGATCCATTTCAATCTACAAAAACTGAACCCGGACATTGGGTGGGGTGTTGTAGGAAGGGGAGATGGGAGAGGGGGGGCCTGGAGGGGGACTGTACGTGCATTAGCTGTTTCTCTGCATCTGTAAGTATTTGTTTCGAATTTTAGATTGCAATTAATTAATATCAAGAAAAGGGATTTTTGTTTTCTTGTAAATTTAGACAAATGATAATAAAAAAAATCTCAACGTGCTTAACTTGTTTACTTTAGTTTTTAGTGTTTAAAATCAAATTAAGAATGAAAACACATTAAATTACACGTCCAATTACTTGAAATAGTTAGTACCGGTATTTTTCAATTCTAGCTATGGTTTTGTTTTTATTTGAGTTAATAGTTAAATGGAAAACATTCATGAATTTTAAAATGGCAAACAAATGTAAAAGGTTAAAAAAAAACGAATCATATTTTTCATTTTTGTTTTCCTTTATGAATTATACATTAGTCTTTGGTTTTACACATTTATTTTTACTGCCCACAGATTTTACACTAGTTTAAACCTTTCAAATTTGATGGCATTAAATTGTTAGGACGGAGACCGGAATCCTGAATTTAAGTTAGAAATTGGTGCCCCCGGTCATCTTATGGGGCTACAGAAAACGTTATTTCCTTTGATAATACATTTTTTATAAATATAAATAAAACGTTTGTTAAAATATACAATGAAAACCGTTTAACACGAGATATTTTCTATCCGGTCCCTTAACATAACATAAAAATTGTTTTCAGGTGTTTTTAGGTGGGAAATGCCTCTCGAACTTAATGGTTATCAGGTCTTTCAGGTGCTAAATGATTACATGAAATGTTAACTCATATTTTCATGTTGATATCTTTCAAAATAAGCTTTTTACGTGAGTTTGAGAATGACCCAACGATGCAATATTTTTTAATTTGTGTGTAAAAAATGGTGTTTATTTTGACAGATACCGTATCAACATGAGCTTACCCTTCTAGTTTTTCTTCATTTTGCTACTGTGAAAGGATGAATAATCAAAGAGTTCGAAAACACGAAAAAATATTCCGGTCCCATCCATTTGGTGTTAAACTGTTTCCGCTGTAGTAATAAATAACCACACATTTGTAATTATTTATCAAAGGAAAATAACATTCCATTTATTATTTTTAATTTAATTTTGTTATCAGGAAGTTACTTAGTTGCTAATTTAAAAAAAATAACTTCAAACTGAATGTGATTTTTAATTTGCATTGGGGGGAAAAATGTTTAACACGAAATGGAAGGGTCCGGAATATTTTTTTGTGTTAAAAAATAATTTATGGTATTCTAAGGAACCAAACCAAAAATACTGTATATTTCGTGTTATCCGTTTATATGTCATCTGTTTTCTTGTTAAACTGTTTTCATTGTAAAATTTGTTTCAAAATTGAAACTTATTTTTTTTTAAAAAAAATAAGGCGTTCTGTAATTATTGGCCACTCACGTCGGAATTTATATAAATTTAAATGAATAAATGAACCGCTTTTTTTTCTCAAGGTCAACTATATGTTGCACACTCCCCATCCAAGAACCCCATGATATTAAATTGGAGAGGGGGGAAAAGGTTGGAAAGTGTAGAAGGGGGAAAGAGAGAGAAACGTGGAGGGGGGAAACTGAAATTGAAATAAAAGGAGTAAAAAGGAACAAACGACGCGCATGCGCACACCAGAGAAAATGAAAAACTCATTTTCTCTCAAATATAGAAAGGGGAGGGGATAATAGTAGCAAAATTAAACTAGAATTTATCACAGGCAATTGTGCCCAGCATTAGAATTTCTTTTGCTCCGCCCTTTTATGAACGTCATCAATTTCTAATTGGGTTTGTTACTTGGTCTGACGTCATAAAAGGGCGGAGGAAAAGAAATTTAATGCTGGGCACAATTGCCTGTGAATTTCGCTCCCGTCATTTATGACGGGTTACCCCACTAGTATGATATAATTTAATAAATTATATCATCGAATTCGAAGTCGACAATTGATGATGGTGATGATTTTTATGTCGCGACCCCGTTTTATAGTCAAATAGCAAAATTAATTTGTTTTAATAGTTACACCACTAATTTTTTTTTATAAAACTCAACCTACTTTACTTTTAATCTTGACATTTGTGAAATTTCTTTTGTAATTTCGGTTTCATGCGAGTTTTTTTTTTTAGATTTTGTTGCACAATTTTTACGAGAAAAACCGCTAACCACTTATTATGTGTAGGTGGTAAGGAGGATGAAGAGGGTGGTTGATTATGTAAAATTTAAAATTCTAACTTATAAGAAAAGCGAAAAGAAAGAAAAAATGAAAGAAGAACATGGGAAACCCCATCGGTAGTAGTAATCAAATAGCTCAAATCTCTCATCCGGAATTGACTAGTTTTTATCCGCATCTAAACGGTGTGAACAAGAACAATTAAGTTGCCTCAAGGGTGTTCCTTCCTTTCTTTCTTTCTTCCATAATTCAAACAAAAATACATATATGTGCCTGAATTTTTACAAGGATTCTCTTCCACTTTTGTTGTTTTATCTCAGTACAAATGGGCCATGGCATTTCTGGTTTTGTTTGCAGATTTTACAGACTGCTGCTGCTGCTGCTGGTTGTCATCTCAACCATCTTCCCTCCTCCCATTTGATTGTCATTCCACACTCCTTTGTTGTTTTTTTTTGTTTTTTGTTTTGTTTACTATTTCTAGTATCTCACCAGTTGAATAACAAAAAAAATACATCAAGGCTATACTTTAAACAAATGCTTAGGAAACAGATTTGAAGGTCTTCATTTTTTTTACGTAATTCTGAACCATTTTTAAAGCAGTGCATAAACTTACAGGCCGGCTACACATGATCAATTCTAGATTGGCTCGTTTCAGGGCCGGATTTAAGCTAAGAAAGGCCTTATCGTAAACTTTTTGGCGCTTGTGCCCCCCTTCAGGTCTCATCTAACTATTAATTTTTATTTATTTTTGTACATGCCAAATTTGTACATTTTAAAATTTTTTTTAACTTTAGCCCGGGCCCACCAAGAGCTTCAGGCTTTAGTCTACTTAGCCTAATGGGTAATCCGACCCCGTTCCCTTCAAACCAGAATTCATCATTTTTTATGTGGTGGATTTTGTTAAGATGATTTATGAACCAGCTGATTTTCAAAATCATGATGATTATTTTGTATTTCAAGGGTAAGATAAAGAGAAACTAGAAAATTGTTGTTAGAAACTAGAAGGGTAGCTCAGTTACTTAAGGGTAAATAAATATTTGTTTGACAAAAATTTAAAAAAATATTGTCTTTTTAAAGTGAATTCATAAAAAAAAGCTCATTTTGAAAGATGTCAACATGAAGAAGAAAAAAAAATGTTTCCTTTCATTTTGCACCTGAAATACAGAATAATCAGAGTTCGCCGTTTTAATTATTGTTCTTCCATCTTGACTTGAAAAATCAGATGAAAATGAAAAATGAAAAATCATGATGGATTAAAATTGATTGTGTGTTTCATGGATTGATGATAATAAGCGTTATAAAGTGAGAATAAATGCATTTATTCAAATCAGTATTTTCAGTGTTTACAATTTAAAAAATAAAATGCTAAAAAAAAAATAGAAATGATTTGAACATGTTTGGTGATCTTGAAAGAGACAATTCAGGATTGACAAGCCAGAATTGATCGTTTGTATCCGGCCATACTCTACTAACAACCTTGTAAAACAATATGGGAACATAAATAATAATCTGTAGTGAATGAGGCAATTGAATTTTTTTTTTAAATCTTATCTTTAATCGTTATAATTACACTTGTTGCACATTTACACTTAAAAATCGTTTTGAAGTTCATGCTTCAAAGATAAGAATAATTTTCTGGAGTCTTATTTTTGCACAACTATGCTAATAAATGCAAAGTAATGCATTAAAGTCCTTTAATAAATATAGTAGTTCTACCTAGTTTCTTCTTTTACAAGAAAATATGAATAAAAACTAAAAAAAATGCGGAACCAAAATTGATTTGAAACATAGAAAAAGTTTCTTATTTCATGGATTTAAAATGCTACAACACGCTTACTGTTTGCTTAAGATGGTTTATTGAACAGCTGATTTGCGAACCCTCATTATTCTGTCTTTCAGGTAAAAAATTTAAGAAAAACTAGAAAGTGTTTTAGAAACTAGAAGGGTAGCCTCAATCACCTATATATGTATTTTCATGTTGACATCTTTCAAAATAAATTTGTTATAAACGAAAATCTAAAAAAAATATCGTTTGCCTTAAGTTGGGTCATTTTCAAATTCGCATAAAACGCTTATTTTAAAATCTATTAACGTGAAAATAATCTTAAGTGATTGAGCTAACCTTTTAATTTTCAAACACTTTCAAGTTTTTCTTCATTTTGCATCTGAAAGACAGAATAATCGGAGTTCGAGAGACATTTACAATCTAAAAACCACGTTAAACTAACAAAAATAATTGTTGCAGTAATTATTTCATTTAAATCACGTAAAAAACGGGTAATATTTATTTAGCTCTTATTTTCAACGTTTAAAAATGTAATTGTACAAAATTTTCAATAGTTTGTTGCATAATTAACGATCTCCTCTGTACTGATGCAATTTTAGTTAGAATTTTTATTACAATTTTCTTTTTTAAAATAAATAAATAAAAACAGTAATTGCAAAAAAAAAGTTAAAACGCGACTTAATAAGTTAAGCTTAAAAAAATGCAGCCTAAATTTTTTTTAAGGCGGTTTAAATTGTACTCAATGAGAAACATTTAAAAATTGAAAATAAAAACATATAACTTTTATAACTTACATTTCTTTGTTGTTACAATGCAGATGCAAAGTATCCATTGAAAAATAACTAAATAATAATTGGCTAAGTATTTATCCGTGGAGTGCCGCCTTGCAGTGAGACCCATATTTTGAATAATTAATCAAACTTCCTTTCAAACTTAACTTTCTCTCTCCTTTTCTTTTTCTAAACTATAGATAGCTTGCTTAGTTAGTAATTGCCACACTTTTTCAAAACTTCATCTAAACTTTTTTTTGGCGGCATGATCGCATGCCATACTCTATATAAGTAAAACCGCCTGGTGACGTCACGTGACGTCAGTTGTCAGCTGTCGACGTCCTTGGCAACATTGGCCGCAGGGTCTTTTTTGATCTGGCGTTTGAATAATGGTGAACGCGGCCATTTTGTGGCAAATATTTATTGTTGCAAGTACGATTTCAATTTTAATAATTAGAGATGATTGCATAGGACAACAAGATTAGTTTAATTAAATACTGAACGTGTTTACAGTTTTCTTTATCAATTTTTGTGGCACCAGGAACGCCACAAGTTTGCATAATTAATTAATTTGCATAAAAATGAATAATCACGATTCCAACCCTATTTTGGGTACAGTAGGAAACCATGTGAGTGATATTATGTGCAATAAATTAATCAGCAAATAAATTAATATTGTAAATTATAAATTAATTATGCAATAAATTAATCCACAAAAAAATACATGTACATAAAATTAACGATTAGCATAAAATCACTTAGGCCTATTACTTAAAAGTCACTTGTTTGGTCGGAAAAAAATATACAACTTAAGAGTTTTTAAACCAAATCTTTTAATTTTTCATATTCTTTGTTGTAAAATATATATTTTTTATTTGCATAAAACACATAATTTCTAAAAACAAATTGTACATTTTTAAATTTTTTATTTGCATAATAGTTTTGGCCTTTAATGACCAGTGGTCACACATTTTAAATGGGTGAAATGAGGACACAAAATGGATTTCTCAGTATTGTCAATAACATTCTTTGAATTTCTGTAGGATACATCTAAGGGAGTCTGTGATGTTAGTCATACCGCCTGTGTTTTTCGGTCACACCTCCTGTATATCTAATGATAAACCTTGTACCATTTTCAATAGGTTGAGATAATTTCATCTGCTCACTGATTGGTTATAAACCATGTGACGCAGATGATATCTGCTTGATGTATTTTAATCATGACGACAATCACTTTGTGTCATTCATTGTATTATATGTATATGGTAATGGATGACAGTTGTCGGTGACGACACTGACGAGTCGTGTTGTGTGTGTACACCTTTATTTTGATCTGAGTAAAAGAAAAAAAATAAATACATCTTGATACAAAAACGTGTCCCGAATTTTTAAAGAAGTTGGTTTTTCCAAATAAAAATGAAAGAAACCGCAATTATAAAATTCCCGCTAAAACGTAATGAGCTATATTTAGATGAATTCATTTACCCCTTGTTTTCATTACTCATTGTTTTGGTCTCTTTTTAACCTTGGGGGGTTTACGCTATATTTTACACATATCTGCAATGTCAATGATATGTGAAGTAATTAATTATTATAATATGGTTTAATTCTAACACATCTATGGTTAAATCACGGATAACGTGGAATTTATTATGATAATTTCATCCATATTTCATAGATATATTGTTCCCACCAAGATATCTTGGGGCCTCATTGCAGAAAAGGTCACAAAATTGTGACAATTATAGCTTATGATGTCACAACGTGTGCGTTATTCTTTTGATGATCGTTGATAGTTAGAAATCGGTCAGAACTTCAGTTGGCTCCGCCCTTGTTATGACGACCGGCAACTTCTAATTGGCTGGTTATGTCGTCTGACGTTGAAAAGGGCGGAGCCAACTGAAGTTCTGACCGATTTCTAGCTGCCTGTTGTGGACCGGGCCACACATATTATCCATTAAGCACCATAGGCATAGTGCTTAGGACATACGGAACTTTTGAGACCTATAATAATGTTTTACATTTTTTTAAATTAAAGTATACACCTATCTATTGTCTTTTTAAATTCAGAGATAATAAAACAAAAGTCGAAATTGATAATTATTTTAAAATTACAACAAATAGTTAACAATAGACTTATGTTTTATTTAACACATGCATTTGGGGCGACTGAATAAGCGCCAAATTGAACAAACGCCAAACTGAATAAGCGCCAAATGGAACAAACGCCAAACTGAATAACCACCAAATTTTTGGCTTTTATTCAGTTTGGCGTTTCTTCCATTTGGCGTTTGTTCCATTTGGCGCTTATTCAGTTTGGCGTTTGTTCCATTTGGCGGTTATTCAGTTTGGCGCTTGTTCAGTTTGCGTTTGTTCCATTTGGCGCTTATTCAGTTTGGCGTTTGTTCCATTTGGCGTTTATTCAGTTTGGCGTTATAGTTCAGACTGGCGTTTGTTCAATTTGGCGCTTGATCAGCACCACCATGCATTTACTGATTTACATAAGGAGGAGGGCCTATACGATGATAAGTGTGCCTAGGGCCTAAAGAGCAGTTTTCATGTACCCTTTGGGCTTCCAAATCCAATCTATGAGCTGTGTCCTTATGTTTTTTTTATGCTTATACAATGGATACGTTGAAGCAAGGTCCATGAAACGCAAGGTAGAAACTTAATAGGGCCTATTACATACGTGCTGCCTACACGAGAACACTTAATCTCGTAATTGTAATACTGTATCTACAACATTTATATATATATAGGGTAATTAATTTTATGTTAAATTAAATTTTCGCGTTAAATTTTATTATAATGTCAATTATAGTAAATTAAGTAATAGCATTTTTGAGTTATGAATTTCATGAAGTAAGGCTGTTTCTAATTGTTAAAATTATTTTTGCAAGTCATTTTCTTTTTAGGGTGTAAAAATGACATAGCAAGAATTATGAACCAATCGAAAAAGGATGATACAAAATTATTTATTCCGTGAAGTCATTTATATATTCAGCTACTATGAGTATTAACATTTATCACAGTCGTTTTACAAAGTTAAAGAGCCGCTGCTATTGAGCACTTATTTAAACAACGCAGGCCTACATAAATCCGTCAATAGTTAATATTAATTTATTAAAATAGTTGTTATTATTTAATATTTACATAAAAAAGACTATCATTGACACCACCCGTCATTCCAGAATATAGAAATGGCTATTTAATTTTTTTTCTTCCATAATTTGAATAATTTTTTTACACAATTTTTATTATTATATATCAGCGTAATTGTAGTTCTATATTAAATTAAATATTAGTAAATATTTTTAATTTGTTTACTATTTTGGAGTATTTCAATTTAAATAGGAATTTCAGACATCAACAATATTAAGTAATTATTATTAATCGCTCTACAAAATGAAAGAGCGCTCTTTTGATAGTATTTTATAAATCGCTGTGAATTTCTAAGGGTCTAATTCTCGTACTTGTCGCTTGGAGAGCTAGTGTATAAAAAAAGGCTAAAAAGCATTGGA
The DNA here is from genome assembly GCA_036925085.1 of Brachycybe producta. NCBI lineage: Eukaryota > Metazoa > Arthropoda > Diplopoda > Playtdesmida > Andrognathidae > Brachycybe > Brachycybe producta. Next base: position 1,105,801 of record JAUPFP010000042.1, on the reverse strand, counting down.
TGAATCTGACATTACGTTACGTTTGTGAAACTAAATATGACAGCAAGTTAGTGCCTTGTCATGGCGTAAACTATGTTGAGAAACATAAGGCATAGATGCCATATTCGTATACTTTTCTCGTTCATGTACGATGCTTTTGAAAAGCACGGTTGCGCTTCTAAATTTTATCAAGGACAGATTAGTGACGCCTTTTGCTTCATTAAGATCACTTAGAAGTCCGGTTCAATACTTTTTTTGTCAATGGCACTGTGGCAGTTGCGACATTTGATGGTGTTGTCTGGGTCGTGGTTTCGGCTGTTCGGTGCTTATAAATAGTGATCACGCAGACGTTATTGAAAAAAAAAAGTCTTTTAATTATTGGTTTGCGGATTGGCGTGTTCGATTGGATGCTTGGATTAGTTTTAATTCAGGTAAATATAATCGATCGTACTGGTTGATATGGGATACTAGTCGGTCGATGAAACGAGAATAGTTAAAAAGTAACATGGGTTTAGGTTTAACGCGTTTTTATTTCAGAGCGAAGAAGATAAAGAGACTCGGTTGTAAACCACCGACGGCGCCGTGTGACGACGGTGAAGTTGCGGGGAAAAGAGCGACCATGGCGCCGATCGTAATCGATAAGATTTCGGCGACTGTTGATCACTACATCGCTGAAAACAAAGTCATGATATTCAGTAAATCGTACTGTCCTTATTGCACTCAGGTAACAATCAATTTGAGGCACGTATTTATTGGTTTTACGTAACTTTTGTTCATGTAGCGAAACTTAGACCATTCTATTCACCGAATATAGATATGATTCAAGTTTAAAGGTCAAGTTAGTCGCTACAAATTAGCGAAAGTGTTTTAAGTCCGGTTTGTGAATCCGTGTTGATACATAGTGATGGGCAGAGGGGAGTACTAATATGAAGAATTTCATTGTAACATCAATTAGTCTTTTGCCGCCATTTTGGTTCATCCTATTAGTTTATTTTCTATGTTTTCTATGTGCAAATATTTGGCATCAAAATGTTGCCGTAGGAGCTATCGTTAATGCCACATGTTTTACAGGTTTCTCTTTTTTAAATAGAAACTAACCAAAATGTTTGGTCTTTTTTTATCATTTCTAAAAAAAAACTAGGACAAAACAGTTTCTATTATTTTCATGTCCTACATTTTTGTTGCTCATAAGAGGTTTCACCAAGAGAAATCGTTGTAAATGTGGTCGTAATCAGAGCGTGCAGAGTTAGGTTTTTTTTTTCGTTCGAATTTCTGACTAAGTTACGTCATTGTTGCGTCACAGTTGTATTGATTTTTGTGATTGGTTATCAACTTATCATTCTACAGCTAAGAAACACCCACCACATTTGAAAAAAAAAATACACGTGTTTTACTTGAATTGAATATTGTGATTCCAGAATGGTTTAGATTTAAATTGCGTGCATATTTTTCAAAGAAAGAAACGTACAAATTAATAAACTTGTAACCATTCATCAATTGTAATTTACAAAAAAATGTTGTTTCAATGTTCAATTATTCATTTTCTGAAAAGAAAAAAAAAAAGGTTTCAGGAAGTGAATATAAGCATGTAATTAAACTGACAGTCTGGTTTCTACTTAGACAGGGTCCAAATGGTGTGTTCAATTCACAGAAAATGAGAGAATTAAGGGATGAAGTGGGGGCGGTGGCTGTGTAGTGTATTATGTGGGCCACAATCGGATACAACAACTCTTGTCGAGCACGTGACATTCGCATGTGTTTTTAATGTGTTCCTGACGTCATTAGAGGGGAATATCGTCACACAGATCGTTGTGGCTGATTTCTTGACGTCGCGTTCGTCATCATAAATTAATATCACATTGGTGGTTTTATTTTTTCTGTGACATTTCACTGCTATAAGAGTGAACTGCAATAATGGAGCGTGTTGTCTTTACTGTTTTATATAATTACCATTTATAGGTGTGATATACATTTTACTGCCATAAAGACTACCCGCTGTGATACTCTCACGTAATAAATTATTATGATTTATGCATTTGAGGAATTCTAGAATGTATAAATTACGATTATAAAGCTGTATTGTTGTCGTGATAAATTGGTTGTTGATAAGCTATAACTATCAGTAGTAAAATTACAATGTTCCCAGTGTATTGTTGCTGTGTGAAGTGCTTTTGTGCGTGAAAGTAATAGGTGAATCCTAATACATTATTCTATTTACAATGCAGGAAAAAAACGTTTTAAAAAATGATTTTTCCTTGTACATATTTCGTTCATTTGTTGTTATTGGCTGTAAATAATATATTCGTGCAGCCAGCCAGTTTTAAGGATTTCCTGCTAATATTCTCACTAGTTTCATGACACATTTTTTTACCTTTTTAAAAATCCTAATTTCTAAGAAATGGATTCGTTTAAGTGGGCCCATCCTTTACTTTTATAAGTTCAATATATTATAGTGAAACCTGTGTGTGTGATTACGAAGGGCATAAAATTCACAAAACGCATAGATCTAATGGCAGTTCCAAAATTAAAATTCATAAATAAAATTGCATAAAGTCGCATAGTTTCACGTCATTTCTTTTTTTAAAAAAATATTTTTATGCAAGAAAAAAGAAAACTGTACAAAGGGTTTCGTTTTTGAGATTCAAGACAGTTTTAAATTTAAATTTTTAATCTAGTGTACAATTCTAGACAAAAATTTGCACTTTATCAAACTTTCATTTAATTAGTGTTTTGTGATTATACCCGCCCCATACATAAGATGAAGCTTGTGACGTCAGAGGGGTTAACGAAAAATATAAATTTGTCATTTTGTCTAATAAAAAGGCTTAAAAACAAATAAATTCAAGAACTTTCTTGTTTAAACCAAGATAAATATTCAGAGGTAGTTACCTAACATTGTAACAGTTTTTCCGATGGAGCATTTCTCGCCAAAACTGAGTGTGGCCAGTAGATGGCGCAAATTGTACTTAGTGCTTCAGTTACAATACGATTCAAAGGTTTCAAGTTTAAACTGGTGATGTCATCCCTTTTCTAAAAGACACAATAAGTCACTCTAGTGACGTCACAAGGTTCTTCTTACGGTGAGACAGGTAGCGTATACCACAATTGCTCCGTAGTTGGCAACACTGGGATATAGTTAATTATTGTTAGCCTTGACAGTTTTATCAACGTTAACTAACTATATCGTGTTTTTATCAAACCTATAAGATAGACTGCGATTATGTCACATTTGCTACCAAGGTTATTTTTTACGTTGAAATAAATATATCATTAAAAATCTAATCTATTGGATATTTTGAAAACAGAATTTTTATCTCATTATATGAAAAGTAATTTATTGTGTTTTTGTAGGTTAAAGAAATATTTAGTTCTATTGGAGTGGAATACGTTTCGTTGGAACTGGATCACGATGGTGCGGATTTGTTTTGAGTTGCCTACGTTGTATGTCACTTGGTCGTGTGTTAACGAATGACGACCGTTTTTCCTTCATTTTAGCGAATGGAGCCGAAATACAGAAAAGTTTGGTTTCGAAGACTGGCCAACGAACCGTTCCCAACGTGTTTGTGTCCGGAACGCACGTCGGTGGTTGCGACGACACGAAAGCGGCGCAATCGAGCGGAAGATTGCAAGAGCTGCTCGACAAGAAAGAGGAAACAAAGTACGATTACGATCTGATCGTGATCGGCGGTGGATCTGGAGGATTAGCCGCTTCTAAAGTACGGATCTGCTTAGAAACATAAGACATACTCTCAACCCCGTGAGAGGCTCTTTTAACTTTGATGTATTACTAAATAGGAAGCAGCAAAATTAGGAAGGAAGGTGGCCGTTTTCGATTTTGTTGTTCCGTCACCTGTCGGAAGCACGTGGGGTAATTGATCAGTTTTTTTTTTTAATAATTTAGACAAAATTAAAAAATATATATATATATCGTCTGCTTAATATTGGGTTATTTTTAAAGTGACATAGAAAGCTTATTTTGAAAGATAACATCATTCTTAAGTGATTAAAATACCCTTCTAGTTTATAAAACAATTTCTCTTTGTTTTGTACCAGAAAGATAGAATAATCATAGTTTGAGAGGCGTTTACGCTTTCTAACCTTCATAAATAACGCAAAAATAGAATTTATTTTCCACCAATATTATGCATAAATTCGAATTTTTTATCGTTTTTCGTTACTTGTTTATTCTAATACCATAGATGGTAAATTTTGACTACTAATGTATTCGTTTTTTAGCCATTCAAACGTTGTAATTATTAAATTAATAATTGTTTTCTGTGATGAAACATAATAATGACGAGTTGAGCGATTGTTGATGACGACAATGACGGTGATGTAGAAGAAGAAGCTATCTACATTTATAATTAAAAAGGCTTCATTTTGACGTTCGTTTAATTTTTAATGACTAGTTTCCATTGGCTGGCGTAATTTGTGGCATTTCATCCTTTGTTAATTTTTGGGATTACGGATGTGAAAGTAAACTCTTTAGTTAACTGTAATGCTTTATAATTAAAAACTACCATGTGGTTTAGGGCTGTTTTTCAATTTGACACGAATCCGTTGAAAATCATTACCACAGCAAATTAGAAGCGAACTTCAAGAGGAAATTCAAACTTTTTTAAAAATGTGAAAATAAGGAAATAGGTCCAAAGGAATTTTTTGTGTTTGTAATAATTTTAAAAATTAATTTTTTATGGCAGTTTTACCAATGTCTATTTAGATTTTTAATATTTCGAACAGACAATTTTTTCTCTCTGCCAGATATCCACTGTTTATAATGTTGTATCACTTTGACAATAATTTTTAGGGCTTGGAGGAACGTGTGTTAATGTTGGATGTATTCCAAAGAAACTCATGCATCAAGCTGCTGTTTTGGGTATGTTTTGAAGACCATTTGGTTTGACAATTACCTATAGTCGTGTGTTACACTTAAAACTTATTTTTGTATTGTTTACTTTTGAATGAAGGCCATAGCATTGAAGATTCTAGGAAATTCGGTTGGCAGGTAGCAGAAGAAGGTATGAATGATTCTTGCAGGTTCAGCCTGTAAGCTAACACTACGAGCCAATTAAGACGAGGCATTTTTGATTGGATTGCGGAAACGCCATTCTAATTGATGTACCAAGTTTTAATATTGTGTATATCTCAAAATATGAGAATCTAAATTTTAATATATTAGAACAAAGTAAATGTTTTTTTATCTCATTTGATTTTTTTAAATGAATTATTTATTTTAATTTTTGTTAAAATATTGATTTTTTTTTTGGTTTTGAATTTTAGTGAAACACGATTGGAATTTGATGAAAGACAATGTTCAGGTTTGTCGTTTATTTCTACTTTGTTATCGACTTATAGTAAAAGAGGCTGGTTAGGAGTTAAAGTTCTTCCAGAAATAAAATACAGCTGAATTAGAGTTGTAAACTTTAGCCTCCAACCAACCTCTTTGATTGTACCAAAAGCATAATTTTGTTGGCCTTACTTATGACTTGATTTGTGTTTAATTTGTATAGAATCACATCGGTTCACTCAATTGGGGCTATCGAGTTCAACTAAGGGAAAAGAAAGTGAATTATATAAATGCTTATGCAAAATTCATTGGTCCACATACCGTTGAAGTAAGTTACAGGAATTTTTTGTATCGACTGAACTAGTCTTTTTTTTAACGAACCTGAATGACGGATTTTGCTAAATAGTCGACTGATCGAAGGGGCAAAAAACAGGTTCTGACGGCCGATAAGTTTATTTTGGCTACCGGTTTGAGGCCGAAGTATCCCGACATTCCTGGTGATAAAGAATTTGGTGTTACGAGGTAAACTCTTTATAGGAGACTAATGAGGACACCAAAACAATTTTTTTTTTCTGATTTCTATTTTTAGCGATGATTTGTTTTCGTTAGGTCATTCTCCGGGAAAGACGTGCGTAATCGGCGCTTCGTACGTTGCACTGGAATGTGCCGGATTTTTAAAAGGAATCGGTCTCGATGTTACCGTTATGGTAATGTTTATTTATTTATTTTTTGAAAGGAAGACCTAGTCGTAAGAGACTTTAATGAGAATTTTTGTGACGAAGGTTCGGTCGATATTGTTGCGAGGATTCGATCAGGATATGGCGAATCGAATAGGAACCTACATGGAGGGTCAAGGGATAAGAATAATTAGAGAGTGCCTTCCTACCAAAGTACGGTATATGTTTAAAACATTTTTTTTTTTACATCTCGGCTGATATTTTTGTACTTTGAAAGGTCGAACGTGTCGAAGATGGTCAACCTGGTGTCATAAGAGTAACTGCTCAGAAGTCTGACGGTGAAGTCATAGAAGAGGAATATAATACTGTAATTTATTTTACGAATAGGTTTTTCTTTAATGTAATCTTTTAATTTTTTTTTTTTGGATTTTTTTAAGATACTTTTTGCCATCGGTCGTGATGCTTGCACCACTGGAATTGGACTGGAAACGATTGGTGTAAAGTTAAACCCCAAGTAAGTAGAATTTATTAAATATAGTTTTCTCGCCAACATGAAAAACTTAGAAACTATTGAGTTGTCGAGAATTTAGAAATATGGATAGAAACTTGGGCTTACGGAAAAATTAAGTAGTTCTAGAAAACTCGGCTGCGGGGAGGGAGTTAGTAGTATTCAATAAATATTTTTCAAAAGAGCGGATGAACTTTACGATGTGAAAAATTGTGTGCGTTTAGCTTGCAGAATAGGGAAAGGTATTCATTTATGCATGAAAAAGCTTCAACAAAGACATTTGTTATTAAATTCCACTGGATTTGAATTTGAAATGAAAATTGTTACTTGTTTGGAACTTTGTCAACTAAACTTATTGATAATTATTTTCATTAACTTTTTTATTGAATGAAAAATGGCTTGATGTAAGCATAAATGTTTTTATGTTTCTTTCTAGAAATAATAAAGTGATAGCCGATAATGAACAAAGCAACATTCCATACGTATATGCAATCGGTGATATCTTGGATGGCAAACCGGAGCTGACTCCTGTTGCCATTCAAGCTGGAAAATTGTTATCGAAGAGGCTTTTCGGTGGAAGTACTTTGCAGGTGTGTGTGTGCCATTTTTTTATTATTTCAATATAGTAAAGATAGTACATTTTTTTGTCGTTGATAAGATTGAGGTTTATTGTAATTTTATGGTTACATAGTGATTTATTTTATTATTAGTAGTCAATACTATAAAAAATGAAAAAGATTGAATTGAAAGCATATGCAATAAGTTTGAAAATGTACAACCTAAATCGAAGGTTCTTTCCGACATTGAATTTTTAATTATTTTTTTGGTTTGAATTTGGGTTCATGAACTTGAATCAGTTCAAATGTCATTGAATTACTCTAAAATTGTGTCACGTTAACATACTTATTTTATTGTTTTGTCCTTTACTAGTGTGATTACATAAACATTCCAACAACTGTTTTTACTCCAATCGAGTATGGTTGCTGTGGATATTCGGAAGAAGATGCAATTGCATTATATGGAGATGAAAACTTAGAAGTCTGATTTACAATTATGATGACAATCATTTTGAAAAGTATTTAATTAAACGTTACGTTTTAGGTATATCATAACGGAATGTGGCCATTAGAATTCACCGTTGCGAAACGTAGTGAGAGTGACTGTTACGTTAAACTTATCTGCTTGAAAACCGATAATGTACTTACACGATTTATAATTTTAAACATTTCTATTATTTTTAATTTAGATAAAAATTTAAGTTTTATTTGTTGTTAACAGGAAAGAGTTCTTGGCCTTCATTACTTGGGACCAAATGCAGGTGAAGTAACGCAGGGTTTCGGTATTGCGCTTAAACTGGGAGCAACCAAAACGGATTTTGATAATCTAATCGGAATCCATCCTACGTGTGCGGAGGTGGGTTTTCGTGAAATAGAAAGACACGAAAATCTTAAAATCTATATTTTTTGTGTGTTTCTTTTTAGGTTTTTACTACGATGGATATTACAAAAAGGTCCGGTATGTCAGTGAAGTCTTCGGGATGCTGAGGTTAAATCCCACCCCTTTTCTACCTCGAGATTGTTGTTTATGGCAAAGACGAATTGTGTTCATATTTAGGTTCAATCGTTCATTCCTTCGTTACAATGGTCTCGAGATAGAGAGTGGTGGGATCGATATTTATTTTATCTGATTGGTGTATTGACTTTTTTTTGCCGTTTGTTCGGCACGTATGACGGTCTCTTTTTAAACCCTTATTTTTGGGAGAATTAAGACCTGACCAAAAGTCGCCATTCAGATTTCTGTAGTTTAGCTAAAGGGTGTAATCATTTTTCGTTTTTGTTACACCGGTGATATACTTTAAATTAAAAATCAAAATTTTACAAATTATTGTCCAAAAATGTTTGTCATTTAATTGTTACTAACATATTTAAAGAATTTTTTTTCTAGTATTCTAATGTTGATTTCATTATGAAATAAATGAAAATTAATTATTTTGGCAAATATCAAATGTTAATTATTATGAAAGTAGTTACATTTACATTATTCTATTAATTAGGTTTTGTTTTGAAGAAGGTTTTCACAAAATTGGGTTGAATAGATAATCCACAGTGTGAAAATACAGGGTGTTTCTAAAGTGAAGCATTTTTGCCACTTTATCAACACCCTGTAAAAATTTAATTGTTAACAATAAAACAAAGCCATATAAAGTAACAATAAACAATATAATCAGGTTTTTTAATGCAGTAACGAAAAAACAAGAATTTATGCAACATAAAATGGAATAAGGGTTTTTTTTTGTTTGCAGTTGTATTTATATTTTGATTATATGATAGAAATTGATTCGTAATTTGAATTCACAGTCAATCCGAAATCATTGTTCGGAATTATTTTCTTTGCAGGATTTAGAAATTTATAATTCATATCATTGGAAAATGAAAATTGAAATAATATTACAGCATGTAAGTTTAAATAACAGGCAGGTGTACTCAGCACAAATCCATCGTTTGCCCTGCCCTTTTATTAGCGGCAGACCAAATATCAACCAATTAGAAATTGAAAAGGGCGGGGCATATGTCATCAGACCAAATAACAAACCAATAAGTTGCCGTTCCTCATAAAAGGGCGGTGAAAACGATGGATTTGTGCTGAGTACACTTACCTGTGTTTAAATATGCCTGTTACGTAATGAGTATTATAACAAGGATAAATTTATAAAGGTAAAGCAACTCCATGTCAGGAATCGTCTGCTTTTTGAAGCTAGAAGGAAGACATCTTGCTAAGGAAGACGGCACAGTGGTGAATTTCGTACGGTATGGCAAGCCTGTTTTCAAAGGGGGGGGGGGGGGGGGGTCGACATTGGGGGTGAATCTCGTACGCCCTGGAATCTTATAGTAGCTGAAGCATTAAGTACAGTTTGCGCCATCTATTGGCCGTACTCAGTTTTAGCACGAAATGCTCCGTGGAAAAACTCTTAGTTCAGTTACCTGTGTTCAGTTACCTTGATTATAATATAAAAGAAACGGCCATTTTGTGTCTAAACGTCGTTACGAGCCCTTTGAGCAGTTTAGTTAAGAACATACCACCTTGAAAATGACGTTTACCTTGCAACATTTTCAATTACCACAATAAACTTGTTATTGAAATCTAGAAACTTTTCTTTTAAAATTTGAAGCAGTTACTTCCCGAAAACGGGAGGAAATCGAGAGATAATGTGAGAAGTTATTACAGTTTGTAACTACAAACCTTGGGAAGTTATGACATGACACAAAATGGCCACGAAACCTTCAATTAGCATCAAGTGTACGTGATATAAACTTCTTCAGTTGGCAAAAAGATGACATCATATGTTATTTTTAGATCGTAGAATGTGGAACAGCCAATGATATGTTACGTTTTGAAAACGCACCAAGTGGCATCCAATGGGAAGATCGTTTACTTTGTTTCTAAGTGGGTTTTTTTTCCTCCATAATTTACCAGTCTGCTTTAGTGAAATTTTTTTTATAATTCGGGGGAAAAAGACAATTAGTTTTTTGTAACTTTATTCGTGTTCTTTTTTTTTGTATTACTGTTTGGAATGTCCTTTTCAAATTCAGTCGTGATTAGGTTTTATTTTAATATAATAATTTCGAGTTAATAAAGGTAAACAACGACAATGAACGACGAATCTGGTATAGATTTGGGTTTCGATCTGACCGCCGTTGATCCAGATTTGATAGATTCAATACTAAATAGCGAATTTCTCTGTTTGGAAACGGACGAAACCAGTTCCTTTTACGAACTCAAAAGTAAACCAGTTGCAGATAGGTAAGAAAAAAAATGCTGAAAATAATGGTTCCTATAATTCTTATAAACTAGAAAAGTCGTATGGAATATCTCTTGACTGTTTTGTTTGTATCGTACGCTACGTTTTTTTTTTTGTTGCAAGATGACTTTGCTTTGTGTTTTGGCCTTTGACCTGTCAGATTTCGTTGTCATAAAACCGGTGACAATCTCTTTTCGACATGTGTACTTTTGTGGTATCGGTAAGCTTTGCAAGTAATCTGTAGTTTTTGGGGCCGATATAGGTGATTGCTTGCGTGACACTTAGCGGATCTTACGGAAGCGGTCACAAGTATTGCTGTTATCTTATGACGTCAATGTGATGGAGGCAGTGATTTAAAACTGTCGTTTGCAATTGGTTCAGATTGAAACACACGCCAAATAGAACAACATAATAAAACAAATAACGATGTGTCATTTATAAGATCGATATTAATATCGGTTTTAGCGATATCGTTAGCATTCTTGGCAACAAAAAAGTATATTTGCATATTTTTACATTGAGAGTTTAGCAAAATACATATTATATTTAAAAATTTAATAATAATGAAGTGATAAATTTGGAAGAGGTTTGGTCGGATGAAAATTGGGTTATTCTTTCGATTAGCAGTCGGTTAGCTTAGCCTTTATGTAGGAGATTGTGTAGATTAGAGGCTATACGTAGCTGCTAAACGAAAGAATACCCGAAAATTGTTCCAAATAGTTCTAACTTCTAAATTGTGCCCAGTGCGATTGTACGCCTCAAGGCGCGCGCCCCTAAAAACGCTCTCTTTGAGTTAAATGATTTTATCGCGATAGAATCGATACTTGGTTTCGTATCGATATTTGTTGGTGGGTTCTGATGCAATTGATGTGTGTGTGTGTGTCCTTGAAAACAGGATTTGCTTTTCGATCTGTTTCTTCAAGTTGTTTTTGCTATGAATAAATTAAAAACCATTCGCGTCATTTGTAAAAAGTTATCTGAATTAAAAAATCAGTGACGTCATTTGGGGTGGTCAACATTTTAAAGTGGTTGTTCCTGGTGTTGATGAGGATCAGCTTTCAACATTTTATATAATCAAAAATTTTAAAATGTTCGCGGTGTGACAGAAACAAGTTTTGACGTCATTGACATTTGTCAGCAATGCTAACGTTTAGTATGGTGTTTACGTTATCGTTAAAGACCGCAAACTATCGAACGACGTCACGTGTCAATAGTTTAGGTTGTGTGGTTTAACCTTAGACTGTTACTTTACGTAAAGTAATAGTCTAAGGTTTAACGATGCTGAAAAGTATGAAATATTTATGTCTAGACGAAATTCTGTCATAGAGGCATTTTAATCAGATTTCAAACGCAAAAAAAAATTCCTAGAAAAAGGTTTATGTTCCGAAATGCGGCTCCCTTTTGTTATCGTTGGTATTCGTTATGTTTTTAGGCCGGGTCCACATCAAGCTGAAAAAAGTGCAGAAAAAAACACAACAAATATGTCAGAAAAAAAAAACAGATTTTAAAAACAAAACAAAACTGAAACAACAACTGTCGTCAGTTGTACTCGAGACATAACACAGACAAATTGGGTTTTGTTTTTTGTTTCTATGGGTGTCTATATAGAGGTGCACAATAGTCTTTAGTGTTGCGTTTTCGAAGTGTTTCATTCCACTGTTCTGTTGTTGTTTTAATTCTAATTGTCTATATTTCACAGACAAGAGTTGAAAGAATGTTGCTTAAAGCCTAGTATACACCGGGATTCTTTGTTGCGATACATTGTTGCGGGGCTGAATCTCGTCTGTTGCGATTCTGTCCCGCAACACGGGACACGAACCTTTTCATGTTTACCGACCTGTGCCGGGACATGGAATTGTTTGTAAAATTACAGACAAAACAATACAAAAAACGTCGCAGAAATGTATTGAATTGTTTGCCAATTTGTCTCGAAACAAACACTATGTGTTTTGTCAGGTTGATGTGGACTGGGCCCTTACTGTTTCTGTTTTTTTTTGGGGGGGGGGGGGAGGGGGTGGAGACGAATAAAAAGAGAAATGTTGAGGTTTAGTTTTGCCAGGATTTTATTTCCGGTTTGGTTCATTTGTTGGCGGAGTTTCGTAAAATGAGAGGTCATCTATTAGCGGGAGGGGGGGGGGGGGTGGTAAATTGAGTATCAGAAGGGATTTTGTTACTTTTTTTAAAGGATATGTTTACACAAAGAACGCCAACATCAAAAGAAACACTTGTTATGCTTCTTAATGATGACAGCTGATAATATATCTAGTGCGATTGCGCCATCTGGTGGGACAAACACATTTTATGCTGGTTTTAAGTGTAAGTGCCCCCCCCCCTTCTCGAACACTTGATTATTCTGTCTTTTCAGGTACATACTGAAGAAAAACTTGAATATGTCTTAGAAACTAGAAGAGTAACTGAATCACTTACCGTTATTACATGTTGATATCTTTCAAAATAAACTTTTTATTGCAGTTGGAAAATGACCCAACTTTGAGCAGACGATATTTTTTTTAATTAATTTGTCTGTAAAATGTTTATTTTGAAAGATAACAACATGAAAATGCTATTAAGTAATTGATCAACCCATCTAGTTTCTAAAACACTTTGGTATTTTGTTGTTAATTTTTCACTTGTTAGACAGAATAATCACAGGCAAGTGTGCACAGCAGTAAAATTTTATGAGCGTCATCAATTCCTAATTGGTTGATATTTGGTCTGACGCTCATAAAAGGGCGGAGCCATCAAAATTTTGACTGCCGGGCACACTTGCCTGTGAATAATCCGACGTCGAAAATCAGCTGTTCACGATGTGCTTCTGGTTGCGATTACTAGATGGCGCTGCATGTCCCGCCGTTTGTTTTTAAGTTTGATTGCGTCATTTGTTTTCCATGTGTTTTGTCGTCGAGTGATTTTTTTTTCGTCTTTCTCGAAAGGGATTTTTTTTCTCCTCGTTCGTTTTGCTCGAGTTTTTTTGTGACGAAATGTTTTATTTAGAATGAAATTCTTGAGTTTGTCAACCTCTCAGTAAGTTTGTTGTTTATTTGTGCCAATTGAGTCCTTTTTGTTGTTGTTTTTAATGGTGTTTTAGGTTTTAAGAAGTAAAACCGAAATGTATTTAAGAGCAATTCTTCGCTTTCCTTTTCTCTCTCTCACTCTCTCACACACAATATTATATTATTAGAACGCATTTTCATTGCACAATTGAACATTCTTTTTAGAAATTTCCTTACGTTACTGACACAATTTCTCAATCATTTATTATTTGACAAATGAAAGCATTGTCAGACTTTATTTAGTCCACATATTTACAGTGAAATCTTTCTTGTAAACAGCCAGCCATTTGCAAGATATGCAAACGAAGACAATGCAAATCACAAAGTTGAAGTTTGAATGTGTTTTAGAAAGTAGAAAAGCACTGAACGAATTATGTAAGGATATGCTTACGATATTTATTTTGAATTGATTGATATCAATTGATTTATTTTCTTTAAAATCAACTTGATTCAAATCACTAATAAAAAAATGGCATCACCTTAAAAAAATGGCATCACTTTAAAAAAAATCAACTGATTCAAGTTTTATCTTTTGTTTTTCACTTGAAAGTTTGGTAAAAAAAAAAAACTCCCCTTGCAAATATCGACCTGAAAATATTCTAAAGTCGTCTTTCTCTTCTAATTTCTAAAGCGCTTTCAATTCGTCGTTGTTTGCATGTTGTATCCAGTGAACGTGTATACTTGTGACGTCAGATGGATTAATGAAAAATTTAGGAATTGTTTCATTTTATCTGATAAAACAGGGGTAATTGTAGGCCTGCGAATTGCAAATGTTTTCAACAAAACGGTTCTTGTATTATTTTCTTATTACGGTTATTAGTACTTATTATACGCCCCTTTTTTATCAGAAATAAACGACACAAACCTAATTTTTTTTGTCAATTACTCTGACGTCACAGACGTTGTGACGTCAGAGTAATTGACAAAAAAACTCCTAATTTTGTGTCTAAGGAAGACGCGAGTGCATGTGACGTCATTTTCATCATACAGTTGTACGAATCGTATTTCTCACTATTATAGCAGCTTGAATAGCAGCTTTTTTGGCGTCTCCCCTCTCTCCCCATTTCCGAATTGATTTTAGGAAGGTTGAAGTCCAATATAAGTGCATAGGTTGAAGTTTCTGCCCTCCTCTTCCCCCACCCCTCCCCTCTTCCCCCACCCCTCCCCTCTTCCCCCACACCTCTTTCATACTCTCTCTCTCTCTCTCTCTCTCTATCCAGCGTTGTATTTGGCTTTTTCTAAATTCATTTCTAAAATTAAAGACATAGAAATTGGAAAACCCATTTTTGATCGACTCGATCGTTATCGGGTTTTTATTTACTAAAATGTCAATGAACTCGAGAAAATCCTTCGATAAAAGGTGGGTCGCAAGATTGACTTTTAATATGGGTCATCACCCTAGTTGCATTCACAATGCATTTTTATTAAGAGGGGCTCGATGGGGCCCCCTCTCCTTCATATCTCGTTAGCCCTCTTCAGTCTTTAGGTATTAATTAAATCCGTTGACGTTTGGTGTTTGGAGGAGAGTTTAATTTCGATCATTTTCGTTCTTTCTTTCTGAGTTTCTTCTTTTATATAAATTTTTATCTTTGTAACTTTGAAAGCAGAGAAGAAAAATCTTTTTTCCATTTATATTTGACGAAGAAGTCTGACGACTTTGTTTGGACAGAGGCCAGAATTAAGGGGTGTATTTAGTTTAACAAGTTAAAAAAAAAGTTCTTTCTCTTCGAGTTATATTAGAGAAGGTCGTTACGACATTCAAAGTTCGTTTTCTCTTTCTCTCTCTCTCTCTCTCTCTTCGTTGGTCGTCCTTTTTTTATTACAAGTTTCGCTTTAAAAACGTTTTTTCCGTTGTGTTTTTTCAAGTTAAATATAGTTCTCAATTAAGTAGATGTTCAACAAAGAAATGGATTGGAATTAAGTGTGGAAAAAAAAGCAGAAGAATGATCTTTATGCTTTGTGTTTTATTTTAAAACTTGAAGGTATTTTTGTTTTAGGTTTTTAAAAAAAGGAGAAAATTTTTGAATTTGTTTGCCAGAAATTCTTTTGGAAGTTTTTCTTCTTGAAAAAGGGCCCCAGAAGCAATTCTCTTATTTTGCGACGAGTTGTTTCTTCTCAAGGATGTTGATTTTCTTATTTGGTTCCTTTTTTTTTTTTTTTTGAAAAAATGAGATGACCTTCAAAAGAAGAAGCAGCCTTGCGAGTGTTGTGCTGCTGCTGCTGCTGGTCGTGATGGTCACATTGAATCCGTTCTTACTGACCACTTCTTAGTAATAATAACGTTTTATTTGTGTGTTCAGTTAAATATTTTATCCTACGTTATTTATGGACGATTATTATGTTTGAACAACCGTCTTTGACTCTGATTCGTAGCCTTTTGGCTGGATCTTCATCATCACCGTCTTCTTCTTATCCTTCTGCAATTCCGTCTACTTCTTCAGCAAGTGAACCGTTTTGGAATGGACAGAGGTCAACAGTTACAACAACAACAACAACAGGTCATGTTCATTCGTTCGAGTTTGAACCATCTACGAGTGCTCCTGTACAAGATGGTAGTGGACAATCCGTTGTCACTACGTTCACTCACATGGGACATTGGTCATCGTATCCGAAGATTGTTTCTCCGGACACTCCTGATACTCAATTGTCAGAATCATTGTCTCGTCCACCGTCAGTACAGATACTGACGCCTCCCTTGACACTTTCGCCTTCTCCGTCCAGTCCGGCTGTAGGATCATCACATCAACCGATGAGTTTAGCAACTAGACGACAAATTGACGAATTTGAAGAACTAATAGAGAAGATTGACCGTTTAAACGGAATGCAAAATGACGGTGAGGATTGTTCGAGACATTCGCCGTTCTCTAGACAACCTTCGGATACTCCTAATTTGACAGCACTTCTAGTACAGAATAATAATCCTCAGTTGTTTTTAGATCGTCCGTCGGTTGGGGGGAATTCCCAGTTGTTGAACTCTTGTCGGTCAGTACGTTCGCGTACTAGTCCACATTCTAGAACTAGAACGTCGTCCAGCGTTATCGATGATGATTTTGAAATCCTTTTGGAAGAGAATCCGTCTCTTTTGGATGGTCCATCGGCACCACCGCCGCAAACCCTTCCGTCCACGTCTTCGTCGTCATCGATGATGATGATGGACACTTTAGAAATGTGTTCTAGAAATTCAGCACCGTCTCACAATAATTGTACTTCTCATTCCTCGTCTATGTTTAATTGTAACTTGGAATCGACGTGTGGTAGTAGTAGTGTTGGTGGACATAATGTTGTTGACTGTTCCAGGAACGGTCAAGAGATAAATGTGAAGAAGGAAATGGCAGAAGGTGGTGATGATGATGATGATGACGTTGTCGAATGTGGTCGAACCGATCCTTCTTCTTTGTCGGTTCGGCAAGGTTTTACTTCAATACCAACAAGATATTTTGGGTAATTTTTTTTTAGCATGCTGAAATGAAACAGAAAAATTTTCACGATACACTTTTTGTTTTGAGATTTTTGTGTAGTGGTCAGTCATGAGGTCAGTTTTTGTATGCAATAACTGCAGAACACAGGCAGTTAGAAATAGGGGAGAATTTCAGTTGGCTCCACCCTTGTTATGACGACCGGCAACTTCTAATTGGTTTGTTGTGTGGTTTGATGTTGAAAAGGGCGGAGCATGTGATGTCAGACTACATGACCAACCAATTAAGTTGCCGGTCGTCATAACAAGGGCGGAGCCAACTGAAATTCTGACCGATTTCTAATTGCCTGTCTTCAGAACTAAGATTTTATTGCATTTTATTTTAGTTAAGAGGGGTACGTTTCCACTTGGACTCGCCAGTTTGTATACGTGAGTCTCCAAAATGACCTTGACAACAACATCAACTTTGTTTACAAAGAGTCAAAAATGTTTCAAAAGCAATTAAAATGTTTATGGGTTCATGGTTTGTTAAGCGCCCGCAATATACAAGAGCGAAGACATTTGTATTGCTTCACACGCACACAAATGTGCAGAAAGAGAAAAACGAGTCAGTGCGCATGTAGCTCAAAAAGAGGAAGAAAAAAACGCCCACCACGACCACCTTTGAAGCAACATGTTGTACTGGGGAAAAGCAACAATTATTACATACATGTATCTCTATTCATGTATATTTTCAATAAAACTACAAAGTGTGGCGATCACATTGGTAATATTTTAAGCAAGGTTTGCAGTAACATGTCCTTGTATTAATTGCAATTGCCAATGTAATAATGCTCTTGCAAGACATAAAAGTGGTTTCTTGCGCGCACCGACTTACAGAAAACGCTGATCTTCGTTTTTTTTTTTTTTTGCAAGAAACTGGGAAAGATTCACATTTTGGAATTGCAATGGAAACAATGCTTTTTAACTAAACAGAAGCTAAAGCAATATTTATAAATGAAACAAATGTAGTTTTATGACGATTATTTTTTGAAAATAAACTCCATTTTATGAATTTTATTTTAATTTTATGATTTTTATTAATTATATTATTAATTTTATGAAGTAAAAAAAAAAACGACAAACTTCTATAAAACAATATATTTTTAAAGATCCAAATGAAAGTACTTTTAGGTCAAACATTTAGTTTTCTAGTATTGAAATGAGTAACTTTTATGTTACAGTTTAATAACCAAACACAATACAGTTATTTATACTTTTCTTATCATGTTATCCAATTAGGATTTAACTCTGAACTCTAAAAATGTATTGAGAAACTTACAATACAATTTGAGATTTGAATGAAATGCAAACACATCAAAAATGTAGTTAACTTGACCAGTAGTTGTTCTTCCCACTCCCCCTACACATAGAAAGAGAGATGGATCAATTCTGATTTTTAGTCTTTGACCTGTAAATGGAAACGTTTCTCTTTTTTTCTTTTCTCTTGTGGCGGCGGTTTGTTTTTAGTCCTCCGACTAGTCTGAAATCGGCCACGATGACAACTCGAACAAACCTGAAACAATTGCTGCAAATGCAGCAGTTCCATGAGATGGAACGGAAAGAACAAACGAAAGGTAGTGGAATGTCCACGAGTCCCATCGGAGGAGGAGGAGGAGGAGGCCCACCATCATCGTCATCAGTAACAGGAGGAGGAGGAGGAGGAGGAACGACTGGATGCAACAACGGCGGCGGTGGACATTTCGCCACTTCGACTTCGGTCTCTGTTCCGATGCAACCTATATTGCCGTCTCGAATGGAAGTGCCGAGTGAAGTACTCAAAGTAAATGCCAAAAAACCCCCCATGTTTGTTATTTCGTTTAATGCTTCTTAATTTATAACAATTTTATTTCGTTGTTTAATTTGTTCATTTAGGTTCATTCTCAACTGGAGAATCCAACACGTTATCACGTTCAAGAGAACAGGAAGAGACAAGTTCAAGAGTACCTTAGTACGACTCAGGGTAACGCTCGCTCCATCCTGGCTCAGTCCGTTCCAGTTGGCGCTGCGGCAATGGGTGCTGTGGGTGGAGCACCCGGAACTTCCGCTCCTTCCATGAGCAATAATAATGTGGCTTCTGCACCCATCACGACTGTCGCTCGGAGTCCGGATAGTCCAAATTCGGTGGTTCTCAGCAGTTCGGCAGCCACCAGCGTAACTTCTGAAGTAAGTTTTGTTCTTAAGTGGAATTTGTTTACCGTCTTTCAGGTGATAATCTAGAATCTCGATGGTAGCTGACTTTTTTTTTTAAAAAGAAATTCAATTGTTTTTTAATTTATAAGGGATCGTTGTTGGATAAATAGTATTTTGACGCGTTATTTCTTTAAATTTTCGCGTTTTTTTTTTAATGAACAGCCATAACATTTCAGCGTGCAACTCTTCAAGTTTCTTAAGTTTTGAAAGTTGCATTTAAAAGATGAACAATTATTTGCATGTGTGCTTACATCTTATCACCGTTTGTTGGTTTAGTTGCGTATGTGTGCGCGGTTAATGCACAATGAATAATTGCAATTATGCAATTTTTTGAAGAAGGTTTTAAGTAAAAAAAAGCCATGTTAAAATTGACTCTTTGATTTGAAATCGATGTTTTCTTGGGTTTTTGTGTGCTGTGTGTGTGTGGAGTGGGCGTCACCGCAAACAAGTCATAGTTTCTTCCATTTATGTTTCTCATTGGTTCTCATTGAACATGAGATCAAAGTTCATCAGTTTTATCTCATTCTTTTTAACTGAACTTTTTCATTTCATTCCAATGAACTTGGTACCACCATTCTTCTTTATTGCAAGGAGTTCAGACAGACAGCTCTCTTCATTAGGAGAACATTTTTGAAAATTTCCAATTTTCTTCATTATCAATTGTTTTTCGAGGAAATTATTTTAAAAAAAAATTAGGTGTTTTTTTTTTCTGGTATCATTTAAAGTGCAACGCAATCTTAGTATTTATGCATTTGTGGCGAATCTGAAGGGGGCGATGATAATAGTTATTGATATGCCAGTACAGCAGCAACAACAGCAGCAACAGTCCCATAATGCACAGGTAAACAGCATTTGTTAATTCGATTCATTCACAACCTCTGAATTTCTGCGTCAATTTTTCTGGAACTCAAGGTTGAATTAACAGTTTTGACTTTCGGTGTTCTTGAACTTCTATGATTGAAAGTCCACTTATTAGACAAAATAACATTCCACAGTAAATGAAAAACAAACAAAAAAAACATTTTATGTCCACTACTTTGAACCTCCTTTTTGGTAAGAATAGGTGGTCCTGTCACTGATGAACTGTGATCCACTGAATGTCCTGCTCTTCGGAAGTAATTTTTTGGTGGAAGTTGAATGGTGGTTTGTTTGTAACTAGAAGAGTAGGGAAATAACGTAAAAGTGTAAATGTCATAAAGGTGTTTCTTTTAAAATGAACATTTTATGGAAGTTTGTGAATTGTTTAAAATCGATTGTTTTGTTAAATCACGACAAAGGTTTATGAAAAACTTTGAAAATTGGCATTTTTGAAACTTGTCAAAGAAAACGTTTTGAATATTTGTCATTCCTTTCCTTTTCTAGTTTCTAATTTTACCTCCTAATTTCATTAGATTATAAAATTTGAACTGAAATCCGGACTGAGAACGGATGTAAATGTATCTGACTGATTTTTGGGGGGGGATGCTCACTGCTAAAGGAAGGCAGTTTTGGGGTGGGTGGGTCACAGTGACGTCATTCGTATGCACAGAACACTGATTTTTTTGTGTGGTTTCAAACAGAAGAGTCAATATTCGATTAGGAATTGTTTAAGAAAATATTTTCAGTTTTCTTTTTTTTTCTGATTTGTGTCGTGAGTACACAAACAAAACTGATGACGATTTTGGGGACTTGATTTATCTATTGACGTCAAATGTCTCCTTAGATTACTGATCTTTTTTCCCCCCCATGTTAACAAACTTAACTATATAGTTTGACCCATTGGATAAACATGAGAAGATAGACAAACATTGGGACACAAACGACCTTCCCTACCTAATAAATAGGCTGCTACTGACACTTGCGGTTGTCAAGCGATTTTCAATGTAAGTGAAAATCAACTCACAAAAAGGGGCTTGCAGATATTGTAAGCAAGAGACATCTGTTACCGTACTTCTTTTTTTTTTAAATAATAATGTTCGTGACATTATATTTGAACAGGGTTTTTATTTTTATTATTATTCTTCTTCTGTTTTATGTCATTGCCTCCTTTAAATTATCTCTAAGGTTAGAACTCAAAATGAAAAATATGACTTTTGAAAGTCAAAAAAGTTATTGTTTTTTGATCGGTTCCAAATGAAAACCATTTGCGAATTACTTTCTGCAGCCTCTCTAACTAACATCAGTTATGATTTTTGTATTTGACAAGAAACACTTGGATTTTTTTTTTACGATGACGACAATGACGGTGTCCAGTTCGCTCTTTCCTGGAACTAACTGACTTTTATAACAAAGGCTCCGATTGCTTCATGTTGAAGAAAAAACAACTAAGCCTGAATCAAAGTTATGTGATGTTCAAAAATAGAAAACCCGAAGTGTTTCTTAATTATTGTGTTGCAAATAAGACCACACTCAGAATCATTGTCCTTGATATGTATATATGTGTAACTCCGCATTATCATATTTATAGAGTTATTTTTTTATCGATGTTTTTTTGTTGTTAAATGGTACTTTGAATTCACGTACAGAATTGAAAATATCTTCCGTGCGAAATAATGACGTCTTTACGAAACCCAAATTACGTAGAAAGTACAAAATTTATGATGACAACAGAGTATGTCGCTTGAGAAAGTAAATCTGTTTTCGTCTGTAAACGAACACTTTTGTTCTTTTATACTATTCCACTTTTATTGAATTATGTAACGAATGTCGCATAATTATTATAGATTTATGTTGTAATCGGTCATTAACACGTTTTGTCTATCCGAGATTAATATAGTGTTTATGAATTACTGAACTTAATGATCAGAGAGAGAGAGAAGGTCGTAACTATGTGAATGATTACAATTATATTTGTATTGAGATGCGTCGTCCTCTATAAAAATCAAGGGCTTACATAACTTACTTGCTGTGGTTTTTTTAAAAATACATTAAGCTCTGTATAATCCGTTTTAAATGAACTTTATTCGTCTTGCTGTTTTACTTGCGGAGGAGAATATCTTCAGGTTACATAAGGTTGTTTTCGGGTTCTTTAAAGATGTTTTTATATATGAACAGCTGGTTTTCGAGCTCTCACGTTATTTTATCTTTCAGAAGAGCAACACCATAAGGAGAAATTAAGTTTTTTTAGAAACTAGAACGGTGGTTTAATCTCTTAATAGTATTTTCATGTTGATATCTTTCGAAATAGACAGAAACTTGATATTATCTGCTTAAAGTTGAGTCTTTTTCAAACTGACATAAAACGCTTATTTTAAAATATAATTGGCAGGAAAATATCGTCTTAAAAGTGATCGAGCTGCCCATCTAGTTTCTAAAAAAAAACTTTCAATTTCTGAAGATGTTTTATGATCAGCTGGTTTTCGAACTCTTCATTATTCTGCATTTTAGAAGAAATGTTAAGGAGAAAGTGAAAGTATGTTAGAAACTAGATGGGTAGCCTAGATCTTTCATGTTGATGTAATTCCCAAAATTTCTTAAAAGACAAATTAAAAAAATATTGTCTGCTTAAAAGTTGGGTTATTTACAAAAATTGACATTTCTAAGATGAAAGTGCCAAGGTTCTGGTTTCTAAAATGCTTTCAGATTATTTATCTTTGAAGATCTTTTACACTTTAAAACCAGCTTAATGATTGTTGAATTTGAATGGCGAGATTCTTTTTTTTTTTAGTACTTTTCTCTTATTATTTTGTTTATTTCGTTTTAGGCTGATGTCATTGAAAGCATTATGCAATTGGAGTCTAGCATGGACACGGATCATGCGACTTATTTGCCTCAACAGTTGACGGTAAAACATAAGAACTTAGCTGCAACTTTTTCCATTGTTCTTCTTGTATCTTCATATATTGTATTAACTTTCAACGTAGCTTCCGGCAACGGCTAATTTTTTGGATGTCCTGAAGATGTCTTCTGCGAAATCATGTCCTCCCGATGTTCCTGTAACGAATCTCGACGGATTGCACTTGACTAACGTTCAGTTGCATGCGATTGCGAAAGATCGTCAGAAAAAGGACAACCACAACATGAGTAAATGATCAGACAGCAGAAAAATCTTTCTGTACTTTTTTGGAGAACGCTTACGATACGAAACCGCCTTTTGATGTTATTTCAGTTGAAAGACGGAGAAGGTTCAACATAAATGATCGCATTAAGGAACTGGGGACGCTTTTGCCGAGAAGCAATGATCCGTAAGAATAATTTTCTTTTATGTGAATATTTGGGATCTGTTCCGACATACTTCACTACTTTAGAGGGTTGACGTTAGATGACGTTGAAACAATTAATGATTTTTTTTTAAAATTTGACTGCAGTCTTGTTTGGTCTTTTTTTACTGAACAAATTTTATTTAAATCAGAAAAGATAAATCTTCTGCAATTATTTGAAGTCATTTTCAATTTCATTTTGAAATTTCTTTTCCTCATGTTAATTTCCATTGACAAAACTTCAATCTGACTGAACGCATTAATGAAAAGGTCTAAAATTCCAAAATCATTTTCATTAAATAGTAACAATCCATATATATATATCGCAAAAAATGAAAGTCCTTGACTTGAATTAAGTACTTGACTTTCATGGATTCGACTTATTCGGTTGCGGTATTTTCTTTTTACAATAGCAACAACGACACGTATCAATTGGCGCTTTAATAATAGGCGCCTACTTAATGGCATTCAACTTACGCCAGCTTTTCAGCTTAGTTGAAACCTCCGTACATAACGAATTAACCACGCAAGTTGAGGGACTTACTGTATCTTGAGAAATGAATTTCTTATGCCATTTTTAAAAGGCAGTGTCCACTTTCTGGTTTTCAGATTTGAAAACTCTTATCATTTTAAAACAGACAATAAAATGGTTATTTTGAAAGATGTCGTCATACGTTTGTTTACTCTTCTAGTTTCAAACGAGTCTCGAAAGTGTTTCGTAACTTGTTTCAAACTGGAATTATAAACGTTTTTTTTTTTTTGCTGCATCCCCGCTTACATTAAGAAACCCTGTCTTTTTTTTGCTTTTGTGAAGATATTACGACATGATCCGAATCGATCGTCAAAACAAAGGAACTATTTTGAAAGCAACTGTTGATTATGTAAAACAAATGAGAAAAGAATTGGATAGAGTCAAGATGGAACTTGGTGAAAAAGATCAGGAAAATCGAAAACTAAGATTACAGAATGTGGTTTGTTGTTTTATTTCTTGCTGTTTTTGAACCTGCATTAATTAACTATTGCATTACGTTTCCTTTTAGCAATTGGTTGCAATGCATTCGCACTCAAGCGGCAGCAGTGGTGTTGAAGTCAGTTGGCCGGAATCTGTGACCGGTTTATCGAACGCTTTTACTACGAAACAGGAGTTGAGGATAAAGGAAGAACCGTTGGATTCTTCGGTCGATCATTTTCATCAGCAGGTGTCGCCTTTCGACGACCTGATGGACGAGGACGAACCGGTTCACGGTGATCCTTTGCTTTCGTCGTCCATGCTCGGTAATACCCTCTAATTTTATGTCGATACGTTCGAATCCTGTCGTCTGTGGTTTATTTTTGTATCTTATATTATCACCATCATCCGATTCGAGATACACAGCTGAACGGTTTTAATTGGCTTTCATAAAGCTTCTTGATGCAATTTCTGATGGCAATTTATTGCTGCTATAAAAATTGATAATTTTGTTAATGAAATTCAACTTCTGAGTAATTTTTGTTTGGAAAAATCTTAATTTTTCTTTTTTAATCTATCGAAATCCGTAAAGTTATATTTAATAATTTTAAAATAATTAATAAATGTACTTTACGAAAGTTAATAAACAGAAAAATTAATATTTTGTTTTTAATTATACGGTTGAAAAAATTATAATTTTTGTTAATTGGATGAGTGAACAAAGTGAGCGGTGTTTGTTCTCTTTTTACTTGCATAAAAAAATTTAAGAATTTGGGAATGTGTTTGGCTATTATAATGAAGCCAAAAGAATAATAATGATGGTATTTTTTAAGTGGAAGATGCGGCGGAAATATTTTTGTAATATATTGTACAGTTTTATGATCAACAAGTATGAGGAGGAGGAGGAGGAGGAGGAGGTCGAAGCCGAGAAATTAGTATATATTATATATTTAATGTTTTGTTAGTGTTACAACGTGGAAATTAGATCAAGAGCTTAAGGCCGGCTTCACGCGCAACACTTTGTGGCGCTAC
This sequence comes from Brachycybe producta, assembly GCA_036925085.1. Classification (NCBI taxonomy): domain Eukaryota; kingdom Metazoa; phylum Arthropoda; class Diplopoda; order Playtdesmida; family Andrognathidae; genus Brachycybe; species Brachycybe producta. The sequence continues at coordinate 1,080,692 of JAUPFP010000042.1, read as the reverse complement.
TCTGTGGTTGTCGTTGCTTCCTTCACACAGACTGCTAAGTAACCCGTGTGAAGGAAGCCGTATAAAATCATGGTTTGCTAAATAGGCGGTGGTTGCCGCTTGTGGCAGGACTCAACCGCTGTGGTGCAAAAAAAAGGAAAAGAAAAGGTGGCTTGTGTGAGCAGCTCCTATTTAATCATTGGTCTGCTAAAAACGACCACTTTTTGTGGTGCCACAAAAGCTGAAGCTGGCCTACGGTTACTCTTTACTAAAGTGCCACTGGAGTGTGGTGAACTATCGAGTTTATTACTGAAATACCGAAGAAATAATGCTGTCTAGTTACCACTTGCAAAAACCGTAAGTGCGCTTTCAGGTGATTATAAAAATATAAAGTTTGTACTGACGCTTTTAAGTGTATTGCGACTGATTATGTATTTGTAACATTGGCGTTTATAGGTGCACGGGTTTCAAAGTACCCAAGTTGATTATGTCGATGAGTCTTACACTGCTGCCAACGTTACAGAAAATTTGTGATGTTAAAGTTAATGACCTCTGCATGAATGAACTTCGAATTACCTTGCGGATAGAGGTGTTTTTTCTTCTTCTATACTTGTGGTCGAACCATTATGGATGACCATTAATGTCAAAACGGCCCAATTATAGATAAGCTTATCCATAATTGATATTAATTACATATTAATTGGTTTTAATTATGGATATTCACAATTCAGTTGTATATATACATTTATATTCAAAACTGAATTGAGGTAACCCATAATTGAATAATTATAGATATCTTAATTGAAATATGGACAGACAAAAATAAGTGGCTAGTTGAATAGTTCGACCACAATATGTCATCAATTAGTTGTGACATTTTCAGCACAGTGAGAAACATATGCATAACCTTAGCATTGTTTGAAACTAGAAAGATGAAGGAATTATGGAGTCTCCGTAATTTCATGTTTGTCTTTGAAAATAAAACGTTTATTTTCAAGGATGTTTTTATAAATATTTAATATGGATTGGTCCGTTTTTTTCCGCGTCTTAGTTTTGCAACCTTTTCTCATGTGTGCCGCCGACTCACTTAGCGCAGTGGAAGCCATAATGTGTGGCCCTCTTAAGTTGAATTACGAAGAAGGCAAATCAAACTGTGGTTTGAAATGTATATAACTTTTTTTAAAAAGTTGGATACACAAAGTTGGTACAAAATGTCACTTCCAATGGAGTTAGTTTGATTTGTATTGTTACAAATGCTATGGATTTTAAACTAAATTAATGTTAACGGGCAATTGAAAGATTCACATTTGGTTCTACACCAAACACGAATGGAAAACAAATTTTGAGAAAAGATAACTTTTTCTGTAGGCAGACTACATTAAGAAAAGTTTTCATTTATCTCAATTTTTATCAGTTTTTTAAACAATGGTTTGTTTTAAACATCGTTAGAAACGTTGCAAGTGATTCATACATATTATTTAACAGTCTTAAGAATATCATCGAATGAAAACTAAAATCTATTTAAATATGCCACAACTTGACTCTAATGGCTAATTTTCCTATATCGAAATATACTTTTGAGTTTTATTTTGCATATAAATAAGAGTAGTTAACGCCGCCATTTTTAGACGAAGTTCACGAGAAATTTTCGCAACATTTCATTTCTTTTTTAAAATATAAGTTCACAAGTTCAAGTTTTGATTTAATGTTATTTTACTTTTTATGTTTTTGATAAAATAATGAGTGAATAATTATTCATAGATTGATTTCAATCTTAAAGTACAATGTTGTTATTTTATGTTTAATAAATGTGATATTTGTAGATTTACATACAAAACGTTTGTATTTTTGTATGCAAATCAATTATGTTCATCATAGAATTAAAATGAATTTTAATCGTTTTGAAAACAGCAACAGTTAATTGGATTCTTTTGAATCCAACATTAAAGTGTTTTTCTCTTTTTGGTTGGTTTTTTTATTTGCAGTTTGTTCAGATCGAAATGCGATTTTAAATGCGAAAAATGATGGAAATCCAATGACAGATGTTTCAAGGTGAGATAGATGTATTCTTTATTAGCAAATATTTTTAACATAAAACAATGAACATTTTAAAAAACTAAAAAGAAAAACCGTGAGACTTTACAAATTACCGCCGAGAACTAGTTTTTCTAAGTAGTCGTTGTATTCTGCATTGCGCTGTTTTTCGATCGAAAGCTGTCGATTAAGCTCACGATACTCTCGCTTAAGTTCTTTCTCTCTAGGAAGTTGTGCAAATGGATCTGAAAATCGCAAGTGGAGTTTGAGCGTAAACCTCTTCCCCCCCCCCCCCACCCCCCTTAAAACATGTTCAGTTTCAACTTAACATTACCTTCTGTTACTTTACGTTTAAGCAACTTTTCTCGTCGGTCGGACGTTTCTTGCCTTGTTTTTAATGTTGGAGATAGTATGGCGGATGCATCAAATTGGCTACGACAATCATCTAAATAAAAAGAAAGATAAAAGTTGAGATATCAGAAGACGTCAATGACAGAAAAGAGTTGCCTTTATCGCTCATGTCGCAGATAAATGTTTCCCATTGTTTTGATGTCGTAAACCTCTGTACCAGTTTTGGGTTGTATGCTACTGTGATGGTCGTGTCATTCACTTGAAGCATATAATGAATAAAAATGTGAATGAGATCTGACCAAGGAATTAAGTCGGACACGTTATCGTAGCATTGCAGATTATTGAGAGTCCGATCGAGAAGCTTCTGTGTTCTAAGAGAACACAAAACAATATTAGTGGCTGTTTTATGTCAAAGGAAACGCTTTCACTTAAGCTAGTTTTAAGGTGGTAAATGTACCTCAAATTCTAGTTATTCTGTCTTTTAGAAGCAGAAGTGTTATAGAAACTAGAATGGTAGCTCAATCATTTAAGACGTGAATATATTTTAAAATAAGCTCTTTTTTGTCAGTTTGAAAAAGACATAGCTTTAAACAAACGATTTTTGTTAATTTTTTTTGTCTAAGTCTATAAAAGAAACATGAAAATACTATTTTAAGTGATTGGGCCACCGTTCTAGTTTATAAAAAAAAACACTTTAAATTTCTGTTGAACCGGCAAGGAGAATAACCAGAGTTCGAAAATCAGCTTTTCATAAAACAACTTACTTTGAGACCAACAGTATTTTTGATCCATATGAAGTATCTTTTGGAGCGTGATAAACCAACGAGTCAATGTATTCCCATACTAATCTTTTTATCTGTTTATCACTTTTACAGTTTGTGACTTGTTCACGAAAAAGAGGAAGACGATGAGATAACACAGAAGAAGCAACCTTGGAAAGACGTTCTTTCGAATTCCAATCAGAATCCAGGAATCCTAAAATTGAACAAAAAAAAATCCCGTCTTACAATTAAGTTGTTTGTGCGAAGTTAATCTTTTCACACTCACGCCAGTCGCAGACGTTCGGAAACTCTGTTGGCGGCCACGAAACGTCTTTTAGTTCCGGTGATGATACAATTCTTGCTGCCTGTTCTAGAACGTGGTTGTACTCTCCGATCAGTGCATGCAACGGCTTTGAAAACAAAATAACAAAAGGAATGAAACGAAAGAAATAATGGAACTTTTGACTTATGATCCCCTTTTTACAGGATGTAATTGCAGAGAACTTGAACCACTCCTTCTGATCATTCGATAGGCAGCTGGAGAGAATTGTTTCGTGATACACTTGTCGACAAATGTACCGAGATCTTCGACAATCAAATCGGGAGGCTGCGGACAACTGCGTGCAAGCCAATACATGCCGCCGTTGAGACGGATGGTAGACGACGGTTCGACCGCGTTGCGATCGATTTCGACGATATTAAACACCGAGATAAGCTTGTGATAAGTGAGGCCTGAAAGACGCAAACCAGCTTCAACCTCTCCACTCTTCGTTTGCCAAGGACATAGAATGAGAAGGGGGATGGAAGGCTGCGATGGTTTGCTGTGTAAAAGGTTGGCAAGTCTTTTGTATTCTTCATTCCAGTGAACCTAAAAATGTATTCAGAAGACAATGATTATTGACTGAATTAAATCCCAATTTAAGATGTTTTATGAACAGCAGCTGATTTTTAAATTCTGCATTTCAAAACAGGAGAAATTAAAAAATGTGTACATGTAGTTTGAAAGAGAACAACATGAAAATATGCTTAAGTGTTTCAGCTACCCTTCTAGTTTTTAAAACACCAGTTTTTCTTAATTTTTCACCTGAACGACAGAATAATCAGAGTTCGAAAATCAGCTGTTCAATAAGCAGAGTTCGAGGGGCGTTTACATCTTTAAATAATTAAAAAGCGGTAATTTTTGTTAGGGATCACAAAGAAATAAGGAACACCATACCTCGATACTGGAACGAGTAGCTTGAAAAGGAGGAGGATGTTGCAAAAGCATTATGATACCGTTCGTACCAATCAGTTCACTGTTTCTTGTGAGCGACTCCATTTGCATTAAGGTGTCGAAAAAGCCATAAAATGCCTTTACGCATACAACTGTGGAGTTGTTACAAGTCTTCATATTCCATGTCTCCACCTGCATCAAAATAAGACATTTGTAATTAGACCACAAAACGGAAAGCTCTTAACAGTGTATGTATGTACGCCAGGCAAAGAACATTGCGACAATTGATTGTCGACATCATCCTTTAGCTTCGCCTTCACGAATCTATTGAGCACGTCGTTTTGAACATCGGCTACCATCGACACCGCCACTTTCCAGTGTTTGTTTCCATTGGTAAGACTTTTTCTAGCGATTTGTAGCACGTCCAAAGGTTTCTCTTTAATGCTATCTTGAAGAAGGCTACAATGGGCACTAACGTCTTAATTTGCACACACATACAAAAAAGTATAATTAAAAATGCAAATAGATTAAAATCGGAATAAATGTCATGTGTATACTAAGAAGGCTGTTGATTTGGCGTTGATTGTTTGCAATCTGGATCGGAGATATTAGACCAGACGTTCTCGAACCAACCCATGGTTCCGTGAAACTTTTGCTATGCCCGCCAAGGTTCGTGCTCGGAAATGCTTCCCTCGTATGTTTCATGCGCCTGCGTTTCGCAACTATGTTTTGCCACTTGCGGAAGAAGACATACGCTCGTCGTTCCGACAACTTTTGCGACAATCGGCCCAATATTATCATCCTAAAATCAAATAATAACATTATTATTACTAAGATGTTTCATGAACAGCTGATTTTCAAACTCAGTATTCTGCATTTCAGGAACAACATTGCAGAGAAACTGAAATTTTTTTTAGAAACTAAACTAGCTGAATCACTCAATTGTATTTTCATATTGATATTTTTAAAAAAAAGAAGATAAAAATTAATTAACATCATTTGCTTAAAATTCGATCATTTTTTTAAAGTGACAAAAAAAGCTTATTTTAAAATGTTAACATGAAAACACTATTTTAAGTGATTGAGCTACCTTTCTAGTTTCTAAAGAACTTTAAACTTTGTCTTAATTTTGCTCCTGAAAGACATTATTACAACTTCAAAAGTATTGACAGAAAAAACAGTGCCCTCCATTTTTAATTTTGTTGTAACTTGCCTACGTTCTCTTTCTTCGTTGTAGACTTGCTCACAAACGACAGCAACGAACTCCCAAGTCCAATCAACTAAATATCTATTCGATACGCTATCACTGCACCGCTGCATACGAAGATGTCTTTCGTTAGCAAGTTCAGAGGAAAAAATAGCTCGAACCATTTCTTCGATCGATTCGCCGACGACTTCGTCAACAATACTCTCGGTCCTCGATTCCGTGTGTACGTCAGCGACATATTTTGCATGTATTCTTCGTTCTTGTTCCGCTTCTTCTTTCTGCTTTCGTAATCTAAGTACTTCCAATTTAGATTCGTTCAATGAGCTCACAGCCACGTCCCTTAATTAAGCATTGTTTAAATTAAAACAGGATGACTCAAACAGAAGTAAAAACAAAACTAGGGGTTGATGGATACAGACGTAAACCGATCATGTATCGTTGAAGCACTAAAACAAACCTTATCATTTCGGAAGTTACATTTATTAACAGCACAGCCCCCAATTCCATGGCAATGCCTTTGAATAGCTGAACAGCCGATGTGATGAATTGTCCAACGTTTCGAACTTCGTTTTTGACAACTTCGGAAAGAAGGTCCATTGCCGTGTCTTCGATGGCCTTGTCCAATTGAAACTCGAGAATACGGTCTTGTTGTTGTTCATTACCAACGTCTCTTTCCTTAACTTCACTGGTGATCGCAGACGATGGTTCTGTGATCGGTTGTCGTTGTTTAGGTAAGGAACTGGAAGAGTCGATACGATCATCGGCAGTAACGTCCTTCACGAGAAATCCCTGCGAATCGAAACTGTCGTGTGCATCGTAGATGTCTACAGGATTCGGGGGAAGTGAGCCACCATTCACAACCTGCGAAAATTCAAAACAAAGTAATTAGTTTATCGGAGTTACCAATAGACTTAGCTAAAAAAAAAAAAAATAACCTCTCCGACTGAACATATTCTTTTGCTTTCAATTAGGTTATGAGCTCGCCGAACGGGAACTGGATTAGCAGGATAAGCAAACCCAGTTTTATCTAAAATGATGGTCGAATTAAAAATTTGACTGAATTCGACTGAGATGCCATGATAGTCAAGAAATTCTCTCGTCTCATTGACATCCTCAAAAGCTAACATTTCTGTAAACTTCGCCATTGGGAACTAGAAAAGAAAAAGTCAGAACAATTTAATAATTTCAATTTTTTATCGGTGGGTCTCATATTTCGTTCTTTTTATTATTTAGACGAGTCAGGGCTGTAACTATATTGAGTTTTACTGGTCCTTTAGACCGGGCCCTTTATGCTTTTTTACTGCACACAGTTGCATTTTTAAATAAAGGCTAAGTGATACTTTACAGAGTTGTTTATCTTCGTATGCACGGCAGCATGAATGCAAAGAAAGGGGTGATACTAATGGGTTTCTTAGAATCTTGAAGATCTGGCACTTGGCTCGAGATTCCAGGTTTTGTCTTCCACAGAAATTCCGCGTTAACCCTGTTTGTCGTCATTCTTTTCTTAAAAAATCTTTTCTAGATTCAAATGTGGTAGACACAATTCTGTCGATTTCTACAAAATTATCAAATTAGTCGTACACCAATACGGAACCAAAGTTATGATTTTTATAAAATAAAATGAAACTTTAAGTAAATTTTACTGAAATTTATGAGATATTTCAATAGAACGAAATATAAGACTTTCTTTTAAAATTTCTTTTTACGAATCAGCCAACTGAAAAACGATTCCATACTTGGCCAGAATGATTTGGAGGACAATATGCCTTGAGTATCACTTTTATCGCTCTCGTTCGAACTTGAGTAAAATAACGCTGAAGAACACAAGCGCAAAGGTAGGTCGCCCTTCGCACCTGTTTGAAGAACGCAACGTAGTTGTTGCTATTTATGGCCGAGAAGACGGTCAGAGCAAACTTGACAGCTTCTGACTGACGTATTTCATGACGGAAACACTGTGCCTCACGTAAAGTGTCTCCTTCGTTGAGATTGAGCAAAATATCGTATGCTCTAAATTCGGCTTCGTTAGGGCAACACACTCCTTTAGCCTCGAGGTCTGCATAGAAATGCTTAAGAGTTTGGAGACATTTCGTCAAGTTTTCATTGTTTATCTTTTGATCGAAGGCGCTCATGTCTTCTTCGCATAAGCGTTCGGCACAGTGAATATGAAATCGAGCGCACTTCTCGACGAGCATCACACTCGTCAGATCACAGAGATGCTGCTGCGTTATATCCTGAATGTTAAAAAAAATTCATGACTTGAAAGAATTCTGAATGTTGTATTAATGATTGTTACCTTTCTAATTGCTCGCGTACGATTCCAGACAAAGTCGTACCACTCGGCCGCACTACCGCCACCCTTGGACGTCTCCAGAACATCGAGAATGTTGCAGATTATGTAATCCATCGTTCTGGCAAGGACGTGCGGTGGTCGAAGTTCGTGAGGAAGTGGTTCCTCTTGATCGGCCGACGATCGACTGTATTCTTTAACTGCTCTTCTGTGATTGACCATCGGGTTTTCACCGGTCTTAAGTATAACAATAAAGTCAGCAATGTGTTTGAACTTAAGAACGCCAAATTGAAGCAACGATTAAGAAAATTGCAATCTAGAAGAGTAAATTTGCATTTTTCCTTTTACTCATCTAGTCAGTGGTGCGTCTGCATCTATGGTGGCCCCAAAAAGCTTTGGACGGTTGGGGACCAATTGGTGTTTTGACATTTTCTTAAATTAAATTCATATGAAAATTAAAAATAATTACGTCAATTTTTTTCATTTGTTGCATAAAATTATCCATTACGAGAATTCCAAATAAATTAGTAATTGCGGAAACTATTTCACATTAAATTTATGTATATACTTGAGTAAAGTTTTAGGGGCCACTGAAACTTTGGGAGCCCTGAGCAAAAATCACCACTGCTTTCAGTATGAAATAAACCTAAAAATCTTTTTAAAAGTTGCTTCAAAAAGCTTTCTGCTGTTTTTTTTTTCCTGCATCATATCCAGAAAATGAAAAAAATACAATGGTTTGCATAATTTTTAAAGTAACCTTTTCGTTTCCTGTGACTACTTCGTAAGGATGGAGTTGTCCTCTTTCTTCGCGCATGTAACGTTCTTTCTCGGGACACATATCGGGACACGTTCCAACCAATGCTTTTGCATTTGCCAAATCGGAAGGTTTCTTTGACTCTGCAATTAAAATGACATTGTTAAAACAAATACAAAGATATATTTCTATCAAAAAAAGTGACACTACTTTGTCGCAATGACTTGTCTCTGGCAACAAGTGTCTGAAACTTTTCTGCTGAAGTGAACGACTGTTTATGCAGTAATCCAGCAGTTAGATCTTGAAATAGAAAAATAGCTAATTTCTCTAAACAATGAATTTTTAAAAAAAAAATTAAGTCTCAAAAGCGACAATTTTACCGTTTCCAGCCTCTGCAATCTGAGCAGAAACCTGTAACAACCTGGATTTTACTGGTTTTACGACTAAAGACGGAACTTCTACGTTTTTTGGTCGTTCGAGGATTCTCGGAGCATTGACGATGTCACTTTGACCCATAGATTGAAGTTCGGCTTCGACGTCGTCGTCGAGCTCTTTCATATCTCGTCTCGGTGGTGATTTTGGCGAAACGTCGCGTGTTGCGACGTATGATTCTTTCCGCGTTCCAAAATCTTGAGACTTTGTTCCATGTCGTGTATTTCCAGCTACCATTCTTCCCCAAAAGATGAGAGCTTCTGGTTTACCGGACTGAAGAAGTGCTCCGTTTGTTTTGGCATTCTTTGCACCTGCCTAGAAAAACAACCAAAATATATGAAAAAAGGTAAAAATATAGAAATTTTGAAGAAGAATTTTAGTTTCATAAAGAAAGTATTAAAAATCTTACGTGATCCGAAAAGTAAATAGTCGCCATTTCTTTTTTCGGCAAACAATTAATTCGTCTAACGATTCCGTATTTTCCAAAATGTTGCATCAGAAATTGTTTGTTATTGATGTTCGACGGAACTTCTTTAACGACGATCGAAGTTAATCGTTCCATTTCTTCGGGAGAGAGACGAAAACTATCGCTCGTACTCCCTCTTCTCTCACTCGTACTCGTTCTTCTCTCTGTCGTACTCCCTTTTCGTTCCCTATTACTAGCTCTACTTTCTCTAGTACTCCCTCTTCTTTCGCTCGTCCTCCTCTGTCTCGGAACTGAAACGTAAACACGAAAAATAAAAACTGAGATTTGAACAAAATTCCAAGAACTTTAGACTCTAACCGATTTCACTCTTTGGTTTCACTTCCTTTGAAGACGTTCGAGGAGAAGAAACTCCTGCGACAGCCCTTGCAAAAATGTTGCCCGACTCGACGGTTCGTCTTATGACCGGTTTCTTTGGCGACTCCGATCTGTCTTTTGTTTCTAACTTTCTGTCCGTTTCCTTCGATGATGACACTGTTCTAAGATCTCTCGAAGGCGACAACTTTGTTTCTTCCTTCATTTGCTGTCGTTCTGCATCGCGATTTGCGACGTAAACGAATCTAGATCGATTGTCCGTTGCTGTCAATGTCCGAGGAATTGTTCCGAAGACATTTCCACCGGACGGTACGTTCGATCCGAATCTCTTCTCGTAAACTTTAGGGTCTTTATTCTGTGAGAACAAAGCTGTCTCGTACGAAGGCGGATTAGTTGAATTTGAATTATTAGATCTTTGAGAATGTGAGTGATAATTCGGAGGAGGAGGTGGAGCAGGTGGAGGAAGAGCCATTGCTCCTCCAGGAAACAACGGCGGCGGAGGAGGAGGCGACAAGAACATCGGTCTGTTGTCACTTGAACTGCTTCTGGAAGTGGTGTTGAAGCTGAAACGCGGCAACAAAGGTGGAGGTTGATTAGGAGGCGTTCCAAATGATCCTGTAATCCTCGGACTCGACCCGAAACCCATTTCTGGTCGTTGAAAACGATTCGTGTTTGAGTTGAATGAGTTAGGAGAGCCGAAAGAAAACGAAGACGTGCCAAAATTGACCCCGAATACTTCCTGTTGCTGTGTTTGTCTTTCTGGTCCAGGCCCTGGCCCACTTCCAAACGTGGATGGAACTCTGAAAGGAGATTGAAACGCATGCTGCTGCTGCTGCTGTTGTTGTTGTTCTCTCTGTTCATTTGTCATTTGAGCATTTCTTTGCAGTTGAAACGACGAATTAGAGTTTGGATTCGGGTTTCGTTGTCCACCACCACCTCCAAATGGATTGTTGTTGCCATACATGTTTTTTTTAAAAAATCGCTATTAAATGTGGAAATTGACAGTTTGAAACAGCAGAAACATAACGTAATCAAACGCGTGTTTCATTGAAAATGAAGATAAATTTATAAAGGTAAAGCAACTCCATGTTAGAAATAAAAATCACCAAAAGTGAGTGAAGAATCGTCTACTTTTTGAAGTTAGAAGGAAGACATCTTGCTTCAAATGTCATCCATTTTTTTTGTACGTTCATTGAATCGTATTTGTGACTGAAGCACTAAGTACAGTTGTGCCATCTAGTGGCCACACTCAGTTTTCACACTAAATACTCAATTGGAAAAGCTCTTAGTTGTGTTATCTCTGTATATTTATCTGGGTGGCGAATTTGTTTCCCAATTAGAACTTTCTAAATAAATTATTATTTTTATTTTAGAAACATTCATAAATTTAAAAGTAGTTTAAAATAAGAAAACGACACAAAAATGAATAACGCAGCGGCTGGTGGTGGCCGCTAAAAGTTATTTGATGTTTATGCTAATGTGCCGCCCTCTACTGTCAGTTTTGAGAAATGTTTTTTTTGTTGCTCTTTTTTTGCAGCTGTTTTATTCGTCTGAACTTATAAGGTGAATTTGCGAATTTCTAATCATAAATAACGTGTTTTATGTTTTAATTAAGTTAACATTTAAAGCTATAATGTAATTGCGTGTCGTCTGACCGTTTTTATGCATTGAATTCATTGAAAAATGATTATCGTTCATTACTCAGGTATGAAGTTCACTTGAGGTGAAACCTAACGTCAGAATGTTCATTTTTTTCTTTTTAGTCGGATGAATGTAAACGGTTGAAGCTCAATAAGAATGGAGCAATGATGTACAGAAGAAGAGTAAATAGTGTTGTTTTGAGAGATAGAGAATGCGTTCATCTTCGTCGAGATCAACGGTGAGTCCGAACTCTGCATCATCCTCTGTTTCCTCTTCATCGTCTTCGTCGAATGCAACTGTTACAACTGTGGCTACGAGTGGCCCTGTGACAACGACCGGTGGTAAAGAAGCAGCTTTCTTTTTCAATCCTTTCGGCGATCTCCTTCAAGCTTTTCAGTCGGCGATGACGTTCGGTCGAAAGAGTAGACCGAAAGAAAGTCCAATTCGTAAACGAACAGGTCCCAATACGATCACCAACTCGGATACGCTTCACTTTGAACACATTGAGTTGGCTCAGCTTAGTCGAATCGAACTGGATCCGACTCAGACTGGAATCGGACATAGTTTCTCTCCTACCCCTTTGCTCAATCCAACGTGGTGCGATCTATGTGGAGACGGAATTTGGAGTCTCTACCAGTCGAGAGACAGTCTCAAATGTCATAGTGAGTACTATTCAAACTAACTTAACACGTGACGTGAGTAGGTGGAATTGGTATTCAAAGTTAGAACTAGAAAACTAGAAAAAATGGAAGATCTCAGCTGATTTTCGAAATGTTGCTTATTTTGTCTTTCAGGAACAAAATTAAAAGAAATTAGAAAAGTGTTTTCATAACTTGAAGCATAACTCAATCACCTGAGGGTATTTTCATGTTGACATCTTTCAAAATAAACTTTTTATAAACAAAAATTAAAAAAATATCGTCTGCTAAGTCATTTTCAAACTGACATAAAAAGCTTATTTTGAAAAATATCAACATGAAAATGTCTTTAATTGATTCATCCAACCTTCTACTTTCTAACAAACTTTGAAGTTTCTCTTAATTTTGCACCTTAAGACAGAGAATAATTAAGAGTTAGAGAGGCGTTTACACTTTAAAACTACCTTAATATGCTTTAAAGTGTTTCATTACGTCATATTTTAAAATCATTTTTTTATGGCAACAATCATCTAATTTTGCATCAAAATTGTGATAAAAACTTTCTTTTTAAAGATATCATCGTTAAACCTTAGACAATTAGTAGTAGAGTAATAGTCTAAGGTTAAACTACTTTTAGCATATTTTAGTTCATTTTTAGTTCATTTTTTAGTACAAATTTAGAACTTATTCCGTAATGCTGCTTTTAACAACGTTTACTTCCACGTTGTTTACACTGAGTTACACATATTTAGGCGATAATGCACAATTTCTAAGCATTTGTCAGGTAATTTTTGTGAATTATATACAATTGTGGCAAAACGTCCTATTTTGGTAGCCATTTTAAAGCCAGTTCTCCTTCTGTGTTTTATTAGCTAAATGATCAGCTTGTTTTCTTAGTTGGCCCATAGATGAAATCATTATAAGGTTGTTGTAGCAGACGACACGATTTATACGGCGCTCTTGTATAAGGAGTCCAACCCGTATCATTTTTTTATATTACGCAGTCTGCTTTTGTTTCTCCGCCCCTTTTCTATTTTGAAATCCAACTTGTGACCAATTACGAAACAGCTTGTTTATTTAGCGTCCTGTGATTGGTTTATCTGAAACGTATCTTTTACCTTGAGATTACTAGACACGTGTTTTTTTTTTATTTTGTTGTTTGCTTTTCGAAGACTGAGTTTTATTCTCTCTCTCTCTGCGGCTGGGCGTTTTTTTCTTCTAAACCTTAAGTTGTCCTTATTTTTTGTTTTTGTAATGATTCTTGCGAAATTACGTTTTGAATCGGAGTGTTGTGTTGGCAGCGTAATTACATAATAACTTAACAGTATAATAATTAACGTACATTATAGTCGATTGTTTCTTTTATATTCACTTATTGATTTGTGACGAAATCGCACGATATTTAACCCTGTGACCCCTCTCCCACCCCACCCGCTCTCTTGACTTTTGTTTCCGGGTTCAATTCGTCGAATTTTTAATTAATAATTGGCTTCAGCTGAGGTTTCAGCAAAAGCATTTATAGTGAATATTAATACCGTTTTTCTTATTTGCTTTTACGGTTGCTACGGAGTTAAGTTTTTTTTTTTTTTTGTTTTTCGCTATTGAAGCTGCTCATTAAGATGGTGACGTCAACGGGGAAACCACGTGAGGAATTTTTTTTTCGGTGGGATTTTTGATTGAGTTTCACGTGTTCTAGGTGTCTTTAATTCGCGTGTTTTTTTCTTTCGCTAACTGTTTTATACGTTTAGTCGTCGACTAAACGTCTGTTAGCTTGCAATGCTATGTTTATAAAAGTTTTTATTATGACATAATTTCGTTATATACTAAATACGGATGTTTATATTTTGATGTTTTGCTTATTTTTTTTTGTTGTTGTTCAAACAACCGGATGTGCATTTTTAGAAGATTTACTTTTAATATGATCTTAAGTAGGTGTTGTTCTTTTGTGACATTTAATTATTGATTGAGATTATCTCATGTTTATGTGGAACATCTGTCTCTTTTTTGGTTAAAAATATCTCATCTTAAAAATGGGAATTATGGAAAGTATTTCGATGAAGGACCCGATAGGAGGAGGTGGTGGAGTCTCGGGATCATCAAAAAGGAAACATCCTTCGAAAGAAAATCCAAATTATTTCTTTTATGACGTTTGTAAGAACAGTGTTGGAATTCTAACTGGTAACGAAACGATAGCGAAGAAGTTTCAGGCTGGAAGTGGATCAGTAGGAGGAAGAGGATCAGGTAGTAGTGGGGGTGGTGGACGTGGTCAAGTGACTGACCAAAGCCACAGACGTCACCTGAGCCTTCAAGGGGGATCACATTCTATGAGTGAACCATCATCCTCATTACCACCTCCTAGTACACTTTCTTATGACACTCGGACAGTTGTGACAACCACCACTTCGAATAGGTTGAATCAGCGGTGGTCAACTCCTAGATACGATAATCTGGTTACAAATAACAATAACGAAGATCTGATTCGATCACCTCCTCTTGCGCCACCTTATGAAGTTACTCTTGGTCGTAATCTGACGTTCCAGTCGCAGCAGCAGCAACAACAACCATCATCTCATCATTATAGGTTCGAAGCTGACAACGATGAAAGTGCGTGAATTTTTACTTGTGAAATGTTTCAAATGTTGCAATGTTTGTTGAAAGCAGAAAATAGATTTTTCTTAGGTTTTTGGGTGGAGAGAGCGAGTGCGGTGCATCTGTGACCTCATTTATGGGTTACTTTTTTGTTTTGTTTCGTTTTTCAGCCCCAGACGCTTTTAATTTAAACTTCTAAAGCTTGGTACAGACGCGGTCAATTATGGCTTCTCTTTCCTTTAATTAAAGGCTTTCTTTTTGAAATTTTACGTTGCCAGGAAATATTTTGTTTTTATCTTCGTAACTAATTGCTCATGTTCTAATCAGTATAAAACATTACGTTTTGAACGTCTTCTGTGTATATTCTCTCACACAGGATTGACAAGCCAGAATTGATCGTCTGTACCCCAGCTTAAAAAGAAGGCTGTAAAACAGTATATGTAGTTGCCACACAATAAGGTGATCCGTGTGACGTCTGAGGGGTTGACATAAAATTTATGATTGTGTCATTAAGTTTGATAGAAAATGGATGACAGCAAATGTTCTCAAAAGGGTTTTCTTTTAATTATTTTGTTATTACCCCTTTTTATTAATCGGACAAAATGACAAAAGTATAAAAAAAATTTCGTCAACCCCTCTGACGTCACAAGCTTCCTCTTACGTTGAAGCAAGTATAGGTGGTGTTTTATATGAAGCCGTATAATTAGAAAACAGGCAAATAAATGGGAACAGCTTGAATAGAACTTTGAATTCTTCTTGCGTTTCAGAAAAAAAGTATATTATGAAGAGGTTGAAAGTGTTTTCTAGAAACTAGAAGAGTCACTTAAAGTTTTTATGGTTGATATCTTTT
Source organism: Brachycybe producta (assembly GCA_036925085.1). Taxonomy (NCBI): domain Eukaryota; kingdom Metazoa; phylum Arthropoda; class Diplopoda; order Playtdesmida; family Andrognathidae; genus Brachycybe; species Brachycybe producta. Next base: position 1,065,157 of record JAUPFP010000042.1, on the reverse strand, counting down.
TAAAGATAACAATATTTGTTGCAATTTCAAATCTCCTGTTTCTGTTTTACCTTTCGTAAAGATAAACTTTAGGTGAATAGCCAGCCATAAGCATTTATTATAAAAAATAAGTTTATAAGTTTTATAAGTTTTTTTTTGTGAAGGTTTTCTTTAAGTTGTTTTGAAAACGCGGGAATATTCTAGTGACGTAAAATGTTTTGAGTAGTTTTCACTTTTTAAAGAATGTGTTGAAATCTGTGAATGTTTTATCAGCTAAGTGTCCGATAATTAATATGACAAATGGTAAACAAGAAGACATAATCTAGTCTTGATCTCTAAATAGAAAACGGGGCAACGTAACAAAGCAATTTATAGAGCTGAAAACAAAACTCATTTTTGAGTTTGAATCGAAGTTTAGGTTAGGATTGAAGGACGACGAAATAGGATAGAAAAAGTTAATGGATCTTTTTAATTTAGATTTAGAGCTCTTTTTTTGAACAACGTCGTCAGTCACTTTCAATAGAATTTCATTCGTAGTTGCCATTGTCAATTATGACTAATCTTTAAGTAGATTAAGACGTTTGGGTGATTAGCGAAATTGACCTAGATATTAGGGTCGTAGTATTCTTCTTAATGGTTTATAAGCCAATTAGGAATACTACCAAATGATCGTCTTCCTACTTACTTAACTCATCAAGAGTTAACTTTTTTTTTAGAAGAAGAAATTGAATATTTTATAAGTTTGAAAATAGACAACAACTGCATCAATTTTGTCGATTTTTGCTTCGAATTGATGCTTGTAATAAATCAAACTGCTATAAAACATTTAATTTTCTAGTTTTTAACGACGTTTGATTCCCCCCCCCCCCCCCCCAAATACAATTTTTTTTTTCATGGAATTTTCTAGTTTCTAACAAAATTTGAATTTTCTGTTTAAAAATCAATTTTGGTTATTTATTCTGATTATAATTAACATTTTAAGTTAATAACCTCGCGATTACAAGTTGACTTTTTAACGTTTTGGTCACGAACTTTGTGAGACATTTCAATTTAGTGTTTCTCTCGCTCTTTTTTATTTATTTATTTTTTTTTTTTGGAGTCTTTTGAGTTTTAATTAGATATAGTAATATATGTATTTTTTTAAACAAACTGGTTCATTGCTTTTTATTCTCAGGTGAGTTGATTGTTTAACTTCCACCTGTCTCCAGAGAAGTGGATAAGAGGGGAGGGGGAGGAAGAGGGGATTCAATTGAAGGGGGGGGGAAAGAAGTCAATAACATTAATGTATTGTGTGTCCGTGACTATCCATCCAGGCGTCCACCCACACCTGTACTTTTTTGTCCATTGAACTTTTCACAAGTTTCATTAAACCGAACACCATTTGGTTTTTGTTCTCTCTAGTCAAATTTCAAATTTTCACTGATGCCGTTATCAACAACAAAAATTGACTTGCCAGGGTTTTTATTTTGGCTATTCTTCTTCTTGTTGTTCAGTTTATTAACTTTTTGTCTTCTTGCAAAAAAAGCTTTTAGATAAAGCTCAACGAATAAACAGATTGTGGAATGAAAGTTATGAAACCAACTAAGTTCTATAACAACCTTGATTTGCAATCGATGTGTGGATGTTGTATAAGAAATCTTGATACACCCTGTACCGAAATAATATCGTTGCCAGAATTTTTTTAAAAAATGCACTTTAGAAAAAAATATTTTGGTTATAAGTTTATAACCAGCCGTGATGGACACTGATAAGAGGTTATAGGTGGACCAGGTGGTCGAGTCAAAGGGATCTGAAAAATGGAATTAAAGAAAGAAGCTTATGGTGTTTGAGAGAGAAAGACAGACAGACAGAGAGATATATATGAGAGAGAGTGAGAGACGAGAAAGGTGAATTCTGTATTAATAAATAGTTGCCAAGCAATAAATAGTTTATGAATTTATTTATGATCACGAAGACGTATTTTTTTTTTCTCTCTATCGATTATATAGATAGGAAACTATCTGAAATTTTTGGAAAATTCATTTTAAAATATATACTGGTATTATTTAAATAACGTGTAAACATGGCAACTTGAGTTCTGAATTCTAATCTGTCTGAATTAATATGTTACATAAAGACTTGAATTCATGATTCTATCTTCCGTAGTTAAAATTCGAAAACATAAAAATAGTTTTGTAATGGCAAAGGAATTACGATGTATTTAAGTTTATTTCTGTTCTACTATTCGACCGATTGCAAGGTTCATACCGGGTTCATACCGACCTGGAAAGTCGGGGATAGTCAGGGATATGAAAATGAGTCAGGGAAAATTGTGATTTTTTTTATCAAACAGTCATGGAAAGGCAAACATTTTTTTATTTTTTAATTTAACCTTTTATAAACTAATTTAATTTATTCTGTAAATTTCATGAACCATTTTTTTTTCAAAGTATAATTTAGTTTTTCAGGTTGTCAATAGGTGTTGCTCATTGTTTTTTTGTTTGATAAAAAATATAGTTGTATATTTTCCAAAAAAAATTCGCCTTAGTAATGAGGTTTAAAAATAAGGACTAAATTAGAATAATGTATGGTTATATTGAAGTTGAAATTGATCAGCGATATGAGACAGGAATGTTCAGGCAAATTGATTGTTTCATTTCGGTATGGAACCCTGGATTGATACATCAACATTGTGCGTTTCTGTGCACTTTTCGTGCGTTTAAACGTTCGTGATGCTTTGAGTGATTGCCTAATTTCAATTTTTTTCAGGGGCACGATGCTAATCTAATTTTTCGCTCGAAATCATTTTAATTTTTAATGCTTTCCTAGTCTGCAATTTGATTTCCACTTTGTGAATCTCTTGGAGAAATAAAAAGTTTGCTGAGAAATGGAGATTACTATTTTGTTTTTGACGTGGTTATAATTTAGTTATGATTGATTTGGGGGTTTTTTTTTCTTCTTTTAAATTTAACATTCACCTGCAATGCAGTAAAGTCATTTATATATTTATTTATACTGTATATACAGTATATGATGTAGACTGACTGACAAACTATGTTTTACTTTATTAGTAGGAGTAAATTAAAGGGCAATTGGGTGGGGGAAGGGGAGTTAGTTATTATTAGCAATTTGCGTGCGAAAGAGGTTCTCAACATGCGGCACTTTATAACAATGACACTTAATGCAAGGTGTCTCAAAAGTTCAAATATTGATTTTATTAACTATGACACACAAAAGAAATGCCTGTCTATTTGATATTCAGTGGGAATTGTAGTTAAAAGGATTGGTTTATTAAGTTCGTTTCATGATTTTCTCCGTATTCTCTCTCTCTCTCTCTCTTTCCAAAATTGCTTCATAATTATGCATTGAGAGACATTTTTATGAGTTTGGAAACTTTTCGAATGTAATATGTAACATGAATAATAGAGGGTAGTTGAAATTGCTTGGGCGTTTTTGGGCGTAGAATTTCACCCTTTTTTTATTACTCTTCAGTCTTTTTTTTTTTATTACAGAGCGCCGCCACCACCAACCTATTTTCATTTTTAGATATATTATCTTATAATAAGTTACTTTTCTGCAGGGTGGATTGTGATTTAAATTACTGATTTATATCGCAATTTAATACAAATATTTTTCTCTCTCGTTAAAATTAACTTGATTGAAATTGAAGATATGAAACAAGTGATTTAAATTACATATTGATTTTTTTTTTAAGAATATTTCTTAATTTTTTTAATAAATTTATTATAATGTGCTTGACGGATGAATAAAGTTTCAGGTGATAAAAGAACAATTTTATTAAATATATATAAAAAAATCCAATTTTTTAAATTTTCTAAACAAAAGTCGTGGTTTTTTTTTCTTATTCACTTTCGTTGTGCGCACACTTAAAAAGGGTTCGTTATCGCAATAATTTGACAGCATTGGAATAAAGTTACAAGTGTGAAACTTAAGTTTTGTGATATTTTGGCCAGTCTTAACGTCTTAAGGAATGTTGAAGCTGTTTAAAATTTTAGATATTATTATTATCTTAATGGTAGTTAACCGAGGAGAGCTGCTGCTTTAGAGATGATCTAATTTTGGCTTCTACTCGTTTTTTTCTTCCCATTTTTCTCGCGAAATTTCTTTCTTTGGGCTTTTTTGGCTCGAACTGTAGTAGGCCTAAAGAGCAATGGAATTTTAAATTTCTGTTGCCAGAAATTCGTTTTTTTTTTAAAACAAATACCCGTTTTTCTTCTAAAGTTTTAAATATTTAAACCGTTCGTTTTATTAATCCTTGTTCAAAAAAAAAACTTAACTCTTGAATTTGTATGCAAGAATATTTTACGCCTGAAATGCAATGAATTAGAGCGACTAAATTGTTAAGGCGGCGGTGAAACTTTTTCATTTTGTTGAAATAATTCGGCATGGTGCCGGGAAATAACGATGAGTTCGCCGCTTTTTTTTTCCAAACAACTTTTGAAAGAATTTCTGCTATTTTTGTGAAACTAAAAGAGAGAGAGAGAGAGAGAGAGAGAGAGAGAGAGAGAGAGAGAGAGAGAGAGAGAGAGAAAGCGAAGGTGCATTGATAATTTTCATGTTTATGATATACAGTGAAATCCGTTTAACACGAAAAATTGAATAACACGAACTATATGTTCAATTTGTTCCCTTAGTAGTTAGCATAGAAATTCTTTCAACATGAAATGATCTGCACTGTTTATGATTGTATTATTATTATTATTTTTACTAAATTTATTTAACGCGAAGAAATAGTCTAGTTTCTTCCATTTCGTGTTAAAAAGGTTTCCACTGTGTTTAAAATTAAAGGTTTTCTATTAGTTTTTGAAATTGTTGATTTTCGTTTTATCACGTAATTACAATTAGTACTCTGCAAGCAGCCAAATAGGCCTATGGCAGAGGGACATAAGAGTCCACATTCAGCATTAAGCATTGTCAAGCACATATACATGCACACATATATAAAAACAAAATGGCTATACAAATGTCGATCCCACAAAACAAAATTATCCCTGGCATTCACCACTTGTTCCTTAGGAAGAGAGTTCCACTGTCTTATAACTCTAGGAAAACAAAAGACCAATAATAGGTATCTGTCCTAGCAAAAATCTCCCGAATTTTCTTAGAGTGGTCAGCCCTGCTCATGTATGAATATCACTGGACTGTGATTAGGACAATCACCAGGTGTAATTTTTCATAAAATTTTGAAATTTCTTCTAAAATGAAAAAGAAAGAACAAAAACAAATAGCAATTTTCTTCTATTTACTTATTTAATAAAAGTGGTTTATCTGAAAATATTGTTAAAGGCGGTAAAATGGTGGATTTTTTTTATTATAATTAAATAATAGATAATAAAAGTTTAGATGGAAGAAAACTTTTATTAAAAGAGTTTATAACCTAGTGACAAGGTTGCTAAGCAAGGTGCAAAAAAAAAAAATGAATCCAGGTGTCTAAAATAAGAACGATCGTTAACCGGGGTTTTTCAAAACGGATTTGCATTTTTGGAAGGTGGAGGGGGAGAGAACGGGGGGGGGGGGGGGGTTCTTAGGGTCGTATTCTTAATGATTGCTAAGGCAAAGGTAGAGCTAAACGCTTCAACTTTTACGTTAAACTTAGTGACGTCGTATTCTTTTATGCTGAGCTCAAGAATTTTATTTAGGAAGTTTCATCAAAAAGTGGATGAGTTTAGCACGACCGTTATACAGTAATGCCGCGTTTATAGTCACTATATTTAGAGATCCCGTTCTTCCTGATCTATTTAAAATTGAATTACAAATGGAAGAGAACGTCATCGTAAAAACATGACTATAAACGCGACGTAAAAATCATAACTAACGTAAGAAAAACAAAATATTTAGGGGTTGTGTTCCTAGAAATTCCTATCTAAAGTCAATAATTATTATTCATTATTTGGTAACTGGGCAAAGTTATCAAACTTGCGAAAAGTTTTTCTTTTATTGTTATCCAGTTAGTTTAATACCAGGGTGGCTGATTTTTTTGATTTTTTTTTAAAAAATCAAATAAATCGATTTTTTTTATTTAAATCAGATTTTTTTTTATTTAAATCAGATTTTTTCGATTTTTTATGTGAAATATTAAATTTTATTATGATGATGATTGCAAAAATGAGTAATAATAATATTGTTAATTGTTAAGTTGTTAGTAAAATAATTGCAAAATAATAAAAAAAATGTTAATAAACATTCAAATTTGAAAATAATAAGTTTCAAGCACTTTTAATTTAACATTCTGAACATATAAACACCAGCTTTGCAGCTTTTTCAGTTCCCAAAGCAAATCAGTGCTTCAAGAGGTAAACTGGGTTAAGTCACTTTAAAAAAAAAACACGATTTTTTACATCTTCATAAGATGTAAAATTCGTGTTTTTAAACAGCTTGTCAAGCTCTATCAGGAGTAAACAGTGTTAAGTCCACGGTTTTACACATCGGCTGCTAGATGGTGGTATACCATGTTAAGTCCTATTCCTTCAATGAAAAGAAAAACTTTCAAACGACTCCACTGTAAAATTTAGGTTTCTTTGACTTAACACAGTTTACCTCTGAGGCTCTTAAATAGATTACTATTACTATTTATATGTATCTTTAATATGATTTTTCCACCAGTCAATTGGGGATACTTCCTCAAGTATATCTTCCAAAAAAATAATGCATTAATGAAAGGACTACCGCCGGACTTTATTTTTATAAACATAGAGAAAAATGCTGGGAACTGTTTTATTTTTATTGTGTAATTTTAAATGTTTAAATAAATGTGAATATTTCTTTTAAAAAAATCATTGTCAAAGATTTAAATCAATGTGATTTAAATCACTGCCACCCTGTGATAATAATACACAGTAAAAAACCGTTTAAGACGAAAAATCTTATAGCACGAATTATATTTTCGGTCCAGTCTATTATAATAGCATTCAAATTTTTTTTTTCTTTTAGTACGAAATACGTTTAATATGAAAAAAATATTTTGATCCGTTCTATTTCGTGTTAAACGGTTTCCATTGTTAGATATGAGAATGTTTTGTCAGGTGACAGGTGGTCTCAGGTATGAATCTCAAAAATAACTAAAAGTAATTACGCCATAGAGCAATAGAGAGAGAGAGAGAGAAATTTTAATTATAATTTCTCTTTCATGAAAAAAGGGACAGCTGATGCAAAAAAAAAAGCACATAACATTATTTGTTAATAGTTAAGAGATGCGGAACTAATGATATGGATCTTGGAACATATTATATAATGAAAAAAAAAAGGAAGCCATTAAAAAGTAAATTTCAGTCAATTTAAGAAATAAGAATCTGGAGACTTGTGCGACGAAGTCTTCTCAAATTAAATTGTCTACTTAATTTAGTTCTTCTTGTGACAACAACCCGCATTAAACTATGTTCTAGGTGAGCACCTCGTTAACAACTTATGAAGTGTGTTTTGAGCTTTAAAAAAATTCATATTTTTTTTTCTTTCACCTTTTTCTAATTTTGTTTTATTTCGTAGATTGTAATTACACTTGTCACGATCGATGCCACGGTCTCGTAACGTTGAACTGCAAAACTCAGACCACGGATCTGCAGGGAACCGAGTTCTTCGAAGTGAAATGCGAGGTGTGTGTGTGTGTGTGTGTGTTTGTGTGTCACATTCGTGTATATAATAATATATGTCCTCGTTTTCTTTCTAAAACTGGTCTCTCTCTATTTACTAATGTAATAACTAGTAATTAAATTGGAAACTAGGGAGGGTTACGAGGTAAATGGTTTTTGTTTGCCAGAAACAAATTGGGAGAGGAAATCTGGTTTTCGTTCTGTTAACATGGATCCAAAGTTGTAAAAATGACATTTTATTTGATATTGAAAAGGGGGAGATTTTTGTGGGATATATTGTTTTGTCGGTTTGGGGTAGGAATTGGGGTGGAGGGTCTTCGTTATTTGGTCAATTGATTGGGTTTTTGTACAAACCTGGGGTTTGGCACAACTCTTGAGATTGAAACTATAGTTTCGTTCTCTTTTCTTGTACGTAAATGTGTGTGTTGAAAGGTCTTGGCAGAGTTTATACTTTCTTAAATCCTTTTATCAAGAAATCTAATTCGAAGTTGAACTGTGTTTTCTCACCTTCACTTCAGGAACCGGAGTCACTTCTGTTTACGGATCAACTACAAGGAGCAGAACTTAAAGCCAAGATCGAGAGTTACAATTGTAATGCAGGAGAAGGATACGAAATGGAAATGGTACTATTATGCAGCAGAACATGGAAAAAAAAAGCTTATTTTAACAATTTCTAACAGGGTTTTAAGATTTAGTTGAAACTAGAAGAGTAAAAAAGTGGTGTATATCATGATAGTTCAAACCACCTACCGGTGAAAATACAAAACGTTTCAGTTTAAATGAAACATGAAAATTGTCTATGTGGGCCTTCCTTTACTCTTCTAGTTTTCGTGTAAATCTTGAAGTTCTTTTAAAGAATTGTTTCAAAGAAATGCATTTTCCTTGATTTGAATGCATTCTATGATGATAATTTTACGAATATTGTTTCTAAAGCAAGAAGACGGAGAAACATTCCACGGGTTTATTCGTGTCCACATGAATCTGAGTCGACCGATCAACGTGTTGGCCGGATGCCGACCGCCGTCCATTTACGACATAATGTACGAAGAAGACGACATTGCAGAAAAAACGCTCACTTCGTTCTATCTGCCGCACGACACGGTGAAAGCACTCCACGTGACGAGTAGAACGACTACGCAGGAATTGATCAGTGTGCTTCTCAGGAAATTCAAAGTCGTCGACAATCCACGAAAGTATTGTCTCTATGAAAAGTATTGGGAGGGCGAAGGAAGTGTCAAAGGTTGTTATTTACGACTTATTTAAGAATTCTGACTCTTAAGATGGAACCTGCGGAAATTTTAATTGGACAGATTTACAAGGATTTGAGGCTTTTTTAAAAACATTTTTTCAAGATTTATTTGAAATTACGAGTTAGAGGGACATTCAGACCACTTTTGGTGGTTGATTTCGACTGCAAAGTGACGGTGCAGGTGGTGGTTGGACTGTGGCTTCTATGTAGTTGATTCAAAGTGGTCGGTTTTGGCGACAGTCCCGTCTTGATTTTGCAGTCGAAATTGTAAGAGGCTAGTTATTAGTAATTGGCCAATTAAAAAGTTAATGCAAATATTATAAGCTGGTTTTTTCCCCCTTCAAACTGTCGTAAGTTTAATTCTGTATTTGTATTTAAATGACGGAAATCTTCCAAATGGAAGAGAAACTTTTTAAAAGAGTAAATAATTTAAAAATAAAAAGCTTAAGGTGACTGAATAGATATTTATTTTGTTTTTGTTCCTCCGAACGGCGCTACACTGCGGTAACTAATGCTCCATAATGTTTTTGGAATGTTCAGACGAAAAACGTCAAGTGAACTTTTTTTTTTAGAGACAACATTACGAACAAATTCGAATTGTTTTCAAAACTTGAATGGTAAAAGATTGTGTTGAAAGTTTTTTCATGGCGATATCTTAAAAAATAATCATTTTTATAGCTCAGTTTGAAAATGGGTTTTCAATTGACATTTCCTAAAAATTATTTTCGCCCCTTATCACCAACTATTCTAGTTTCTAAACACTTTGAATTTTTTCATAATGTTTCTTTGAATTCTGGTTATTTTGCATTATCAGGAGCAAGGTGTGTTAGAAACTAGAACGGTAGCTGAATCACTTAATAGTACTTTCGTGTAACTGATATCTTTTAAAATAAACATTTTATAGACAGAAATGAAAATATTTTGTTTAAAATTGTGTCATTTTCAAACTCACTTAGCTTATTTTGAAAGATATTAACATGAAAATACCCTTAAGTGATTGAGCTATCCTTCTAGTTTCTAAAACGCTTTCAAGTTTCTCATGTTTACACTTCAATTAAAAAAATCTTTGGTTACATCTTAAGAATGGAACAAGCCGTGTACAGTGAATGACGAAATGTCTCGTTTCTTTATTGCACCAGGTATTTTGAGACGAATGCAAAACTGTGAAAAGCCCTTGTGGTTGGTATTGTCGTGGGGAATGGCTGATGGAATGAACCGAAAGTTGGTTTTACAAGAGAATGATACCGGTGACATAATGGTGAGTTACAACCGTCGTAAAGATCGGAAACCTAGAAGAAATGTTCTGTGTTTTTTTTTTTTGGTTTTGAAAAGTGGGAAGCGTTCACTCTTCCGGAGCTGAGTAACTTCTTACGGATCCTCGATCGAGAGGAAGAGGAATATCTCAATCAGGTGCGTCTTAAGTATAAGAAAATGGAGACAAAGTTGAGGAGAGCAATCAAGTCTTACGAGAATTCGGAATCTTATGAGGATGTTATCGAAGAGGACGATGACGACGAAGGTGGATTCCTCTCCGCTCGACCGAGTCTGGCATTTTATAATGCGAGTCAGTGACGAACATGTGGCGTTGGGAAGGTGGGTATCGATTAAACAGTTTATAATTATTATACGAATTGTTGTTTGTGATTTATGTTCGCTGTAGAATCGTGCGTTGTGTTATAGTTTTAGTTACGAGAAGATTACAGACTAACACTGTGGTAGTATTATTTTGCATTGTTTTAAACGTGCAAACAGCGCGTTTTTAAAATATATAACTGCCATTGTATCCAGCTGAAAGTATTAAACATGTTGTATAATTTAATTTAATATATGGCAGCATAAAGCAATTGACGTTTCTTGCAAAGAAATGGAACAATTGGCATAATTGATATAAATAATGGGAAGATTATACTTATATTTGGCCAAAGAAAATCTCAACGGAGCTAAAACCAAGCAGCTATAAGTCTTTTGAGCGAAAAAAAATGTAGATTGGCCGATTTCGACAACAAAAACTCGACAAACTGTTGAACGAGTTTTAGATTTCTTCTTTTTGTCTGTTTTACAATTTGATTTTTTTTTGTAATTTTACTTTTCATTTTAATGATTTTTTTTGCTGTTTTGAGATATAAACAGTGGCTATATCTAGTTTTCTTGTATTTTGTGATTGATTTTTGTGCAGCTTTCAAAAGATAATTATGGCTGTAATTACTTTTTTCTTTTATTATATTCCCTTCCCTCAAACAGAATTAAGTATAAATTCGTTTATTTGTTAACATAGAAATGTAAAATTGTAAATAGTTACAGTGTTATAAGTTTTATTTTATTTTTATTTTTTAAAAAAAGGGCAAGAGGGATGTTATGTTTTTTACTTCTTAGCCATTTTTTTTACCGTGATGTTGGTTTTGGTAACGTCATTGAGGGAAATAAGGGTTTTGTTGTTGTTCTTAAAGGGAAAATATTAATTCTCATTAAATATTGATCAAAACGTGTCGATCAAACAAAGAAAACGTGAATACGCTAATTATTTTTTATTTTATGAGAATACATTTTAGGAAAGTAAGTGGAATTAGCTGTAGAGGATAGTCGAAATTGAAAGAATTGACTGTTAGGTCTTTTTTTCTTGAAATAATTCTGGTATATCTGAATAATTAAAATTAAATACCATTTCTATAAATAATATACATATATGAATTTATTGCAACTTCAGTGGTTAATATTTAGGGTTAAATGAGGTTAAATCCCATTTTAAGTATGTATTCAATGTAATTACTACTGTATGCTGTTGGTCTCTAGTCCTGTTTGTAATTATTAATGAAGGATTGATTAAAATACAATTCCAAGTACTGTTCAATTATAAAAAGATAACCAAATTTATTAAAGTATGAAATTTAATGACTGTCATATTAGTCAATTTCTTTGTAGTTTTATAGTATATACTGTAGTTTGTATAGTCAAACGGCCGATGTCGTTCAAAGGACAGAGTCATTTTTGGGACGTTATAACTGAGTGAAACTATATCTGAGGTCGTTGTGTTTCTGTTGGGGAAATTCCGACTGGAACGAGTGTAATTATAACGACGACAAGGGTTTGAGGTGGTGGAAGCTAATAGTGACGCGAGGTTTCGACTTTTTTTTGTCTTTTCACACGTTTAGCGTCTTTTAGTGGAGTATGTTAATTAGGTTCTGCGCGCCACGGGCGCGCAAATATCGCCAACACATCACTGCACGCCTCCAACCCTTGGCGTCGTCATACTATCAATCGTCCCAAGAGCCCCGAGGTTAGCTACTGTTCATCGTTTAAATACATGTTAGGCAAAATATGTATTTTATATTGTCAATTTTATTTTATACACGTCCGGTTTCTGTAGACGTTTAATTTTCGCGCATTTCTTTTCAAAGTCCTCCTTTAGTTTTTTAATGTTGCATTTAAAATTGTATGAACCGTTGTGTTCGGTAACTTAAATTCACGACCACAATTTTCAACGATGAGTAAACTTCAAACAAATATTGTCTTTATGGCCGAGGTAGTGACGTTATGACTGATGAAAAGTAACATTTATATTATACATGTATATTATTGTAATTGGCGTCGTTTTGACGTTATAGCAGAGGTCGTTATGACCGATTTTGAATGTAGTATGTTTTAAACATTGTTACTTTAAAAAAATGACTTAATTGGAATTGAGATATTGCAAGAGAAATTAGTTAAGAATCAATTAATCCATTGATTTCAAAATCATTTGATGAAATAAATAAACACTGGCTCAAGACATTTTCAAATTTGAAGACACTTAAATACAAAAAGTTTATTTTCATTATATATTTTATTTGATGAATTTTTAAATACATACATGATAACTCGTATATTTATTTATTATTTACAATAACAGCAACACTCAAAAAAGCAGATCACAATTATTTAAGATTTACATCATTATAATAAATTACAGAAGTTTTTTTTAACCGTTCTCTTTATGAATTCTTCGTTTTCATCTTTGTAGCTTAAACGAGACAAATGCGGAGTTGTGAGATAAAAGAAAAAGATAGACTGAAGATTCTAAAACGAAACAACTAGAAACTGTGGCTTTGAAGAAAAGAGAACTAACGACGTTGGTTCCTTCTCAGACTGAAAAGAAATTGTAAGAGAAATTTCACATCAACTCTCACTGAGGATCACCGGTAAGTCTGCATTTATTCTTGGAAATTCGTGCGCAACTAAACCCTGAAAACAAAAACCGATAAAATGCGAGCAAGAGAGAAAAGCATACAGCTATTAGTACAACAGCGATAGTTTGTTTTTGCCATCTTGTTATGTCACAAATTTACAACCTGAGGTCTTAAATTGTTCGTGATGCGTTTCATGCTTGTCCTTAGCCGTTCTTTTGTCGAAGGTACTTCTTCGTAGAACTCGTGAGCGATATCTCCGTCTTCATCGATGTACATTGATCTGAAAACGATAATCGAGTAGTTAAGATGACGATTGGGAGGAAAGAAAGGGGTATTTCGTATTGAACTTGCAACTACTTCTAATGAGAATTACCCTCTACGTAGAAATACAAGAGGTGAGAAGGAACATCGTTCCTGATAGTCGTCGTCGATTCCTGGATCATTGGAATCGTCGAAATTGTTGTTGGTGCCAAGCAGTGAAGATAATTTCTTGACTGCCTTTGAACCACTCGCACCCATTGCAAGTACTCTCAACGAGGAGGGGGCTAGTCTAAATGTTCACATCAAACGCAGAATAATTTCATCGATATATCTACGTTGTTACAAACACAAATCACTCCTTCGAAAAATAATATTGTACCTATTTCGCAACGACGAAAAAAGATCACGACATTTTTACACCGAAAGGCGGCGGTAAACGTTCAGCGGCTGGCGGCGCTATGATTGTTTATTAGTCGCTTGATAATCGGAAGTCGTTTTTTTTTGCATATTGAAACAGCGCATGTGTGAACGGAAATTATAATATTGGTCGTTGGTTGTTTTTTTTTTTGTGTGTGCGGTTTTTGTGTTTCGTAATGTTGTGTGTGTTTTTGTGACTAATTTTAGTTATTGTGGTGATTAACGCTGATATCAAGTTTCGCGATTGAAACAATGAATAGAATACTACTTGATTACGGCATTTTTATTGCTTGGAAACCGTTAAATGTAAGTAAATTTTGTCGTTTTGTTGTAGAGCGGCCGGCGTATTTCACATTGGCGCTCTTTTTTATTTCTCTCTCTCTCTCTCGCTCACTCTCATTCTTTCAATATTTCTTGTTATCGTATTGTTAGGTGATTATTTTTTAATTAGGATGTCCATTTGTTTACGATGATTGGTTCGGTTCCTTTTTAGTTTTTAGGTTGAAAAACAAACAAAAGAAAATCGATGTCGAAAGGTAATGTTTGGCGCCATTTCTTAAGACCCCACGTGACTTAACGAAATAACGTCACAGGTTTCAATGGCCTCTCTGTGCCCCCCCCCCCCCGCTAATCATTCCAAAGTGGGATTCCACCATCTTTTTGAAAGTCAAACCCCCAAGACACTGAACTACCGACGCACTTGGTCCCAACTAGGCCCAATGAATTACGGTATTACCGTAGAATATATTCGCCCTGGACGCGGATACTCCTCGTAAGGGGTGTAGTCTAAGATCAAAAGTGGTTCCTCGGATTACTAGTTGAAGCTTAGACTATTACTCTACTGGACTGGCAACTCCCTATCTTCTACATATTAAAGCGTTAAATGCATGTTCATAGGCAAAATAAATAAGGCAAAAGTGACGCCAGCTCCGCCTGGTGGCATTATTTTAAATGAAAATCGTTAGCTAGATTGTTTTTTTTTTGCAAAGGGGACATTGGGGGTGAATCATATACTGTATGGCAAGTTATTTTAGTTTTTTCACGTTTTACTGGATTTTCCAATTTTAATTCTATTCTAGGAATCCAGTAAAATGCGGATAAAAAAGTAAAATGAATTTCCATATGTGATATTCTGCTGTGAATTTGTGTAAATCTTAGTGAATCTCGTACATGATTTTTTTAAATGTCGGCCCAGTTGTCGTTTCGTCTCTTAAGCAAAAAATGGTTGGAAAACGTTGTTGTTATGGTGTTTGTGACTCGCGTTTTCTTGATAATAGACCACAACCAAAACAGGTAACACGTTACAGACACTTTTTGACAGAACACAGCTGTAGTTCTTCATCGGCCATACTTTTTATAATAATATATATAAAAAAATCCACCCTATATAACTACAAAATGAACTTGTCCAAAGTTTGATTTTTGTATTAATGTTCATATACCATAGTCCCGCTAGAGGCGCCACTTCAAAAACAACGTCACGACGATTCAAAACTGTCCAACAGAAAATTTCGGGAGTTGCGTGTTCAGTAGAGTAATAGTCTAAGGTTGAAGCTCACTCCTCAGACATCTGTGATAATTTTATAATGTTTAAGTTTTTTTTTACATCGTAAAGTATTTTATAACTAGTGGGGTAACCCGTCATAAATGACGGTAGCAAAATTCACAGGCAATTGTGCCCAGCATTAGAATTTCTTTTCCTCCGCCCTTTTATGATGTCAGACCAAGTAACAAACCAATTACAAATTGATGACGTTCATAAAAGGGCTGAGCAAAAGAAATTCTAATGCTGGGCACAATTGCATGTGATAAATTCTAGTTTAATTTTGCTACTATTATCCCCTCCCCTTTTTATATTTGAAAGAGAAATGAGTTTTTCATTTTTTTCTGGTGTGCGCATGCGCGTCGTTTGTTCCTTCTTTGCTCTTTTCATTTCAATTTCAGTCACCCCTCCCACTTTCCCTCCCCCCTCCAAGTTTCTCTCCCCCCT
The DNA here is from genome assembly GCA_036925085.1 of Brachycybe producta. NCBI lineage: Eukaryota > Metazoa > Arthropoda > Diplopoda > Playtdesmida > Andrognathidae > Brachycybe > Brachycybe producta. The sequence continues at coordinate 1,049,512 of JAUPFP010000042.1, read as the reverse complement.
CTGCACTTTCCAATTTAATATCATGGGGTTCTTGGATGGAAAAGGTGCAACATATAGTTGACCTTGAGAAAAAAAAAAGCAGTTCATTTATTCAAATTTATATAAATTCTGACAAAGGTGTTTGTCCAGCGTTAGAGGAAAGACACCCACACACACACGCGCGCACAGACCTGGGATATTATATATATATATATATATAACTAGTGGGGTAACCTGTCATAAATGACGGGAGCAAAAATCACAGGCAATTGTGCGCATGCGCGTCATTTTTTCCTTTTTTTACTTCTTTCATTTCAATTCAATTTCAGTCACCCCCTCCCACTTTGTTCTCACTCCACGTTTTTCTCTCTCCCCTCTACACTTTCCAACCTTTTCTCCTCTCCAATTTCACTGACCTCCTCCCACTTCCCGCCACGTTTCTCTCTCTCTCTCTCTCCCCCTCCTCTACACTTTCCAACCTTTCCCCCCCCCCCCCCTCTCCATTTTAATATCATGGGGTTCTTGGATGAGGAGTGCAACATATAGTTGACCTTGAGAAAAAAGAGGTTCATTTCTTCATTTATTTAAATTTATATAAATTCCGACACAGCGTTAGTCCACACACACACACACCCATACATACACAGATCTGGGATATATATATAATTTTTACGATATCAGAAATATTATTTTGAACTGATATCTGTCTAAATCCGTACATGAATAAGGAAAAGTGGTCAAATCCATAGGAGTGAAGAGCTTGCGCATTCGCACTCATCAACAAGGGGCAAACTGACAAATGAGACAGAATATTCAATAAACCTCTTGAGATCAGTCTGTTACATCTGATCCATACGTCAATGGCCAAAAGGGGACCGATCTGAATTGTGAAAGATCAGATCCGCTGTTTGTGTCAGTCCCGATCACATTGTGAATGGCCACTTTAAAGCCGCATTTACACCAGACCAGTAGATAGGCAGGTTCGATAGGGGTCAGTTGCGTCACGCCAGTGACTGGCTTTGTGTAGACAGCACTGGTCTGATTTTTCGGTTAGGTTGCGACTGGCATGGCCAGGCAGGTCGACTTACCCGAGAAGTACGTTTTGAGCCAGTTGGTCGAGTAAAGCCTGGGTTTCCTAAGATACCGTTCTCATAGATGTAAATGGACTTTTTCTCGCGAGTGGTGGTGCTTACCGCTCTTGAGAAAACGGTTTTTTGTGACGTCATAGTACGGTACCGCTATCTTGGGGAAACCCTATCTTTAAGAAATCCTGGCTTTAGAAATCTTAAGAATACGACAGTACTTTTCATTAATTTAGCATCGTACGAAAATGCTGACTGTTATGGATATTTGTGTTTTACGGTGTTGTTAACGATGCAGAAAATTAGTGACATGTGGGCCACATAGACCTAACCAAAGCAGGAAACACGTCGACATAACCAGGGCTTAAATTACTGCGGTCACTCGACGATGTCGTGAAACCGAGTTAATTTAAAAATAACAATGAACTTTTTAAGTGTCGTAATATGATATCTTTTTATATTTAATTTTGTATCTGAAGTAGGGATCGAATTACAGACTGGATTTCAATGAAATACGATTGCGGCATCATTAACGTCAAGTTAAGACTACTAGTTAAGGCTTGAAAGGGTTGTGGTGGTGGTGGGGCGGGGGGGGGGGGGAGGAAGATGTAAAGGTCAATGCTCGACTTCTTCCCTCCTTGTTCGTTTGACCTACAGGTGGGGTTTACGGGGAGATTTTCTTGATTTTGTGATTTAAGAAAGAACCCGAAGAGGAAATTGGTTTAATAGATGGCGCCACTGGTGTTTTAACAAAGAGAAAGTCCCACGGGTGTAGAGAGAGAGAGAGAGAGAGAGAGAGAGAAGGGGGGGGGGGGGGGGGTCTGAGGACAATTAGTGGTGTTTCGAATTCAAATTGAACTAGAAATTTAGAAAATAATGGCATAAACTTTGTTTTTTGAGTCTGAAATCATAATTTACGAATCAAGGAGTTTGTGAATAAAGAATTATTAGAAGCGTGTAATCAGTCACGAAAAAGAAATTAGTTTTTCTTTTAAAACCTATAATTTAAATCGTGAGTTTTCCGTAAATGAGGTCATAAAAATGGAACATCATCATTATAAACATTCATTAGTTTCATTAAAATTAAAATCAAAACGCGCTTTAAAGTTTCATTTATACAACATTGCCCATTTTTTTTAAAGCGACGTCACAAGGATTTGGTAAAGGCGAAAAAGGCACGGCATTATTGTAAAGAAACTTGTGACGTTGGAGGGGTTGACGACAAATTTATCCGTTTTGTCTAACAAAAAGAGGGGTAATAGCAAAACAATTTATGAACCTATTAAACTTTGTTTAAACTGTTCATATCATCCGTTTTTAATTAGACAAAATGACAATCGTAAGTTTTACATCAACCCAGCTGACGTCAAAGCTTCCTCGTACGATGAGGTAGGTAGGTATACTCTTGCCTTGTAACGAATATAGTAGGCCTTGCAAGAAGGTGACGTCATTAGAATGGCTTTAGAAAGTGGTGCCACCTGGTATTAATGATTATGCCGCCAGCTGTGAGAAAATAGGCGGAGTCATGACGAGGAAAACATCGGCTACTCGTTCCTTATTTGGGCATTATTCGAAGGTTACCGTGTGCGTAATAAATGCTACGTAGAACATTGGGATATCCCGAATGTCGCAACTTTTTTTTTTTTTATCAATTATTTCAATTCTTTTTTTTATTACTTCCCCCTTTTTATATATTTTTTATAAAGTGGCATTATGCCCATTGTGATATTGGTAACAGGATCGAATCTATCAGGGAGGGAGGGAGGGGGTGACGTCAATAGCTGGCTTTTTTCGCAGCTGTCGGTGATAATAGGCAAGTGGCAGCTGCTAGCCTGCGACCACAGCGTTTCCATTGTTTTCGCTGTTTTTTTTTTTTCACAATTCATTGCCACGCTAACATATTAAGATTGAGGGGTGGAGAGAAAATCGATTTGTTTTTTGAGGGGTAGAGAATATTGTAATTCGCACCTTGTATAGAGGCTAATTCTTTGTACGTGTCGATTACTTTGTGGTTTACTATGGGATGGTATTTGAGGCTAGGTCATTATGTCATACCCATTCAGTTGTCTTTCGATTGATTCGTTGCTTTTCTATTGGTTCGTTTCTCAATTGACGTCATACACATTGCGAATCAGGTTTGGTATAAAAGGAAAGAGACGCGTTCGCATTGCGCGAGGTCATCGTTGAGTTTTCTGTTTTGTATGTAGTTTTGTGTTATTAGTTGAGTTGGATAGGAATTTTATTGTGGGTTCGTTGAGTTTTGTGACTGTTGTGCCAAAGATAACGTCGTCCGTCGCTTTTGAAGAAGAAAAAAAGCCAGTCAGGTTATATTACTGTGTTTTCTGTTGATGCGCGATCAAAGCGAAACGTTGGATTCGTTCGCTATAATTGGGACCGTTGATTCTATGAGGGCAGTTCGATTTGAAGCTAGTTGGACGAATAAGTGGACCTATTCCTCCTATTTTAAGGAACAAAGAAGGACTCTGAGTAGTAGCCTTTGCTGCTGTGTTGGAAAACTCGACGCCATTTTGTTTCCACAGCTGCTAACAACGTAGCAAATAAGAAAAAAAAAAAAGACACGCACGGTACACGCACAATAAGAAATAGTTCTGCGGAGTTTTTTAATTTTGTATATTTTTGTTTTTTTTTCTCTTTGGTTACTGTTTTTTTCTTTCTCCGCGCATATTAAATATTTGGATTAAATTTGTAAATTAAAAAAGAGAGCAAAAATGAGACTGGAAATACGTTCGGCATCGTTATTCTTATCTGATTTATTGCGACTCGGTCATTCGTTAACCGATCAGCAACTTCAGATGTTTCGAGCGACTTTAGAAGATCTCCTTCGTCTTCATTATAATCATCATTGGTTTCCAGAGAGGCCGGCCAAGGGAAGTGGCTATCGGTGTATACGCATCAATCACAAGATGGATCCCATGATCGCCAAAGCCGCACAATCCTGCGGTCTTAACGATTCTAGTCTCCTTCGCAACGTTTTTCCCAACGAATTGACTCTCTGGATCGATCCCAGAGAAGTTTCCTACAGGATTGGAGAGAATGGCAGCATTTGTGTGCTGTACGATGCTCAGGAGGCAATTCTTCTGAGTTCGTCGTCGTCGCCTCCTCAACAACAGCAGCAGCACCATCAATCGCCGAATCGATCCCATCTGAATCACCACCAGCAACATCACCTCGTCGTTCATCGTCAAAACAACAATAATAATAATTCTGCTTCTTCTACGCCTCCATCTAATATTCTGGACAGGTATTCGACGTGTAAAGAAAGTGTCCGAGGAATGGATAATTTTATTATGGACCGACGCAATCTCAATTTGGATCAATTCGCGCCCTACGTTTCGAGTTGAGAGGTGTTTGAATATGATTTTGAAGGATTTAAAGAGGGAGAGGGGAAATTGAGAAAAAAAAGGGGGGATTAATTAATACGGCCTAATTGGTTTTCTCTAGAACGCAAGAAATAATAGGTTTAACATAAAAGAAATCTGCAATTTGTGCGTTTTAGAGATTTCTGTAAGAAATTGGAAATGTTTGGTTAAAGATAAACGGCCGAAAATTACGCATTACGACGAAGAAAATGATTGACCATTTGGGTCAGGAAGGTATAGAGGGTAGGGTCTATTTGTTTGTTTTTGTTGACGTCATTTTTCAGAGCGCTTTCTAGTCATTAAGAGCGGTTATTGAGCTGCTAATACATTCAGGTTTCATGACATACTTTTTTGTTCTGAGAGCGCTTTTTCTTGAATGTGTGACGTCATTGATTGAACGATAGGTCCTTTCTTATTACTGTCTAGGGCAAGCTTTTTTGTTGCCCTTCACATGGGACGTACATCAATGATGTCCTTTATGGAGGGTCCTCCATCTGACGTCATAATTCGGCCGTCTATCTTAAAACCTAATTTACATTTGAGGGATTGTTAAATAAAATAAAAAGGGGGGGACGGGTGAAGAAGCGAAGCGACCAAAAAAATTAAAATTTGGGACCTGATTTTAAAAAGAAAAAAAAATCTTTCCGTTTTATTTTTTTGTTATTTTGAACATTTTTGTGTATTGTAGTTTCGAATTATGATGAATATGGTGATGATGATGATGATGAAACCACAAATTACCACCGGTGTTTACTTTGGCACCAAAAAAAGTGATCCTACTTATTACTCTGTTGTATAATTACTTTCATGAGATCTCAAATTTGGAGTTCATTTTTTTATTATTATTATGGTAAAAAAAAAACTTCTCTTCATCATGTGGTTGCTTCAGGATTACTAAAGATAAAAAAAAGTTAATCAGGTTTTGTTTTTTCTTCCTTATAATTTGTTATAAAGTTAAGTATGTTAAACGCCAAAGTGAAAAATTTTGTCTTTTTTATGGATTTGTTTTAGGCAAATGTCTTTTCTCTGCAAACAGTGAAGCCAACATTTTTAAATTGTCTTGTTAATTTTAGACAATTTAAACATTGATGTCAGATTTAATATCAGTACAGAAAAATGCGTTTTTCAATCAAATAACTTTGCTATATAGAGGCTAGAGGTCAAAATGGCATCTGAAACTAGATTAGAACTAAACTTAAGACGTGAAATTAGCCTCCAATCAGATTGTTTGACTGAAAACCGCATCTTTTGGGTTGCCTTATTACCGATTAATGTTTTTTCTACTTTTGGCTAGTCATATAGCCTCGTAGCTATACTTACCTTAATTATAGTATAAGGAGGCTATTTTTCTAGTAATTTTGAGAAATAACTTGTTTTTCACTTTGACGGGTAACTTTTTTTTTGTTATGAAAAATAACCACAATCAAAGAAGATGATTGATTCCGATTCCTTTTCTTCTGTTTACATGGCGCTGAAGTTGAACCTACTTATTGGAATTCATTTTTATACGTAAATTATCTTAAATTATAATCTCATTTTTCGACTCTTTTGGGCAAATCCGGATGATCTCCTTTTTGTTTTAAACATTTCTATTTAATTTTCCATTCAATTCGGAGGTGGGTTTCTTTTTTTTATTAAAAAAAAAAGACACTTGGAAATTTGTTGCCATGTAAACTTGAGAATGGTTTATTTTTGTTCGTTTTTTTTTATAAATAAAAATTCTCAAACGGAATTGAAACAAAAATGAAAAATCAAAATTTTGCGTCCAGGAATGTGTGTAATTGTGTGCGTTTTGTGTTGCGATTAATCCTGATCCCTCTCTCCCCCGTTTTTCTCTTAATCCTTGAATTGGAGATAATCCCATTTTTTTGTTTACTTAATTAATCCTCACTTTTTTCATTCTCTCTCTCTCTCGCTCATTCTAAAATCTTACACCTTAAAAGTACAACAGACAACAACATTGAAATTTTGTAAAAAATATTATTCATTTGTATAGTCATTTGAATGAATTCCATTTTTAAAACAAAAATTATTTTGAACAAATTCACACGAAAAAAAAAAACACCTTAATTTATAAATTTTGTAAAAAAAAATATTTTGAGGGGACCAAAAGGTAAAAAAAAAAAAACCAAACCCAAACGAAATTTGTTTTCCCCCCGCGTTTTCATTAAATTAAAAAAAAAACTTCTGAAAAATTTTATAGAATTTTTTTTCTATTTTCTTGTTGTTGTTGTTGTTGCAAATTAAAAACAAAAAATGATTGATGATTTAAAACTGTTTACAATTATGTGTAACTTACGAACCTGGACTTTCAATGGACTAACGAATTTGAATTTGCTCTCTCTCTGTCTCCTCGCCACCCCACAATTTATAAATAAAAATGTATAAAATAATCATGTTGTAAACTTAGGCCTCCTCGTAAAATATAATTAGTCGAAATTCATTTGGCCCGGTTTTTTTCCTCGAGTAGCCCAGACATTAATAAAGGATTTTTTTTGTGTTTCTTGATACGAATTTTAATTATTTTTTATTGAAAAATAGATACGGTGTCAGCAAGGAATTTCGATGACGTGATTCAACTTTGTGTCGTGTTTATAGCAGGATGAGTTTGTTTAAAAAAGAACTCTTTAAAAAAATTTTTTTTCATAAAACAATCAGTTTTCGTTTTTTTAAAGAAACTGAAAGTCTTATTTATTCTATTTCTGTTAAAACTTAAATTTAATCAGAAAATTCGCAAATTTTAATTAAAATTGAGCTATTTATTACTTTTTTTAAGTGTTAAATAGTTGATAAACAACTTTAAAAATGTGTTTTTCTGTTGTGCCCCGTTTCCATTTAGGTGAAAAGAAGGTGAATGTTGATGTCTATTTAAAAAAAATATCACGAAAACATAAGGTTTTTTATGTAAATTGTCATATTTCTTATATTGACGTTCATATCAAAATTTGTCACCTTTTTTTTAGTAAAAAGTTTTTAACCTTAAAAATAGAAATCAGATCTGATTCTCATTTTTATAAAAAAAAAATCTTCATTTTGCGATGACGTTTTTCCAGGATTTGTGTTCCTATTGTTCACAGATTAGAAAGAACGGAAACGCAAAATGAAGACTATAAACGCGTACACGCGAGTTACGTCATCAAATGTTTGTTGCTGTTTGTGTAAAAACAAGAAACTATGAAAACAACAAGGAAGTTACCTAATAACACCTTTTTGTTTCTTATAATTCTATATTTGAAATTTCAATTTATTTAGTTTTACCAATGGTCCTTTTTCTCACTACACCCCCCTTTTCACCCCGCCTCTCCCAAAAATTCTTGTCTATACTATGTTAGCTTTACGGGTGATATTTTTAATGTTTTTAAGTAAAAGCTTGTGCTAAACTCAACTTTTTTTTTACATTTAACAAGTATATTTAAAAGTTGGTGAGTTTTAGCACTGCCTTTGACTTAGCAATTCCACCCCCCCCCCCCCCCCCTGTGGGTCATGGTTGCTTACTGTGTTTAAGGTAATCAAATCTAGAGCTAAACTCGTCATGTAAGGCGGCCGGTCCTAGACGTAATGTTTAACTGCACATGTGTTTACCGTTCGCCACTAATCACTAATTTAATTTATGATATCACTAATTTAAATAGTGAAGAGAGTATTTTTGACTTGAACGGTAATCATGTGCAGCTAAACGTTATGTCCAGAGCCGTCTTAAAAGTTGATGAGTTTAGCACATGCTTTGACTTTACATAGTTAATCAATCATTAAGAATAATACCACAGTATGTAACTACCATAATTTTAGGTAGGTAACAATAACCCCACCCCTCTTATATAACATATAATGATGGTCTATGTGTGTGTATAATGTTAGCGATTAATTTAGCATCGTTTCCTATGGCCAACGCGTTATTCTTATTAAAATTCCTATATCTGTGTTTTGTGTGTTTTTTAATTTCTATTTTGTTTTCCACCAATATTATTAAAGTAAGCAGTTTTTTTTTTTTTTTTTTTTGCAGCACTTTTTCTTTTGTGTTTTGCCCTTTGTTTTTCTTCTTCCCCTCCATTTCTCCCAATAAAATATATAAATAAATATACACGAATTGTATATATATATATAAATCTATAATATTTTAGCTGAGTTTTTGTCAGTCTAATAATTGTATAATTGAATGGCAAAGTGTACACACAGACCACCACCACCACCAAACACCATCTTTTTAATTGTTGTGATCATATTACATGAGAAAATATTGTACAAAGCTATTTTTGTTTTCTCTTTTAATTTTTTTTTTGTCTCTAATAATAATGATCCTATCTTTATCTTCACTGTACAGTTACTATATAATATTATATAAAGTAATTTTGTGACAATTTCTTAAAAGGAATTCTTTTTTGTACAGTATATATATATATATATATATATAATAAAAAGAATTGGCAGCATTTAAAAAAAAATTGGCGTTTTTTTTGTTTCTTTTAAGATGTTTATTTTTTGTGAACAGCTGATTTTTTTCGAACAATTAATTGGATATTCTGGTATTTCTGAAGAATCCCACTGAATTTCACTTTATAAGGAATTTAACAGAAGCGCCGCCACATGTCTTTTGAGTGCAAAAAGACCATCACATAGTATTAGAACTGAATTCTATTTACGAATTCTTATTTTCTGGTGGTTTTTAAGCGCGTGTGATTCTTCCCTAAGGTCGTCCGTCGGCTCTAGACGTAATATTTAACTGCACATGTATATCGTCGCAAGTAATATATATTATCTGCGCAGTTTTACTATAGAACCTTAAGTTAATACTTGATTATTGTTATATATTAGTTGTTGCAATTTGAGACGTGTGTGTGACATAAAAGGAATGGAGTTGGACTCGTTTGAGGTTACGAAAGTTTACTTCATTATAAATTCATAGTCATGAATAGAGACGAGAGGGGCAAAGGTCGTGAGGGGAATGGCCCTCTTTAAAGACAATTAAGGGTATGGAAATTTTCTGACAATGTAATTTTCAACAACATTGTAAAAGATTTAATAGTTTGTTCAAAGTTCTTTTCGAAAAGTTTATAGAAAGAAAAAAAATCGCAAAAAAAAAAGCCTCAATGGTTAATTTTGTAATGTTGCTTTGTAATTGAAAATGAGGAAATGGTTTCGTTCGTTGTTTTTTCCTGTCTTTGAATTACAATTAAGTAGAAAACTCTTCTAAAAAAAAAACCCAATCCTTCCTTCCTTCAAGGTGGGTTGATTTGGAACTAAATTGCACCTTTTGCTGTTTTGTAGCTCATTATTTTTCATGAAGAAGAAAAAAAATATATTAAACCCAGCGATGATTATGATGACGTCATCATTTTGGTTTCAATTTCCTTGCTTTTTGCAGCTGTGAAAACAAATAACAAACAGGAAGTTAAGAAAAGGCTTACAAAAAAGATGGCGTCATTTCGTTGGATTATAAATTATCAATAAATTATTATACATTGAACACATGATTATACTCATCTAAATAACGATCGGTAAATTCGATTTGTACAATTGTGAGTTTTTATGAAACATTTTATCAAACGACATTTATGTTTTAGGTTTTTTCGGAGTAATGTTTCTTGGGCAAAGGCTTACACGTAACATAAAAAGCGTGTTAAAAACTAGAATAGAATTAAATAATGATTCATTGAAAAGTAAGCTTTTTTATTACAATTTTAGAAATCGTTTTTCGTCAAATGTCGCTGAATCGCCGTGAATAAGTTATTTTAAATCATAACAAAGTTACCATAACCGCGTTTAGTTTTTTAAAATTCTCAGTATTTTCTAGTTCATATAAAATTTTTGCCCCTTTAAAACTTGGTAATGTTGCCTGGCTCACTGTAAGAGGAAGCTTGTGACGTCAGAGGGGTTTATCTAAAATTTAGGATTGTCATTTAGTCTGATAGAAAAGGGATTGTATTCTTTTGTTTTACCTGTTTTTATTTATCAGACAAAATGACAAGCGTGCATTTCACCTTGCGCTTCACCTTATATTGAGGCAGCTATACAGTATAGACGGTCAATCGTGGCTTGTGAATATTGATGGCGAGTGAATTTATGCATTTGTTTAAATCGTAAATATCGTAATGCTTTGCAATGATGGGAACATAAACAATTAGTTAAAATGAGAACCAAAAAAAAAAAAAAATAAGCGCTGCCCAAACAATGTTTTAAAAATTAAAATTACAAAGGATGGACGAGCCAGAATTGAACGTCTGTACCCAGCTTCATAGGGGAGGGGGGACGTCTTGAACGGATTTCTATTAAAGTGTGAATTTGTGTTTATAATAATCTATATTGACCGTGTGTACCCAGCTTAAAATACTTCATAAAAGGATCTACACCGAAAATTCCTCTCAAGTGAGAAATCATCAGTTGAAATTAAATTAACTTTTACATTATACACAGAATTTAAAAAAATATATACGTTGTATATATGTGTGTGTGTGTGCGTGTACCTTGTAAAATTTAATGATAAATCAACTTTTTAATATATTTTTTATATGCTATAGGCCTAAAGGCGTTAACTTTGTTTTTTTTTTCTTGTTAAAAATCATTGTTCTGTTGGTGAATGGAGGGGGGGGGGCGGGAGGAAAGAGATTGAGGTGAGGTTGTGTGCTGCTGCTATTATTATGATTCATCTATTGTAAAAAAAAACCCCGATTTCCTGACAAGTTTTTATTCTGCAAAAAAGAATAGAAATGAGAGGATTTCAACATGAGATATCATTTTGTCATTCTTTTATTTATTATTCCTTCAAATTATATTTTTTTAAAAAAAACGCCTACTCTCTTTATATCAAGGTTATTTTTTTTTGTTATCAATATGAGTTGTGTGTTTCTCTTGATACACATCTCTTATTTATTCCATTGTTACACGGGTTCTATTGAGTGATATTGATTGACAAATGTTTGTTACTCTAAATAATGAAGAATGGATTTGCCATTTATCACTTGATTGTGATAATAATAAATTATATAATGTAATATGTAGCATTCATTGAACAAGGAACTAAATCCTTATATGACACAAAGTGGAGAGAGAGAATATTAATTTTATGAAATTAAGGTTCATAAGGTTAAAATTGGCTAAGGTAAGGTCTACTGCACCAGTGCATTGTGGGATATAATGCAAAAGTGATACGTTGGTGACTGTAATTATGCATCAGAGAATCGACCTTATATTAAGCTACATTAACCTCATGGTGTGTACTAGGTATTAGGATCGTATTCTTAATGGGGTTTAACTTTTAAGTGCTTAAATGTATCAACTTTTGATGGGAAGGTTCATGTAAACACTTGAGTTTAGCAATGGCTTTGACTTATTAGCAAAACCCATTACCGTAAGAAGAATGGTTGGGAGTCACTACAGCTACCAAGGCTCACAAGCGCTACTAGGGGGAGAACAGCTACTTGGGTCACTACAGCTACCAAATAAATATAGGGACAAAATATAGACCTTTTTTTCATCACTTTCTCGTCACTACAGCTACCAAAAAAATATAACCCTTTCTCCCTAACCTAACCGAACCTTACCTTTTGAAATCTAACCGAACCTTACCTTTTGAAATCTAACCGAACCTTACCTTTTGAAATCTTACCGAACCTTACCTTTTGAAATCTAACCGAACCTTACCTTTTGAAATCTAACCGAACCTTACCTTTTGAAATCTAACCGAACCTTACCTTTTGAAATCTAACCGAACCTTACCTATTGAAATCTTACCGAACCTTACCTATTGAAATCTTACCGAACCTTACGTAATGAAACCGAACCTAAACTAAACGTACTGATAAATAAAAAGGCCTATATTTTTTGGTAGCTGTAATGAGTCTACTAATGACCCTCTTAGTAGCTGTAGGGAGCCAGTCCCTTAGTATTAATTGACAATTTTAAAATTCCTACTGAAATAACACGAGGGAGGTCAATTGGATGGATGGTCAGTTGAGATTTAGGCCAATTTTACTTATGAGAAGGAATAACGACTTTTATGACGAGAAGAGATTATTTTTTAGATGTATAAACATGTCATTGTTTTTACAAGAAAACATGAAACAAAAAAAAAAATAACAAGGAATTGTGTTTCGTAATAATCCTGTTTCTCAACTTATGTTAATACTACTTTTGAGACGCAAAGCAAAAAGCAAAAAAAATAAAAAAGTTAACAAAATTTTGAGCTCAAAATAGAAATTTCAAATTTGTGTACAAAACGAATTTATGAGATGCAACCTATTTATTAAATCTTATTATGATACAAAGAGAGAGGGGGGGGGGGGGGAGTTTTTTAAGGTTGGAGTTGGGGTTTTAGGTGAAAACATGCGATGCAAGAATGAACAGACATTGGTGGTACAAAGCAATTTTTTTTTAAAAAGTGTCCTTTGTTATTACAAAGGACTAAAAAATTGTGATAAAAAAGCCCCAAAGATAATTCGTTTCAGAGGCTTATTTTTAATGTACTTTAAATATTATATAAAAGAAACTCAAGAGGAAAAATAAGCTGTGAATAATACATTTCATTTTTAAATTAAAGCGGATATATTTTTTTTAAAGAGGTTTTAAAACCTATTTCAAGTTTTTATGATTTTTTGATTGTAGTTTTTTCTTTATTTTAAAATGAAACCATGAAATAACACCTTTTTGAGCGTAAGATTTAAAGTTTCAGTGGTGGTGTTAACGCTGTGGCTCACGGGCACGGTGTCGCTGATCAAGCGCCAAATTGAATAAGCGCCAAATGGAACAAACGCCAAACTGAACAAGCGCCAAACTGAATAACCGCCAAAATGTGATAAACACATTGTTAGGTTTGGTTAGGTTAGGTTTGGTTTGGTTTGGTTAGGTTATGATTGGTTAGGTTAGCATGTTCTGTTTGTAAATCTGCACAGTCTGACGTCTATAAAAGCTCACAATATTTGGACCATCAGAATTTACAAAAAACCTGAATAACCGCCAAACTGAATAAGCGCCAAATGGAAGAAACGCCAAACTGAATAAAAGCCAAAAATTTGGCGGTTATTCAGTTTGGCGTTTGTTCCATTTGGCGCTTATTCAGTTTGGCGTTTGTTCAATTTGGCGCTTATTCAGTCGCCCCACGGGCACATTATGTCAAAAACGGGAAGGGGCGGGTACTGATCATCATTTTTGGCTTGTCAATCTCAAAACTGGTAATGTTATTTTTTTAAAATTGTAATGTGGTCGATTTTGAGTATTAAATATTCAACTTTTATTGCGCTTTCAATCTTCATTTCGAAATATTTCCTCGCTCAGAAATCCGTTTCAATCTTTGGATTGAATTGAATCACGTGTGGTGTGTGGAATTACGTACGTATGTGTTCCATTAGTAAAGCATTGCAATAATGGGGTGGGGGGGATATGAGAATTAGAAAAATGGACAAGAGTGGTTTGATGAACGTCTATAGAGATTTGAGACAAGCCAGAATTGTCAAACCAAAAATTGATTGTGTGTAGATTTATTCATGTAAATTATATTTATTGATCTTCAATCTTGGCTCCAGTGATCTGTTCAAGTTAGAAATCTGCTTCAGTTTTTGGATTGACCTGAAGAAAACACGACGATGTGCGTTGTGGATTGCCAAGTCTTGCAAAGCTCCAAATTTCGTCTAATTTAATTTTATGTATATTAGAGTCACCACAGTCAGTTCTTTCTTGTCAATCTAAACGTTGATTGTGTGGTATATTGTACTTTATTCAACTAACTTTATTACTATTCTTCATTCTTTCCTTCGACTTTCTGTTTAGCCATAAATGCACTTCAATCTTTTGATGGTGATTATATTTGAGAATCTTTGCAATGATAGGAACATGAGCAATTATCAATTGTTAAAAATTGGTTCTGCTCACATACAAATTTCAAAAGAAGAGCTAACAGAATTGTCTGTGGCGATTTTAAAAGATAATCCAGGATGGATAAGGGGGATTTAGTTATTTGGACAATCAGCGCCTCTAGTTGGCGTGGTCGCAGATTGTGCGACAGGCTCATTGGTCGTCTGTGGCCACAGATTGTGCAACAGGCTTATGAATCGTCTGTGGCCACCTTTCGGTGCAATTTGTACAATCTGACTGGCCTCTTGTCTTTTATGTTAAATCTACTTTGTGTAGAAAAAAAAAATCCCTGAAAGCATAATCTTTTTTGTTAGATCAGAAAATTTGTAATTTAGTTTTGGGCATCCTGCTGTTTGTTCCCTATTTTTTTTTGGGGGGGGGGGGGGGGGGGGGGGACAATGTGGATGGATACAGAACCAGGTGCAAATATAATTAGGGAGAAAAAAGGGGAGGGTGCCAAACGAGATTTGGCCTTTTTTTTCCTCTTCTTTTTCTACTCAAAAAGATTGAATTTGAACCGGTTTAATGGTTTTATTTTTGGGGTCTCATCTGCAAGTTTTTTTTTCCTGTTCTCAATACCCCGTTTATTTTATATTATTGTTGTATTTGTGCTCAATTTTGATGTTGGTTTTTTAAAAAAAAAATTATTTTGAATAATTATATGGGTATATTTTTCTATAAAGGTGTAAAAGGGGGGCATCATCGATTGCATACGATGATAAGTTCGGGTTTGTCTTTCTTTCTGTTAGTTCCTGTTATTACCAGTAAATGTTACTAGTTACCAGTGTTTGAGCACTTAAAACTGAGATGAAGTTGTTTACCGAGCTTTTTAGAAAGAACCAAATTGATTTGAAAGCGTGTTGTTAGGTGGATAGAAAGCGTAAACGGTTAAATGCGTTACTTCGCCATGTTTAAACTTAAAGGAAGTTTGACATTTTTAGTTTGCTTGAGTTTCTAACATGATTAAGATACTTTATGAACAGCTGATTTCCGAACTCTGAGGGTGCGTTTAGACTACTTGTGCTCGGGCTCGGTGAGGTGGCTTGTCAACAAGAACGAGTAATGTGGACGGACTCGCTTAGGAGCGCTCAAGTGGCTCCAGAAGACTCAAAAAGCTTAAAAAAGCACAAGGATTCAAGAATTTTTAAAATTCGAAAAAGCCAAGTCTTTGGCTTTTTTTTTCAAAAAACGGCCAAAAGTGGAAAAATATTTAAATGCACTGAAAGCTCTTAAAATGCCTCAGGAGTGCTCAACTGGCCCCAGAAGTCCCAAAAAGATTGGAAAAGCACAAGGAATCAAGAATTTTTAAAATTCGAAATTCCTCCCAACAATGAGTACATGATAATAAAAATGGCATTGGCAATCTTCGTCATTGCTCATTGGATCCGCACGAGTTAAAGCCAAAGCGAGTAACTAAACTCTCAACCCTCAATTGACAAGAGCACGAGCCGAAGCCCGCCAAGCCAACTAGGGCACAAGCTTGAGTACCAGCACGAGTAGTCTGAACGCACCCTGAGAACTCGGAAGAGCAAAATTAAGAGACACTTGCAATGTGTATTAGTAGAATTAGAAGGGTAGCTTAATAATTTTCAAACTCGCAATAAAAAGCTGATTTTGAAAAGATATCAAACATGGAAATAGACTGAAGTGATCGAGCTACCCTTCTAGTTTTTTAAAACACGTTAGTTTCTTTTCATTTTGCACCTGAAAGAGAGAATAATTAAGAGTGCGCGGGGTCGTTTGCACTTTAAAACCACTTTAAGTTAAAATGGTTCATTTTTTTTTTTTGGTAGATTTTATCAGCAGAAGAGAACAATTTTTGTTGATTCATTTACTATTCTAGTTACTAACAGTGTGTTTTTTGTGTGTTTGATACTAAAAGCTGTTTAAACAATTGCCTATCTGTATCTATGTTGCGAACATAAAGTATAATCAATCAATTGTCTTCATGGTTTAACAAAAAATACTCAACTTGAGAAAGTGTGTGGACAAAAGCGATAGAGAGATAACAAGTGAGGCCTTTCAGGTGAATTTGAACATAACAAAAAAAAACACGCGCAAGTGTATATTAGAACCCATATTAAATCCTCCATGGGTTGGAGGAGGAGCAGGATAGAGAGAAAATAGCGTTTATGTGTGGGGGCGGGCGTATTGATAGGTTTCTCTCTCTCTTGGTTTCGATTGACGTCACCTATACCAAGGATACGAGCCTTACTCAGTACTATATGCGTTTGCGTTGTTGCCATGGCAACCGCGCGTGCGTACTTTTCATGTTTTCAACTGGAAAAAACAGGACAAGCTTCTAAATATACATGTACTGTATGTGGATGATGAGGACATACTACGAATTAGTGACTGACCCTGGGGTTTTTAGAACACAAACTTGATTGACCGAAACAAGGCAAAAGACGCCCATTCCTTGGATTTGTTTGTGTCTTTATTTTATTGAGATGCAACAAAGGGGCTAATTTGCGTTGTCTTTATAGATGAAGACTGTGACGTTAGGCCGGCCCTACTTGTAGCGTTTAACTGCACATGTCTACCAATCTGTGCGGCGCCGTTCATATCAAAAACACTCCGAATTAGTGATCACAGACTAATTCAAGTTATGACATCGCTAATTCATATAGTGGAATCACTAAGTTGGAGTATTTTTGACATGATCGACGCGACGTAGAACGGTAGACATGTGCAGCTATAAATTTGCGCAGTTGGACGTGACGTCTTGGGCCGGCCTAAGGGCGGATGCAAGTATGAGCTGCCAATTTGACAATGGGTGTCCTTAGTTTAGGAGACTGTACCTTACGGTTACGTTTCTTATTAAAAGTATATCAAAGGCAATATTCATATAATATGAAAATATAAATGTTTTATGATTTTTTTAAAATGACTTCCTTAACCG
The DNA here is from genome assembly GCA_036925085.1 of Brachycybe producta. Lineage (NCBI taxonomy): Eukaryota > Metazoa > Arthropoda > Diplopoda > Playtdesmida > Andrognathidae > Brachycybe > Brachycybe producta. The sequence goes on along the minus strand of JAUPFP010000042.1, from coordinate 1,032,326 downwards.
TATTTTGAACTTTATTCGGTCAAACGTGTAAAAAGTAACTTTCACACTGTCATAAAATGTTTGTTTAAAAAGATAGTCTCTTGCTAATTGTGTTACCTGATTCACTCGCACTTCTAGTTTCTAACAAACTTCGAAATTCCTTTTAAAATTTAATTTCAGTTCCGCGAAACATGTGGATTTTAGACCCTTTTCACACGGATTTCGTCGCCAAAACCGACCACTCGAGTCGACTGTTGTGGTTGGAAAGTTGTCCTATTGTTGTCGAACTCGGCCACCAAAACAGGGTCAAGCTGGCCCGCCCAGAATAAAATAAAATTGACCGGAAGTAGCACTCAAAAAATTGTAGCACTAACGAGTATAGGGTCGGTTTTAAACCATTTTGGCCCGTGTTTGTCAAAATGGTCTTGGTTTTTTTTTGTGTGTGGCCCAAAGTTTACTTTTAATTTCCCCTTTTCAAATAAAGAGTATGAAGGGTCGGTTGTGAAAGGTCACGTTTCCATTTTATTTAGGAAATTAATTCTGGATGTCAAAATCGAAACGTTCAATACTTCTCCTCCTCCTCCTCTTTTTCATTCAGTCGCAGTTTAAATGGAAAATTTCCACTCAAAAGTGTTTGGATATGATTATGTAGAAGATTATTATTGCAACTTGTCAATATTATTCCTATTTTCTTCTAATCCATTTACACACGAAAATGTTATTGGCGTCTATTTTTTTTTTGGTTGTTACTTAAGGGTTTTTTTATGTTGTGAACCACTACTCGAAGTGTAACCTGCTGGGTGTTACCCTTCTTCTGTTGGTTTTTGATGATGGTAGTTTGAAAGAACGGGGTCGACATCAGGGCACTCATTTTATGAGTGAGGAGGCCATTTTTTTTATTAAAAAAGAAAATCGTGAATCTAGTGTAAATGGTTGTTTCAGTAATCGTAAAATCTCTTCAGTTTTGGTACTAACAAAATTTATTGTAAATCATGGAAGGCCAACATCCTGTACAGGGCATAGTCAGTTGATGTGTGGACTTCATACATGAAAACTACTTTTATATATTATAGTTAAAAACTATTATTTCTTAGTCAAAAGTAGTTTAAAATGTTTGGTAAAAGCTCTGGGATCCATTAGCCCGAGGGTCCCACTAAGACAGGCATTTAGAAATCAGGACGAACACAAGTTGGCTCCGCCCTTTTGGTGACGACCGGCAACTTCTAATTGGTTGGTTATGTAGTCTGGTGTCACAAGCTCCGCCCTTTTCAACGTCGAACCACACAACAAACCAATCAGAAGTTACCGATCGTCATAAAAAGGGCGGAGCCAACTTGTGTTCGTCCCGATTTCTAATTGCCTGTTCCACTAAGCCCCAGAGTGTCTACTTATCCCGGGAGTTCACTACTTTTCAGTGGTCCACTCTAAGCTCTGTGGTTGACTTAACCTAGTGGATGGTTGGCTAAGCATACTGGTCCATTTATCCAAGCATTATCTTCAGTGATTCTTCTAGTTTCTAAACCAGTTTGTGTCCTCTTTTTAAAGAAACAAAGGTCCAAAATGTAAATATTTTTGACTGTAGTTTGAAAAAAGACCCAAAAAAAATAATTAAGAGGGTATGAAAGTAAAATAACATAAAAAAATTCAGATTTAGTTTTCAAAACAGTCCAATAGATGGTGCTGTTGCAAATGCCATAAGAGTCCTGCAAAAAAAAAATTCAGAATTTGTTTCTATCAAACCCCAATAGATGGCGCCACACATTTTCTTTTTTCTAACATTTTTGGAAAAAAATATTTTGAAAAGATTTTCTAAATACAAATACATGGTTTAATAAAATATAGAGTGAGTTAAGTTTTGTTACATATTTCTTAATTCTGAAAATTTTGTATTATTAACAATACATAGAGGATGGTATTGAAGCTTTTTCAAATATTTTTCACCATTATTTCTATTTTTAATACATATTATAAGTTGCTACTTTTTTTATGTTGAATTCCCATAGACTTCAATGTTATTAAAAACTAAATATGGATTTCAAAAATATAGAGTGACATTTGTTTTGTTACATATTTCTCAATTCTGAAAATTTTGTATTATTAACAATACATAGAGGATGGTATTGAAGCTTTTTCAAATATTTTTCACCATTATTTCTATTTTTTGTATAATTATAAAGTGACCCCTTTTGCCATGTTAAATTACATAGGAATACAGTATGTATACAGTAGGTATATACTATATCTATTGGTTAAGCTATAATTGTGACATCATGTCCATAATTATCTATGTATATGACTTCACATCCATTGTTATCTACACATATATTTATAAAATAATTTATGATGTTATGTTCATACTAGTCTATGGCTATGATGTCATGTGCATTATTACCTATATTTTTAGTGTCATACAATGGCAAATGGGCTGAAAAAATTTATGAAATATTTCTAAACCTTGTAAGGTTGTTAGCATAACTAAGCTATTTTGTAAGAGTTGCAATCATATGCAAGCCTTTCTGTGAGAATTATAAGGAATTTAAAGTTATTTTATAAGGTTTGCAAGCATCTACAAGTTTTTTCTGTAACGGTTACAAGGCTTTTCCGTAAAAGTTGTAAGGTTTTCCAGAGAGTTCGCAAGCCATTCAATAAGGTTTGCAAGCCATTCCATAAGGTTTGCAAGCCTTTCTGTAAGGTTTGCAAGCCTTTCTGTAAGGTTTGCAAGCCTTTCTATAAGGTTTGCAAGCCTTTCTATAAGGTTTGCAAGCCTTTCTATAAGGTTTGCAAGCCTTTCTGTAAGGTTTGCAAGCCTTTCCGTAAGGTTTGCAAGCCTTTCCATAAGGTTTGCAAGCCTTTCCGTAAGGTTTACAAGCCTTTCTGTAACATTTGCAAGCCTTTCTATAACATTTGCAAGCCTTTCTGTAACATTTGCAAGCCTTTCTGTAACATTTCCAAGCCTTTCTGTAACATTTCCAAGCCTTTCTGTAACATTTGCAAGCCTTTCTGTAACATTTCCAAGCCTTTCTGTAACATTTCCAAGCCTTTCTGTAACATTTGCAAGCCTTTCTGTAAGGTTTGCAAGCCTTTCCATAAGGTTTGCAAGCCTTTCCATAAGGTTTGCAAGCCTTTCCATAAGGTTTACAAGCCTTTCCGTAATGTTTGCAAGCCTTTCCGTAAGGTTCACAAGCCATTCTGTAAGGTTCACAAGCCATTCTGTAAGGTTCACAAGCCATTCTGTAAGGTTCACAAGCCATTCTGTAAGGTTTGCATGCCTATTCATAAGGTTTGCAAGCCATTATGCAAGGTTTGCAAGCCTTTCCGTAAGGTTTGCAAGCCTTTCTGTAAGGTTTGCAAGCCTTTCCGTAAGGTTTGCAAGCCTTTCCGTAAGGTTTGCATGCCTTTCCGTAAGGTTTGCATGCCTTTCCGTAAGGTTTGCATGCCTTTCCGTAAGGTTTGCAAGCCATTCCGTAAGGTTTGCAGGCCATTCCGTAAGGTTTGCAGGCCATTCCGTAAGGTTTGCAGGCCTTTCCGTAAGGTTTGCAGGCCTTTCCGTAAAGTTTGCAGGCCTTTCCGTAAGGTTTGCAGGCCTTTCCGTAAGGTTTACAAGCCTTTCCGTAAGGTTTACAAGCCTTTCCGTAAGGTTTGCATGCCTTTCCATAAGGTTTGCAAGCCATTCCGTAAGGTTTGCAGGCCATTACGCAAGGATTGGAAGAGATTCTGCAAGGTTTGCAAGCCATTCTGTAAGGTTTGCAGACTTTTCCGTAAGGTTTGCAAGCCATTACGCAAGGTTTGGAAGAGATTCCACAATGTTTGCAAGCCATTCCGTAAGGTTTGCAGGCCTTTCCGTAAGGTTTGCAGGCCATTCCGTAAGGTTTGCAGGCCATTCTGTAAGGTTTGCAGGCCTTTCCGTAAGGTTTGCAGGCCAATCCATAAGGTTTGCAGGCCAATCCGTAAGGTTTGCAGGCCTTTCCGTAAGGTTTGCAGGCCTTTCTGTAAAGTTTGCAGGCCTTTCCGTAAGGTTTGCAGGCCTTTCCGTAAGGTTTGCAAGCCTTTCCATAAGGTTTGCAAGAAGTTACACAAGGTTTGCAAGCCATTATGCAAAATTCGCAAGCCGTCCCATAAAGTTCGCAAGCCGTCCCATAAAGTTCGCAAGCCGTCCCGTAAGGTTCGCACGTCTTCCCGTAAGGTTTGCACGTCTTCCCGTAAGGTTCGCACGTCTTCCCGTAAGGTTCGCACGTCTTCCCGTAAGGTTCGCACGTCTTCCCGTAAGGTTCGCAAGTCTTCCCGTAAGGTCCGCACGTCTTCCCGTAAGGTCCGCACGTCTTCCCGTAAGGTCTGCACGTCGTCCCGTAAGGTCTGCACGTCGTCACGTAAGGTCTGCACGTCGTCTCGTAAGGTCTGCACGTCGTCTCGTAAGGTCTGCATGTCGTCTCGTAAGGTCTGCATGTCGTCTCGTAAGGTTCGCATGTCGTCCCGTAAGGTTCGCATGTCGTCCCGTAAGGTTCAAAAGCCGTCCCGTAATGTTAGCAAGCCGTCCCGTAATGTTAGCAAGCCTTCCCGTAATGTTAGCAAGCCGTCCCGTAATGTTAGCAAGCCGTTCCGTAAGGTTAGCAAGCCGTCCCGTAAGGTTCGCAAGCCGTCCCGTAAGGTTCGCAAGCCGTCCCGTAAGGTTCTCAAGCCGTCCCGTAAGGTTCGCAAGCCGTCCCGTAAGGTTCGCAAGCCGTCCCGTAAGGTTCGCAAGCCGTCCCGTAAGGTTTGCAAGCCGTCCCGTAAGGTTCGCAAGCCGTCCCGTAATGTTAGCAAGCCGTCCCGTAAGGTTCGCAAGCCGTCCCGTAAGGTTCGCAAGCCGTCCCGTAAGGTTCGCAAGCCGTCCCGTAATGTTAGCAAGCCGTCCCGTAAGGTTAGCAAGCCGTCCCGTAAGGTTAGCAAGCCGTCCCGTAAGGTTAGCAAGCCGTCCCGTAAGGTTAGCAAGCCGTCCCGTAAGGTTAGCAAGCCGTCCCGTAAGGTTAGCAAGCCGTCCCGTAAGGTTCGCAAGCCGTCCCGTAAGGTTCGCAGGCCGTCCCGTAAGGTTAGCAGGCCGTCCCGTAAGGTTCGCAGGCCATTCCGTAAGGTTCGCAGGCCTTTCCGTAAGGTTTGCAGGCCAATCCGTAAGGTTTGCAGGCCAATCCGTAAGGTTTGCAGGCCAATCCGTAAGGTTTGCAGGCCTTTCCGTAAAGTTTGCAGGCCTTTCCGTAAGGTTTGCAGGCCTTTCCGTAAGGTTTGCAGGCCTTTCCGTAAGGTTTGCAAGCCTTTCCATAAGGTTTGCAAGAAGTTACACAAGGTTTGCAAGCCATTATGCAAAATTCGCAAGCCGTCCCGTAAAGTTCGCAAGCCGTCCCGTAAGGTTCGCAAGTCTTCCCGTAAGGTTCGCACGTCTTCCCGTAAGGTTCGCAAGTCTTCCCGTAAGGTCCGCACGTCTTCCCGTAAGGTCCGCACGTCTTCCCGTAAGGTCCGCACGTCTTCCCGTAAGGTCTGCACGTCGTCTCGTAAGGTCTGCACGTCGTCCCGTAAGGTCTGCACGTCGTCCCGTAAGGTCTGCATGTCGTCTCGTAAGGTCCGCATGTTGTCCCGTAAGGTTCAAAAGCCGTCCCGTAATGTTAGCAAGCCGTCCCGTAATGTTAGCAAGCCGTCCCGTAATGTTAGCAAGCCGTCCCGTAAGGTTAGCAAGCCGTTCCGTAAGGTTCGCAAGCCGTCCCGTAAGGTTCGCAAGCCGTCCCGTAAGGTTCGCAAGCCGTCCCGTAAGGTTCGCAAGCCGTCCCGTAACGTTCGCAAGCCGTCCCGTAACGTTCGCAAGCCGTCCCGTAACGTTCGCAAGCCGTCCCGTAACGTTCGCAAGCCGTCCCGTAACGTTCGCAAGCCGTCCCGTAATTTTCGCAAGCCGTCCCGTAAGGTTCGCAAGCCGTCCCGTAAGGTTAGCAAGCCGTCCCGTAAGGTTAGCAAGCCGTCCCGTAAGGTTAGCAAGCCGTCCCGTAAGGTTAGCAAGCCGTCCCGTAAGGTTAGCAAGCCGTCCCGTAAGGTTAGCAAGCCGTCCCGTAAGGTTAGCAAGCCGTCCCGTAAGGTTCGCAAGCCGTCCCGTAAGGTTCGCAAGCCGTCCCGTAAGGTTCGCAAGCCGTCCCGTAAGTTTCGCAAGTTGTCCCGTAAGTTTCGCAAGTTGTCCCGTAAGGTTTGCAAGCCGTCCCGTAAGGTTCGCAAGCCGTCCCGTAATGTTAGCAAGCCGTCCCGTAAGGTTAGCAAGCCGTCCCGTAAGGTTCGCAAGCTGTTTGCAAATTGCCTGAAAAGTTGTCATTTCATGCATTACCTGGAAAATTTTTGATTTTAGATATTCTCTCAAAAAAGTTAGGAATTTTGCACATTGCCTAAAACATCCTAAATTTTGTCTATTATCTCAGAAATTCCAAATTTAACACATTGCCTTAAAAGTTAAAAAAAATTGGCACTGCATAAGAAATTAGTTATTTTGCACATTGCCTTAATGTTAGTGATTTTGCAAATTGCCTGAAATGTTAGTGCTTTTGCAAATTACTTGAAACATTAGTGATTTTGCAAATTGACTAAAACATTAGTCTGTTTGCACATGACCTAAATTGCTGAATTTTCCATATTTACTAGCAAAAGTGTGGTTTTGCATATTGCCTAGGCATTTTATACATAGGTGGTAACATGCACTGTTTGTTGTAACATTGTGTTTTTCTAAAATGTAGGCTGTCTGTTTCCATGGCAACCTAACACCTAGGTTAGACATAACCTTCTATAAGGCATCATAGAGGCTATGGTTGAGAGGAACACAATCTAAAATTTTGTCATGTCTTCTTTTCTTGCTCTGTTTTCTTATTTTTAAATTTACCCATCCCACCTTTTAGAAGAATGAGCACGCCCATTTCAAATTTGACAGTTGCCATTGAGATACTATAGACAACATAATAACTATAGCAACTGTACAATTTGAAATGGGTGCCCTTGCTATGCTCTATAGTACAGGACATAGCTATTTGATGCAGATGGGATTTTTTCTGAACTTCAAGGTAAGCATCTAAAGTTATAAATACATATTTATACATGAAATTTTGTATGTTTATAAAACTCCACCAGATCTTTTAGTGGAAATCATCAAATTTCATCTAGCATGCATGAAAGTAGAGTAAATGAATTTTTAGACATCACTTACACCAACCAAAAACAAATATGGCGGTCAACATTTTCTACCTAAAACATACACACAGTTTACACAATAGAATATTATAAGAGTTTCTATAGTATTATATAGTAAATTTCGTATTTTTGGAATTTACTACAACGCCATCTAGGCAGGAAAATTCTGAAACAATTATCTTTAAAACTCTCTTAAACGTTTTCAACACTGTTACATCTATACTGAAAGCGTATTTTGAAATTTTTTAACACACTTCGAATTTACTTCCTTAAAGTTTGTAAAACGCGTGAATTATTAGATTCTAATTTTGGTTATGATGATGACGATGGGGGTTTTTTTTTTGGATTGCTTGTAATACTTGTTGTTTAAGGGAAATATTAATACTTGTGTGATATTTTTGGGTGTGTGCCTAATTTGACTCGTCGTGTATATTACATTTGCAAGGCATGATGATAATTTTCTGCATCTCTTATTTCGTTTCGCACTGAACTGAATTTACTAGTTACGTTTTTTTTTTGTTAAGTGACTGACATTTGGTGAGGTGGCGCTTGCATATTATTATTATTATTATTATTATTATTATTATTATTATTATTATGAGGAGTTATAATTGGGTGGCAGTGGTTTTTTATGCACCCATTTTGTAGTTCTGGTTAGTCATTGTATATTATGCATGCAAGGCCCTGATAATTTGGCCAATTTGCGAATTTATTATGTGCCCCCCCCCCCTCGCATACATACAACACATACGCACTGTAGGCCTACATAGGAAATAATGTACGGATGGGGGGGGGGTTTTCTCTCACTCAACTTTGTGTTGTTTTTTCAATTGTTTTCGCACAAAAAAAAAGTGGTTAAAAAGTTTAGGGCTGCATAATAATGAGGATGAGAAATCGTATTTTACATATTATAAAAATATGAAAAAAAAAAAAAGGTTTCTCATTGTTGAATTAATCGAGGCTAAGATGGTGGAGGTAGGGGGAAGAAGGACACCTGCGGTTTTTGTTTAAAAATATCTTCAGAATTTCACATAAATACAAAATAACAAAAATATTATATATAGCGTTATAAAATTATAAATAATATATTCGAATCAATATGAGTAATGTTTGCGTTTATCGTTGTATTAATTTGATGAAAAAAAAAATGAAATCTCTCTGGGGATTGGACGGTTTGACAGATGAGAAGAAATGGGAGAAATGCTCAGGGATTAAGGTATTATTGGGAGGTCGGGACGCATTTATTTATGACACACAGAGAGAGAGAGAGAAAAAGGTGGAATTGAATTTTGTCATATTATTTGTTCAAAATGTAACTAAAAATAGCAACTAGTCGCCAAATAGATTAGCTTTAATGGTATGAATGGGCGCCATGAATTTTTCAATTCATAAAAGAGAGAGAGAGAGAGAGGGAGAGAGAGAGAGAGAGAGGGAGAGAGAGCTCAAAAACGGGGTTTTCAGATCATTTATGATGTCCCAGTTTATTTTCGTTTCTCTCGTGTTTAAAAACGGGTCTACAAATCTAGAATTTGAACTCATTCGACTATGTTTTCAATGTTTTTTTGTTTGTTGTTGACATGATGTCATCTATTGATGTGACTCATATAGTAGAAGAAATATTCTGCCAAATAAGTGTGTCCATATGTTGGACGCAAATGTTACAGATTGTTGACAATATAACGCACCATGAACAACACTCAGCGCCACCTAGTAACCGGGTGGAAAACAACCATTGTTTTTATAAGATGGTTTATGAACGGCTGAATTTCGAACTCTTCAATAGATCGATTCTGCAGTTCTGTAGTAAGTAACATAAAAGAGAAACTGAAAAGTGTTAGAAACTAGAATTGGTTATAGCTGAATCATGTAATAGTTGATTGATATCTTTTAAAATAGTTTTTTATCGACAAAAATTAAGAAAAAGAAAATATCTTCTGCTTAAAGTTGGTTCATTTTTAAATGGACATAATGAACTTTTTATGCCCGAACACATTCACCCGTTTCGAGGCTAGATTTAGTAAGGATATTGCGGGTAGATAAGACTCTTTCGACTTAGAATATAGTTTTGTTGATAACAATGTTTGTTTCCCCACGAAAAGGGCGTTTCTTTTCTGGCAATGTGTGTTGTTATGTGCCTATATATCATGTGGCAACTCAAGATTACTGCTTCAGTTATTTAAATGATGTGTTTCCTGAAAGCTGTGTTAATATGCATATTTTCAGCAGAAGTTAGTAAAAGCGGGCAAAGAAAATAGAAAAGGGGGCGTTCCAACGTTCCAAAAAAACAACAAAATAAGTCGTGTACCGCACTCTTTTTTGATAATGATAGTGTTGCGGCTCATTTAAATAAACCAACACGTAATTTTCATTTTGTCTTGATGATGATATTAATTATTAAATATAAAATTGACGTGTTTTAGCGTCGCATTATCTATACTGTATACAAATTCAGGAGCATATTATTGCAGCAGAATAATGATTCCTAATAATAGGCGACTGATTAAGCGCCAAATGAAACTAGGGCTGGATTAGCGCCACCTAATTTTAGATCACGAATTTAAGAAACTTGATTTCCGACATCTGCATGTAGACGTCGTGTTTTTGCATAATTATTAAAAATATATATTATAATGAGCCAGGTGCCTATTTATGTTGCTGTTTGTTGTTTGCTGCTGCTGTTTTTTTTTATTACTATATTTGTAATTTCCTGTTTTGACGTGACAAGCAGACAACCTTGGTGGTTTCCAGAAAAACTCTCAGATTAGTTACATGTACACTTACCATTATGTATAATAATATGCTAATGCATATAATACATATACATATACATGTAGTAGTAGCAAGGCTCACAAGTTCATAAATATAAAATATTATTATTATTATTATTGTATGAAGTGAGTGGGTGGTTTGAATGAGATTTCATATTATTTATAAATTTGAATTTGTAAAGTAGGTCTGATTTACACCACCGTATAAATCAGGCTCTTTTTTTTATTTAAATGAGGCATATCCATTGAATGAGTCAATTGTGGTAAAATTCGAAACTCACAAAAATAGATTATTTTTGGCTTTTCCTAGTATTGATTCATTTAAATGTATTTATACTTCGGTCGGTTTGACTGATTGACGTCATTGACTAAGTTACGGTTTCTACTATACATATTGCTTTGTGTGTAAGTGGAATTTGTCAGTTTTGAACAAGAATTCGGGCAAACACCCCCTCACTGTAGTCAACAACCGATTATATTTTTATACCTGTTTTTCATACTAGTTTGAACTTTTTTTTAAATATACATACATGTAGGCCTATATTCTAATTTGACAGTTTGATGAAACTTTCTAATTGGTCACATTCGATTTGATCAAAATCAATTTCAATGAAATTATGTTATCAATAAAAAAAAATGTGATGTCATTCGTGCGTGCGTCTGTGACAGTCACAAGTAGGATTAGTTGGGTATGTTAGGAGAAAACATTCCTAAATTCTAATTATAGTAGCTAATAGTCCACAACATTAGTGACTCATAAAAAAGCCTAAATGTTAATCTACATAGGGGCGACTGAATAAGCGCCAAATTGAACAAACGCCAAACTGAATAAGCGCCAAATGGAACAAACGCCAAACTGAATAACCGCCAAATTTTGGCTTTTATTCAGTTTGGCGTTTGTTCCATTTGGCTTTTATTCAGTTTGGCGTTTGTTCCATTTGGCGCTTATTCAGTTTGGCGTTTGTTCCATTTGGCGCTTATTCAGTTTGGCGTTTGTTCAATTTGGCGCTTATTCAGTTTGGCGTTTGTTCAATTTGGCGCTTATTCAGTTTGGCGTTTGTTCCATTTGGCGCTTATTCAGTTTGGCGTTTGTTCCATTTGGCGTTTATTCAGTTTGGCGTTAGTTCAGATTGGCGTTTGTTCAATTTGGCGCTTGATCAGCGCCACCTCTACATAATCGCTTTCTGTGGCTTTAAAGCTGCTGCTTAATTTTGCTTTACAATTTCAAGCAACGAAGTTATAACTACATATTTGGCGGACTCAAAATGACCCGACTCTGGCTTTATGGTTATTATCAATGCCAATGCTAACAGAAAAACGAAGAAACCAAGTTTTGCCAGTTGTGGCTGCAATAGCAGCTTTTTCTCTGTTTGTGAGCGTTTTAATTGGGTACAAAATTATGTGTAATGCAGGTAGGTTACAGTAAGTTTTTTTTGCAAGCGCTCCTAACATCCGTGCCGTTTTCGTTTGCTCTTAAGGAGAACTATGCTTCTGTCTCAGAGGCCTGTCTGAAGACCATTATGAGACAAATGGGAGATTTGTTATGAGGGAGACTATGTCTGCAGACCGCGACACATGGTGTATGGTTAGCCAGCCTTTTAATTCAATACAAATTCACCCGTTTTATCATCAATTTGAAACTTCCAAATTCTGAACCTCGAAAAAGTGCGACTGCAAGTTAAGTTAGTGTCAAGTGACGTACGTATACACTAGGCGACAGGGTTTATAAAAATCGTGTTTTTTAAAAACAAAAACAAACAAAAAACAGTTTTTTTTGTTTTAAACAGGTTTTTGTTGTTTTAAACAGTTTTTTTTACATTTTTTTTTATAAAACTTTTAATAAAAATCCTAACAAGTATTAACTTATCAAGCAATATGAAAAGCTAATAATTGTAGTTTGTGCCCATATTAATTGTACTTTATCAATACTTAGAAGTTAGTACTCACTGACAATACAAAACTCAATTCATATTAACAGAAGACATTTTGTATTTCTTTTTCACATACATTTCAACTGCTTACTATGTCCCTTGTTTAATGTTTTTTTTATATCTAAATCATATTTTAATTATTAAATGAGTTTTTGTTATAATTTGAAAACAAAATTTCTACATTACTTTTTTGTAAAATACTACAATAGACTACAAATAGACTGAAAATTTGAAACCTTCAATAAGACTTTCTAAAGTCTAAATTTCAAAGAAAACCTAAGACAAGGAATGGAATCAGAATACTTTATGATTACCTGAGTCCTGGTAATTAGACGGGGCGACTGAATAAGCGCCAAATTGAACAAACGCCAAACTGAATAAGCGCCAAATTGAACAAACGCCAAACTGAATAAGCGCCAAATTGAACAAACGCCAAACTGAATAAGCGCCAAATTGAACAAACGCCAAACTGAATAACCGCCAAATTTTTGGCTTTTATTCAGTTTGGCGTTTGTTCCATTTGGCGTTTATTCAGTTTGGCGGTTATTCAGGTTTTTTGTAAATTGTGATGGTCCAAATATTGTGAGCTTTTATAGACGTCAGACTGTGCAGATTTACAGCTAACCTAACCTAATCTAACCAATCCTATCCTAACCAAACCTAACCTAACCTAACCAATCCTAACCTAACCTAACCAATCCTTACCTAACCATGTGTTTATCACATTTTGGCGGTTATTCAGTTTGGCGCTTGTTCAGTTTGGCGTTTGTTCCATTTGGCGCTTATTCAGTTTGGCGTTTGTTCCATTTGGCTTTTATTCAGTTTGGCGTTTATTCAGTTTGGCGTTTATTCAGTTTGGCGTTTATTCAGTTTGGCGTTTGTACAATTTGGCGCATGTTCAATTTGGCGCTTGATCAGCGCCACTAATTAGACATTATAGTGAAACGAAAACTTTGGAAAATTCCACATTAGTGAACATTTCAATTATTAAATAAAACATTACGGTACACACATTCATGACCAAGGCTAAAAAACAACAGGGGTCAAATTTTTATAGGAATTCCAATATTAAACAGAGCTCTGAAGTCGTCTATAATTAATTATCCGCTGTGCAACCAGAAGCTCCATAGACAAAATATTGTTTATTTTCTTCTGTGTATCGAGGGGCAGTCACTGTAATCCACAGGATATACGACTAAGTTTTGGGAATTCGCCAAACTATGTGCCACCCTTTCTGCATTTGCCTTCACCTGACTACCACAATTTTTAGAATTGCAGCCAACGTACACCTCTAATCGGAAAAAAAAATATATACATTTCAAATGAGTTTTACAAAAAATTAAGTTCCAAATAACATTTACAAAACTCGTGGTATTACCAGCGTTGTTGTTGCAATGGCTTATGATAATGACTCCGTCGTCGTCAATGGTCCCAGTCACGTAGTAACCTTCCTTATGAGTTGCATCGCCTGATAAGAGTAACGATAAATTGGAAAGAAAAGATGCATTCTAAGATTCTTAACCGTATTTACCATATGTTACAAACGATGTAAATAATATTCCGTTCATGGTAAGTAACAATGCATCATCTTCTTTTTGAAGGTACCCGTCGTCACTGTTTTTAAAATGTGTATAAATAATAATGAAGGAATACGGTTACATGTTTAAAAAAATGCACTTTATAATAAGTATCATTTTTACTATTCATAATAACTATTATATGCTGCAGCTGCTTTATTACTAGCCAATTCTCCATACGTTCGATATTGACAGCGCGAAGGTGGCGATGAATTCTCAACGTTAATATCAAATAGAATTACTATTGTTCCATAAAACTGTTAGAAAAATACACAAATTACAATTATTACAAAAACCGTTTACATTGTACAGCCCAAGAGACTTTTATTTTGTCGTCAAAAAGTTTTTCAAAAGTCACCTATGTACCAAGGCCCTAAAACTGATAAACATACCACGGTGTTATACTTATCAGGAGTCACTGCACAGGGAGGTATGTCATTAGGACAAAGTGGTTGTGTAGGGTTGTTGTCGTCCTTGTCTTTATGACCACAGTTGCCGTGGCCTCTAAAGTGACAGTTGCTGTGGCCTCTAAAGTCACGGTTGTCGTTTGCTCTGTGGACGTGGTTTCCTTCGTCGTTATTTTTGTTGTAAGAAATGTGAAGATCATCGCCAAAACATAAATTGGCAACACCAGTTGCAATGAGGATCAATTGAAGGAGATTCATTGTGATACGATTATTCTTGTCACTTTGTGAAGTGTTCTGTTTTAATATGGAATACGGCTGGTCATTTTATACAAATTTTTCTAACACGAGTAAATAGGGATTTTCATATGTGGCAATTAGAATTTCTAAAACATTGTGGACAAATAGTATGTTATTTGATTAGTTTTGAAAGTTTCTGTCTACTGGTGATAAAATAGTACCTGTTTATTAAGGTTTTATAGTTAGTTTTCAGACACTCAAATTTATTCAGTTGTATTTTCAGTTTTAACTGACGTTTTGCAAACATTTGCTATGAAAACGTATCTTGAAGACTTTGTTTGCAATGCGTCCAGTGGTTGTTTTATATTATTTTAATTATCTATTTTCAAAGACACGTATGAATTTGTTATTTTTTTAATAAACGACGGATCTATTGAAATTGCGTATAGGGTCCTGTTCGTACCTTTGCTGCAGTCACCTTAAAAAGGCTTAACTTTTAAGGGAGACTTTTCTGAGGGAGACCGTGTCTGCAGACTGCATCACATGGTGTATGGTTAGCCTTTTAATTCAATACAAATTCACCCTTTTTATCATCAATTTGAAACTCCCACAAGTTGAAAATGAATAATTTATTTGGAAGATTTCTTTCAAATTCTGAACCTCGAAAAAGTGCGACTGCAAGTTAAGAGGAGATAAATGTACATGAGTTACGAAAAAATCTCACTAGGTGGAGCTGGTGTCAATCCTATTATGCAATTGTTATGTATAGGTGAAGTGAATGGGCTTTTTTAATATGTATAAGAATGGATATGTTAGAGGCTAGGTGTGACGTCATACTTACAACAAATAATATTTTCAAAGTTTTTGGCGGCCATGTTTTTTTAATCGAATTTTAGCGGTTTTTTCCCATTTTTTCCTCTTTCTAGTAATTTTAGCGATAAAATGAAAGAGAACGAAAAAATGAGTACCAGTCGGCCTTATGTATAGCAAACATTTACAAACACAGAAATAAGCTTGAAAATGGACCACATGTCCAATAATAGCCTCCTTTATAATATTATAAAGGAGGCTATTGTCCAATAATTTCCAGTGGCAGTAGGGACGAAAGGACAGCCCCATAAGAAGTTAGCAGACAAAATTTTAACATAGAACTCTATGGAAAAATCCCTGCACCGGTAAGTTTTTGTGCTGTTTTCTAGCAAATTACTTGTCCAATTTATGTGAAGTTTTGAAAAAAATAAAGAGAAAAATACGTAGTTTCACATCAATGCATTAGTTTTTTTAATATTAATCATTGTTTTGTTGTTTTCGATATTTTGTTCTGAACACTGCTTTAAAACCGAAACTTTTAACATGGAAGCCAATGGAGATTTTGAAAAGTCGGTAAGTTCATTTGCTTATTTCTTGCAAATTAACTGAACAATTATCGTGAAATTTTAAACAAATAAAGGTACAAATGGGTAGTTTTATAATCAGTCATTGTTTGATTAAATATTTTTCTGTTTGTTTTTTGTGTTATTCAAAAAAATTCACTAAACTTTTCGATGTGGGTGTACCACGGTACGTTCAGAATAAAATATTGAAAACAAACAAACAACAACAGATATTATAAAAGAAATACATGGATGTGAAACTACGTACTTTTTTCTTTATTTTTTCAAAAATTCACAAAAATTGGGCAAGTAATTTGCGAGAAAACAGCAAAAAAAAAAACGATTTAACAGTTGGAGATTTCGGTATGTCCTTTTGCTTATTTCTTGCATATTAATTGAACAATTATCGTGGAATTTTAAACAAATAAAGATAAAACTTCGTAGTTTGAAAGCCAGGCATTGGGTTTTGAATGTTTCGGTTTTTTTTTTCGTTTTCAATGTTTTATTCTGAACCCTACACTGAATAGTTGGCATAAATTTTTTGAATAACACATTAAAAACAAACGGGAAGAATATTAAACAATGATTAATTATAAAACTGCCTATTTTTATTTTTATTTCTTTAAAATTTCACAATAGTTGTGCAAGAATTCGCAAGAAAACAGTAAAAGAACTTACTGACATACCGAAATCTCCATTGGCCTCCATGTTAAGTTTCGTTTTACAGCAACGTTTAGAACAAAACATCAAAAACAAAAAAAGAAAAATGTTAAAAAAAACTAATGCATGGATGTGAAACTACGTACTTTTGTCTTTAAATTTTCAAAAATTCACAAAAATCGGGCAAGTAATTTCCGAGATAAATGCAAAAAACTTACTGGGGAAGCGATTTTTCCATAGAGTTCTATATTAAAGTTTTGTCAGCTAACTTCTTTGGGGGCGATCTTTTTGCCTATTGCCACTAGAAGCACTTATTGGACATGAAATAAACTTTGATAATGGATTTTACTTGTTTTTTGTTTTTAAAATAGTTTCAATGCATTTTCCCCACATATTTTTGTGTTTTTCAGTTTGTTTCTATACATCCCAATAAGGCAGAGTGGTAGGGTCTACTATTTTGGAAAAAATGAAATGTTTCGCCTTACCTCATGAGCATATAACAATATTTGGGGCATGTAAGGGTATTGAATAACAGTGCTCGAAAAATATTTTTTTCACAATTTTAGAAGTTTTTTAGAGCACGTAGGGCTAATAAGCCTATATTTAGGCTATATCGGGGCATATAAGAATATTTTTGGGCAGCTAAGGGTACTCGAGGATAGCATGGGGTATTTCTAGCTAAACCCAACCATTATGTTCTCAGAAAATATTTCCCCCATAATTTTAGAATTTTTTTACATGGCACATAAGGCAAATAAGCCTATTTTCAAAAATAAAAAAATGATTGAGGTACTGAGTTGCAGAGTCACAGCCCAAGCAGAGTGCAGCACAGCAAAGCAAAGTGCTGTGTAGATTTCCAACACATATATGACGATTCAGGATTCACTGAGGGATTCGCATTAAGGATTCGATGAAAATTCACCGAATCACAAGATGGGGAGATGGAATGAAATGGACAACTTTATACGACTTTGCTCCATTGTGATCAGAGACATAAGGATGGTTCTTGGCACCTGGGAACAAGGGGTTAAATTTAAACCCCCAACAAATATTTTATTTGTTAACCATAAACAAAATCACTGTTCACAAAATCAGGCCTACCAAGAAAAGAAAAAGGGGGACAAATGACGTGGGAAAATAATAGAAAACATCTCTCATTTATAAAAGCTCTAAGGCCGTACCGGGCCTCCACATGGGCCTCCATTATAACTGCCGTAAAGCCTACACTTACCAACAATTGAGTAAAAATGAGCTCAGCACTGCAGCTGCATGCTTTCATCTAGAACATGTAGCGATATTGTGCAGTACATAATAAAAAGCAATTGTTTTTTCCAACATTGCAAAGACTGCATGTCTGTGCATTTATAAATTTGGTTTGATGGATATATTAAATGAAAGTGTTGTTATGGCTAGTTTTGTGGATCAATTTTAGCATCTTTTCATGCCCAAATTGGTGCCCCCAGGGCATGGTGGCAAGGGGCATATGTTCCCCTGCCTCTAACCATGACTATGATGTGGGTATAATATTATAAAGGAGGCTATTATTAGACATAAGGTCCATTTTCAAGCTTATTTCTGTGTTTTTAAATGTTTGCTATACATAAGGCCGACTGGTACTACTATTTTCCCCACTAACGAAACTTTCACCTTACCTCATGAGTTGTCCAAATAGTGTCCATCGTTGAAATTTTGTAACCGAGTATATTTTTTCATTCTTTCTTTTTCATCACTTTCATTTTATCGCTAAAATGACTAGAATGAGGAAAAAATGGGAAAAACCGCTAAAATTCGATCATTAAAAAACATGGCCACCAAAAACTTTGAAAATATTATTTGTTGTAAGTATGATGTCACACTGGGACATCATGTACTCTCCAAACAGGGCTCACATTTCTCTCAACTTGTTTATCAACATTTGTAATTAGATAGAGTATTAATAAGTGATAATTAAGCTATAAAAACTAGCAAACAATCAAGATAAAACATTGAACTGTACACTGCATTTTTTCTATATATTACATTATATTACATATATATTACAGTCCAGTAACCTAGTACATCTTAAGTTGCATCAAGTGGAGGTAGTAGGTTTCGTTTTTTTTTGTATGGGATGTGACTGAGATGCAAAATCCAAGTTTTCGACCTCGGCAGCCTCCCGGATCACTTTTGAATATCCCAAAAACTGCTAAATTTTTGCTCTTTTTTCGTTTTTTTTCCCATTTTGACCATGAAGGAGCACGTTTTCGACAAAGACCACTTTATACATTTTTAAACTAGATTATATTTGCTACAATTTGAAACCAGAATGGGCTCGGTAGACCTAATAGTTTCCGAGATACAGCTTTTCAAAGTTTGGCAAATTTTCCAAACTTGAAAATTTTAAACTAATTTTCATGTTTCATCATATATGCAATTGTCTTTATATCTTCAATAACTTGTCTGATATGAGTCAGTGAAGTAAACATTTATTCAATTTAACATTTTGAAGGGGGTGGGGAGGAGGGAGGTCACTGTTCACAACCAGATGACTGAAATTGAAATACAAAATTTATTTAACAAACATTTACATCAAGTGTATACAAAAAGTGTAAATGAAAGTAAACAAAATGTGAATTAAAGGGGTTTCCTCCTCCTCGAAGGACCAGGGCCAAGGAAATCCGCCAATCCACCTCCTTCAGTGCCATTTCATTGTCCTGGACCTTCTGAAATGGAATGAAAATATTTATTTATTGAATATCCCAAGGTAAAACCTTGTTAGGAAGTCCTAATATAAATGCAACACACATGTTGGTAAGTATTAATTAATAGAAATAATGGTAACTTTCAACAACAATATGAGTGATGCTATTGAACAAGTCGAGGAACAATATCAGGTATACTTATAAGAACGAAAAAAGAGCAAAAATTTAGCAGTTTTTGGGATATTCAAAGGTGATCGGGGGGGGGGGGGGGGGGGGCTACCAAGGTCGAAAACTTGGATTTTGCATCTCAGTCACATCCCATACAAGAAAAAAAAACGAAACATACTACCTCCACTTGATGCAACATAGGCCCCCCTTTTCATGACAAGCTTACTGGACTATTAGTCAGGAAAAAAGTTGAACAGATTTGAAGACAGCAATTTAAAAATATAAATATTGACCATTATTAATTCTTAAAATATAGCACTATTTTATTAGTATATATTTAAGAATTTAATGCAACTTGAAGTAAGTGTTGTAATTAAGTTTTGGCGAAGTTGAACAGAAGTAAAAATATGTATTTGGACTTTCAAATTTTGCCGCTCATATTTGTCTAAAATGGGTCTCTATGCGCTCAACTTTAAGACGCCACTGATGGCGAAAAATGAAAACATTGGCCTACTCACGGCTACGACACTCTAGATGTCCTCTTAAGTTAGTGTTAAGCCATGTGTACACTAGGCGAACCGAACCTTTAATGTAACATTTCCTGTAATGCTCACTGCATTTTGTATCCTGTGATCACGCCGAACTGTTGGATGTGATGATTACCACATGGGCAATCAAAGTATCTCGTTACCCTCACTACCTCATTTCTTGTGAGCAGCTTTCCTGTCTCGTTTCTGTCACGAACGACGTTCCAACTAGTAGGCCTACTGCGAGTCCCTTTGAGTAGTTTCACGGGAGGATACGTGTATCACGATACATTTGTCAGTTGAGCTTTACAATAATTCGCTGGCGGACGAGGTTCCCAGGATCAACAAAATCAGTATCGCAGTACTGTATGTCACAATTAAGTATCGCCATATGAACGCTTCTCTATTTGTGTATATTAAATTCAGTATCTTTCATACACGTATCCTCGTGTGAAACTAGCCTTTGTGTTCGTTGGAAAAACCGACAGGCGAAGGATCGGAACGCGCGCCAAACAAGCGGATTGCAGCTGTTACGTTACAGGTTCGGTTCGCCTATTGTATACACGGCTTTCCATCTACAGTGAATTCAAAGGCTATCGCATCGATCTTCAACATTGATAGGTTCTTCCAAGTTTAATGAGTTGGCCAAATGTCGAGCTACACTTTCTGCGTTTGCGATCCCTGCATTGTTACATCTGTTAGCACTGCATCCGATATGGTACTCTTGAATAGATAAGGATAAAATACGTATGAATTGAGTATTTTTGTTAAAAAAACACGTGTATTACCAATATGGTTGCAGTATTTAATGATAACGACACCTTCACTGGTTAAGTTTCCAGTGAAATAGTTGGAAACTCCATTGTCTAAATCAGTTTGTCGAATTAGTCCATTTCTTGTGAGAACTATTGGCTGACTAACCACATTTTCTTTTTTTATATTGTATTTTCTGCAATAACAAGTTATAACTTATTGGTTAATTATCGTTAATTATTAAGTACACATTCTTACAGTTGAATCCACTCGGTATAATTTGCTGTTTCGTTGTTGTCATCTAAGTGTCCAAAATGAATATACTTGTATCGACAAACGCCTTCATTCGTTTTTCTTGCAGACGTTGCGTCAATATCGTAAAGAATTTTAATTTCTTCAGGAAACTCAAACTGGGGTGTTGAACCAGATAGAATGGAAATATGAAAAAGATGGCTTTTTAACGAATATTGATTTAGTTAAGAGTTACAACCGAATTTACATACCACAAGTTTGTACACATCAGGAGTCACTTCACAGTTTAATAAATTGTTTGTATGTGGTTCAGGTTGATTGTCATTGTTATCTTTGCGATCGCGATCGTCGTTGTCTTTGTGACCATAGTTGCCGTGGCCTCTAAAGTGACGGTTGTCGTTGGCTCTGCGGACGCGGTTTTCTTTGTGGTTATGCCTGTTGTAAGAAATGTGAAGATCATCACCAAAACATAAATTGGCAACAACAGTTGCCAAGAGGATCAATTGAAGCAGGTTCATTGTGATACGATTATTCTTCAAACTTTGTGAAGTGTTCTGTTTTAATATGGAATATGGCTGGTCATTTTATACAAATTTTTCTAACACAAGTAAATAGGGATTTTCATATGTGGCAATTAGAATTTTTAAAACATGGTGAACAAATAGTATGTTATTTGATTAATTTTGAAAGTGTGTCTGTCTTCTGGCAATACATTAGCACCTGTGTTGTTAGAGTTTTCAGACACTCAAATTTATTCAATTGTTTTGCAAATATTCGTTACGAAAACGTATTTTGAAGACATGTTTTCAATGGTTCTAGTAGTTTCATTTTTTTTATTAGCTATTTACAATGACACGTATGATTTTTTTTTTTTTAATAAACGGATCTATTCAAATTTTGTTGGATCCTGTTCGTACCTTTGCTGCAGTCACTTTAAAAAGGCGTTCTTATTGTAAGTTAAGCCTTTTTAAAGCACAAAATCCTAGGTCAACAATATCTGGTATTGGTGGGGCTTCGGTCTCTTCTCCCGATTTTTTTTTGTGGAAAGTAACGCGTAACCACACAAATTGGCTACATGTTTTCATTTTCAGCATTCTGCTGAAGCCAGGACGTGCGTGCACTGGCCTGAGCGGAATACTGGAAATGATTTGATAGTGGGCTTATACTATATGTGTACGAGAACTTCTTTTTATGGAATTCATAATTTTCAGACAAATGCATTTTATCAGCTTCAACAAAACAACAATGTCTTCTTTTTTGATCATGACAATGTTATTTTTTTTTACATTGAGCACTTTTGAAATTCAATATATGCAACAGTAATTTATTTTATATTCTATTTTATTGCAATATTAAACTATAGTTAAGTTTTAATTTAATTAAAATAATTCATCAAATTCACAGAACAGTACGAGTTTATCTTTGTTTACGTTGGACGGTTAGTACAGTTTTTAAAATCAACAGCATATGCTTCCAAATTGTTTTCATTGGCCCAACTTTCGGCTTCACTTTTTGCTTTTGCCTTTACTTGAGCGTCACAATTGTTAAGGTGGCATCCAAATTTCCATCCGGCTTTCTCTACGACAGTTGGTTCAGAATTAGAGAAATATTTGTCATATACGGTGCAATATTTAGTTGTAATCACGTCGTCCTTGTTAATGGTCCCAGATAAATATTTCAGATGAATAAATGAATTTGCTACACAATGGATAAAATATATAAAAAACAAATCACTGAATCAATAAGTAGTTCATGAAAATTATGACCATTCAAGTTGCTGTTTGTTATGTGAATAATTTACTTTGTCGGAATTGCGAGCCGAAAAGGATTCCATCTTTGGAGATTGTCAGTGAATCAGTTAACTCACTATATAAGATAGGTTTATCTTTCCTTTTAAATTGAAAAATACGTAAATTAACGGTTACATTCTTAAGAAGAAGAAGTAGACCTATTGTTAATTTTACCTTTTTGTCGCGTATACCTCAGTAAAATTTGCTCGGTGTCCTTTTTCTAATTCTCCGTATGTTTGATACAGACAGCTGTGAGGAGGTTTGTTTTGTTCGTCAACAACATAAAGAATTTGAATGGTGCCATTAAACTGGTAACAGAAGAGATGGGACAAAATATTAAAGAAAATTGTCATTAACTTATGTTAAGAATATCAGTTGTGAAAAACTAAAACTGATTTTTTAATAAACATACCACATGGTTGTACTGTTCACTAGTCACTTCACAAGTATTTTGTGAACGTGGTGGATTTGATGCTGATGATGCATGAGGGGGTGTTAAAAATGGGGGTAGAGTTGGTAGTTGAAATGGACTTGGAGGTAGCGTTGGTAGTCCAAATGTAGGTACTTCAAATGTGGGCCGTGGTGGAAGTGGAGGTAGAGTTGGTAGTTCAAATGTGGGCCGTGGTGGAAGTGGAGGTAGAGTTGGTAGTTCAAATGTGGGCCGAGGTGGAAGTGGAGGTTGAGTTTGTAGTTCAAATGTGGGCTGAGGTGGAAGTGGAGGTTGAGTTTTTAGTTCAAATGTGGGCCGAGGTGGAGGTTGAGTTGGTAGTTCAAATGTGGGCCGTGGTGGAAGTGGAGGTAGAGTTGGTAGTTCAAATGTGGGCTGAGGTGGAAGTGGAGGTTGAGTTGGTAGTTCAAATGTGGGCCGAGGTGGAAGTGGAGGTTGAGTTTTTAGTTCAAATGTGGGCCGAGGTGGAGGTTGAGTTGGTAGTTCAAATGTGGGCCGATTTGGAAGTGGAGGTTGAGTTTTTAGTTCAAATATGGGCTGAGGTGGAGGTTGAGTTGGTAGTTCAAATGTGGGTGAAAGCTTATTTAGAATTGGTAGTTTCAATTTGGATAGAAATTGAAGTAGGGGTAGAGGTGGTAGTTCGAATGTGGGTGGAAGCTTGGGTAGAGTTGGTAGTTCAAATGTGGGTAGATGTGGAAGTGGAGGTAGAGTTGGTAGTTCAAATGTGGGTGGAAGCTTGGGTAGAGTTGGTAGTTCAAATGTGGGTAGATTTGGAAGTGGAGGTAGAGTTGGTAGTTCAAATGTGTTTGGAAGCTTAGGTAGAGTTGGTAGTTCAAATGTGGGTGGAAGCTTAGGTAGAGTTAGTTTCAATTTGGATAGAAATGGAAGTATCATTGGTATTGTAAGTATAACTGGTAGTGGAGGCATCTTTGGAAATGGGGGTAGAACCAGTGGTGGACGTAGCAGTTTAGTTGGTAGTATTTGTTGCTGCTTCCATGGAGGCCGAAGCAAAATTCCAAGGCAAAAACATTGATTGACCACAGCAATCATCACAAATATCACTTGAAACAGAATCATTTTTGACGAGGACATTTTTCCAAATTGAAGAGTAGATTCAATGTGGCATTAATTAGTTCACTATGTATTTTTGATCTTAAAGTCTTATACTTCTGCATATTAATTAATAGCGTCTCATTGTATATTTTGTAGGACTAAGGTGTGTTAATATTGGTTAAGTTCTTGGCAAATAGAAAAATGTTCGTATTATTAATGCGCAGCTGAGTTTGGACCATCATCATATGTGAATCAATGTGATTACTTGAAAATCATGCAATTAACACAGGTTAAGTTTCCCCACAGTCTGTCTTATAGTTTAGTTATTATTTCCGCTTTATATCTTTAGAGAAAATAATATTGCTGACGTCATTACTGCCAAATGTGACAAATAATTAGTCATCATCAATCATTATTACTAGTTTAAATAATTATTTTATGTTTACTTTAATGTTTAAACCCAGGTTTGCACGATGCGTGCGATCCAGGGTTCCAAAATGGAAACAAAATTAAATATTCACAAATGACTACACAAAATAATTTGGATTTATTTCGTCTAATGATGATCTTCTATACATATTCTTTGCAAAACGTTTGGGTAATTAACAAAACTAATTAGTTACATTCATGAAATTTTTCTAAAAAGTCAATTTGGTGTCACCATCTTGTCATTTTCAAAAATTAATAACTGACATCAAATGGAAGTGAAATATTTTCACCAAATTTGCTTTTTTTTACAACTTTTATAATGTTATTGTTATAAACATAAGAACATTATCGCCAGCGGCCGAGGTTCCCAGAATCCACAAAATCAGTATCGCGATATTGTATCTCACAAGTATCGCCGTATGAACGCTTCTTTTTTTGTACATGTAAATTCGGTATCTTTCATACGCGTATCACGATACACGTATCCTCGTGTGAAACTAGCCTTTGTGTTCGTTGCAAAAACCGACAGGACGATGGATCGGAACGCGCGCCAAACAAGCGGCTCGCAACTGTTACGTTACAGGTCCGGTTTGCCTAGTGTATACACGGCTTTCCATGTTCAGCGAATTGGAAGGCTATCGCATCGATCTTCAACATTGGTAGGTTCTTCCAAGTTTAATGAGTTGGCCAATTGTTGAGCTACACTTTCTGCGTTTGCGATCCCTGCATTGTTACATCTGTTAGCACTGCATCCGATATGGTACTCTTGAATAAATAAGGATAAAATACGTATGAATTGAGTATTTTTGTTAAAAAAAACACGTGTATTACCAACATGGTTGCAGTATTTAATGATAACGACACCTTCACTGGTTAAGTTTCCAGTGAAATAGTTGGAAACTCCATTGTCCAAATCAGTTTGTCGAATTAGTCCATTTCTTGTGAGAACTATTGGCTGACTAACCACATTTTCTCTTTTTATATTGAGTTTTCTGCAATAACAAGTTATAACATATTGGTTAATTATCGTTTATTATTAAGTACACATTCTTACAGTTGAATCCACTCGGTATAATTTTGCTGTTTCGTTGTTGTCATCTATGTGTTCAAATAATAAATTGTTTGTATGGGGTTCATGTTAATTGTTATTGTTGTGGTCGTTTTTGCAATGGTGGTCGTCGTCTTTCGCGTTAGCGGTCGTCGTCGTCGTCGTCGTTGTCATGTTTTGCCGGATCAACTGAAGCAGATTCATTGTGATGCGATTATTCTTGACACTTTGTGAAGTGTTCTGTTTTAATATGGAATATGGCTGGTCATTTTATACAAATTTTTGTAACATGAGTAAATAGGGATTTTCATATGTGGCAATTAGAATTTCTAAAACATGGTCGACAAATAGTATGTTATTTGATTAGTTTTGAAAGTTTCTGTCTTCTGGTGATAACATAGCACCTGTGTTATTAAGGTTTTCAGACACTCAAATTTATTCCGTTTCGCAAATATTCGTTATGAAAAATTGTTTTTAAGATTTTGTTTTCAATTGTTCCAGTATAGTTGTTTTATATTATTTTTTATTAGCTACAGTACAGCGTCGGTTATTGGAACCATTTTTTTTTACGTATTTTTATGGAATTACTACTTATGGAAATAAAAAAAATTTCTTTGCAATTGGTTTTTTTTTTACTATTTCACAATTTTTCATGGCCCACATTAGTTCTGAAAAGCGACGTTCTACTGTATTTACAATGACATGGATGGATTTATTTATAATTTTTTTAATAAACGACGGATCTATTCGAATTTCGTAAGGTCGTGTTCGTACCTTTGCTGCAGTCACTTTAAAAAAACCTGACTTTCACCATCATTTCCAGTCAGTTCATTAGTCTTCATCTTTTACAAATAGACCTGGAGTATTTTGATTTATTTCTTAAATACAAAATAAAAACAGATTATCAGAAATAAATCAAAACTTCGCAATCGATTGATATTTATTCAATTTCATTGATGATTGTGCGAGTAGTTTACGAGAAAACAATAAAGCTTTTCAAATGCAAGGAATTTTCTATGGACTTTTATGTTGAAATCTCGTTTATGCGAGAGTGTGTGCTAAACAGGACAATCCAACCAAGAGCCCCCTAGGCTCATTAGATTTTTTTCAAAAATAAGTTGTAATCGAAGAGTGGTATCTTTCTTGAGCCAGTCAATAGGGGAATTTAGTGAGAAATAAGTAAAACCTGGAAAAGTCAGGAAATTTATTTTCTGAAATTCCAAATTCAGTGATTCAAAAATGGCCAAAAATTGGAGAAAAAATTAAATGCAGTATAAATAACTCAAGAAGGCTCAACGGGGCCCAGAAGTCTTAAAAATTATTATTGAATGTCTTATTTTCTTGTTTTGACAATTGTTTTTTTTTTTACATTGAGCACTTTTGAAATTCACTATATGCAACAGTAATTTATTTTATATTCTATTTTATTGCAATATTAAACTATAGTTAAGTTTAATTTAATCAAAATAATTCATCAAATTCACAGAACAGTACGAGTCTTTACTTGTTTACGTTGGTCGGTTAGTACAGTTTTTAAAATCAACAGCATGTGCTTCCAAATTGTTTTCATTGGCCCAACTTTCGGCTTCACTTTTTGCTTTTGCCTTTACTTGAGCGTCACAATTGTTAAGGTGGCATCCAAATTTCCATCCGGCTTTCTCTACGACAGTTGGTTCAGAATTAGAGAAATATTTGTCATATACGGTGCAATATTTAGTTGTAATCACGTCGTCCTTGTTAATGGTCCCAGATAAATATTTCAGATGAATAAATGAATTTGCTACACAATGGATAAAATATATAAAAAACAAATCACTGAATCAATAAGTAGTTCATGAAAATTTTGACCATTCAAGTTGCTGTTTGTTATGTGAATAATTTACTTTGTCGGAATTGCGAGCTGAAAAGGATTCCATCTTTGGAGATTGTCAGTGA
The DNA here is from genome assembly GCA_036925085.1 of Brachycybe producta. Classification (NCBI taxonomy): domain Eukaryota; kingdom Metazoa; phylum Arthropoda; class Diplopoda; order Playtdesmida; family Andrognathidae; genus Brachycybe; species Brachycybe producta. The sequence continues at coordinate 1,005,125 of JAUPFP010000042.1, read as the reverse complement.
GTCAGTTAACTCACTATATAAGATTGGTTTATCTTTCCTTTTAAATTGAAAAATACGTAAATTAACGGTTACATTCTTAAGAAGAAGAAGTAGACCTATTGTTAATTTTACCTTTTTGTCGCGTATACCTCAGTAAAATTTGCTCGGTGTCCTTTTTCTAATTCTCCGTATGTTTGATACAGACAGCTGTGAGGAGGTTTGTTTTGGTCGTCAACAACATAAAGAATTTGAATGGTGCCATTAAACTGGTAACAGAAGGGATGGGACAAGAATATAATAAGAGTATCAGTTATGAATAAGTGGTAACAAACTGATTATTTAATAAACATACCACATGGTTGTACTGTTCACTAGTCACTTCACAAGTATTTTGTGAACGTGGTGGATTTGATGCTGAAGATGCATGAGGGGGTGTTAAAAATGGGGGTAGAGTTGGTAGTTGAAATGGACTTGGAGGTAGCGTTGGTAGTTCAAATGTAGGTACTTCAAATGTGGGACGTGGTGGAAGTGGAGGTAGAGTTGGTAGTTCAAATGTCGGAGGAAGCTTAGGTAGAGTTGGTAGTTCAAATGTGGGTAGATGTGGAAGCGGAGGTAAAGTTGGTAGTTCAAATGTGGGTGGAAGTGAAGGTAGAGTTGGTAGTTTCAGTTTGGATAGAAATGTAAGGTTTTGTAGAGTTGGTAGTTCAAATGTGGGTAGATGTGGAAGCGGAGGTAAAGTTGGTAGTTCAAATGTGGGTGGAAGCCTAGGTAGACTTGGTAGTTTCAATTTGGATAGAAATATAAGGCTTTGTAGAGATGGCAGTTCAAATTTGGGTAGAGGTGGAAATTGGGGTAGAGTCAGTTTTCCAGATTCATTTGTCATTGGTATCGGAAGTATAACTGGTAGCGGAAGTATCATTGGAAGTGGGGGTAGAGCCAGTGGTGAACGTGGAGGTGGAGTTGGTAGTATTTGTTGTTGCTTCCGCGGAGGCCGAAAAAAAATTCCAAGGCAAAAACATTGATTGACCACAGCGATCATCACAAATATCACTTGAAACAGCATCGTTTTTGACGAGGACATTCTTTCAAAATGAAGAATAGATTCAATGTGGCATTAATTAGTTCACTATGTATTTTTTATACTTGCGTCTTACACTTCTTCATATTAATTAATAGCGTTTTATTGTATATTTTGTAGGTTTAAGGTGTGTTAATATTGGTTAAGTTCTTGGCAAATAGAAAAATGTTCGTATTATTAATGCGCAGCTGAATTGGACCATCATGTGAATCAACGTGATTACTTGAAAATCATGCAGTTAACACAGATTAAGTTTCCCCACAGTCTGTCTTATAGTTTAGTTATTATTTCCGCTTTATATCTTTAGAGAAGAAAATATCGCTGACGTCATTACTGCCATATCTGACAAATAATTAATCATCAATCATTATTACTAGTTTAAATAATTATTTTAAGTTTACTTTAATGTTTTTTAAACCTGGGTTTGCACGATGCGAGCACTTGTCACATATTATCTTCTTGATGGCTTGAATCCTTTGATACAGGGTTCCAAAATGGAAAAAAAAAAATTAACTATTGAGAGAAACTATTCAAAGGTACAGTATTTTTTCTATGTGATATCGCGGAATCCTATGCAAAGCAGGGTTGTTAGATATATATCACTAATAAATATCATTTTTCATAATTATAATTTTTGTATTTTTTACTTTTTTTTACCCAAAATAATTTGTATTTATTCTAATGGTGAATGGAAAAACTGTGTGAAATTTGTGAAATTTCACAAAAAAGTGAATTTGTCGTCGCCATCTTGTCATTTTTAAATATTAATATAAATTTTCACCAAATTTGCGCTTTTTTTCGAACTTAGTGTTTTTATTGTTATAAACATAAGAACACCTAATTAAAGATATCAGCATTGCAAAAAGGTGTAATAAATGGAGAAATACAAGTTAAAATAGTAAATATGATATGATATTTTTAAACGAAAAATCCAAACCTGTTGCTAAGAGATTATGATGAAAACATGTGACAAGGGCATGCATCGTCGGGAGCCAGCTTAACAAACACCAAGATTTATCCAGATGTCTTAGTTCAAATTAGTTGTTTTTATTAAGAGCTTCAGCAAAGTTGAGCACACATTTTTCATAAAGGAAAACAAGGTCACAAATTGACATTTGAAGCATAATTTAATTTAATATTTTATTATTTATCTTCGTGTGCTTATATTATTACTAACATGTTAGAGGAAGAAAATTAGTAAGAAATTTGGTTTTGTAATTTTTATCTCTACTATATTAATAGTCGTAGTGTTGGGGGAGGGGGTCAATAGCGCCTGTACAAATACAAATTTGAACATAATGTCCATGTTGCATCTGTTTGGTGTAATTCTACAATGCACGTAATGTATGTCCATTTTGCGAAATGGATCAACTTGCTGTGCTGAAAATTAGCGAAATGGACATACATTTTGTGCATTGTACAATTACACCAAATGGATGCAACATAATACTAGTGTGAGTCAAAATTATCCGCACTCCAATTTTTTTGGATTTCCAAGAGCCAGTATTGGAACACTATCAGGAAAATGTTCAACAATCAACAGTGCTTGTTACAGTGAGATGCTCACTGAAGAGCTGAAGCCTAAACTTCTAACACAGAAGACTGCTATCCAAGGGCGTTGTGATCTTGAATGACAATGCACATCCGCACACCTCTGCCCACACAGTTTACACTCTGCGAAAACTTCGTCACTACAGCTACCAGGCTCACTACAGCTACCAGGGTCACTACAGCTACCAAAAATTATATATAGACCTTTATTTCATCAAAAGGGTCACTACAGCTACCAAGACTCACTACAGCTACCAAAAAATATAGGCCTTTTTGACCTCCATTGCTCTAAAGAGCAATGGAGGTATATAGGATCATGCAAGAAAAGAGGAAAAAAAGGATGTCTGTGTGTCTGTGTGTGTGTGTGTATGTATGTGTGTGTGTATGTGTGTGTGTGTGTGTGTGTGTGTGTGTGTGTGTGTGTGTCCGGAACCCGATTTAGTTCCTCGAACAACTCAAGAACGGAATGAGATAAAGACATGCAGTATTTTTTATTTGATTCCGTGGGTCAATATGAAGCTCCTGACAAAAAATTAGAAAATTTTACCCAGGGGTTATTTTTTTATGAATTTTTTAGAAACAAATTTTGAGTTTTTGGTCATAATTTTTAGTGGGTCGAACAACTCGAAAACGGGGCCACCTACAATAAAATGTCATCAGACTTAAAATGATGTAAACATTCTGACGATGAAACTGGAAAAAAATTGGAATTTTAGAGCGATTCCATATATATAATTTCGATTTTTTAAAAACGTAATTTTTTTTTCAAAAAATCGAGATTCTTCCTCTTTCCAGTTGTAGCATTCGAAAGGGGGGACTTTTCTATTATTTAGGAGGGGTGTTCTGTTATTATTTTTGTATATTAGAATACATGTGACGTATTTTCATTTTAAACCCATATTATTACAAATGAATGACGCATGCGCATCACATGTAACTATGTCATGTACATGAGTACATACATGTGTGATTATCTATATACATATGCGCACACGTGTGTACATGTGCGTACACATGCGCACACGTGTGTACATGTGCGTACACATGCGCACACGTGTGTACATGTGCGTACACATGCGCACACGTGTGTACATGTGTGTACACATGCGCACACGTGTGTACATGTGCGTACACATGCGCACAATGAAAAAAAGTTGGTTATTTGATATATGAAAGCATATATTAAAGCAATGGAGGTCTATAGGGTTCCTTGAATCCCTTGTTATGTATCAATACGTTTAGTTTAGATTACATTCGGTTCAGTTAGGTTTCATTATGTTCGATTAGGTTTCATTATGTTCGGTAAGGTTCGGTTTGGTTTGGTTTGGTTCGGTTCAGTTAGGTTTGGTTAGGATCGGTTAGGATTGGTTAGGTTTGGTTAGGATCGGTTAGGTTTGGTTAGGATCGGTTAGGTTCGGTTAGTATTGGTACTTTTTTGTTAGGATCGTTAAGGTTCGGTTAGGTTATGGAGAAAGGGTTATTTTTTGAGCTGTAGTGATAAAAAGTGAGAAAGTGATAAAAAAGGTCTATATTTTGTCCCCCTATTTTTTGGTAGCTGTAGTGACCCTTTTGATGAACAAAAGGTCTATATATTTTTTTGGTAGCTGTAGTGACCCAAGTAGCAGTTCTCCCCCTAGTAGCGCTTGTGAGCCTTGGTAGCTGTAGTGACCCCCAACCTCCTGATCTTGCTTCATCGGACTTTCTGCTGTTTGATCCCGTGAAAGCAGTCCTTCGAGGACAAAGAATTCACCTCTGATGAAGAAGTGAAGACAGTGGTGCATTAATGGCTTGTAGATCAACCTAAAACATTTTTAAATAAGGGAAAACGAATGCTTGTTGACAGATGGACAAAGTGTATTGAAAAGCAAGGAGATTATTTCGAAAAAAATGATGTATTTGTCTTTTCTAAAAGTTGATTAAAATACATTCTACAGCCACAGTGCAGATAATTTTTGACTAACCCTCGTACATAATAAATTAAAGGGTTCCAAATGTAAAAACGTAAAATAAAAACTTCCGCTATTCATTTACATAACGCAAGAAAAAATAATGAAGAAGCACATGCTAGCGTTTTTGTTGCGATATAAAGGTGCCCTATTATGGTGTCTCAACACTATAAAGTATCGTGATTGACGCCATATACATACACTTAATTTCTTCAAAATGTCATATACTGTATTCTCTATAGTAGGCCTTACTTATACATGTAGTCCAGTATACAGTTCTTTAAGTTAATTGTCATTTTCATTTCGTGCAAGTTGCATGACAGGTTTACTAGTATGTTGTATAATAATTATTTTATATATATAATATTCCAGGTCTGTGTGTGTGTGTGTGTGTGTGTGTGGAGTAACAAAACCATTGAAGCACGTCGGAATTTATATAAATTTGAATAAATGAACCGTTTTTTTTCTCAAGGTCAACTATATGTTGAACTCTTCCTTTGGAAAGTGTAGAAGGGGGGGAGTAAGAGAAAAGTGGGAGGGGGTGAGGGGAAAAAGCTGGAAAGTGTAAAGGGGAGAGAGAAAAGTGGGAGAGGGTGAGGGGAAAAGGTTGGAAAGTGTAGAAGGGAGGGAGAGAAAGAGAAAAGTGGGAGGGGTGACTGAAATTGAAATGAAAGGAGTAAAAAAAGGAAAAAACGACGCGCATGCGCACAATTGCCTGTGAATTTTGCTCCCGTCATGTATGACGTGTTACCCCACTAGTAATATTAAAAATTCATTCACCAAGTGGTGTAAAAGTGGAGTGAAATCAAAGATAATTTTGTTAAATTGTTTATTAGGGTAGTAGAACAGAACAACCGTTTGCGAACAGGGTGTACGTTTTTCCGGACATATCTCTGTAACAAATTTTGTTCGTTGTTCTCTTCGGCTCCCAATCCACCAGATGGCGATTTTAGCACGTCACATCAAAGGATGTTCGTGTTTAAGGAGTAAATTGTTTTGACCTCTCGGCGAACATTCAGTATGAGGTTACCGTCAAGTTCAAGTTGACAACGAACACGTTCTCTTCGATGTTCTGCTCTAGTCTGGACCCCACCACCCTTGTAAAACTTTTATTAAACATTCCTCATTGTGTAGTCTGAAGTTATACAAGTTGAGCAATAATACTTTTTATTGAAAGCCAATTTCCACATTGATAGCCATCGGTAATATGCAAAAAATTATTTTGAAATCGTCAATAAACAACAATTATGCTTTCTGCTTTAGGTTGTTACTATTTTGTAGTGTAGGCTATGTTTGTCGAGGATCGTTAGGACAGTCTTCGGAATCGATGTTAACTTTTTTGAAACGTCCCACTTGTGCTATAGTTTCGGCAACTTTTTCTGCTTCTTTCTTCACTTTAGGACCACAGTTATTAATATCGCATCCAACATACGCCTCTGTGTAGAACCAAAAAAATTATAATTAAATCAAAATGTCAAATGAGGGAGGGGCTTAGAAATCAAGGGGGATAAGTGACATTTTAATATAAAAAAATGAAGGTAATTGCTACATTTTGTCAAAGAAATGATAAAGAATTTGGTGTACAAGATGAGGGTCTAGGTTTTAGGGTCCTTTTTTAAAAATTTGAACAATATTTATAAATGCTGTTTAATAAAGTAAAAATTAGGAATGGGACATTCGATTCCTGCGAATCTTTTATTATTAATAATTTAATATTTAATATTATTTTATTTGTATCTTCTGAATGAGTAATATAAGATTCTTATATGATGGATTCGAGGTAGTTGAGAATCTTTTAGGATTCGGTTTCGAGAAAATTTGGGATTCGTCCCACCTCTAGGAAAAGTATATTCTGTTTTAATTTTTTTAAGATATTGTAGTCAATATCTCTCTTTTTTTACAACTGCGTGGTACTTTGCATTGTGCCTTGGGGCCCCTAGGCTCAAGTCCACTTAGCCCGAATGTAGATTCGTCCCTGGTCAAGAGAAATAAATGATAAAGCTGCTTATAGCGTCAATCGTAGAGCTACAGTATGTCTATGGAATAGGTCTCCTTACTTTGAACTCAATTTACTCAGATACATTACTTTTCGTTGAAACCACAAATAAGGTTGTTTAAAACGAAAATTGACACGCTATATGATATTCTAGACCAAGTATGTTTCTGCGTTACCTTCACGGTTGCAGTAAATTATTACAATGACGCCATCACGAGTTTCTTCCGCACTGAAGTAGTTGGTATTGTCAGAAATTTCAAGTTCTATTAAAAGTGTTAAGATAATGATTTATATTTGTATTTTATAACAATGGAAAAATGATTGTCATTTACTATTAGAATCTACAAACGCTCGAATTCCATTCATGGTTAGTAATACTGTACCACTTTCTTCAACTAGTTCGCCGCCACTTTTAAATTTAAAATAAATACGTTATATTAGTTTACTGGAAAAGGGGTTATTTTATAATAATTATTCATTTTACTAGATGAATGATACGGAATAATTGGCTGACACCTGACTTTCATCTAAATGTCCGTATTTCTCAAATCCACACGAGATGGTTTCTAATTCGTCTGAGTGAAAAGTGTAAAGAAATTTCACTATTCCACGAAGCTGTTCAGTTTAAAACCAGAAAGAAAAAGATATAACAATTAAAAAAAAAACTTATAAACTAGATTGTTATAGATAGTAAAATAAGTAAAACTGGTTATTTGCATTTCTAAATACCGCAAATAACTAAAAAAAAACTAATTTTAAACAGGGAGAAACTATGCTCATTATAATTTATTAAAATTGGATGTTTTATGATTTCTTATTCTGTCTTTCAGGAGTAAAATGAAGAGAAATTAGAAAGTATTTTAGAAACTAGAAGGGTTGGTAGCTCAGTCATTTAAAGGGTATTTTCATGTTGATAACTTTTCTTTATATATAAAATAAGATGTTTACATGAATTTGTAAATGGTTCAACTTTAAAAGCAGACAACATATTTTTTTTTTAATTTTTGGTCTACAAAAAGTTTATTTTGAAAGATTGCAACATGAAAATACTGATTTTGACGTTCGTAAAATATTTTTTTAAAAACAAACTGAAAATATTATACAAACAGGAAGAATAAAATAATGATTCACACTTAAAATAGATCTTCGTGTTAATATTTTTAGAAATCAACATTTAATGTCAGTTTGAAATTGACCAAAAAAACCACTTTGTTTTTAATTATTGTTTGTGACTTTGAAATACTAAAATTCCAATGAAACGTATATTTTAAAAGATACAAACATTCGTTGTTGAACAGCTAATTTTCGAACTCGATTATTCTGTCTTTCAGAAGAGTAAAACTAAAAGTGCACATTGGCAGCTCATGTTTATATTTTTCAAAATAAACTTTTTATAGACAATAATTAAAAAAATATCGTCTGCTCAAAAAAGATATTAACATGTAAATATTCTAAAGTAATTGAGCTACAATTCTAATTTAAAAAAAAGTTCAAGTTTTCTCTTTTATTTTGCACCTCTGAAAGACAAAATCAATCAAGAGTTTGACAGGTAATTTACGCTTTATTTTGAGACATTTTTTTTTTTAGTAAAACTGATTTATTTTCTATTCTATTCTAACCTAAACCTAATTTTGTTCATTCGAGTATTTATTGCAAATATACTGTACATACCGCATTGTTATATCTATCTGGAGTTACTGCACACAGAGGTATCTGGCCACAAGATGCAGCAGTTGTCGCCTCTTGAGGACACCAGACACAACAGACAACAATGACCACAAAAATCACTTGAAACATATTCATTGTTATGAGATGAGATCTTTTGAGTCACAGAAGAGTGGTTTCTATACTGAATAGGGTTACTCATTTTATACAATTCATAACTTCATATTGATGACATGTAACTAAATATCAATTTGTTTAGCATATTTTTACGTATTTAAACAAATAGACTGGATATTGTTGACTACAACAACACCCGCAATTAAGTTTTTACTTCCATTTATGAAATTCATCTGTGATGTTCACGGGTAGAGTAAATGCCGTCCATCCAAGAGATATCTATGGATTTAGTTTATTAACTTTCTAGTAAATAGCACCTGTGTGTCTGTGTCTTTGGGTTAGTTTCAGACAGTCTAATTTTTTTAGTTCTATGTTAATATTTAATCGTCAGAATTAAATGGTTTACAAACAGTAGTTCACATGGTCAACAGCCATGCTGGTTATTTAGTTAGTTTTGTGTTATATTATTTATTACTGGCACAACTATTTGTGCAAATATCGGATCAATGCTAATCCTTCCTTGTTAATTAACATCAAACTCTTTATGTTGTACACTGTCTGTTTCAGTAGCATGTTAACAATTACGAATATTGAATACAATTTGTAATTTACAAAGTACTACATACCACTATCTCGTATGTGTCATTATAAATTTTGGTATTGTTAATACATTGTAAGTGTGACAGTACTAGGCGTGAAGGGGAGATCAACATGGTAGCTATTGAGACAACCAATCATTGTTGTAAAATTTTGGACACACAACATTGGCTTCAATGTGGAATATAGCGGACATGCAGTGAACATTAGAATATTGTGCACGAAATGCAAAAGGGGTCAACAATATTTTACTCTTGTCAAACCTCACCTACAAAAACATGTTTTCTGACAGTGTAACACTCAGGCTAGATGAACTTTTGCCAATGGAGAATCACAGGCAAACTGCAGAGTTGAACAAAATCTTGTCTTTCTTGAATGGTTACTAGCTGCAGAGAGCAAGAATACATATTTAAAAATTCGTTTAACAATCGGTGGAAATGTAAAGTAAAATCCAAACAAAGTTGTAATTGAAATGTTTATTTTTTTAAACTTTGTACCCCTTTGTACCCCAAATTGATACAAAACGTTAGTAGTAATAATTAATTTGTTGAAGGCCAATTTATACAATGGTGGTAAACATAGTTAATATTATTAAAATTGGTTTTAAGTTGTCAATAAACAATTCTGTTTTAGATTAATAATAATATATTATGTCGCTTTCGTTTACGCAGGCATGTTGGTGCAATCATTGAAATTGACAGGAAGTAGAACCATATTTTCCACGTTTGCTACAGATTCGGCTACACTTTGTGCACTTGCCATGACGTCACTGTCACATTTATTAATATTGCATGCAATATACGTTTCTAAATAGAAAACAAAATTAATAAAAAAAAATAGCAAATTAGGTTATTTATAAGATTAGAATGCTAATGATTCAAAACAAAGTGTTTTGTCAAGATCGGTTCCTCACAGCTGCAACATGTGGAAATATTTAGACCTTCCGAAACAAAGCCCCCACTGGTTGTCACAGTTCTCTAATAAGCAACATATTGTGTCTGTGAACTGTTTACAATTAGTACTTTGCTAGCAGTCAAATAGGCCTATGGCAGAGGGACAAAAGAGTCCACATGCAGCATTAAGCATTGTCAAGCACATATACATGTACATATATAAAAACAAACTGAATATACAAATGTCAATCCCACAAAACAAAATTATCCCCATTCACCACTGCCTCAGGAAGAGAGTTCCATTGTCTTATAACTCTATATCTCCCTAATTTTCTTAGAGTGGTCAGCCCTGCCCATGTATAGTGCTTTATGAATATCACTGGACTGCGGTTTAGGACAATCACCACGTGTAATTTTCAGCCCTGCGATGTGCCAAACTATGCCATTGTATCACTGACAGCATCACAGTGACACTATCTGTAAATTTGTGCTTGACACAAACAAACCTAGCTGCGTTATGCTGAACCATTTCAACTGAGTGAGTGAGAGTGACAGAGTGAGGATTCCATACACTGCAGCAGTACTCAAGATGAGGCCAAACCAATGCTTAGCAGCCTCATCCTGTGTCCTTTGACTAAAACAAAGCATTTGTAGAGCTTTCCCAGTAACACCATCAATGTGTTTTTTTTCAAGAAAGGTCATCTGTCATTGTAACCCCCAAGTACTTATAACACTTGACACTTAAGAATAGTGTCATTCATACTATAATTGAACACAATTGGATTTCTACCCCGAGTTAGCCTCATAACACTACACTTCCCCTCATTCAACTGAAGTTGCCATCTATTACACCATACCTCAATTGCCTTCAAGTCTAGAGGAATGTTTCACAGTCTTGGATACCATCAACCTCTTTGTAAATTAGTGTATCTTCAGCAAATAGTCTACAGTTGCTGCCAACTGTGCTGCTGATGTCATTAGTAAATATCAGGAACAAAAGAGGGGGTACATTTGGGGTACATCAGATTTAACGGCCAACCACTCTGAGTGAGACCCATTTACAACTACCCTTTGTTTCCTATCACTTAAAAAAGAAGTTACCCATTTGGTTACCTGCCCGCCCAACCCATATGCTGCAATGTTTGCAGAAGTTTTGAATGTGAAAGTGTCAAATGCCTTACATCCAGTGTGGGATGTGGTCCAGGGGATAAAGGAGACAGTACTAGCAGTACTTAAGATATTACATTTTCATAATGTTATACTGTTAATCATGTACATTAAGTCAGTGCACTGGCCACAACACTATCACACTTCAGTGTACTTTAGCTGAGCACTTCAGTATGCATATTGACTGTGGATACTGCTACCTTATTAGGTATTTTTTGCAGTTATGGCAGTCCAAAGATTTAAATAATTCAAATTATCTATAGCATTTGTGGCCTGAAATAATTTACAGTATTGTGCTACTCACAACAAAGCACTTTTGCTTGGAAAAGAAAAACCACTGGCCTTACATACAGTATATTCCAGGCACATACAGTTTCTGGCAGTGCTGGCATTTGCTTGACATGGAAAAAGCAGTATCACTTTACTTAAATACATTTTTACTCAATATTAACTGCTAGAACTGCTTTTTTTTTTATCAAAACCTCAACATCATACAAATGTTATTTTCATTTATGATAAAACAAGCAGATGTTTTGATACAAATTAAGCAAGGAAGCTCTTTTCAAGAAAGTTGTAGGCCTACTCTAGAAAACATTCAACCATCACATGCTGTGCTTTTACATGTGAAAAAAGCAATTTTCCAAGTTGGATTTGTCTGGGCTTATGCAATGCATCCAGAACCTACAATACAATTTCTTCAGTGTAGATGAAATCTAAAACAGACTATATGAGCCAAACTGGAACGCTTTTCCAGAAGTGAGCAACTATGTCTATGAGCCAAATTTCACTGCAGTGTGTCCTTGTGGTTGCCAGTACAGACATAATGTACTTGCTTAACTGTGTGACATAACAAAAATGTAATTTTTTAAATACCATTTGTATTAATTTTTTTTCTCTGGAACACATCCTTTACCATGCAGGGGTCAGTCAAACGATGATGATGAATAATGAAAGATGAGGCATAAGTCAGATTTGGCAAAATGTGTTTCACAACTGGCTGCTCTGCAGAACACCAACTCCATAATGATTGAGAAATTATGAAAGAAACAACAACCATACCTAGACAGATTTGAAAATAGGACCCCCAGCACCACAAGCAGAGGAGAAGCTACTGGGGCTGGAATAAATATAAAAAATGTTTATAATGAATGAGGCAAGTTGCATGTGATGCTGTAGTTAACTATGCATTGTATCTAAAAACATACAGCAAAATACACCATTTTAAAATAAAGTTCTCAAAAGTAATTATCCTTAAATGTGTATGGTTTAGGCTAATTATGTATCAAATCAAATATGTACATTATCATGCCATGTATATTTAAAAACAATGTGCACATTAATTAGAGTTTTACTTCCCGATATATTCAAAAAGTCAGCAATTTTAGCAATATGGCTGAGAAAATGGCAGATAGCCTATACTCAGATTAGATAAATTAAGTTGAAATCCTAACCAATCAACCTGCATATAAAGGGACTTCCATGAAATAATTTTTGTGCATGTAAAATGCTAGCTAAATCAGCATAGGAAAGGTTATACATGTTCATTCAAATGTTACTTTTCCTTGATACAGTATTACTAAAATTAATGTAACTCAGGAAATAATTGGCCAATCTTAACGTTTAAATACGAAAAATGTTCTCAATGAATGTGTCTTGAAGTTTCATGTAATGTTAAAATCACGCATCTGTACTGCTTAAGATAATATAAAGCGAATATGTTAATTATGTATGACATTAAATATGTGAAGTGTACTATCATGCATATTTAGAAACAATCCACACATCAATTGGGGTCATGGTTCCCAAGATATTAAGAAAAAACGAAAGTCAGCCATTTTCCAAGATGGCCGCCAAAATGGCGTCATGCCAAAGTGCCTCCATATCTGAAATCAAGTCTTTTACACAGTTCTTCATATCTGCCAAATTTGGTGCTTTTATCACAATGTGCACAATTCACATCATTTTTACAACAAGCTACTGGACTACAGGATAAGTTGAGTCTCACAAGAGTGCCCTCTCAGGGCCTCCCTCTCCCCTTGATCCAAAGACTGCTGATAAAATAGCTGAAGAAATGGTCCCACTTCCCTAACTAATTTTATAAGAACTACTCTATGAATTCCATCTGGCCCCCCACTTTTATTTTTATTAAGGGTCAATAGTTGCTTGATAATGCCCTCAGTATTAACAATAATATCCCCAAAGAATGCATTGTTATAGACTCAAAAGCATTAGGTGTAGTATTTTCATCTGCTGTAAAATCACTCCTGTATTGTTCATTCAACAAAGAAGCTTTCAATTCTGGGTGTGATATTAGTTCTCCATTTGCCCCAACAAGAGCTGAAATTGAGTACTCACCAGCCCGAGAATGCTTGACATACCTCCAAAACAGCTTTGGATCTTCTTGCAGCCATTTACTGAGTTTATTAGTTTTAAAATCTTTATGTGCCAATGCCAGTTCTTTTTTAGCATTTGCACGAGCAATATGCAGATCATTTGCATTCAATAAACTTGAATTACCTCTGTATCTATTTCTCCATAATCGCTGCTTACGAAGAGCCCTTTTAACACATTGTGTATACCATGCTGGTGTTGAGGCATCCCGGACTCTCTTTAATGAAACAAACTTCGAGACCCCACCCAACAGCAATGAGTGAAAAATTGCCTGATTTTCATCAACGTCATGCTGATTAAAATTATTTTTTTAAAGTTCTCAAGATTTTGCTGCATATGCAACTTAAACCCATCCCAATTACATTTGTTATAAAGACTAACCTGCCTTATGGCTTTAACGGTACTCCTAACATTAACATTGACATCACAAGTTACAATGTGATGGTCACTAATTCCCTCAGAAACCTTAACATTAGATATCATAAGGATCTTGTTGATTGTTTCATTTTGGGTACTTGCATTTCGAGCAGATCAGCAAATAAATGTTTGTTAACCCTACCATATTGACACTAGGTTTGAGAGACATGTGAGCAACTAGTTATTGGACGCTTTGTGGCGGCAACATGTCCCCCTCCCCTGTGTGAACAGTATTGGACAGTGGACACGAATGTTTCCTCTTGTTGCTACATGTTAATTGTTGAGGGAGAAATCTGGCGACATAAATGTTCCCACTTGTTGCTTCTGTGTGTGGACATAATGTAGCTCTACCTTTACGGTTGCAGTAATTAATGGTAAGGACACCATCACTGGTTTTGTTCACTGTGAAATAGTTGCTACTGTCAGATAGTTCAATATCTATTACAAGTGACAAGATACACGCAAATAAATGAATACTGAATTGGATTTATATCTTATAACAATGCAAGTTATTGTTATTTACCAGAATCTGCAAACACTCGAATTCCATTCATGGTTAATAATAATGAACCGGTGTTTTCAGTTACCTTACCATCGCTTTCAAATAAAAAAATACATGAATGGTACTTCGTTGCAAATTGCGTACTTTATAATGATTATAAAGGAGAAAAGAATTATGCTTTATTCAACCAATAAGAAGATATTAAGAGGCTAAAGCTTTCATAACTTAAGATTTCACTTGAAATTAAGCCTATAGCCAGCTGCTTTGATTGTAATAAACATAATTGTTTTTGCCTTAATTTCAATTAATTTTACAGTATGTAGGATCCAGAATAATTTGCTGACACTTGACTCGAGTCCAAATCTCCATATGTCTCGTGTGCGCAAGAGAAGGTTGGTGCAGCCTTTGGTTGAAAAGTAAAAAGAATTTTAACTTTTCCACGAAGCTGATTTCAATGGAACACCGGAAAGAGAGAGAAAATACAAGAATTTATATAATGTCCGGTATGTGACTGGTAATTAAGTAAAACTGATGATACCCGAAATCAACGAATGCTAGCTTTAAATCGTAAAAAATCATGCTTAGATCTATAATTAAAACTGGTCATTTTCTGTTGTTTAAACGTATATTGAGCGTTAGGAAAAAAACGTCTAAATTGAGTAATGCATCGTCTGCTTTTTCAAGCTAAAAGGAAGACTGTAAGTATCAGGATCGACCTTTTCACGTGAGAGACATGCCGACTACATCTTGTGGTCAAACTCGACCACCAAAAGTGGTTCATGTGAAAAATCTTCTAAACTCGTTCCTATCCTGTCCTAATCTAAACCTAATGTAGTTTATTCTATAATTTATTACAACATGTACAATATTATACATACCACACTGTTATATACATCTGGAGTAACTGCACAAGAAAACATGTCGGTAATACAAGGTTGAGATGTCGTCTTTTGAGGACACCAGAAACAACAGACAACAATGGCAACGAAAACCACTGGAAGCAAATTCATTGCTACGAGACGAGATCTTTCAGACAAGAAAAGTGGCTTCGATATTGAATATGGTAGCTGATTTTATACGAATACGGCGTAGAGGTGTGGTGAGGTAGCAGATGCAGGGGGAGGCGTTGTAGTGCCTGTTTGAAGGACAACTGAAACGTGCAGGGTAATGTCAGCAATTGCGACAAGGATTAATTAATTCAAGTTAATTCAAGGTGGATTTCATATGATGCATTGTTTTAATAAGTGCGCCATTATTCAATATCAATTAACGTATATTAGGCCCTTCTTTTCTGATGTTTTTTTTAACACGAATTCAAAAAGTGGTAAGCAAAAAATGTAACTTGTTCATTACTTGCTCTCTGTTGTGTAACGTTGAGTACCCGGTAACATTCTGGAGCTATAAGTTACATTAAAACAAAATGACAAAAACTTGAAACTGCTGAAATTATATAAGAACTCCAAATTAATATGATTGTGTTGTAAAAGGAATCTAGAATTGTGGTTGCATAATAATGCATATACATCCTTTTCAGTTTCATCTTCACGCTGAAGGTCGCCATAGTCATATTCAAGTTAATAATGATTTTGTCTGTAAATGACTGAACATTGTTTGTAGATGTTGCTGTTATTTTTAGGGAAATCAAAAGTAATATATGAGATTTTTCAAAAAGATATGAACCTAGTGATAGAGTGATGTTTATGGCATATACAGCTAAAATAATAGTAAATGCTTGTTTCCTGTAAGCATAATATAAATGAGGTAATTTATGTAATAATGTGAATATGCTGTTGGTTATGTTAATTAATGCGTTTAAATTTGTTGGTTTATAAATAAAGTAGTCGGCAAAGAAAATCATGGGCTCTTTGTCTAGTTCATACTAGTGTGGACATTAAAATACTGTACAGAAAATGTCACATGTCTGTTAATTTCCTCTTGTTGGACCCGTTACTTGAATATTCCTCACTAATTTTGAATCCTTTTCAAGTTAAATTAATACATGAAATAGAAAAGGCACAGACAGCATAGAGGGCTGCAAGATTTTTTACATGACATGCTTTCCAACAGTGTAACACTCAAGCTTGATGAACTTTTGCCAGTGGAGAATCACAGGCAAACTGCAGAGCTGAACAAAGACAGAGCTGAAACACAGAGCACGCAGAGCTGAAACACAGAGCTGAAACAACCTTCTTGAACGGTTACTAGCTGCAAAGAACAGTGCATTGTTGAATGGCATCCTTGCTAGAAATCCCTGTCTAAGTAGACATGACCATCCAAAGCCAATTATAGAATTAAGAGCTAGAACTATTGCATATTTATAACAAGTGAAAAGACACAACTCAGTAATTTTATTAAACATTTCCGATTGTTTAAGTCCAAAGTGATACTAAAATTGGTAATAATAATTAATTTGTTGAAGGCCAATTTATGCAATGGTAGTAGCCATAGTTAATATTATTAAAATTGGTTTGAAGTCGTCAATAAACAATTCTGTTTTCATTAATAATAATGTATTATGTACATGTAACTTTCGTTTATGCAGGCATGCTAGTGCAGTCAGTGTAATTGACAGGAAGTGGAACCATATTTTCCACGTTTGCTACAGATTCGGCTACACTTTGGGCACTTGTCATGACGTCACTGCCACAGTTATTAATATTGCATGCAATATACGTTTCTAAATAGAAAACAAAATTAATAAAAAAAATAGCAAATTAGGTTATTTATAAGATTAGAATGCTTATGAAGTTATGATTCGACAAAGCGTTTTGTCAAGGTCGGTCCCACGCAGCTGCAACAAGTGGAAACATTTAGACCTTCGGAAACAAAGTCGTCAAATGGACACTAGGTTTGAGAGACATGGGAGCAACTATTTATTGGACGGTTTGTGGCGACAACATGTTTTTTTGTGTGTGAACAAACAGTACTGTGGACACGAATGTTTCCTCTTTTTGCTAAATGTTAATTGTTGATGGAGAAATCTGACCACATAAATGTTTCCATTTGTTGCATCTCTTTGTGGACATAATGTAGTTCTACCTTTATGGTTGCAGTAATTAAAGGTAATGACACCATCACTGGTTTTGTTCACTGTGAAATAGTTGTCACTGCCAATTTCAATTTCTATTGCAAAATACACGCAACAATTAATACTGAATTGGATTTGTATATTTTATAACAATGCAAGTTATTGTCATTTACCAGAATCTGAAAGCATTCGAATTCCATTTATGGTTAATAATAATGAACTATTGGTTTCATGTAGTTTACCATCGCTAGGGCTCGGATTTTTATGCATTATCAAGCAACTGTTTCTCAATCTGTGGCCCAAGAGCCAATTGTGAAGTAACAATCCCCCGTTTAGATCAAACAACAATTATTGGTTTTTGTCAATCAAAAACACCTTTTTAGAGGCTAAAACTCTTACTTGACAACTGATAGTAACCAAATATCTAGCCTCAAAATAGCCTTTTTGATTAAAAAAAATAGCATAATTGTTGGTTGCTGCAATGAGGATGATGATTATTTCACAATTGGCACTTGGACCACAAATTGAGAAACAGTTACTTGATATTGCATAAAAATCCGAGCCCTAACCATCACTTTAAAATTTGAAATAAAAAAAAAGTACATGAATGATAGCCTACCTCGTTTTTAAATTGCTTACTTTATAATAATGATTATAAAGAAGAAATGAATTATGCTATATTCAATCAATGAGAGGATATTAAGAGGCTAAAGTTTTTAGAGTTAACTTAAGATTTCACTTAAAATTAAGCCTTTAACCAGCTACTTTGATTGTAATAAACATAATTGTTTTTGCCTTAATTTCAATTAATTTTACAGTATGTAGGATCCAGAATAATTTGCTGACGTTGTCTTGCGCATACGAGACATACGGAGATTTAGACTCGAGTCAAGTGACTCGAGTCTAAATCTCCGTATGTCTCGTATGCGCAAGACAACGTTGGTGCAGCCTTTGGTTGAAAAGTAAAAAGAAGTTTCAGTTTTCCACGAAGCTGTTTTCAATGGAACACCGGAAAGAGAAAAAAATACAAGAACTTATATAATATGTGACCGATAAATAAAACTAATGATATCCGAAATCAACAAATACTAGCTTTATATCGTGAAAAATCATGCTTATAATTAAAACTGGTCATTTTCTATTTGTCCAAATATATTTTGAGCGTTTGAGGACGACATCTTGCTCAATAAGGCCATTTATTTTTTTATGTTCACTGAGTCACATTGTAACTGAGAAGAAATTTAGTAAATTTAGTAAAGAACAACGACTGGTATTGCAATCATCAGGACCTTTTCACATGAGAGATATGCCGACTACATCTTGCAGTCGAACTCGACTAGGGTTTGCAAAAAATCCCGAAAATGCATAGTAACGGTTTCAACTCCTCTTGGACATACTATGATACCATTTGTGTAATGTAATAATCAGTTTAGTCAAAAATAAAAATGCGCATAAATCTTCATAAATTCTTAAAAAAAAAAACATTTATTGGTAAAAAAAAATGCTACAAAGTGTTTCGTAAACTACAAATATTTTGATTTTGAATTTTTTGTTATTGCTTCTGATGATTGTTGCTATTAATTACTTTAATTATTTAATTAACTAGTGGGGTAACCCGTCATAAATGACGGGAGCAAAATTCACAGGCAATTGTGCGCATGCGCGTCGTTTTTTCTTTTTTTTTACTCCTTTCATTTCAATTTCAGTCACCCCCTCCCACTTTTTTTTCTCTCTCTCTCTCTCTCTCTCTCTCTCTCCCCCTCTCCCCCTCTCCCCCTTCTACACTTTCCAGAGGAAGAGTTCAACATATAGTTGACCTTGAGAAAAAAAACCGGTTCATTTATTCAAATTTATATAAATTCCGACGTGCTTCAATGGTTTTGCTACTCCACACACACACACACACACACACACACAGACCTGGGATATTATATATTATTTAATTAATTATAGTTTTACTATTGCACTATTTGCACTTTTATGCACATAAAAAATAAAAATGCAAAATATCCTAGAAAATTGTTATTTTATGCAACGTAGCAATTGATACAGTAACAGAAAATGCAAATTAAAAGCACTTTGGTTTAAGAAATCTTTTTTTTTTTTTTAGAAGTTTTTTGGAAACTTTTAAAGAAATAAATTAAATTTGTATTATCTTGTACTTATTTTCATATTTATGCAAATTTCTAAAGATGATGCAATTTGCGAATTTTATGCTTTTTTATAACTGTGGTTAATATGGCGTATGACATTCATATGGTATGATAATGTACCCAAAAGGGAGTTGGAACTGTCATTATGTGTTTTGTGCATTTTATGCAAATTTTTTGGCTTTACTGATCACATTTCTAAAAAAAATCGGATACTTTTTTAATTAAGATTCAAAATTAGCCTTGCAAAACAATGAATTAATTACGCGAAACCCCCCCCCCCCCCGCAAATATGCGTAGGTTTTTTGTCTTTCGATGTTCTGCGTTTTTCTGATAATTCTCCAATCCCGAAATCATCGGATTTATCGCATGTGATCCCGGGATTGCAAGATCATAAAATTACATGGAATCTCGGGATCCCGGGATTGCAAACCCTAAACTCGACCACCAAAAGTGGTTCATGTGAAAACTCTTCTAAACTCGTTTCTATCCTATCCTAATCTAAACCTAATGTAGTTTATTCTAGTGTTGCTCCGATACCAAGTACAAGTACTACTCGATACTAACCATGTATCGGTACTCGAAGTATCGATACTCCAAGGTATCGAGTATACTCGATACTTTGCACAGTATCGGAAAAAAGTATTGATCAGATTTTTACATTTTTTTTTTACTTTGTAACAGTATGTAGTCACCTTACACAATAACAGTTTTGTATAACGATTCCATCAAAACGAAGAATTTGATTTTGAAACTTTCATAAAATATTTATTAATAAAGATATCGTCATAAGATTAAATTGTTTTCTTCCCGTGTTCTTCTAGTTTCTAATAAACTTTGAATTTCTGTTCTATGTGGGTTTTAACGAAAAATTTGTATGAAAGTGTAACCTTAGACTAAAGTAAAGTAATAGTCATTAACATTAACATAGCTCTGTGATAAATTTTCCTCCGCGCGCCATCTAACGTCGAAATTATCAACATAGCTTGCAAGCATGCAGTCTTAAGTATATAGTACTCAAATGAGTACAAGTAATACTCGATACTATGAGAAAAGTATCAAGTATAAGTATCGAGTACTTTAGAAATGTACTCGATACCGTAAGTATCGATACTCAATTGTATCGGAGCATCACTAGTTTATTCTATAATTTATTACAACATGTACGATATTATACACTAGAAAGAAAGCCCGTCTTCGACGGGCGTGATAGTCTCACATAATATCTCAGATTGAGAAAATTTCACGATACACAACATTTCGAGTAAATACTTTGCTTGATCCTGGTATAAGTCTGCCTTGTATTGAAGTGTCAATAATTTTTACTTTAATATCTTCATGTCGTTTTACTCGGGAAAATGCAACATAAAGTTGGCCATGACCAAATACAGGTTTGGGAAGGTATATTCCTACCTTTTCTAAAGTTTGCCCTTGTGACTTATTAATAGTCATAGCAAATGCTAATTTAACAGGAAACTGTCTTCGACAGAGTATAAGAGGATTGTCACATTGAGAAGGCGTAAGGTCAATTCTGGGTATAAAAACTTGATGATCCTTATGGGACCCAGTAAGAATGTTTGCAATAATAAAGTTTTCTTTTAGTCGCTTAATAATGAGCCTAGTTCCATTGCAGAGGCCATGCTTTGTGTTTAAATTTCGTAAGAGCATGATAATTGCACCAACTTTAAGTTTCAGCTCGTGAGGTGGCATTCCTGACGGGTTTAAAGTATTTAAATACTCTACAGGGTAATTTATTGCCTCTTCTTCATCATCACACACCAAAGAATCAACACTTAAATAGTTCCTAACAGATCCTTCCAATAACTCCAGAATTTGATTGTTAATGTCTTTAACATTGTCATTTGTAGGGCATAAAATTGCATGGTTAGCAAGTTGTGGAACATGGTCAACAGTGATACTGCTTCCAAAAATATCTTATCAAATCATCTGACAAACTTCCATCTGGAGATGGAAGTTTGCCATTCCCCAGCATTAAAAGCCACTCACTGTAATGAGGGTCAATAGATCTAGCATTGTGGGTTAACTTCAAAGTTTTAAAGTAAGGCCAGATGGGGCTATACTTTATGCTAGACTGAACAATGGTGGAACGATACTCATGTGGGACGACAGGCAGGCACTGCTTAAAATCACCACCCAAAAGAATAACTTTCCCACCCATAACAATATCGTTGTGCATTATTTCTTTAAAAAGTTTGTCCACAGCATTTAGAGCATGATGAGATGCCATCGTTGACTCATCCCAGATAAACAACACCTTTGCCTGTCGAACTGCATCAGCCTCTGAAGAAGTCTGTTTGATATTCGACACAGACGTTTCCAACAATGGCACGGGCAGCTTAAATTGTGAATGGTACGTCCGTCCTTCTTTGAGCAGGTTTGCAGCTATTCCAGTTGAAGCTACTGGGAATGCAGTTTCTCCTCGCCCTCGGATTATGCTCAAGATGGTGTTGTAGACATGCGCTTTTCCACTTCCAGCCGGTCCCTCCAAAAAAAAAACACTTGCTTTGCAAAATGTTATCACAATATGCTGCCATGATATCATCATATGCTTGGCGTTGAGCTGGGTTTAAAGTTTCTAAAAGTTCTGCAAAATTTGTCCAGTAGAGTAATAGTCTAAGGTTTAACCATTGTGATTATAACCGTGGTTTTAACCACTTGGTTTTTTAAATAAACCTTTGGTTTCAATCAAAGACAACAAATTTTTATTTTTTGGAAATTATACTGTATCTATTGGTTTTTAATAGAGGTGGGACGAATCCTAAATTTTCTTGAATCCGAATCCTAAAAGGTTCTCGAACCTTTCATATAAGAATCCAATATTATTCATTAAGAAGATGCAAATAAATGAAATGATATTAAATTATAATTAATAATAAAAAAACCTCTTTAACATTTTTGGGCTGTAAATAGAAACAGATAATATATAATTTAAAAAGGCCGTTATGGCGAAATGCGGCATAAAGAGGTGGCCGTATAGTGAGATATGGCTGTATTTTAGTTTCTGTAATATATCGAACTCATTGTTTGTAAACTATGATTACTAATTAGGCTCACAACTTCGAAATTCAACTGAGCACCTCTTTAATTATGTTGAAAATTACTTGGTACATCTGAATTTCGCCGTCATTCTTCGTAAGTCTACTGTCTGAAGTTATTGGTAATATATAGTAATATGCGATAGTGGAAGAAGAAGAAAAAAAAATTATCGATAATATTTCTATGTCTGATAATATTTTTTGTGCGATAATAAATTTATTTCGCGTTTTTGTTAGCTTTTTATTTTATTACATTTTGTGAATCAATGGGTACTGGCTAGGTAATACTTAAACTACAGTTCTGGTTTCAGTTGGTTCTTTTTGTTGTTTTCGCTTTAATTATCTCAAAATAAACTAGAAATTGCGTTTTAGAATGTGTTATCACGCAAATAATACGTTTGTTATGACGTTTATTCACTTAGATTTCCATGTTAAAACCAAAAACAAAATAAAAACAGCTTAAGGTTAACCTTAACCCATACAGTTTTTTTTTTTCTAAGTAGGGAAATGGGTCGAATTTCATACTTTTATTAGATTTGAATACTTGTCTAATTGAGAAAACAATTCTATTGTTTTATTGTTGTTTTCTAGAATATTATATTGTATGACTGGACGTGTACATCTTTTTCATTAAATGATTATAAATTTTGTAACTGAAAAAGAAAATTTTAATGTGTTTTTTTTTTCTTTCTTTCTTCTAGATTCGAGTTTGAAGTTGGTGTACATAATTATTGCAAGGTAAATGTTGTTAAAAACAACACATTTGTTTTTAATTTCACCAGTTAGGTCTGGTACACGTTATGATGTAATACTGAAGCAATTTAATGTCGCGCTCTACTCCTGCGTATGAGACTGTTCGTACGCACCAATTGCAGTTGATTATGCTTTGGTGCCTGCATTTAGGACATGCTCAGTAGAAACTGACCTTTCATTACTTCTGCGTTATGCCTTGGTGTCAACCAATGCTTAGCCTATCCTACTGTCATACATGATAAATTAATGTCTTCAATTCGCATTATTTTGGTTCTGATAGAGATGATGCGGGTGTACAAAACCTAAGTGATCGCTGGTAACCTAGCATGTGAGTTCCTATTTTTGCCCAGTAGGTAAAGATACATCCCATTAGCTAGTTTCTGCTATTAACGGCGTATTTTTGCCTAAGATAATGTAACGACCCGATTTGGGTCCGCCACAATACCCCGGCAAAATTTTCCCATCTTACCGGATCCTTGACTCCCTTGGGGGGCTGGGATCCAAACACGGACTGCCCTCTTGTCCGTTCGGTCCCTGGGTGACGCCGGTCGAGAGTCACGTTCCCCGAGGATCGACGGTCGATTTCCGCCGAAACAACGAAGAACCCACGGTAGACCCCCCTTTCCCGCTGGATCCTACCGTGGAACCGCGCACGAACCACCGGCCGAAATGACGGATAACGGACAACCCCCATCCTCCTCGTGGATACTTCCCCAGTAATAATGGTACACGGACACAGTGTGTAAAATGAATAAAAATACAATTTATTCAAGAGAATAAAACCAAGGAATAAACACTTACTTAGTATTAAAGTATTAATAAACAATACAGAAATCTGCTGGATAATCCATTTAGCAGAGAACAACCCAAACACAGCCAGAAGAACAAAGAGTTGAAATGGTGGCCATCTTGGCCACCAGCAGCAACAACAAGCACATCCTCCTTCTTCAAGGGCCAAACACAGTCTCTCCTTAATGGCTGCCTTGCCATTAAGTACTCCCCAGGCTGCTCCACCTGGGGGTTGACAGTCTCCCTACCCGTAGTTCGTCGTCCGCCAGGCTGCCTACTATAGCAGCCTAGCAGACGACGTCAGGATTTTAGGATTGCTCCTTCTAATTAAAGAAGGAGCAAAACTGGGTTGTCACAATAACATTGACTTGTCTCTGCTTAATGTTAATCAGTTTTACTTTTAAGGCGATTTTATTATATTTATTTAATCGAAACTCATCGTATTCGATTTTAATCTTTTTTGATGCTTAAAAAATACTTTGCTGAATTTTTTTATAAAGGTGGTGGTGGGAACAAGTTTTAGGTAGTAGTCCAGTGATCTCCTAAGTAGGGTGCGCACACCCCTGGAAGTTTGCGAGATGAGCCATTAAGGTGCGTGCTGTCAGCAATCAACTGATCTTTATTCAATGTTATTGAAGTATAGACAGTGTACAATAGGTTAAAGAATTGAGACAGGAGTGAGGAAAAGAATGTAGAAATGAAGATTTCTGCTCTTTTGCTAAGAAACACGGTGGCATTCTGAGGGAATGTTTACATTGTTTTGGCCTCGTATTTTTTGTTTTCATTATAGCCTTACGATTATATGATGAGTAATAAATTACATTAAATAATTCATGTAACATTAAATATGATTAGTATGAATAGGATTTGTATACAATATCAGGTAATTGTTTCTGAATCTGTGGCCCAAGAACCAATTGTGAAGTAACAATCCCGTTTTAGATCAACCAACAATTATGTTTTTCAGTCAAAAATGCTGGTTAGGGGCTAGAACTCAAGATGACAACTGATAGTAATTACTAATCAGACATCTAGCCGCTATTCAGCCTTTTTGATTAGAAGAAGCCTAATTGCAGTTGCTCTAATGAATTGATAATTACTTCACAATTTGCTACTTGGGCGACAGATTGAGAAATAGTTGCTTGATATTGCATACAAATCAAAGTCCTCATAATTAGACATTATAGTGAAACGAAAACTTTGGAAAATTCCACATTAGTGAACATTTCAATTATTAAATAAAACATTACGGCAAACACATTCATGGCCAATACTAAAAAAAACAGGGTAAACATCAATGTCAAAATTTTAAAGGAATTCCAATATTAAATAGAGCTCTGAAGCCGTCTATAATAATTCATTATCCGCTGTGCCACCAGAAGCTCCATTGACAAAATATTGTTTTATCTTTTTATCTGTATCGATTTGCAGTTACTGAAATCCACAGGATATACGACCAAGTTTTTGGAATTAGCCAAACTATATGCCACCGTTTCTGCATTTGCCATCACCTGACTACCACAATTGTTATAATTGCAGCCAACGTACGTATCTTATCGAGAGAGAAAAAATATATAAATTTCAAATGAGTTTTGCAAAAAATTAAGTTCCAAATAACATTTATCATAACAAAACTCATGGTATTTACGTTCGTCGTGGTTGCAATCGCTTAGGATAATGACACCGTCGTCGTCAATGGACCCAGTCATGTAGCTACTCTCATTATAAATACTATCTACATAATTGATAAGAGTAACGATAAATTGGAAATATAAGATGCTTTATAAGATTACTAACCATATGCAAACATTTTCATTAACATTCCGTCCATGGTAAGTAACACTCCATATTCTCCAGTGTGAAGTTCCCCGTCACTGTTTTTAAAATGTGTATAAATAATAATGAAGGAATACGGTTACTTCTTTAAAAAATGTACTTTATAATAAGTATTCATTTTTACGTTTCAAAATTAATAGTAAATGTTGCAGCCGCATTAATACTATCCAATTCTCCATACGTTCGATATTCACACTTCGGAGCTGGCCATGAATTCTCAACTTTAACATAAAATAGAAGTACTATTGTTCCATAAAACTGTTAGAAAAATACACAAATTACAATTATTACAAAAACGGTTTACTGTTTAATGTTAGGTTTATTAACGAATATCGATTTTGATATTTTGTTAACATAGCAAGTCACTAAAGGTTGGAACGCACAGGCGACTTTTAACTTTTCGAAGTTTTCGGCGACAAAATGAAGTCGAAAGTCGCTCGGCTGTCGTCGCAATTCAACTCAGTACACCTGCAATCAGCTCGAAAGCCATGTGGCAGGGGGGATTGCTCCCATTCATAAACTACTGTCATTTAAACAGAATAGGACATCATTGTTAAATTGAAATTGTCCTAACAAAGGGCTATCTACTGGAAGAGAATTCTATAGTCGAATAACATTTGGGAAAAAAGACCAGAAATATGCATCAGTTCTAGCAGTTAATTCTTTGATGGCCTTTGAATGGCCTTGTCTACCCTTACGAGGATTTCTAGTTAATAAGCCATTGAGCAGAACAATGTTATCATCAGTCAGCAACCGTCCGAATAGGGCAAGGCTTTGCTCATTTCTTCTGGCTATTAATGATTCTCATTGTAGTTCCTGGAGCATTGACGATACACTGTCGGTATACATATATCTTCCTTTCACAAATCTTGCAGCCCTACACTGTACCATTTCTATTTCATGTTTTGAGTTACTTCTAAATGGATTCCAAATTGGTGAACAATATTCTAATATAGGTCTAACTAGGCTAAAGTAACATACCTCTTTTACATTTTGTTTACAATGTGTTGCAATGTGTTTCAATAAAAGACACCAACCTTTGCACACACGTAAAAGTCACTTGTGTGCCAAGGTTGCCGTTCTTTTATAAAAAAATACATTGCGACGACAGCCCAAGAGACTTTTATTTTATCGCCAAAAAGTTTTTCAAAAGTTACCTGTGTACCAAGGCCCTAAAACTGATAAACATACCACGGTGTTATACTTATCAGGAGTCACTGCACAAGGAGGTATGTCATTAGGACAAGGTGGTTGTGTAGGGTTGTTGTTGTTGTTGCGATCGTCCTTGTCTTTATGACCACTGTTGCCGTGGCCTCTAAAGTGATGTTTGTCGTGGTCTCTAACGTATTGGTTGTCATTGGCTCTGCGGGCGCGATTTTCTTTGTGGTTATTTTTGTTGTAAGAAATGTCAAGATCATCGCCAAAACATAAATTGGCAACAACAGTTGCAATGAGGAACAATTGAAGCAAGTTCATTGTGATACGATTATTCTTGTCACTTTGTGAAGTGTTCTGTTTTAATATGGAATATGGCTGGTCATTTTATACAAGTTTTTCTAATACGAGTAAATAAGGATTTTCATATTTGGCAATTAGAATTTCTAAAACATGGTGGACAAATAGTATGTTATTTGATTAGTTTTGAAAGTTTCTGTCTACTGGTAATAAAATAGTACCTGTTTATTAAGGTTTTATAGTTAGTTTTCAGACACTCAAATTTATTCAGTTGTATTTTCAGTTTTAACTGACGTTTCGCAAACATTCGCTATGAAAGCAACGTATTTTGAAGACTTTGTTTGCAATGGTTCCAGTCGTTGTTTTGTATTATTTTTATTATTAGCTATTTATAATGACAACATGTATGAATTTATTTTTTTAAAATAAACGACGGATCTATTCGAATTTCGTAAGGTCGTGTTTGTATCTTTGCTGCAGTCACCTTAAAAAGGCTTAACTTTTAATAAGAACTGCAGATTTTGTAGTCGAAAATACCTGATTTGATAGAACTTGTACGATCTAACTAATCTGAATTTCACCGTCATTTACAGTCCGTTCAGTACAGTCTTCATCTTTTACTCATAGAATTTGAGTATTTTGATTTATTTCTGATAATCTGTTTTATTTTTTGTATTTACGTATTATTTGCAATCGATTGATATTTATTCAATTTTATTGATGGTTGTGCGAGTTGTTTATAAGAAAACAATGGAATTTTATGTTAAATCTTGTTTGTGCGAGAGAGTGTGCTAAACAGGAAAATCTAAGCTAGAGTCCCCTAGGCTCGTTAGATTTTTTAAATAAGTTTAATTGAAGAGTGTTAAACTTCTTTCTTGAGTCAGTCAGGGGGAATTTAGCGAAAAATATGTAAAACCTGGAATAGGTAGGAAATTTATTTTCGGAAATTCCAATTCCAGTGTTTCAAAAAAATGGCCAAAAAAATTCCCTCAGAAACCTTAACATTAGATATAAGGGTCTTGTTGATTGTTTCATTTTGGGTACTTGCATTTCGAGCAGATCAGCAAATAAATGTTTGTTAACCCTACCATATTGACACTAGGTTTGAGAGACATGTTAGCAACTAGTTATTGGACGCTTTGTGGCGGCAACATGTCCCCCTCCCCCTGTGTGAACAGTACTGAACAGTGGACTTGCTAGAAATTTCTGTATAAGTAGACATGGTCATCCAAAGCCAATTAAAGAATTAAGAGCTAGAACCAGGGTGGCAGTGATTTAAATCACATTGATTTAAATCAAATGATTTTTTAAAAAAAAATTCACATTTATTTAAACAATAAAAATAAAACAGTTCCCGGCATGTTTATAAAATAAAGTCCGGTGGTAGTTCTTTCATTAATGCATTATTTTTTCGGAAGATATACTTGAGGAAGTATTCCCCAATTGACTGGTGGAAAAATCATTAAAGAGATACATACATATAAATAGTAATAGTAATCTATTTAAGAGCCTCAGAGGTAAACCGTTTTAAGTCACCAAACCTAAATTTTACATGAAGAGTCATTTGAAAGTTTTCCTCTTCACGTGAAGGAACAGGACTTAACATGGTATAAAACCATCTAGCAGCCGATGTGTAAAACTGTGGACTGTTCACCACTGATAAAACTTGACAATCTGTTTAAAACACGAATTTTATATCGCATGAAGATGTAAAAAATCGTTTTTTTTTTTTTTTTAAAAAGTGACTTAACACAGTTTATCTCTGAGACACTGATTTGCTCTGGGAACTGAAAAGGCTGCAAAGCTCGTGTTTATGTTCAGAAAGTGAAATTAAAAAAGTGCTTGAAACTTATTATTTTCAAATTTGAATGTTTATTAACTTTTTTTTTCTTATTTTGCAATTATTTTACGAACAACTTAACAATTAACAATGTTGTTATTACTCATTTTTGCAAACATCATCATAAAAAAAATTTAATATTTCACATAAATGAAAAAAATAAAAAAAATCTGATTTAAATCAAGTAAATCGATTTATTTGATTTTTTAAAAAAAAATTAGCCATCCTGGTTTTACTTACTGCACTATTTGCACTTTTATGCACATTAAAAATAAAAATGCAAAATATCCTAGAAAATTGTTATTTTATGTAACAAAGCAATTGATACAGTAACAGAAAATGCAAATTGAAAGCACTTTGGTTTAAGAAATCTTATTTGACCTCCATCGCTCTTTAGAGCGATGGAGGTATATATTATCATGCAAGAAAAGGGGCAAAAAAGGATGTCTGTGTGTGTGTCCGGAACCCCGATTTAGTGGGTCGAACACTCAAGAACGGAATGACATAAAGACATGCAGTATTTTTTATTTGATTCAGTAGTTCAATTTGATGCTCCTGACAAACAATCAGAAAATTTTACCCAGGGGTTATTTTTTTATGAATTTTTTAGAAACAAATTTTGAGTTTTTGGTCATAGTTTTTTGTGGGTCGAACAACTCGAAAACGGGGCTACCTACAATAAAATGTCATCAGTCCTAAAATGATGTACACATTCTGACGATGAAACTGGAAAATAATTGAAATTTTAGAGCGATTTCATATATAAAATTTCGATTTTTTTAAAAACGTAATTTTTTTTAAAAAAAAGTGTAATAAGTGTAATATATAAAGTAACAGGATTCAGTTGTGTACTACGACGTATACTAGGGTATAGTGATTTAATTACCATATTATATTTGGCTAACTTAACAGCAAGGAGCACCTGCGTTTCTATAATTTTGAATTATTTTCAGACAGTCGAATTTACTTTGTTTGTTGTCAATATTTACGTGTCAGAGCGGATTGCAAACAGCAGTTCATAATTCATATGCTAAGACTCCCTTAAATGCTAAAACCCCCTTAGCATATGAATGCCAATGTGTATTACTAGTAATAAAAAAAAGTGTATAAATGTGTGCAAATCCTGGTTCAATGTTAATTCTTTATTCTAACTGAGGACAAGAATAGCGTGGTTTAACCATTGTGGTTAAAACCGTGGTTTTAACCATTGTGGTTAAAACCGTGGTTTTAACCACTTGGTTTTTTTAAATAAACCTTTGGTTTTAATCAAAGACAACTAATTTTTTTTATAAATCATACTGAATCTATTGGTTGTTAATAGAGGTGGAACGAATCCTAAATTTTCTTGAATCTGAATCCTGAAAGTTTCTCGAATCTTTCATATAAGAAACCAATATTATTATTCATTAAAAAGATGCAAATAATTGAAATAATATTAAATAGTGAATTATTAATAGTAAAATAAACAGGTGTGGCACTCAAGGCCACAATTGATGACCCGGGTACCACCGAAATTAGGAACATTTTCTATTGGACGTCAATGGAGTTAAAACTAATTTTACCAAAGTTTTTAATAGTTTTTTAGGTTAGGATTCTAAAGGTTTGAAAGACGAAAAACGCGCGAAGATTCGAGTTTTCGAATCTCGAATATTTTTCAAGATTCGGAAAATTGGCTGTAAAGCGAAATTGCTGTATAACGAATCATTTATTTTCACCATAATTATTTTCAACATAGTAAATCGTATATGCATATATTATGTGGTTTCCAAATTTTTTGGCCCGTATATCGAACAATTTTGGGCTGTAAATAGAAACAGATAATATATAATTTAAAAAGGCCGTTATAGCGAAATACGGTATAAAGAGGGGGCCGTATAGTGATATATGGCTCTATTCTAATTTCTGTAATTACTTCACAATTTGCTACTTGGGCCACAGATTGAGAAATTGTTGCTTGATATTGCATACAAATCAATGTCTTGATAATTAGACATTTCAATTATTAAATAAAACATTACGGTAAACACATTCATGGCCAAGGTTAAAAAAAAAAACAGGGTAAACATCATGGTCAACATTTTAAAGGAATTCCAATATTAAACAGAGCTCTGAAGCCGTCCATAATTAATTATTCGCTGTGCAACCAGAAGCTGCACTGACAAAATATTGTTTTATCTTTTTATCTGTATCGATTTGCAGTTACTGAAATCCACAGGATATACAACCAAGTTTTTGGAATTAGCCAAACTATATGCCACCGTTTCTGCATTTGCCATCACCTGACTACCACAATTGTTATAATTGCAGCCAACGAACAAATCTTATCGGGGAAAAAAAATATATAAATTTCAAATGAGTTTTACAAAAAAGTAAGTTCCAAATAACATTTACAAAACTCGTGGTATTTACCATCGTTGTTGTTGCAATGGCTTATGATAATGACTCCGTCGTCGTCAATGGTCCCAGTCACGTAGTAACCTGTATCGTCTGATAAGAGTAACGATAAATTGGAAAGAAAAGATGCATTCTATGATTCGTAACCATCCATATTTACCATTTTTTACAAACGATGTAAATAATATTCCGTTCATGGTAAGTAACACTCCATATTCTCCAGTGTGAAGTTCCCCGTCACTGTTTTTAAAATGTGTATAAATATTAATGAAGGAATACGGTTACATCTTTAAAAAAAATGTACTTTGTAATAACTTAATAAGTATTCATTTTTACATTTCAAAATTAATAGTAAATGTTGCAGTCACATTAGTACTATCCAATTCTCCATACGTTCGATATTCACACGTCGGAGGTGGC
The DNA here is from genome assembly GCA_036925085.1 of Brachycybe producta. Classification (NCBI taxonomy): domain Eukaryota; kingdom Metazoa; phylum Arthropoda; class Diplopoda; order Playtdesmida; family Andrognathidae; genus Brachycybe; species Brachycybe producta. The sequence goes on along the minus strand of JAUPFP010000042.1, from coordinate 973,105 downwards.
CATGAATTCTCAACTTTAACATAAAATAGACGTACTATTGTTCCATAAAACTTAGAAAAAGACGCAAATTACAATTATTACAAAAACGGTTTACTGTTTTAATGTTAGGTTTATTAACGAATATCGATTTTGATATTTTGTTAACATAGCAAGTCACTAAAGGTTGGAACGCACAGGCGACTTTTGACTTTTCGAAGTTTTCGGCGGCAAAATGAAGTCGAAAGTCGCTCGGCTGTCGTCGCAATGTGTTTCAGTAAAAGACACCAACCTTTGCACACACTTAAAAGTCGCTTGTTTGCCAAGATTGCCGTTCTTTTATAAAAAAAATACATTGCGACGACAGCCCAAGAGACTTTCAACTTTTATTTTGTCGCCAAAAAGTTTTTCAAAAGTCACCTATGTACCAAGGCCCTAAAACTGATAAACATACCACGGTGTTATACTTATCAGGAGTCACTGCACAGGGAGGTATGTCATTAGGACAAAGTGGTTGTGTAGGGTTGTTGTTGTTGCGATCGTCCTTGTCTTTATGACCACAGTTGCCGTGGCCTCTAAAGTGACGGTTGCCGTGGCCTCTAAAGTGACGGTTGCCGTGGCCTCTAACGTGACAGTTGCTGTGGCCTCTAAAGTCACGGTTGTCGTTTGCTCTGTGGACGTGGTTTCCTTCGTGGTTATGCCTGTTGTAAGAAATGTCAAGATCATCGCCAAAACATAAATTGGCAACAAAAGTTGCAATGAGGATCAATTGAAGCAGGTTCATTGTGATATGATTATTCTTCAAACTTTGTGAAGGTTTCTGTTTTAATATGATATGGACTATGGCTGATCATTTTATACAAATTTTTGTAACACAAGTAAATAGGGATTTTCATATGTGGCAATTAGAATTTTTAAAACATGGTGAACAAATAGTATGTTATTTGATTAATTTTGAAAGTGTGTCTGTCTTCTGGCAATAAATTAGCACCTGTGTTATTAGTTTTCAGACACTCAAATTTATTCAAGTTGTTTTGCAAATATTCGTTACGAAAACGTATTTTTGAAGACTTTGTTTGATTTTGAATTTGAAAAAATTCCTCTGCAAGCAGGCATAAAGGCCTATGGCAGAGGGACAAGAGTCCAAGTGCAGCACAGAAAATGCATTGTCAAAACCAGAAAATATAAAACCCCATTGATATAATCCCAACAACAATTTCAACAAAACAAAGTTATGACTCCCATAAGATACGTTTTTCCTGCACAAAATCTCCTGCAAGCGAGTTCCATTGTCGAATCGACCTAGGGACAAATGACCAGTAATATGAATCTGTTCGTGCAAAAATCTCTCCAGTGGTTCCAGTTGTTGTTTTGTATTATTTTTATTATTAGCTATTTATAATGACAACATGTATGAATTTATTTTTTAAAAATAAATGACGGATCTATTCGAATTTCGTAACGTCGTGTTTGTACCTTTGTTGCAGTCACCTTAAAAAGGCTTAACTTTTAATAAGAACTTAGTGTAATTCACTTCAGATTTTGTAGTCGAAAATACCTGATTTGATAGAACTTGTACGATCTAACTAATCTGAATTTAACCGTCATTTACAGTCCGTTCAGTACAGTCTTCATCTTTTACTCATAGAATTTGAGTATTTTGATTTATTTCTGATAATCTGTTTTATTTTTTGTATTTACGTATTATTCGCAATCGATTGACATTTATTCAATTTTATTGATGATTGTGCGGAGTTGTTTATGAGAAAACAATGGAATTTTATGTTAAATCTCGTTTGTGCGAGAGAGTGTGCTAAACAGGAAAATCTAAGCAAGAGTCCCCTAGGCTCGTTAGATTTTTTAATAAGTTATAATTGAAGAGTGCAAAGTTTCTTTCTTGAGTCAGTCAGGGGGGGAATTTAGCGAAAAATATGTAAAACCTGAAAAAGGCAGGAAATTTATTTTCGGAAATTCCAATTCCAGTGTTTCAAAAAATGGCCAAAAATTGAAGAAAAAAAAAATGCTGTACATGAAGCACTAAAAGCGCTCAATGGGGCCCAGAGTCGCAAAAAAAACTTCAAAGGGTGATAATGGTTCAAGATTAAAGTTCGAATAACGGGAAATACATTGTTGCCACTCAATCTGGGAGTTCACTTTATTTATGTTGGGTTAAATATTAGTCATGTGAGCTGATTACCTTACTTGAATTCATTTGTCAGGAAGGCATTTATATGTTTATGCGTTTGATCTGAGAACACAAGTGATGTCCATTATTATTAAAGGCTACAAAAGTTTTTTTTTAAAAAAAAGATCTGGAAAATATTCAACTTTGATATGGAAAACTTGGAAAAGTCAGCAAATTTCATAAGTGAAAATCGGTGGCAAATCTTGTATAAACGTTAACATTACTTGAGATTTCTCAGTTTTACCCTACTTTTCAATTGCCATTGACGGTGTCTAATATACCTGGCTACAAAATCCTAGGTGAGCAATGTCTGGTATTGGGGCTTCGGTTAATTCTCCCGATTTTTTTTATATGAAGAGCAAAGCCAACCACAAAAATTGGCAACATGTTTTCATTGTCAACATTCTGGAATGCTGGATGCAGAATGCTGGAAATGATTTGATAGTAGGCTTATACCGTATGTGGACGGAAACTTCGTTTTATGGGAATAATCAGACATCTAGCCTCTATTCAATTCAGCCTTTTTTATTAGAAGAAGCCTAATTGCATTTGCTCTAATGAGTTGATAATTACTTCACAATTTGCTACTTGGGCCACAGATTGAGAAACAGTTGCTTGATATTGCATACAAATCAGAGTCCTGATAATTAGACATTATAGTGAAACGAAAACTGACGAAATTTTTAAAGGAATTCCAATATTAAACAGAGCTCTGAAGTCGTCTATAATTCATTATCCGCTGTGCAACCAGAAGCTCCATAGACAAAATATTGTTTATTTTCTTCTCTGTATCGAGGGGCAGTCACTGAAATCCACAGGATATACGACTAAGTTTTTGGAATTCGCCAAACTATTTGCTACCCTTTCTGCATTTGCCATCACCTGACTACCACAATTGTTAGAATTGCAGCCAACGTACACCTCTAATCGGAAAAAAATATATATAAATTTCAAATGAGTTTTACAAAAAATTAAGTTCCAAATAACATTTACAAAACTCGTGGTATTTACCATCGTTGTTGCTGCAATAGCTTATGATAATGACACCGTCGTCGTCAATGGTCCCAGTCACGTAGTAACCATTATTATGAATTGCATCACCTGATAAGAGTAACGATAAATTGGAAAGAAAAGATGCATTCTAAGATTCTTAACCGTATTATTTACCATTGTTTACAAACGATGTAAGAAATATTCCGTTCATGGTAAGTAACAATGCATCATCTTGCGTTTCAAGATGCCCGTCACTGTTTTTAAAAATTTGTATAAATAATAATGAAGGAATACGGTTACATGTTTAAAAAAATGCACTTTATAATAAGTATTCATTTTTACTATTCATAATAACTATTATATGGTGCAGCCGCATTAGTACTATCCAATTCTCCATACGTTCGATATAGACAGCGCGAAGGTGGCGATGAATTCTCAACGTTTATATCAAATAGAAGTGCTATTGTTCCATAAAACTGTTAGAAAAAGACACAGATTACAATTATTACAAAAACGGTTTACTGTTTAATGTTAGGTTTATTAACGAATATGGATTTTGATATTTTGATAACATAGCAAGTCACTAAGGTTGAAACACACAGGCGACTTTTGAATTTTCGAAGTTTTCAGCGACAAAATGAAGTCGAAAATCGCTCGGCTGTCGTCGCAATGTATTTTCAATAAAAAAGACGCCAACCTTTTACACACACTTAAAAGTTGCCTGTTTGCCAAGGTTGCCGTTCTTTCATGGAAAAGACATTGTGACGACAGCCCAAGCGACCTTTTACTTTTATTTTGTCGCCAAAAAGGTTTTCAAAAGTCACCTATGTACCAAGGCCCTAAAACTGATAAACATACCACGGCGTTATACGTATCAGGAGTCACTGCACAGGGAGGTATAGTGTCATTAGAACAAGGTGGTTGCGTAGGGTTGTAGTCGGGGTTGTTGTCGTTGTCGTCGGGGTTGTTGTCGTTGGAGTCCGGGTTGTTGTCGTTGGAGTCCGGGTTGTTGTTGAATATGTTGTGGGGCGATCGAGAAGGCAACAAAAAGGACGCATAACAGAAACTTAGATGAATGACAACAACAATTGTCACAATAATTATCGACTGGTTCATTTTGACGAGATAACTAACTGCTTGGAAGATAGTGGTTTCGATTTTTTTCAAATAGCAGTTTTTATATGATTCTCGACGTCTCTGCAAATCGTATTAATTAACATATTTTGTATAAATCGATATACAGCATATAATTAATTTAACTATCTAATAATTTGCATTTGATTTAACATCTTGATCAAATAATTATGATGAATATATTATAATTTCGTTTGTGTCTGGACTCTGGTTTAATTTCAGACATGCTAATTTTATTATAAAATACTTTGTAAGCAAGCTGTGGTTTGTAATATGCATATTTGGACATTGATGGCAACCATCGAAAAAACAATAAATAATTATTTATGACCTATCTGGCTTATGATTTTCTGGAAGTAATAAAATAAATATTCCTTGTGTGTTTCGCACTGTTAACTTTGTATTAAATACAATTTTATGTTGATATTTACTTTGATGAAGTACTTAGTAAACTGAAAAGTCCATACATAACATTACACTGAACACATAAGTATCCGATCTGGCCTTCAAAAGTGTAGGTATATTTATTATAAAGGGTGCCTGATAAGTTGAATTGTGAACACACAATATATACTGTTTTGGGGAGGTAAAAGCACTTTAATGTTTGTATTAAAGAATTGAGTCGTTTGTGAGTTACTTCATTTTCGTCAGTCACTAGGATCTCGACCGACCCCTATGAAATAAAAATGTCAAGTATTTTTTAATTATTAACCTCTCAATAATGTATCGCCCCCAAACTTGCATTTGGAGGTTTTTTGTTGAAGTAATACGGCCCCGGACCCTCAGCCGAATTGTGCAAGCCTAATTTAGACTGTTGGTCACTTTCAGATGCACGAATTTGTTTTAAATGTTGAAGATTTTTGCAGAATTTGAAACTGCGGAAGTTCAACGATGGTTTCTACGAGTTGATTGCTGGATCGATATATACTGAGTTGAGTTGAATTGAAAAATCACAAATCCATCTAAAATTCTTTTCATAGTACAAAAGAAACTTAATGCCTTGTTTATCAAATTCGTGCAATCGGGCACCACTTAAATGCAGAAATTAAATTTGTAATTTTTATATTATAAAAATATTGTGTGTGTTTTTTTTGTCTTTTTTGAAGTTTTCACCCTAATCAAGTTAAATACGATTAAAACATAAAATATTCTGTTTTTCCTTCCATTTCGTGTTCAATTTAATTCAACTGAGTACGCCTGCAATCAACAACTCATGAGCCATATGTCAAGGGGGAAAAATTCCCAATCCTAAAACAGAAGGTCTTGTCCAGAAGGTCTACTGACATATAGGTAAATGGATAAATAAAAGAATGTGCATAGTGCCTATCAGTGCGAAGTTGCCATCAGAGAAAGGCATGGCAATTAAAATCAAGAGCAACATTTACAAAATACAATGAACCCATTTGTGAGTCAATTAGGATGCATTACCCATGATCCATCCTGCTGCTCCTAGTAATTAATCATTTTACATGTTTTTACTACAGGAGTAACTCAAGTCAATTTCAAAGAAACTAACTAACTACAAGATATTTGAAAAACGCCTTATGAAAAAATCTTTTCTAATTTATTAATTTATAATAATAATTATTATAAAATGATTGCTTTTTGTATTTTTTTCTTAGATTCGGTTTTTTGTTGCGACGTTGTGTTGGGTTTTCTAAGTTTTACCAGTTGGTTTGCTGGGTACAGAACATGATCGGAACAAATTGGGGACTGGGACCAGTGACGTCACGACATTAAAGAGACCCCACAAAAATAATAAAATGGTTTCTAATGTTAGCGATTTTACAATGTTTTCTATACGAGCTACAGAGTGGAGATATCGTGCAGAAGGAAATGGAAATATTGTCTTGTCATTACACAATGTAAGTATTCGTCGTTTTCATTTTAGCATTTTTTTTTTTAATATTTATCTATGTGGGGAAAAATATACAAGATGCATAATATTATATACAGACGTAACTTAACTAGTATATTTTTTCCTATGGAACATTAGTGCTTCGCTTAAATACGATTCAGTGAGCATATAAAAATGGATGCCCTAATAATAATAAGGGAAGACACACTGAAGAACAAGGAAAATGAATAAGGTCGAATCAGAATAAAATCGACTGCTGTCAGGGACGTACTGGGTACAACATTATTGGTGGGTAGAATTTTGCATCGGCGCCACTACCCCCCCCCCCCCCCCCCCCCAATACATTTTTAAAACAGCTTTTTGCTTTGGGATTAGAACTTTCATATTAGAAAAAAAATTAATGTTAGAACAAAATATTAGAAAAAAAATTTTGAAAATAATTTGATAGTAAATTTTGAAAGTAATTTGATTTTTTGACATTTTTTATGGTCTTTTTCTGGTCCTCAGACGTCTGTTGGGCCCTCCTGAGTTCGTTTCAGGGCATAATGTTCTAAGGTGGGTTTTTGAAGTGTGCTCCCCCTTTGGAATCTTGATTATTCTGTTGATCAAGAGCAAAATTTAAAATTGTCTTATAAATTAGAAGGGTTTTAATGGTATTATCATGATGATATATTTTAAAATAAGTTTTTTTACGTCAGTTACAATTTGACCCAACTTTAAGCAGACCGTAATATTTTTTTTAATATTTGATTCAAGCTACCCGTTCTAGTTTCTAACACTTTCAATTTTTCATTAGTGCCTGAAATGCAGAGTAACCTGAATTTAAAAATCAGCTGTTCATAAAAATTCATTAAATTAGGTTTTATAGGTTCTGTTTGGTGGTTCCTTTTCGTGTATGATGGAAAGGTGGAAAAAGTTAATTTAAAAGCTTAACCCTGGTTTGTTAACCATAGAAACCGGTTGTTAAGGAAACAACAATAAATGGAGTTGAATGACCGACACAAAAAATTTTGTCTTGTTTGAAAAAAGAAAAAAAGTTTAGTTTTTCTTCCGCCTTTTGTTGATTCTTTTTCTGCTAAATTAAAATGACGTTTTCATTTGTTTCTGTTAAATTAAGTCTATTTTTCTTTTCTTTTATCCGGAAACTTTTTTTTTTTTTTCTTAATACGCACTGTAACTTATTAGTTAATTCGTAACTTCCTATTCGTCTTAAAATGTTAAAATATCGACAAATGATGGAGAGCAATCAGTCAAAAAAAAGTTAATTGAACATTGTTCAGTTCGGTTTGATAGTTATCAAACTTGCAAAAAAAAAATTTTGTTGCTTTGTTGTGTGCACTATCAATTTATCACAATTGGACAACTTTTGAATAAGATTGTCATTTGTCAAGCAAACAACTTATCGAAGTTATCGAAATAGAAATCTTGCGGTTTGCTGCTTATTTGTTGCCTGAAGGTTATTGTTAAGATCGATTGATTGATTTTTTTTTGTAGACCACTTTATAATTTAAAAAAAGAAGACTAGAATAGAATTTTAATATTTAAATTTGTAATTATCACTAAATGTCTAGTACTGTATTTCTCAAGCTGTGGTCCACGGTGGTGTGCTAGGTGGTCCGCTGATGGGACTGTAGACTACATTCCAAATGTCAGAACGGAAGTTACAAAAAAAAAAACAGATTATAAGTCTGCTAAGTCAACAATAATTCTTGATATAACCGCCATGCACTGTGCTGGCTCAAGGCTACTTGCGCCAATGTATTTGCTTGGTGGTCCGCATCGACAACTTATCTAGTGGTTCGCCATTGTGAAACGTTTGATAAACACTGGTCTAAATTATGAAACATATAAAACTCAAAATATTCAAAGCCAAACATATAAATCGCAATCAGTTATTTACAAATACATATTCATCAACTTAAGAATTTAATTACTTTATTATGTATATAGATATACAGTATACAATCCAAGTGTTAATTAGCATTTAGGCAACAATAACCAACAACGCATTATACAGTATGTTCAAAAAGTAGAAACACTAGACGTTGGTATAGTTTACATTATAAAATAAATAAAAAATCTATAATCCGAACGTTTTTTAGATTCTTGAAATATCTGTATTTTTTCTATTTATTGTTATTTTTTATAGAAGGGCCAAATTTTGCGTTTGGTCAAAACGGAACTGGCAAAATGCTTGAAATCTTCGGATTCTGACCAACACGTAGGTATATTATGTCCTAGTATATTAGTATAATCATGGTCTGTTAAAAGAAATGAGTGACAGACAAGTTTTACGTATTAATTCAGCCAGTTTTGTGAACTTTGTGACCAATTTGTACATATAAAAAAAAACAAATGAAGGTGAAAAAATTTCAATCAGGAAATAGATAAACATTTTGTCACGTTTTTCGTAAAGATAATTTTTTTGTTTGTTCTTTTGTTGTATCTTTTTGATATATTGTCATCCATTCTCTCATAATCGTGGATCAGGAAGAAGAAAAAGATAAAAGGAAAGTTCATTTTGAGCGTTTGGTATCTTTTGGACGTGACGTCATTGCACCCGTGTTGGGATCTCACTTTGTTCATCCTGGGGTACGAACATCGAATTTATAGATTTTTAAGAGGGTCTCTCATCATCATCTCAATTCGAACCATGTATGTTTTTTTATTGATTGTATCTGAAAAGCAAGAACCATAAGTGTCTTGGCACTCGAAACACTTTTTAGTGGTCGAGTTCGATTGGAAAATGAAGTCGGCGTGTGGCTTATTTGCATACGGTCCGGCGGCTTCTTTTCGTAGCAATACAATGTCAATCACAGCCCAGATTTTACAGTCGAACTAGGTCACTCCAAAGTAATCTGTGTACCAATACAAGGCACTTGGCACACTTAGTGATTACAGTCGCAGTAATCCGAACTCAAGTGGTGTTTGTGTTATTGGAATGTTTGAATTAACGAGAATTGAATAAAAACAAATTAATTAAAAATAAGAAAATGATTTACAATTATACATTATCATTTTGTTTTTGCTACGGTTCCATTCCATTATCTTTTTGATTTTCGAGGATGAGAATAATCGCCTATCTGCGCCTCGGATAGGTTTTCTGCCCGTGTCCAATACATGTTTTATGTCTTCGAAGCCATGGCCATTTACAGCAGTGCTAGAGGCCTACTCCATTTTAGACGGACCGTCTCTAGTATAACGAATGGAGAAGGCCACCCGGATGGCCATCATAATTCATAAATAAAAAATCAGAAAACAAAACAGGAGGCGGAAATGAAGCTAGAAATCTTTGATCCTATACTCAAAACGGTTGGGGGTCACTACAGCTACCAAGGCTCACAAGCGCTACTAAGGGGAGAACAGCTACTTGGGTCACTACAGCTACCAAAAAAATTAATAGACCTTTTGTTCATCAAAAGGGTCACTACAGCTACCAAAAAATAGGGGGACAAAATATAGACCCTTTTTTTATCACTTTTTCGTCACTACAGCTAAAAAAATAACCCTTTCTCTCTAAAATAACCGAACCTTGCCTAATAAAACCTTACCGAACCTTACCTAACCGAACCTTAACGATCCTAACCAAAAAGTACCGATACTAACCGAACCTAACCGATCCTAACCAAACCTAACCGATCCTAACCAAACCTAACCGAACCTTACCGAACATAATGAAACCTAACTGAACCGAATGTAATCTAAACTAAACATATTGATAAATAAAAAGGCCTATATTTTTTGGTAGCTGTAGTGACCCTCGGTAGCTGTAGTGACCCTTTTGATGAAATAAAGGTCTATATTTTCTTTTTGGTAGTTGTAGTGAGCCAGTCCCCTCAAAACCTGTCTTCTGTTTTCTTCGAAGATAATGGAACCGTAGTAATACATACAAATGTATACATTGCTAATGTATATGTTCAAAAAAATATTACTGATTTAAGTTTCGTTTTTTTTTTAACGACAAGTCGAAATCATCATCGTAACTCGTTCGGATTACTGGAAATTCTGAATGTCGTGGGTTCGGATAACTGCAATTGCATTGTATTTCATTGTGTCTTTTATTCATTTAAAAGGAGGTTGTTCTAATAAGCGGCGTTGAAATAAAGTGGCTTAATTCTCGGCTTTTTCCTTTGAGACCAGGTGAGAAAAAGTAACTAAGGCAACCTAAAATTATTTTTGTATAAATTACTCTAATGTTGCTATATTTAAATACACGCTCATAATTTTTTCATACTTTATGGGGTAATTAAAAGAATTATTTGTGCGCGCATTTCGCTAAAAAAAACTTTTTTTCTCAATTTGTGTATTCTTGAGTTATGACTTTTTAATATTTTTTACATAAAAAACTTAAAAGCATTTTTGAAATTAAAAATTCCTACTGAGTGAGAAAAAAAAACATTTTTGAAATTAAAAATTTCAGCTTCAAGGAATATTTTTGAAATTAAAAATTCCAACTGAAAATTTGATACAAATAAAAATATTCGAATATTATTTCTTCTTCCCTAATTAGAATGCTAAATGACCGAATGTTACATGTTTTTTTTTTCCATTATTTTTTTATGATCGACACTTCGTATATGTTAGACTTCATTGTAATGTTATTCATATTCTTTTATTTATAATAAATTTAAAAAGACATTAAAATATAATTTTACTTATATTAAAAATTATCGAAGAAAATAGCAAAATGTTTTCACAAAATAAGAGAAAATTTAATCTTAATTCACAAACAAAACCAGAAGATATCGTGCTATGATTTTGCATATATTTTGATGTTGAAAAGGAAGAAGAAAAAAAAACTTTAAAAAAATATAGGAAAAACCCAGAACCCGGACCAAAACTCGATTTGATATCACTTTGATATCGCATTCTACACACGCAGGCCTTAATATTGAAATAAACATGTTTTGTTCTGTATTTTTTTAGTGACATTCGTAAACAGTATTAATTTTTGTCTTACAAAATACAGACCTTGAATCTCAATACCATCCCATTATTTGTAATTTTGTACTATTATTGCAAAACTTAAGTGATAGAGAGCATAATGTGTCTGTTTACACGTACTGTTGTGTGTTTTTTTTTCTTTTAAGTCCAAAATACATAACATAAGTGATTTTGAATAAGGTCCCCTTTTTGTCTCAGAAGCAACAAGTTAGAAACTAGAATAGTAATTCTAAAATTATTTTTTAATAATATATTTAAAAATAAACTTTTTACATTTTTTGCGTGAAAATTAGTAAAAGGTTATTATCACACATTGCCATGAAAAGATTATGTAGAACAAAATAAGGTTATGAAAATATTTTAACTTATTCTCATATTTATTCTAGGCTATAACGGACTTCAATTTTTTTTTAAATGTTTGGTACATTGTTAATTATTTTTGTCTGAAGTTTGTTAGAGAATTTATATTTGAGTTCTTTAAGTTTCATGTGTGTTTTCCATACATATTTCTTTGATAAGGAAATTTTAGACATTCTATAATTGAGAAAAATTTATTTGTACTGTAAATTGTCATAACTTGTGTTCTTAGAAAAGGGAACCAACCACACTCAACATTGTCTAGACCTTGGTAGTTTTTTTTTTCTGGCCCATTTACAATATGTATTATCAAAAATTGACAATTAAAATCAATAGATAAACGATAGAGAAAAAAAAAACCCGCCAGCTGATGATAATAATTTAGCAGCTGTAGCACCAAATTAAGGACACACCGAGTTCTCTCTTTCTCATTCCCCTTATTTCCCGTGTTTGTTGCTCAGATACAACACAACACTCAGGGGCTCAGTAAAGCAGCTGCGGAAAACATGATTAATTTATTTCTGTACTTATTTGGTATGTCTTCAATGAAGTTAACCCCAATTGTGAAGTGGCACATGTTAAAACTTAAAGCGATTTTTAATTGGCATTTATTACCAAGAAATCTTCAGAATTGCATTTCATGGCAACTGTGTCAATTTAATAAAAATCGCACCCATGCTAAATTTACAGACATAATAAATACAAAGTGTCGTTTTCTTTCACTTATCATACAATTATTATATATACATTAGGTGATGTTTTTTTTACAGGTATATGAATAGTTGTAAACCCACATCAATTGTATAATGTATTCATATTTCAATAGAATTTCGACGTCGTGAAAAAACGTTAGCCGAGGAAGACAGTTGGGCTCTCCTTTTTCCTGACCATTGTGCTTTGTCACCATCTGCCGTCTACTCTTTAGTGGACAAAGGGTTGCAATGGAGGGGCGATCCTCATCGTCCGGTTGTTGTCGCCATTGAAATCAAGGTGTGTATGTGTTATGTACTGTTCATTCGTGCATTGCGTTGTTCCACTGTTCAAAACTCGTCTGATCAGTGTGCAAAATTCACAGATCCATTTGCCCTACCCTCCTTCTTAATCCCTATGTGTTGCGTGAATTTCATATTGGGTTCGTTGTTTATAAGTAAATTTCCTAATGGTAGTTCAGGCAGAGTTAGTTATATGTCAACTTCTTTTTAGATGCGAATTTTAAGGTGTTTTATAAGCAGCTGATTTTCTAACTCTTGATTGTCTTTTAGGAGCAAAATTAAGAGAAACTAGAATGTGTTTTAGAAACTAGAATGGGTATCTCAACCGCATATTTATTTTCACGATGATATTTTCAAACTCACATAAAAGCTTATTTTGAAATATATCAACATGAAAATACCCTTAAGTGATCGAGCTACCCTTCTAATTGTAAAACACATTCAAGTTACTCTTCATTTTGCACTTGTAAGACTCCATCCTCAATTTGAGGAGCGTTTACGCTTTATTACCCACCTTAAACTAACTGAAGGAAAAATATCAAAAATTTTGTTTAGAAACTAGAATAGTCGGTGAATTTCCTAAAAGTGTTTCGATGATATTTTTTTGGAAAATAAACTTTTATGGCAATTTGAAAATATATTTTCGATAAATGTTGATGCATAAAAATAAGGCAGAAACCGTTTAACACGAAATTGAATGGACCAGAATATTTTTTTATTAAAAGAAAGAATTTTTATGCTTATTTCTAAGGAACTGGAACAAAAATATATTTCGTATTATTCGTTTTCATACTGTTATTCAGAGTTTATATTTAAAGATATGTTCCTGAAAATATTTTAGCATAATCGTCTGCTAGATTATTTATTTAGGGACTGGTATTTCGAAAAAAAAAAAAAAGGAGCAAACAATTTCAACATGGACTCCATTTTTAGTTGTTGCTGGCACGGAAAGGAAAGGGGAAAAAAATCCAAATCCAAATTGCCAATAATTGGAACTTGTCGTGGTGTTGTCATTAGTTTCAGTCGTGCTTTAGAACAATTTTTATTTGTTCAGAAAGATGTCATGACATGATTGATCCTTTAAGATCACGTTTATCTATTGGCATTTCCTGTTGTTTTTGTTTAGTTTTTACTTCCAAGGATTTTTTTGCGGGCTATTCGCAATGCCATTCGATTGCGAATACTAATTTTTCATGAATTAAACCATGGTTAAAAAAAATAAAAATTGTTGTTCGTTGGCATGAACAATCTAAAGCCCACCAAAAAGCATGGCCCAAAAAAAAAGTATGAGCCACAATAAAGTGTAGATATTTAGGAATCTTAATTGTTGGTTTTAACTTGAGGGTGACTAAACTCGTCTAACCCCTAACTAAAACTACATTCTGTAACGTCATGCAAACGAATAATTATTTTGATTTTGATTATTCGTACTTGACAGTCACACACAAATATCTGTGTTCGTTCTTTCGATCTTGAAGTTTTTCGTGTGTTTCTTAAAGCGTCACTAAATTTTCAAAAAAAGTGCAACAAATTTAAGGTGGCTTTTTAACTACAAAACAATGTTATTTTTTTTATAAGGAATATAAAATAAAAAATTTCAACTGCAACAAAGATACAAATAAAAATGAAACTAAAATTAGCCTCCAGATTGTAAAATATAGCTTGCAATAAAGCTAAGCTAGAAAAAACTTGAACTTAAAAGTTTAGCATTGCTTTGCCTTAAGCAATGTTTTAGGATGCGGGTTTAAATGTATGAATTTTCGGAATTATTCAGTGTTCTAACAAATCAAAGTCTGAAACTGAGATATTTTTTTTAGTTTCCTTATTAGAATTTCAATTTATCTTGATTTTTTAGCTCACGTTCTATGGAAGTGTTAGCTGTTTATTGTTACATAAATATTTCAATATAGGAAGAAGGTAAATGGTGGCTGGTTTTCTACCTCGGTAAATTGTTGAACTACCTTTTGTGCGATTTTTGTTTTCAAAAAAATGTACGTGTAATATATAGAAAGGAAAAAGTTTAGGTCAGTGACTGAATACTCTGAATTGTGTGGGCCACCAACTGAATTGTTTCGGCTTTTTGGAGTTGGTGGCGGGGATTGGCCTAGGTTGTTACCATACCAACCAAAAAAAAACTTGCAAGTATGGACTCAATTGTGTTTCTTTCTCGTTGAAACTAATGTATTTTATACAATGAATCTTTTTTACTTTTTTTATTTAACAAAAATAAAAACTCTTCGAGTTTGATGACATTCAGTCAGTCAGTGATTGTAACCACTTTTATGTAAAAAAAAAAAAAGTTTTTGTAAAAATCCTTCATCAATTTTTTGTGTGCATCTTATATATTTATATGGAAAAAGAAAATAGCAGATAGTTTTTGAATATAAGTGACACCTGAGGCGTTGAGAGTCAACATTGTTTTTGAATTGGCAATTTTTTTTTCTTTCTCTAGAAATAACCCGTTAAGTCCTCGAAAATTCTGTAGTCTAATAATACGAATCTCTTTCAATCAGTTCATGTAAAGTTTTCTATACATTTTAACGTTAGTTACGAATTTGCCATAGAAATGAGTTTGGCAATATATATATATATATATATATATATATATATATATATATATATTTTATATTTATTTCAAGAGTGAAAACTTGATGGAATTTTGTTGTTCTGTTCACTTTTCAATTTCCTGCTTATCTAAAATGGAACACCTTCAATTCCCTCGAGTTTTTAACACATACACTCAAACGATCGTTAAGTGAAAATTTCTAATTTGGATTTTCGCTTGAGTTGCCAGATGATTATTTATTGATTGCTCACTCACTCACTCTTGCCGGGTTTTTTTTTTTTTCACTCTTTCTCACTATGTGGTGATTTTTTTTTTTTTTTTGTTATTTATATCTTTACAGCCTAAAATGGGATTCATACCAACTCGTAGTACGAATACAGTCGTCAATGTTTGCAAATACCACCTGATGCAACTATGGAAGGTGAGCAACAAGAAAAAATAATCAAAGGGAAGGTGTGGAAAGAGACAGGAGAAGAAGGAGAACGCGGAGGGTCAAGTCTCATTTCTTTTTGGTTTTTGCAACTTTCATGACAGATGGAGAGTTTTTGAGCCTTGAAGAAAGAATATTAAAAAAAAATGGCAATTTGGCCTTTGTAAAAGTTTTCTTTAGAAGGACATTTTGGGTGGTGGACAGGTGATGTTCTGCCCTGTCTGTGCCTCCTCTTAAAATCTTGCCTGAGATATAGGTACTTCTTTATTATTATAATATTTTTTTTCGGAAGGTCATTTATGGGAATTTTAACATTTAGCTCGAGGCTTTCACCGCTCAGAAGATACATTTAAATGAGTTTGTTTCCTTTCGTTAATGTTTGGTTTGTGTTTTCAACTGTGTTTACAATCACTTGAAAACGGGAGAAGAAAAAAAGTTCGCATGTGAAGTTATGGTGGGTCATAAAATTTTGTAGCAAAAAAAAAGGCAAGCAAACAAATTCTTTAAAAGTGGCTGATTATATATTTATTTTGTTTTTGTCCTCCCCCCCCCCCTCCGGATGGCGCCACTGTAGTGACTAATGCAATGCTCTATGTTAGATACTGAATTTACATGTACACCAATGGAAGCCAATCAGGTATTAACGCTTCTGTTTGTGCACATGTAAATTCAGTATCTATTGTACACGTATCGTCGTGCGAAACTAGGGTAAGAGTCTATAGACGTTTTTGGAAAACTTCAACACAAAAATGTCAAGTTAACGTTTTTTAGAAAACATTCCACGAAAATAAATTTTAATTGTTTTTAAAAAAATTAACATTTTATAGCAGTTTGAAAATTACCCGGGTTTTTTTATTATTGACATTTCGTCTTTTTCAAACTGTCATAAAAAGTTTATTTTTAAAGATATCACGAAAAATCTTTCAGCATTAGCACCGACTATTCTAGTTTCTACAAAACCGCGGGTGGGGAAGAGGCCTCCTATAGAATGTAATAGCCACTGCTGTGGCGCCATCTGGGGGCGAAAACAAAATAAATGTATTCAACCACCTTAATTTGGAAAAAAAAGAGAAAAAGATCCAATCTGCGTGCGTCTTTATAGTTTTAGAATATTTCTTACTGAAGTAGACGGAGCCCCAATTATCCCGCGTTTATAGTCGGTATTTCACAATTTTGTATTCTTATCACCAATGACAAAGGATGTGATTATGAAATACAAAGCTTCAGGTATAAAATGCACTTAAAACAGTTATAAATTTAAGTGCTCTAATTTAAAATGAGAATTAATTTGAAATAAACCACATTCATCATAAAGCATTTCTTTCAGAAGAGTCTACAGTAGCATATAAGTTATAACCATTATTTTCAAAATTGTACTTAATTACCAGACCAAATGTGAAACTTCTTATTGAAGTTTTCGTGACTATTGGTTTTCTTTGCGAAGAAAGAAAAGAAATCCGATTTTGTAGTCTTGATTCTCTTGAATGGTAAATAAATTGTCCTATTTTATTGTAATTCTACAATTAATAATGTATTGTGCATTGGATAGGATTAAGTGACCCTGTTGCCAAAGAAAGGGTTAAGAAACAATCTATGATCTCGTTCCGGTTGACTCAACTGAATTGCCACTTCAGGAAATAATATCCTCTATCCTTGTATATTATCCTTGATTAATAATAATAAAAAATAAATCCGACTACAATGCAAAAGTATGACGTCAATGTGATGGTCATAATCTCCTTAATCCAAGTTCCAGTTTAATTCATAAGAGCTTAATTGTAGTCTGGGGCTTAAAACATACCCTCAAAATACATGAAAAACAAAAAACTAATTACACATTGGCAATGTTGTTTTAGTTTTTCATTACGTTTTAGACTAATGAGTAATAAGAGATAGAAACTATTTTGGTCATGGTTCTCTTGCAATATTCTAATAAAAATAAATGCAGAACAAAAGTTATTCATGTCTTTTTCAATTTTTTTTTTTTTTTTTTTTTGGCTCGAAATGTTCCTATTTTGAGTTTTCACTTTATTTACATGGTAAATTTAATCCGATTTATTTCTAATTTTTTTTTTTTTTTTCATTTTTATTTACAGTTGAAACACAAAAGGATAAACAAAGTTAGTGAATACTGTCCATTGGATTTGTTTTCAGGGTGAGTATTATTATTATTATTTTAAAAAATGGTGTGATTTAATGTCATATTTTTTAAAATTTCTTAACATAATGATTGATTTTCAACAAAAAAGGCCAAATTTCAGATTGTCTATGTGCAAGTTCACCTCATAGAGTGTATCTTTAATTGTTTGTGCGTTTGCGTATACGAATTTCGTGCCGTGGAGAAAACGGATTTTGGTCCGCACTGTGAATTACGTACGAAATTGTTGATTTTTTTTTTATCATTTTATGCTTTATATGCAACTCAAACGGGACACAATAGAATCCAGCATTATTATGGAAACTCCTTCTAGCTTGTGGCATTACTGATAACAAGTGATAACACCTTTGACATTATTACATTATGCATTAAGGATGATTTCTACTTGCAAAGTCAACACTTTTTTTTTTTTGTATTTTTATCATTTTTTGGTAAATGGGAGCATTCGGAAACGAAAGATGTTATTATCTGTAAAGAAAGCAGAAAAGTAACGTCTGAAAGGGACGTTTGTAAAGAAAAAATGTTCGAGAGCCATGGTAGCTTTACCTATTCTTCTCAAGAAAACCACTATCTAATCCACATACTTGCTTTCTTGAGAAGATTAATAAATATTAGTATATGGCGACCTTCAATGTGAAAGTGAGAATTTAAAGAATATATTCTATGTTACATTTGCATGATGGCCTTCTCATAGTATGAGGCTTTGTATTGCCGATCATATTTGAGAAGGAAATGGCGAAATGAAACACATCTGGAAAGCTTTGTCTAACGGTTATATTCTTAATAATTTCTAAGTCAAAGGTAGTGCTGAACTCATGAACATTTGATAGAAAGTTTCATGTAAAAGTTGATGAGTTTAGCACTAACTTTGACTTAGCATTTATTAAGAAGAATATGGCCATATTGTAAAACGTTACTTAAGCCGAGGTGAATCTTAAACAAAGCTAAACTTAAAACTCTCCATAGACTTACTAAAGAGAGTTTTATCTTGTCATGGTTTAAACTTTTAAGTTTTTGAATACTGGA
Organism: Brachycybe producta; assembly: GCA_036925085.1. Taxonomy (NCBI): domain Eukaryota; kingdom Metazoa; phylum Arthropoda; class Diplopoda; order Playtdesmida; family Andrognathidae; genus Brachycybe; species Brachycybe producta. The sequence continues at coordinate 954,486 of JAUPFP010000042.1, read as the reverse complement.
GTTAGTTTCCGATTGTGCCCAATGTTAGTTGTATTCAGGGCTACACATGGCAAACACTCTTGCGACAAACAGAACTTGAGTGTGGTAGTCATAGTAATAATTTCATATTATATTTTGAGTAGAAGGGCTTATTATTTATGGTTAGAAACACTCTGCATTTAAAAATGGGTTCTTTTTTTTCTCTTCTTCTTCTTCTTCAACATAAAAATGTTTGATAAGAGGTTCATTTTTTATTTTTCAAAATATTACAGTGCTCTTAAAGTGGTTAATGACGTTTCAGGATATTTTTTTCCCATTCTTCTTTCTATTCTTGTGTAATGTTGTTTTTTCTCTCTCTGTGTCTTGTGTATGTAATTATCATTGTTTGTATTAGAATTGTTATTTCTAAAGTACTTAAGTGTCCCGAGTAGTTTCCAGTTGCTATAAATTAAAGATAAGATGTTATTCTAACACCAGAGGGCATTGCAAAGCAAGTTACCAACGATTTTTTTTAAAAAAAAGTAAAAAGTGAACTTATTGTTAAAATTTAAAAAGTATTTTGCTAAAGGAATTTAGTGGGTCGACTGATCATCCAAATAATTAACATTCTACTAATTACACCTTGAATTTGTTTGTAAATTATAATTGGAACTATGGACTGGTCATTGTGGTCAAGTTGCGGCTGTTTTCTTCTCACTACCCTCGACATTTAAGGATGTGATAAAGGCTTAACCTTGTCAGTGACCCAAAATATACACAGACTTTGAGTGGGTCTATTGATTTATAAACAATAAACTATTATAACTGGTTGTCCTTGATATAATGTGGGTCGCGAACCCTGAATTAATAATTTCTCAATGTTTTTTCGAAATAAAAAGCCTTAAAACTAACCACAATGAAATCTTGTGATTTCTGGCATAATATTAGTTGAATAGCTATGATTAGATTTGAGTATTTCTGTAACTATTTGGGCTAAGATACAAGAAGGAAACTTAGTATTTTGAACCTAAGCAGGGTTTCAACATCAAGAGATCTCAGTACAGCTGGGTTTTCTGTGATGAAACCTTGTTTTTAGAGTTTGAACCCTGTTTCCACTTGATGAAAATGAGGGCGAAAATGTGTTTTAATCTGGAAAAAAACTGTACTCAAAGTAAGTTGTAAGCGTGATTCTGGTTGTCATTTTTCGTTTCTCTTTGGTTTTTGTGAGTTTCTATTTTAACACGTTCTTCAATTATTTATCATTTCAGATATTGTAATGCATTTTAATTAGATATTGGTTAGAATTAACTATACCTCATAATCCAATTTCAATGTAAATATTGATGAGAAATGGCAATTAATGTTTTAGTTTACAGTGGTAGGGCGATAAGGGTTTTCTCACCTCATTTGACCTAACATAATAAAGCAAACCTTTATAGTGAATAGATGTGTTAGATGGGGCCACGTTTGTGCTCTCAGATCAAATTGCTTTTTTCCTAATAGTAACATATTGTCCAACTAATGGAACCGCATTAGATAAATTCACCATAGTGAAACTGTCATTTGTCTCCAGTTGAAATTTTCACATTTTAGGCCTAATAATTTTCTTCAAGTGGAATCAAAGCCTTGATTCTTGAATTTGGACCTAACTATACAATGTGTATAGAATGGCCAGAATTCTAACGTGTAGTTTGGGATCATTATTCCATTTTTTTTTAAAAAATCAGGTTGCTGAAGTTTTAAAAAACCTTTTATCTTTTTGGAGAAAAAAAAAACCCAAAGCCAAATTTGGAAATGGTTTTTGTGTTTGTGTGGAAGTAAACATCATTTTCTTGTTTAGCTAGTGATGATTATAATAAACTGATTGAAAATTTAGATAGAAGAAGAGGTAGGGTGTGTTTTGAATGCTGCAAATGCATAGAAGTAGAAACAATGCAGGCAGCGGAAGTTTTTCATTGTTTTCAATATATTATATAGCATCAAATTTTGTTTAATAACTAATGCAATTGTTTGCCTGGTTGGTGAACTTTGTTGAAGAAAAAAAAGTAGTAAAGGGGGGGTTAAGTTATGAGGGTGTATTAGAGGACATGCTAAGGACAAAATGAACGTGTTGTGCTCTTCTTGTATACAGAATATAAAAAAAATTGAGTTGAAACTGGTTGTGAAAACTTGAGTTGGCTCCAAGCCTTGTTCAAGTTGTGTTTCATGATAAGTTTCAGGGAGGAGTAGACATTTTTTTAGAGGGGTGTGGGAAAAAAAGAGGGGTGGGGGTTGAATTTTTGAAATGGTGTGTGTTTAGAAACTTACGGTGGCCGAGAGGTGCAATCCCTATATACAAACACACGACAACACCCAATACTCTACGACAACTTCCAAAACTCCACGACAACTTCCAAAACTCCACGACAACTTCCAAAATTCTACGACAACTTTCAAAACCACAACAACTTCCAAAATCACAACAACTTCCAAAACTACAACAACTTCCAAAACCACAACAACTTCCAAAACCACAACAACTTCCAAAACCACAACAACTTCCAAAACTACAACAACTTCCAAAACTACAACAACTTCCAAAACTACAACAACTTCCAAAACCACAACAACTTCCAAAACCACAACAACTTCCAAAACCACAACAACTTCCAAAACCACAACAACTTCCAAAACCACAACAACTTCCAAAACCACAACAACTTCCAAAACCACAACAACTTCCAAACTTATTAAATATTATTTCATTTATATTTATTTATAATTATTGAATTTAGTATGCATGTGCACACACACACAAACTAGTGTGTGTGTACACGCTCATTTGTGAGTGCTTGAGCGCGCACGCTCATTTGTGTGTGTGCATGATTGTGAGGTTGTGTGTGTTTGCGGTTGTGAGTGCGTGTGTACGCTCATTTGTGAGTGTGCATGCGCACACTCGTTTGTGACTGTGACTGTGAGTGTGTGGTTGTGAGTGTGCATGTGTATGTTCATTTGAGTGTGCACACACACGTGTGTGTACACTCAATGGATTGTGAGTGTTTACTATGGATCCCCTTTAAGACATACACTATGTGAATTTTTTTCCTTCGTTCAAACGACCTAGGCAGTCGTTCAAACGACCTAGGCAGTCGTTCAAACGACCTAGGCAGTCGTTCAAACGACCTAGGCAGTCGTTCAACCGACCTAGGCAGTCGTTCAACCGACCTAGGCAGTCGTTCAACCGACCTAGGCAGTCGTTCAACCGACCTAGGCAGTCGTTCAAACGACCTAGGCAGTCGTTCAAACGACCTAGGCAGTCGTTCAAACGACCTAGGCAGTCGTTCAAACGACCTAGGCAGTCGTTCAAACGACCTAGGCAGTCGTTCAACCGACCTAGGCAGTCGTTCAACCGACCTAGGCAGTCGTTCAACCGACCTAGGCAGTAGTTCAACCGACCTAGGCAGTAGTTCAACCGACCTAGGCAGTAGTTCAAACGACCTAGGCAGTAGTTCAACCGACCTAGGCAGTAGTTCAAACGACCTAGGCAGTCGTTCAAACGACCTAGGCAGTCGTTCAAGCGATTGCCTAGGTCGCTCAAGCAATTGCCTAGGTCGCTCAAGCGATTGCCTAGGTCGCTCAAGCGATTGCCTAGGTCGCTCAAGCGATTGCCTAGGTCGTTTAAACGAGTGCCTAGGTCGTTTAAACGAGTGCCTAGGTCGTTTAAACGAGTGCCTAGGTCGTTTAAACGAAGAAAAAAATTCACATAGTGTATGTCCTAAAAGGGATCCGTAGTAAACACTCACAATCCATTGAGTGTACACACACGTGTGTGTGTGCACACTCAAATGAACATACACACGCACACTCACAACCTCACCACTCACAAACGAGTGTGCACACACACTCACAAATGAGCGTGCGCATGCACACTCAAATGAGCGTACGCACTCACAACCGCAAACACACACACAACCTCACAATCATGCACACACACAAATGAGCGTGCGCGCTCAAGCACTCACAAATGAGCGTGTACACACACTAGTTTGTGTGTGTGTGCACATGCATACTAAATTCAATAATTATAAATAAATATAAATGAAATAATATTTAATAAGTTTGGAAGTTGTTGTGGTTTTGGAAGTTGTTGTGGTTTTGGAAGTTGTTGTGGTTTTGGAAGTTGTTGTGGTTTTGGAAGTTGTTGTGGTTTTGGAAGTTGTTGTGGTTTTGGAAGTTGTTGTGGTTTTGGAAGTTGTTGTGGTTTTGGAAGTTGTGGTTTTGGAAGTTGTTGTGGTTTTGGAAGTTGTTGTAGCTTTGGAAGTTGTTGTAGTTTTGGAAGTTGTTGTAGTTTTGGAAGTTGTTGTAGTTTTGGAAGTTGTTGTAGTTTTGGAAGTTGTTGTGGTTTTGAAAGTTGTCGTAGAGTTTTGGAAGTTGTCGTAGAGTTTTGGAAGTTGTCGTGGAGTTTTGGAAGTTGTCGTGGAGTTTTGGAAGTTGTCGTAGAGTATTGGGTGTTGTCGTGTGTTTGTATATAGGGATTGCACCTCTCGGCCACCGTAGAAACTACCAGTTTTTTTGTTGTTGTCAGTATGGATTCAATGGAAGAAGGATTTTTTTTTCTGAGGTTTGTTTTGATGGAACAGCTGGTGAACATGCTTCAGGGTTAGAGTATATATTATGATGGTGGGAGAGGAAGGAGATTGAGTTGGGGGAAATTATATGAAGAGAAATGTTTTGCCAAATTTCGTGTTGTGTGAAAAATGAAAGCCCCCCCTTCTCCTCCTTTCCTTACTTTTTCTCCACTCCTCTCAGTTACTATGGAAGAGGTTGGGTTCTTTGTTTAAAATCCATTTAGCTTATGCGCAATGCCACAAAAAAAAGGTTTGTTGCTAAGAGATTTTGGGGGGGTTAGGGTATAAATGTATGTTATTGAGTGTCAAGGTTATACTAGGACATGGTGATTTAACCCCCCCCCCCCCTTTCTAAAGGCAATCTCTCCCCTTTTTTGAAATAATCATCTGTCTATTTGGTCATATGATTAGTATCTTAGTACTGATGAATTTTTCAGTAATTATGTTTCTACATGGTTGAATTGCCTGTGGGCACCTTGTATTTTAATATAGAACTCTTATTATGTAATTTTTAGTGGGCCATTGGTTGGGAACTTCAAACTTTTTTTTTTCTAGGCAGGAATTAGTTTTTAGAATATAAATTAGTAAAAAAAAAATATAAAGATGACTTGTAAAAGGGGTGGGGGGAAAATGTTTAAATATTCATAAAGGGCATCAAAGGTGACCTTAAGATGTAGGATAATAATCAGAAAGGAAAAATAAAAACAAACGGCTCCATGATAATGTGTTAATGATATTTTTTTTTTTTTTCATTTTATCGACCTCTATTAAGTATTATTTATTTGGTTTATAGATGCCAAAAAATGTGTCCTCTGTGAATTTCTGTATTTGGCAAAGTATACCTCCCTCATCGTAAGAAGAAGCTTGTGACGTCAGACTGGTTGTATTGTTATGACCCATTTTTAATCAGACAAAATGAAACAAAACTTAAAATTTTTTGTCAACCCATCTGACGTCAAAAGCTTCTTCTTATGATGAGGCAGGTGTACTACTACAGTAATTTACCAATTGTTGCATATCTAGAAATAACATGAAAGTTTTTTTTCGTGATTTGTTCTAACATTAAATAAATGTAAAATTGTACAAAAAAGATTTAGGAAAATGTAACAAAAAGGTAAGTTTCATGTTATGAATTGTTGTTGCACTTTTGTGCAAACCAAAAATTTCCATTTGTAACTTTTTTTAGTTGCTCAAATGAGAGAAAGGTGTGGAAAAAGTTCAGGTGAGAAGGTTGTTGCGTGCCTTACATTAACGTTTTTTTTTTACTTCAAGATCTTTTGTCCGGTTCAGTCGTTTTGAGTTCATGCAGAATTTCTTATTGGTCCAAATTCAAGAACAAAACTTTGCACGTTTAACGTCAACTTGAACCCTCTGAGAAAGGCTTCGATTAAGAAAAAATGTTGAAATCTCTACCCAGAGGTTTCAAGCAGAAGTTAACGTGCCTAATTTTTAATGTTGACTTTCAACCTTAATGTCTGAGAAAACATGGATTTAGACTTAGCTAGACCCGCTTAAAATTAAGAGACTTTTTATAACAAAGTACAATTAAAATTTCTTATTCTAAAAACAAAATTAAGAAACTTTGTTTTATGCCTTTATTTTTGCAATATGAACCAAAAAAAAGTTTTCTGTTGTCGTTTTGATATGCCTGACACTTTTTTATATTCACACACCTAATTCATTTTCTTTATTTAAAATGTTACTGACAAAAGGTTTTTTTGTTATCTATTATGTATTTTTTTTTGTTTGGTTTTTTAGGTGTCGTGCTCGCATGACCGATTCGATACGACAACTTATTCGTAACCCACAGAATAATCTGAGAATATTTCTTGTGAGTTTCAATTTCGGGTTCATTTCAGTTAATTGAAACACCCGAGATAATTTAATTTTTTTTTTTTTTCACTTTATTTATTTTCAACAGGATGGTTCTCTGGTTTATGGCGAAAACTTAGAGGATACTCTTGGTAATGTGTTCTCGGAACTTTTTATGGATATTAAAGATTCTAGTCGGTACGTTCAACAAACTAATTGTTTTTTAGCTTGCAGTGTTGGTCGTTCGATTACTTCTCAATCGCTTTTCTCTCAAACAACGACAAGGATTGGAGGTGGAGGCTAACTATTAGAATTATACGTTAAGAGTACGAAAGACCAAATTAACATTTTTTTTAGCCAAGAAAATGAATTTTTTCCCACAGAACAGTGGGGACAACTGATTAACTGGAAATATTATCATCGTACTGCGACTGCCTTAACTTGAAATATTGCTAGCCTCCACCTCCAGTCTTTGTCGTCGTTCTATAAGAAACAGGTTGACATGGGAATTGGATTCATGATTCATTTCGAACAAACTGCCTACACTTGCAAGTGTTTGCGTTTTGTGTTGATTTTACTAGTCGTTTTCGATCAAAACGCAAAACACATGGTACAAATTTATACAATGCGACTTTTGACGTATTGTGAGGTGTCAACCTCTTCCTGCAGTTCTTTAGGTGTCCTTCAGTTTTATTAACACAGCAGGAGTTGACTTATTTTATTTATCTGCTTTTGTTTGATAGGTTTTGAACCATTCGCAAGTTATTGAAAAATATGTTTTCAATAACAGTTGAGTCACAGAACTAAGATTACAAGTAAAAGCTACTTGTATAAGTTGTTTTGTTAGAATTTTGTCAGAACTTATTTGTTTATATATATTATATTTGAAAGACAATTATGTACTTGAAGACGTAAACTGAAGAAATTAACTATCACTAAATTACAAGAAATTCAAAATTCAGTTGAAACTTTGAAGAGTTAAAAGATGTTTTGCTTATATTTATATACTTGACTTGACATACATTATTTTTTTTTAAATAACTTTTATGGTAATTTGTAGGTACCGAAAACAGAATTTTTTTTGTCTTTGAAACTGTCATAAAATGTAACAAAAAAGTTTTAAAGTTTAAAATATTTGCATTGCAAATTATGGGAGCAAACAACAAATAAGAATTTATTTCTCTCGTTTTTTTTGTGGCAAGACACTGTTTTTAACTTCTTATCTTTCATTCTCCAAACTTTCTTTACGAAATTCGGATCGATGGATATTTATTTTTATTATGATTATGATGCATATATATTTTCAGAACTACAGCCGATATATTTTTTTATGACAACCATTCTCTTTTTATGAATGCATTATTCTTAGATAGATTGTCCTTGTTCCGAACTGTTGTTTACTACGTAGAAAATGGTAAACAACCGTGTTTCGATGCGGTTTGAAGCACCAAATTTAGCTTCTTCTCTATCTATACTTTTTTCAGCAAGTCAGCAACATTTTCAAACGATTGGAGTGTAAATACGATGGAAGCTAAGGTAGGTTGGTTGTCAACGTGGGTACCTAGATGGGTGCTCTCTTAAAGCTACCATGGAGAAAATGAAGAGGGTCTTGTTGTTGTTGTTGCTGCTGTATGTGAATGATTATGGAAAAATAGTGCTTCCCAGTAGTTCTTTTTTTGTTTTGTTCTGTATATATTTTAAGATTGTCGTGGTAACCACTTTTGAACAGGATGTTGCGGATGAATTACCATTGTAAAAAAAAAGCCTTTTCTCTAGAGGTGAGCTAGTGATTTCGGATTTTCTTTTTTGTTTCGTCGAAAAAAAACCTTTGGCTGGTGTAACTAACAATCATCGAAGTTGCTAGATTTTTTTCTCATGATCGTGTTACTTTAAAGTTTCTTTAAATTGGTTAGAAAAAATTAATTGCTCTTATTAAAAAATAAAAAGATAATAAGACTATATTGAATAAGATCCACTTAAGCTCATTTCAACATTATGCGAAGTTTAAAATAGTTACCAGATTCTTAACAATACATGTATCCGCTTCGAAACCTTTTGAGGTTTTTTTTTAAATTAATTTTGCTAATTTTTTTTCTCTCGGCACTGCAATTTTCCGTTTCCGAGATTATACTCTCTACGATTTAGTTCGTAATTAATAATTGCAAGGTGTTTTCATTAAAAAAATAACATCACTGCTAGTTTGATGCAGTTGGATCCAGCTTGTGGTTGTCACACTATATATTCTTTACTTGGTTATAGTCTATGCTCTGTAGGTGTCTTTTATAATAGAGCGTTCATGGAAGAATTGGTACCATATACGCACATTTTTTTAGAGGTGTTTATTTTTGTTTATGACATAATCACAATTCAATATGCTGTTTTGTTGGGTGTAGCCAGACATTGCATTGTTTTTATATAGTACTGACAACAGTGTGTGAGGAGTAATTCACGCCAAGGTTAGGGAAAGTCAAGTCTCTTTTGAGTGACATGAATACTAGAAGGTTGGATCCAGAAATTTCTAGCATAAAACTTCAGTCTGTTGTTTGTCACTCATCAATGTCACATACTCCAGAAGAATATTGCAATTGAAATCAGGGGCGGATTTACCAATAGGCAGAGTAGGCAGCTGCCTAGGGCGGCAAATTTTTTGGGGCGACAAATTGTAACATTTTTTTTTGGAAATTCGTTTTGGATACAAATAAACTGCCTAATATAACTTGGTTGGCAAGAGTAATTGATGTAACAAGAGCCAGAATGACCACTTCTGACAAAACAGTTGACATTACCATTGTTAAAAGCATACAAAAGTAACTTTATTACTTTAAGAAAAAAGTTGCTGCCTAGGGGCGGCAAAATGGTAAATCCGCCACTGATTGAAATAGTGTTGTTACCCTACTGAAGGCCTGCTGCACTGGTAGCATTTGTAATCGTGCTGTACTTTGCAAGTTTTGCAATAAGCTGTAAGACACTCTTGATCGCCTTTTTAAAATGGAAAAATTGCACTGAATGGAGTTTACTGAAAATTATCAGGGGGGTTTAGGTTCTTGTTTTTTTAGAAGCAAATTTATGAGAAACTTGAGTGTTATAGAAACTAAAAAGTTATCTCAATCACTTAAGGGTATTTTCATGTTGATATCTTTTAAAATAAACTTTTTATGACAGTTTGAGAATGATCGAACTTTAAGCAGACCGTATTTTTTAATTTTGGTTTATAAAGTTAATTTTCAAGTATATCAGCATGAAAACACTATTATGTGATTCAGCTACCATTCTAGTTACCAACACACTTTTGATTTCTTCTTAATGTTGCTCTTTGAAATGCAGAATAACCAGAGTTCGAAAATTAGCTATTCATAAAACATAAGTACAAATTGCATCTGGAAATTACAGATGCAATTTTGTTGTTTTCGCTAATTATAATTATTATAGTGTCACATTACAATGGGATTTATTCAGTTTGTTATAAACTTATTATATCCAAAAATATGACATTCTGATTTTGATAGAACAAAAAAATCTTATACGATATTAATACAAAAAAAAAATTGAAATAGCTTTTGGAACAATCCCAGTGCTTCCAAAAAGGTTAAAGATCACACGTCTATAGTAGTTGTAAATGTTGATTTTTCGATCAATTTTTCATCATTATTCTGTTGGTAAATTTATTATTCTGTCATGAATGTTATGTCAGCAATTGGACTCAGTCCAATCATTTGTTTTCGCCAAATACATTTTGTTAAACGTCTTGTGCGCTTATAACACATTAGAAAGCGGGTTTTATTTTTGGCTTACGTCTCTCCCTACATTACTTTATGATTGATGAAATTATTAATGATTAAATTTTTTTTTTCCGTTCCTTGTTGCTAACGGCGAAAAATTTTATTTTTTTCTCTTTCGCCAATATGATTCTGTCAAATTTACGCTATTCATTTTAATATCTATTGTCTACAACTATTTCTCAACTGTAATTTGTTTTTGTTTTTTTAAACAGGGCCGAAGATCATTTTTGTAATCTTGTAGTCGAAGCTTTGCTGTTCGATCATTCTCGCAATGACGTTAAAATCGAGCTATGCGAACAACGTACTCGTAATCCGCATGAACTTTGCGGTTGTAAAACTGGTTCAAAAACATCTGGACAGGATTTACCGTCCGGTTAGTTTTAATTAATTTTTCTCATGGGTGGCAAGCATTTTTTATATGTATATATAATGGAAACCGTTTAACGAGAAATGGAATGGACCGGAATATCTTTTCGTATTAAACGAATTTCATGTTAAGGTAGTTTTAAAGTGAAAACATCCTTTGAACTCTGATTATTCTGTGTACCAGAAGCAAAATTACGAAAAACTTTAAAGGTGTTTTATTAAGTGAAAGGGTATTTTCATGTTGGATATCTTTTAAAATAAGCTTTTTTATGTTACAATTTAACATAAAAAAGCTTATTTTAAAAGATATCCAACATGAAAATACCCTTTCACTTAATAAAACACCTTTTCGTAAACTGAACCAACTTTAAGTAGCTATATTTTTTTTGTCTATAAAAAAGTTTATTTTGAAAAATACCAAGTTCGAACATTAATATTTTATTAAGTGATTCCAACTATTATTCAAGTTTCTAACACTAACTTCTCGTTAGTGTTTCTCTTCTGAAACGCAAAATTACCACGGAGTTTCGTAAATCAGCTGTTCATAAAACATCTTAAAAGAAAATAATTTGATGCTATTTTAAGGGATTAGGCCTATAATATATTTCGTGTTAACCGTTTTTTAAGTGATTTTGACTATTTACAAATTTCAATTCAAGAAACGTACTTAAAAATGTTAAAAGTTTTATTTTCAATTTCTGTTATTAAGAAAAAAATGGTTATTGTGGTAAGTCAATCTGTGCATCATAAATCTTATTCATAATTTCCTTTTGTATTCGTTTTCTAACTCTAATATCAGTAATGTTACGTAATTCTGCAACAACCATTTTACCGAACACATCTAAATCGTCTTCTACGGTATTTCTAGCCGAGGTGGAAGCTCCCATATTTTCCATAGCAGCAACAGCTCTACCAAGAAGGTGATGATCATTGGTGGTGGTTTTCACTTTTTTTCTCTTGGGTGGCACATGTTGGTCAGGGACACAGGTGTTGTCTCTGGTATTAGCTGACGATGACGTATGTGTTGGTAGTGGCAAAACATCAGAACCGTCCAGATCGGATAACTCGATGGACTCGGGTGAGGTGCACTGCAACTGGTGCTATCGAGAGAGAATTAGGAATCTCTTATGATTTTAATAAATGATTGACTTAGAAGCCAAGGAGAATAAGTGACTAAAGAGCTTAGAAGCCAACGGGAATAAGTGACTAAATAGCTTAGAAGCCAAGAAGAATAAGTGACTAAAGTAATATTTCTAGAGTGAATTGAGTTCAAAGCGACCTCTCTAGTTAAAGTTTATGCTTTGACGCGCTATAAAGCTTAAATGAACCAACCTTTTCATTTATTTATCGTGTCCAATGACAAAACGTGACATTTACCTCCATTTTTTATTAAAAAAGTCACTTATTCCTCTTGGTTTTTAAGCCACTGAAATGTAAAATGAATTAATATTGCACCTGTAGATTAGTTGTGTTAGCTTTTGGATTGAGAAACGGATCCAAAAACTGCATGTGACGCATAAAACCCCATTTTGAAACGTATAATTTATCTGTTCCTGTACCATTTTTCGTCTGTTTTTCTCTTGCCTTTTCTCTCATGTACTGTGTCCTCAAAGTGTCGATTTTCTTTTTAATGTCCATTACTAGTTTAAATAATCGTAAAAAAAATAGTTTAAAAAAAACTTTGTAACACGTAATCGATCCAACAGCTGGTAGGAACCAACAATTGTAATTTCATTCATAATCGAAAATGTTGGTTCCAATATGTCGGATGATGTTCATAGTGTAAATTACTTGAAAATAACTCACCACTTTTCCCAATTACAGATGATATTTTTTCCAATACATTATTTCTTATATTCTTATTTCTGTAATTTCTATGGCTTGGATCATATAAGCATGAATTTGATTCATAGTTTCTTAAGAGTTCTATGATAAGTTCAGTATTCCAACCGTGTATTTCACAAAAAAGAGATGCATTTTCGTCTACAATCATCATTGCTTCCATTGTGTGTTGTGTGTTGTTTCTGCTGCTTATCCAGCCTTCTTTCCTTCCTTCCAATATTGGTTTTGTTGGATCATCACCATAGCCTCTCCAACGTCCTACTAAATTCTATATATAGAACAAGCAAGAGAGAGAGAGGCTATGTCAGGATGAAACTTGGCCAACAAACGCAAAGCAAAAGCTTCTCTTTAATTTATATCCTACAGAGGGTTTTTCTTTTCTTTTAAATTTTCTTATCAGACTTGTCTTTTGTCTGTTTTATTTACCTTCAAACGTTTATTCCACATGGAAAAATATAGTAGATTTTTTCAGTGAAAAAAACGTGGTCCTATAAAATTATAAATGGATTGGGTTTTAGTTAAGAAAGAAAAAAAGTTAACATGGTTTATGAACAGCTGATTTTCAAATTCTGATTATTCTGCGGTTCAGGAGTAAAATTAAAAAAAAAACTAGAAAGTTTTAGAAACTAAATGGGTAGCTCAGTCACATAAGGGTATTTTTCATGTTGACATCTTTAAAACCAAACTTTTTTATAAACAAAACTTAAAAACATCAGTTAAAAAGTGTCTTCTGGTTAAATTTAACTCATTTTCAATCTAAAAAAAATGCATATTTTGAAAATGCTCTTTAAGTGAATGAGTTACAATTATTAGTTTCTAGAACTCATTCAAATTTCTTTTCATTTTGCACTTGCAACACAGAATAATTATATTTCGATAGGTGTATTATATTTTAAAACCACCTTAAGGAAGTTTGGATGAACAATTCTTGCCGAAATAATTGAGATGCTTTTACCTGCTAATGGGGAAATATGGTTCTTCCAAATTAGTTCCACCCACTATTTTACATATTCCACGTACATGTATAAGACAATGGTGTTTTTTTTTTGGTTATAAAAGTATCATCTATTATTTTGGGGAGAGAGGTTATCATATTAATGTTAAATTATGACATGGGTTGAATGTTTGTATTTATTTTTGGGAGTGTGTTTTGTCTACTTCCTGGGCTTTGACAAAATAATTTCATTCTAAATATTAAAGAGTTGAGTGCTTACTTAAAATTTAAGTAAGTTTGAAGTAATGCAAACAAGCAGAAGTTTAGGAATAATATTAGGTATTATTTATTATAGTTGTATGATTTTGGAACATTTGGTATTGGGTTTTATTAAGTTTTTAGATAACAGCTTTTACGATATGGTTGCTAAGTTTTCAAGAAGTTCGTTTTAAGAAGAAGAAAAAGTGGCATTCGATAATGATACAATCTTCGTCAATGCGTTAAACGTGAACATAATGAGAGAAAATTGGATCTATTATAATAGAAAATGTTCCAAATATAAATCTGATTCACTAACGAACAATGAAGGTTGATAAATGGTAGTCTTGGCTGACTCATTTAGGCCAGTTATAAGTGTGTAGTGTGTGTGTGTATGCGCAATAGTATATCTGTTAAGTATCTTTTGGCAGTGACTACAAAATAACAAGTGGTTAATTCTATTTTTGTTTTATTTCAATAGGTGGTTGTTACACGTTGCCAAAAGGTTGTATCCTCAATAGACTGTTAACTGCCCAAAAGTTGTACCCATCTGATGCTCGTAGTCTCGTGTCTGTGTATGAAAAGATTTTTCTTCGATTAAATGGTTTTCCTATAGAAAAGTGAGTTTCTGAAATTAAAAACAAGATTAATGATTAGATTGGTTGTTGTTTTTTTTGGACACTTTCGTTCATTTATGCGGTTTTTACAATTTCAGGATTAATGATCTTCTTTATGGGCCAGAGAGCTTTTTAGATGTGTTCCTTGAAGACATAAAAGACTTTAAAGATGATCTTATTCAGGTTTGGTCACATTTACAAATATTGATAATTTTATCATTGCCAAAACAAACGGAATTCGCATATTATCATCAAATTCAGTTAAGAAATAATTTTCATCTGAATTGTTCTGCTTTAAACGTTGATTTCAAACTGAAACTCCAAGTAATCATTTCTCGCGATATGCGGGGACTGGTATTTTGAATAGTGTTAGTGGATTAAGAACCTGGAACCTCCAGAGTTGTACGTGAAATGAGACGTGGTCGATTTGGTGGTTCGGAAGTTGCTCGAATGGTTCTAGCAACTCAACGGCAATTCGATATGTCATGAAATTAACTCGAGACCTGATGGACATATTAAGAAATACACACGTTTTTTCTTAAAGATGAAAGATGTTCCTGAAGAGTGGTAGGATGTTAGCAACGAAAATACCTTAATACCAGGCCACTCCATTCACAAATTGCTGTTTAAAACAGTTTGAAGAGAGATTTCTTGTTAGAATGGAGATTGTTTTTGGAAACATCTAACTTCACTTACACACACGCCACATACATGGTGGAGCGTCTAGGCTTTTAGTGTCTAGCTGGTTTTTGCCTTTTCCAATTGTAATTTATGAGTTCTTAAGAAGTCATTATTACTTTTCTGCGAGTGTTTTATCTTTTATTATTTTTTTTAGGTACGAAACTATCTTCTGTCGTGTACGGCTAAAGACTGCTCACTGATTATAACCTTTTGTCAATTGGTCGATGTGTGAGTATATAAGTTTGACGAGTACAGAGTGTTGTATACCTGAAAATGAAACAGTCAGTTACGATAACTACCCTTAGTAACATTTATTATGATTACAGACCGACACATTTTGACGGCGAGTCTCTGGAACGAGCATCTGGTGCAGTCATTTTAACAGATGCCGAGAACGCTCCTTTGATACCTTACCTTTGTACTTCTGCATTCGTCGACTTGGATTGGAAACCACTTTGGAGAGTTCCGAAACACGCGAGCGAGGAGGACGAACTGGAAAAGAATTTTCTACGATAGTTAAACAGCAGAAGGTAACATGTGAGTTCTTTTTTATTGTTAGATTTATGCCGAGTTTTATTGAAATAAGTGATATTTTCTGCATAACTACGATGAAACAAACAGAGGAATCACATCATCAAAATCATCATCTATAAAATACTCAAATCAAACTTGAGATTGAATGACATATTTATGTGTCTTTATTTGGACAACTTCCGTGGTTTCTTTAAGTAAAACAAAAAAAAAATACCTTCTGTTAAAAACTTCTGCACTAAAAATTGGATAAACAATGAAAACCGTTTAACACGAAATATATTTTCAGTCCGGCCCCTTAGAATAGCATACAAATTATTTCTTCTATGTTTAACTAGAAGAGCATCTCAATCTCTTAAGATTATTTTCACATGAAGATCTTTCAAATGAAGTTTGTATGTGAGTTCAAGAATGATTCAACTTTAAAGAAACAACGCTTAGCGGGCAGATTGTTTTAATTTTTTGTCTATAAAAAGTCTATTTTGAAAGATATCAATATGAAATAACCTTAAGTGATTGTGCCACCCTTCTAGTTTTTAAAACACTTTCTAGTTTCTCTTAGTTGTGATCTTTAAAATGAAAGAATATTCCAGTCGATTTTAATTTGTGTTAAACGGTTTTCACTATTAGTTTGTTACCTATATTCCCATTCCGAAAAGCCCCATCCCTTTTTTCCGTTGACACGAAATTGGCAGAAGCGTTCAATCAACCGACATTCCCGGTCGAGCCCAATGTATACTTCGGGTGAGTCCAGAACTTGAACCTCGACTAAATACGATTCGCCATCTGATACGATTGACATGGAATATTTTTTTTTTTATCAAGATTAATATTTGATGCTTTCATATTTAGACACGCAACATACTAGCTGTGATTGTAAAAGCGTAGTCTTGAGGTGGGTTTCCTCGTTCTCCGTGTTTGTAGAGTTTTAAGTCGCAGCTTTCTATGGCACAAAGGTGACCTTGTGGTGAATATAGGTAACCAATTTCACAACTAACGGAATTTGTTATTAGCACATTATTCGAGATTTTCCTGTCCTTAAAGTGAAACCAGTTTAACTTAAAAAACGGATAACACGAACAATCGAAAATGTCCGGTTCCTTTGAATAGCATAAAAATTCTTTGTTTAAATACGAAAAAATATTTTAGTTTCTTCCATTTCTTGTTAAACGGATTCCACTGTATTTTTTTTTTATTAAAAAAACCACAGACTTACTGCGAGAATAATTTTGGCATCGAAATGACTCCAACCATGAATTTAGTTCCATCTTCAACGGTGACATTGTGCAGGCCATAACGATGTAACAATTTCCAGTCTCGTTCTCGTGCTATGCGTTACGTTCGTTTTAGAAATTTTTGTTATAACTATTTCAGTTGTATTTTTTAAAAAATATATATTTACAGTAAGAGTGATCTCTCATGCTGTTGAGATCGAGGTTGTATTCTCCGTATCCTTCAACCTTCACAGTCCCATTAATGTATCCCATGTGTTCGTGGTGTGTTTGATGCATCCTGCACGGATTTAATTAATAAAACAAACTGAGAAGGTGGCTTTAAAGTGTAAACACCCCTGGAACTCTGGTTATTCTGTCTTTCAAGAGCAAAATGGAAAGAAACTTACAACTGTTTTAGCTCAGTCACTTAAGGGTATTTTCATATTGACATATTTTAAAATTAACTTTTTATCCGAATTTAAAAATGGACCAACTTCAAGCAAGCGATAATTTTTTTTAAATTTCCATCTATAAAAAGTTTTATTTTGAAAGATATCAAACATGAAAATATTATTAAGTGATTCAGCTACCATTCTAGTTTCTAACACGCTTTCAATTTCTCCTAAGTGTTTCTCTTCTGAAACACTGAATAATTAGAGTTTGAGAATCAGCAATTAAAAAAATCATCTTAATTTAAACACCGCCTTACTTTTTGAAACTCTCAAAGTAAGTTCTGCTCCACGGTTCACGAGCAATGGCTCTGGCTGTCGGAGCAGCTGACATATCGGTGTCGAAATCGAAGTACGGCAGATCACTGTGCCAATCCAATTGCATGTTGACTTTAATCAATTTATTATCTTTGTCATCATGAAACCTTAAATTAAACATGGAGTTTTTGTGTTGGTTATTTTGTAATATCATTGCAATCTATTTGCATTCTACTTCATTTCTCCATCGTATGATATCTTCCATTTCTTCATGGGTTCTATCGGTTCGATTGTCATTCCTTCGGCACTGTATGCATTCGGCATTGACTTTAGTGTAGTCTCTGGATGTTTTGGCGAAACCAGAAGTCCAACATCAGGAATCTGGGCATCATGAAAAATGTTTAGTTTATGAATTTATTTGTACAAAACAAATAAAACATTTTGCTTAAAACTTACTCTTAGTTGCCAGAAACTATTGACGACGTTGTTAGGTCTTCGTGCCATTCCTACAGTTAAATAGAAACCTTCTTTTGAAGCTCCGGTAAAGAAAACGGCATCAACAGCCTATTATAAAAATGAGAACCACTTAAGCTCGTAAATTTCTATTTATTAAATCATTTTTAAATGTATTTTCAGTTTTTTTTTTAAAAAAAAGTTGATTCTATAAAGCTAAAGCAAACAGTTTCTACTTTTTTATGTCGACGTTTTCTAAAAGATTTTTCACATAATTTCTTTTGCTATATTGAGATTTTACTTAGAGCTCAGAAGTGAAACTGTCATGACTATGAGGTATTTGAATTCACTATTTGTTATAAATGATAAAGAAATGTGGAGAGAAAAAAAAACTACGAGTGGCGCGTCCTTTGCTAGTGGTTGTAATTTGTCCATGTCCGCAATATTAGCTTTAGATTTCAATCCATATCCAGGTGTAGATCCATTTTTACACGAACTTCCAGAACGTAGATACTTAACGAGTAAAATCTTGACATTAACACGGTTCAATTTTAAATATTTTGTTACTGCAATGCATATTTTACCTTTAGAAAAACGATACAGCTATAAGCAAATGCATACTTTAAGTAATACCATTTGTTCGGACTTCGATATACATTAAATATTGGCTCGGGATCTTTGATTTTAAACCATCGAAATATTACAACGGTTGCAATTAAAAGCGCGATTGTTTCATAAAGGCACATCATATTCGGGTTATTTTCTGTGTGTGTATTTGGTCGTGTAGGTTTTTGGTGTTTGAATATATTTGTGTGTGTGTGTACAATTTTATATCTACTTTTTTCTCTCTTAAGTGACATTATCTTTTAGTTTTTTAATCAGTTTATTTTCTTTTAAAAATAAGAAGGACTTTGTCACTTGTCTGTATAACATTAATGTAGGGCTAACGCATTTATTATTGATTTTGTTTTTTGAACAACTTTAAACCTGAAGAATTGAAGGACATTGGAAAAATATTCATTTTATGTATTTTTTGTTTGTTTTTTAGATTACTACAAACTTTTTGCTGGTTTCTGTGCAGATCTTCCCTTTGCAATTTGAGTAAAAGTGAACATAAAAACCTCTAAGAATTTTGAGCGTTTAATAAAAATTAAGCATGACATTTTAAAAAGAAAATGTAATAAATTGTTTATAATAATAAAAAGAAATTATATTGTTAAATAATACTATTTACTCTTGTTGTTTAAAGTAAAATTTTATATTTGTTAATAAAACGTTTGAATTTATTTTTATCTAGTATTTTTTGTTTTGTTTCCATAGGCTGATGTTGATATCTGAAGATAAAAGTTTAGTAAGTGAAAATGAAACTGTTTATGGTTTACGTGAAAAAACAAACTAATGTATCGGTATTGAATATAATGCTGGTAACAATAATCTAACATGAATAATGCAATATTCCTTTTCAAAGATAAACCCAAGGAATCTTTGTTTAACTTAGCAACTGTCATTGAAATTTGTTTAGATTAAACTTTATTGTTTTTGTTTTGATAATAATCCAGTTGCTAATGCAACCAGTCCAAAATTACATTTTAAGAATTCTTTCTGTCTAGTTAAAAAATGTTAGTAAAATTTCCTAATTTGTTTTCAGAGTTTTAAATCTCGCTTTTTATTGGTTTAAAAATGAAATGAAATTTCATTTTTTTTTTGTATCAATATTTTGTTAAAAATTTTCAAATTTCCATAAAAATATGATGCTTTAAATATTTTAAAAACATCAATAAACAAAATTTAATGTTTTAAGTAAATCTTTGTGAAGCATCATCTTTTAAAATACGTGTGGTATTTAATTTAATTCTTAATTAAAAATCGATTTTCTAGTCATTTTTTTTTTCTTAAGATTTAGGGATATTTAACATCGTAATAAGGATAAGTTATTGTGGTTTTAGCTGGCAACACCAGTAACCACATAGGGATATTCATAATATAAATTGGGGAAATGGAGATGAATTGAGTTGACACCAACTTTGTTTTTACCAGTTGTCAAAACTTTTTTTTTATTTCGATTTTTAAAACAAAAAATGAAACGACGTTGGTTTTTAATAAGTGTGTCGTTCAGTGTTTTTCTCATTATTTATTTCTATTATTTCGTTTCAAAAGAAACCGTTAATCGACCCAACATTGTATTTATTCTGACGGACGATCAAGACCTCACTTTAGATGGCATGGTAAACCCCAACCCCAACGAACTTTCTATTGACCTTATCCCTTTCTCACCGTATTCTTTGTTTATTCATTATAGGTTCCTCTAAAAAAGACGAGGAAACACTTTGCAGAACACGGTGTCAAGTTTCTAAACGCTGTCAGTGTTTCCGATATTAGACCGCGACACATACTTTAATCTTAGACTACTACTTTACGTAAACTCGTAAAGTAATAGTCAAAGCTTTAATTTTACCGATTTTTCAGAAGAAAAAAATTGGCCAAATGCCGATACTTTTGATTTGTCGCCAAAATGTTTTATTAGCGAATACTAAAGTGCATTTCAACACGCATATTGGCCTGAAATTAACCTTTATTGTTAATATGAATAATAAAAAATGAAATTTATTAATTGAAATGCTTTAAAAAGCACCTCACAAAAATTAGAGAAAAAAAAGGCAAGGTTTTTTTTTAATACTTGTTAGAGGCTAAAATCAAAAGTCAATTAATACAGAGTTCTCTTAGATTTCAGCCTCTAAGTATAGTCTCCAGTTGAAGAATGGCAGAATGTTTTGCCTTACAGATTTTTAATGAATTCGTAACTTATTTTAGGTTCTAATTAATGTATTTACTTCATATTTGTTCGCCAACAAAAGTATCGGCGTTCAGAAATGCCGATATATTGAAAACTATAACTTACGTGACACCAACTATTCAATCATCAATGTATCGTTCGTATTGAGAGAAAAAAAAGCAAAGATGTTTCATTTTTGACGTGTTTGTCATTCTAATAATCGATCAATTCGTGCTTTTATTTTATCTTAAGTTCACTGCGGTTCCTATCTGTTGCCCAAGCAGAGCTTCAATCTTGACTGGACTTTATCAACACAATCATAGAGTTTTGAACAACAGCATCGATGGAAACTGTTACGGAAACGAATGGAGGGAACATCACGAACGGAGAACATTTGCCGCTTACCTCAAAGACAACGGTTATGTCACTTTCTTCGCAGGAAAATACATGAATCAGGTTGGGTAAAGAGTGAAACAACTGTTTCGTTGCAATCTGTTTTGATGGTTTCGTTTCAGTATGGAATTCATAGAGAGAAAATAAGCGCTTTTGAAGTTCCACATGGTTGGACTTATTGGAATGGTTTGGTATCTAATTAATTACCTCTTTAGTTTAACATCTGTTTTCAGTTAATTTGTTTTATATATTTTTTCATTTAAGATTGGTAATTCCGTTTACTACAATTACACTTTATCTGTAAACGGACACATGGAAAATCACGGATCGAAACCGGAAGACTATCTGACAGATCTTATAGTTTGTATTTTTCTTATAAACGAAATTGTTTAGGTTTATCTTACAGAGAAAATAAAACGACGAATACACTTTTCTGAAACAAGTTTTAAAAGAATTTCAAAATGTATTTGAAGCTGGAAGAGTAAGCCGATGTATTTATGGGGAAGCAAATGTAGTTCTTGTAGTTAGGGAAAATGCAGCTAGATTCACTCTTGGTTGGCAGAATCAACGACGGCGAACCAACTTTAACTTTTCTAGTTTTAAATCTTGAAAAAAGTTATTCCAAGAAAGTGTTTTCTACCTGTTTTCTTGAACCATATTGAAAAAAAAGTTAAAAGTACTCAAATTTAATTTTCTTCTATTTTCTGTTGGTGGTTTAGAACGAAAGAGCTACGAGATTTTTACTTGACCGTGACGTTAATTCTGAACCGTTCTTTGCGTTGTTATCCACTCCATCTTGCCATGCTCCATTTCAAGCGAGCGTGAAGTACGAAGGTGCTTACGGGAAACTCAAGGCACCGAGAACACCCAACTTTAACATGTCTGGTGGTCCTGTAAACGAGAACAGATCTTTTGATGTCCAAAGCATTCTTTACGACCGCATGTTTTTTTTTTTTTTTTTTTTTCAGAATAAACATTGGCTTCTTAGACAAACGCCTGATGTTCTTCCAATAAATTCAGTTAAAAGTCTGGACCGGATCTTTGGAAGGAGGTATAAATAAGAAAATAAAAGGGCTTCTAAAACATGTTAACGAATGTCGGCTTTTGTCGTAAGGTGGGCCACTCTTCTTTCGGTAGATGATTTGGTTTCGAATGTTGTCAACGTGTTACGTGCAAAAGGAATGTTGGATAATACGTACATAGTTTTTGCTTCGGACAATGGTTATCATTTAGGTGAGAAATTAGGACGAGAAAGTATCCGTTTGGAGGAGCCCCTAAGGGCTGGTTAATCTTGAAGCTTCTAGGACAAGTGTTCAAACGATTTTGTTTATTTATGTACGAAAACATACTTTTGATGTTTGGGGACCACTAATACAACTTGATTTTATGCTCAAGAATTCGGTCTTTGAGCCCTCCTGTCGCCTTTTCTGGGCTTTTAAGATTTTTTTCATCGTCAACTTATTTTTGAACTCAGTTTATTTTGCAGTTTCAGAAACAATACTAAGAAAAAAATTGAAAGTATTTTAGAAATTAAAACGGTAGCTCAATTACTTAATTGTACTTCCATGTTGATATTGTTTAAAATAAACTTTTTAAAGACGAAAATGTTAAAAAATAAAAATAAATAAATAAAATATTGTATGCTTAAAGTTACCCAACTTTAAGCACAAAAAAACCTTATTTTAAAAGATATCAACAAGGAAATAACCTTAAGTGATTGAGTTACTTGTCTAGTTTTTAATACTTTCAGAAGCAGCACTAAGAAGAAATTGAAAGTATGTTAGAAAATAGAACAGTAGGTGAAGTATTTTTATAGTGATATCTATCAAAATAAACTTTTTTTAATTTAATTCTACAAAAAGTTTATTTTGTTTAAAATGGCTCATTTTCAAAACTGACATAAAAAGCTTATTTAGAAAGATAATGAATGCAATTAATATGAAATTGTCATTCGAATTTGTAAAACAATTCAAAGATTTTCTTAATTGTGCTGCTGAAAAATAGAATAACCATAGTTTGAGGTGCGTTTACGATTTAAAACCGCCTTAAAGAGCCAAAGTGTTTCTTTATTTTGGAGCTCCTATTTGTGCATATAAAAAAGCACAGGGTTCCAAAAATTGTACGCCTGGGCACCTGGCGCTTTTAGTGCTAGTTGCAACTGTACTGTTAAAACCCATCACAATCGTATAATTTCAGGCCAGTTTTCTCTTCCCATCGATAAAAGACAGATGTATGAATTTGATGTTCGGGTACCACTTCTTGTTTCCGGTCCCGGGGTTCATCACGGTGGCGAGAAACGGGTAACTTTTTTTGTGTAAATTATTACGTAAACGTTGAAAGAGGCAATCGTTAGTTATTTGAAGGAACCAGTCGTGAACATCGATTTGGCTCCAACGTTTCTCGATCTCGCCGGAATTGAAATTCCTTCCGATATGGACGGGAAGTCCTTAGTTCCACTATTATCATCTGATAACGACTTTAAGTTACCGTGGAGAGATTCATTCTTGATAGAATATCATGGTGAAGGACGAAAGCCCAGCGAGTCTAGCGGTTGTCCTCAATATAAATTAGGAGGCGTTTCGGTATTTAAACCATTTTTGTTTTAATTTGAGGTTCTATAAACGTCAATTTGGTTTCGATTCTTTTTTTTTTTTTTTTTGAAGCAATGTTTTCCTGATTGTATCTGCGAAGATGCAGTTAATAACACTTACACCTGCCTTAGAACGATAACGACGAATTTAAATTTCATTCGATGTGATTTCGAAGACGACGAGGTTAAAAGAATAGATTGATTGAAAATTATCTTCTCCACCGTAATTGATTCTTTAGCTTTCGCTTTTATCTTTAGAAATTTGTCGAAATCTACAATCTGGATAAAGATCCTCATCAGTTAATTAACTTACACTTGTTAGTTGGTTCTGCAGTGAATACGTCGCCTCTACCTTGGAACAACCGTGAATTCGATCGACTTCGAACCTGTCGAGGACGGATGTGCCATTGATTGGAGCGATCGTCAAATGTAAATACTGTAATTTTGTGTTATTTTGCTTTTTATATTGATAAATGATGTGAAATATGGATGTAAAAAGGATAACAAAACAGTTTTAAACTTCTGAATATCATTTTACACTGTTAAATTAAGGTGCAAATTGTGAGCAATTAGTAATGCAAAGGTACTGTAAATGTATCAAGTTTCAATTGTGAGAAATTCGGATTCTACCAGTGACTGAAAAAAGTGTTTAAAGTAAGAGTGTGACTCCAGGGATATCCCGAGAAATCGCTCCAAGTTAATGTTTCTTAAATCCCAGGAATGAGCTCATTTTTTCCTCGAGGAAATTGAAAAGGAATGTAAAATAGAAGCAGCACCAAAAGAACAAAACTGATTACAGACAATAATTTGATGGAAGTCCCATGCAATTTATGATTTTCCATGTATTTTTTCCCCCATCATAATCACGTTTCGTAGAACCAACAATCGAGATACATTCTATTACAGAACTATTTAATTTAAGGTTTTATTTCAATATTAAAGTTTTCCAGGTATCTCGGGGAAATGAACTAATCTGTTTCTTTCGAGATCTACTCTAACGACATTTTCGAGCTTTATTGTTTTCATTTTCCAACAGTTTTGCATCAGATTGTTCAAAAATGCGAAAAGAAACTTGAATCAAGACTTTTACAACATAAGCTTTATTTACTTCAAGAAAACTTGGCTTTTTATTTTCGATAGATACAAATTAAAATGAGGCCATTGACACCGAGTAACCCATATAAAGATAAGAAAACGGTGTAAAGAGAACGCATTTATTTTTTTCCCGATTTTTTGATTCCACCTCCACCTGAAACAACGACAAATAAGAAAACATAGAAAGTGATGATTATTTTTTAAATCTTGTTAGAAAAAAGGGAGGTAAAATTACCCATTGGACCCTTTTGAGCCGCTCTTTCCTGCGCCTGCTTCAATAGCTTTTGTTCATCCTTCAATTTCTGTCGGGTTGCGGCGTCTGTCTATTAAAAATTAACAAAAAAAATTGCGCCTCTTTGTATTAATGAACATAATAATGGTGATGATTGGGGGAGGGGGAGGAGTGTCTTTTGTTTTACTTCGTCGTCGTCTTGTTGTTCCTTTCTCGGTGCCTTTAACGGCTTCTTTTTGCCTCCTATTCGTTAAGAATGAAAACAAACATCAAAACTCAAGTTAGAAACGAATACACCGCCAACAAACCTTGTCTTCCGGACATTTACGCTTCTTTCTGAAGGTGACTATCACTATATGACATGCGGTGGATCAGCAAAATTGATGAAAATTCATCAATTTTTTTCAAGATACAGAAGGTAACTCAACTAAGAGGCTAAGAGCTCTTCCTATGGAGCATTTCGTGCCAAACTGAGTGTGGCCAATAGATGGCGCACATTGTACTTAATGCTTCCGTTACAATACGATTCAATGAACGTACAAAAGAAATGGGCGACATTTGAAGCAAAGATATCTTCCTTTTAGCTTCAAAAAGCAGACGATTCTTCACTCACTTTTGGTGATTTTTATTTCTAACATGGAGTTGCTTTACCTTTATAAATTTCCTTCCTCCTTCGTTTCTAATTATTGCCGCTAGGTATGTAGTCGGCGGAAAATAACTTGATTTTTGGCAGCGGCGGCTAATGTTTTGGTTCATACTAAAAGGTAGAATTTCATTATTTCTGGGCAGGTAGCGATATTTTTGGGCAGGTAAGGGTAATCGAGGGTAGGTGGGGATACTCCCTACTAATCTAGACCATTACCTGCCCGGAAAAGAAATTTCCGGAATTTTAAGAAATTTTTGAATTTTTTTTGTATAGAGAATGGTCTAGATTAGTAGGGAGTACCCCCTCCTACTCTCGAATACCCTTACCTGCCCAAAAATATCGCTACCTGCCCAGAAATAATGAAATTCTGCCTTTTCTGCCCGTCCTGCCTTTTAGTATGACCCGTAACTTTTTTGGTGTCGTTTAATCGTTTTCAATTTTGGTTTATTAGGCCGGTATAATGACGAGCTTAAACGCTCGTGTGCCGATTTTGGCCGCGGCAAATCCGGCGTACGGACGCTACAATCCAAAGAAATCGTTCGAACTGAATATCCAATTGCCAGCTGCTCTCCTTTCTCGATTCGATCTGTTGTGGCTCATTCAGGACAAACCAGATCGTGATAATGATTTGCGGTACGAAAATCAGTGTTTTTTTTTTAATAATTTAACAACCAATCGGTCAAGTGTCAACTTTAAAGTGGTTTAAAAGTGTAAACGCCACGTAAATTGCGGTTATTGTGTCTTTGTGAAACAAAATAACTTTCTAGAGAAACTTAAGTGTTTTAGAAACTAGAAGAGTAGTCCAATTACTTTAGGATATTTTCATGTTGATATCTTTCAAAATAAGCTTTCTATGTGATTTTAAAAAGAACCCAACGTAAAACAAGAGAATATTTTTTATTCATTTTGCATATAAAAAGATTATTGCGAAAAATATCAACATAAAAATACTTTTTAGTGATTCAGCGACCGTTCTAGTTTCTAACACGTTTTCTGCACATTATAGGCTTGCAAAGCACATAACGTACGTTCACCAACATTGCATCGAACCTCCGTCTCAGTTCAAACCAATCGACATGAAAATTATGCGGTAGCAGTTTATTCTTTGAGTCTTTTTTATTTGTTCATTGTGTCTGTGTGTTTTTTGATTCGACTTTGTAATCCTTACATAGTCGTTACATCATGCTTTGTAAGACGAAACAGCCAGTCGTTCCTCGTGAACTGACCGACTATCTGGTAAATGCGTACGTCGAAATTAGAAAGGAAGCAAGAAACAGGAAAGACACGACTTTCACTTCGGCTCGTACGCTGTAACGTACGCCTCTCGTAAGTTATCGCGTTTTTCGTAAATCGGTAGAGCTACAGAATCTTTATCCAATTATTGTTTTCAACCTGTTTGTTAATAGGCTCGTCTTCGTCTGGTCGACATCGTCGACAAGGAGGATGTGAACGAAGCGATGCGGCTTATGGAAATGTCGAAGGATTCTCTGAATCAACAGCAAGAACACACCGGAAGGTTGTTTATCTCTCGTTTGATTTACTTTCGTGATTTATTTTTGTTAATTCGACATATTTGTTTAATCAGGGCTCGGACGACAACCGATTTAATTTTTGCGATCATTCGCGACATGGTGTTCCGAAACTGGCAGTAAGACGGTAAAAATGGCCGACGTAGAAGAACGGTGCACTTCCAAGGGTTACAAGCCGGATCAGCTGAAGGAGGCCATTGAGGAATTCGAGGATCTCAACGTTTTGCAAGTAAATACGGCACGTACTAGAATTACTTTGGTTTCATCTCTTTGCTTCTTTTTATTTACTTTTCTAACGTTGTTTCATTTTCATTTATGCAAAACATTCTTAAATTACGGCATTTATGAATTATTTACAAGCATTAAATGACAGACGTATATGTTTAGACGTATTTTTTTTTGTCTGCACTTGTGATCGAACCATTATGGAAGACTGTTCATGTTGAAATTGCTTAATTATGGATAAACTTATCCATAATTGATATCTGCAATTCAAATTTAGCTATTCATTATTTAATTATGGATAATTACAATTCAATTGAGGAGCTTTTTTTTAAAAAAAAAAAAAAACTACAGACGTCCAGTTACTCAAATTGTTGACGAAACGCAAAGTACCGAGTCCTTTTACATTTTAAAGAGAGAAAGAGAAAAGCTGTATTTGGAGTGGCTTTTCTTTACTTTGGGAAAAAAAGATTACAGATAATCGATTCAGCTCTGAAAACTGTTTACAAAACTGCAATAAAATAAATTTGATCAAAATATGGACTTAATTGAGTTTTGAAAAGAAAAAAAAAGCTCCTCAATTGTAGATATTCCAAGCGTTCATTTCCATAACGTTGTAGATGCCAAAAGCATGCCGTTTACAGCCCATCGTTTTTTCCCTCCCCGTTTATGACGTCATTTTGCTCGCCCTCTTTCGACAGGCCCTACTTTTTGTCTATTCTTTTACATAGGACCGTGCAAATCAATGAAAAAATGTACAAATAAATATAGTTTCACTATTTTACTTATTTTAAAATAGAATTAATACTCCAATGAATTAGTTTCCTAAAACAAAAATTTAATAAATAATAGTAAATATATACAGCAATGTATTATAACGAAGGCCTATTTTTGATTGCATTTGTAATAATTGGTGTAAATTGTAATTGACAATTTTCGGTTCCAGTTCTAATTTCCTTTCTATAAGTATTTTTGGTCATTTAATTGTCTAAAAGCAAAATTTACAATATTTTTTATATAAAAAAGGCTTTATTTAAACAATGCAATCAACAACCTAGTTACACAAAATGACAAATTTAATCCAAGTTATAAATTGAAATTTTAAAATTTTATTAAATGAATTCTGTTTCATAAAGTTTTAAGACAAAAGTGACAAAAATTGTTTTAAATTTTTCAAAGCAATTTAATTTTGATGCATAAATAACTTTAGATTATTTTTTCTAACTTTTAACTTAATTATCCAATTGTACATTCAGCGCCTTCTAAGTGAAAAAAAAAAGATAGCAGCATATAGCGGGTGGGAATTTAGGTGCATTAACTTAGTTTCATTGCGTTTTTCTAGTTAAAAATAATCGAAATTTTTAATTTGACTCGTGTCTTACACTCAGAGTAATGTATTTACTTTCAGGATCTCTGATTACTTTTTCGATATGACTAATAGACTATTATTGTCTGAAAGTTATGAATTTTAAAATTCTGGAAACCATTGAACCTGTGAACGATGACGAAGCGGAGAGAGATTGATGAGGAGAAGGAACAGAGTAATGGAACTGTGTCAACAGCACGACAGGCGCGTTTCCGTAGGGTCCACATCAGTAGGAGGAGGAGTTGATTCTTCGCACTCTCACTCGACCAACCTATTATCTGGGCTCACTTCAGCACAGTTGGCTGAACATTACGAAGACTGCAAGCTAACTGTTGTTTTTAAAGAGAGGCTATCTGATTTCTCAAGATAGCTATGGTCTCTATGAAATACAGTGCAATCGTGATAATCCAAACTAGTTAATGCAACGAGTGTTCAGATATTTGAAATGTTCCGATTTAATAAAAACAAACTAATGTACATTAAACGTTATTTATAAATTATTATTGTACATTTTTTTTACTAACATCATATATTACTATTACACGCCGATATATGGTTAATTTTTTTAAATTAAACAAATGTTCTTTTTTATTTTTAAAAAATTTCGTAATTTTAGTTTGTTTACTTCCAACTATCGTGGGTTCGTTTTACCACGATTGCACGTTATGTACGTCACATTGAAAATGATGAATTTAATTATTATTTGTATAAAATGGACTGTTTTGTTGCATTTTTTGAAATTTTTATTATTTGCATAAAATGTGTCATTTCTAAAAAAAAAATAATTTACAAATGTTTTAACTTTTATTTGCAATTTTATTTGGCTGTTATAATTAAAGATTTTAGAATTTATCACATGAACATACTTCTGTTGCCAAAATGGGAATAAACTAAATTCAGATTATAATATGGCTTTTTATTAATTTTCTTCATTACATCTTAAGTAATTTAATTAAAATAAAAGAATTAATCAACTTGCCAAAGAATGAAATCAAAATTTTTTTTTATTTCTTTAAAAAAAACTCCATAAAATAAAATTAAATAAATATCACAAAAATGAATACTTTTTATATTATGTACAAGATCTCTTTTCATTTTTGGTCAGAAATGAGGAAGACAAACTTTTCTGGCTAAAATTTCCGAAATGACGGTGATCCAAAGGGCAAGTATGAAGACGATGAATTGGAAAGTTGGAAGTTGATATGGTAACACCTCCAATCTCCTCCTTGAAAAATCCCATTGGAAATATAACCGCAGCCAGACAGAAGAGAACCAACCACTAACGTTGCTTATCAATATATGGTGGAGGATCGGCCTCATGAACGTTAAGCATAGTCTAAGTTACAACTTTCAACAAAAAGTTTATTTAAAATAAAACATTATGTATCCGGTCAAGTAGACGTTACTATTCCTGTATATGCTTTGTAAAGATAAACGTATAGAATTATAATTATAACTGAAAAATTGTTTTTTTCTAGGCATGAGTAGTAACAATGGTAGTATATTGGACAACAATTACCTAAGCATTAACGAGCCTCCTAAAGTAAGGCGAGTCTTATTCTGTATCATCCGTAAGTGGTGGTGGAGGATCTGGGCTCGTTTCATAACCTCTCGGAATTCCATATGGAAGCAGCGATCTACTCTAAAATATGGGTCGGTCTCGTGACGCTGTGTTCTGACCCTTTTCCCGAAGTTAGTAACATATGGCTCGGATATAGTCATTGGGACGATAAGGGCAAAGGTAGTTCACGTCAATTACGTTTTACGTTTTCCTTTTTACTTTGTGTATGGATAGTTTGTCGATGAAATGGATCCCGAGAGCAGTTTATACAACGAGCACGAATGGAGGTTTCTCAGGAATGCAAGGATTCGTAAAGAAGAAGCCGAAGTTGAACAGAAGCGAGATAGTAAGCCAGAAATATGTATAGGTCTTGAAATTAAATAAGAAGATACAGCAAGCTTGAAATTGAACAATCAGGGAAAGCTTTCTTTATGTACTACGTTATTCATTCATGCTTTTCGCTAATCAATTGATAGAAAAGGGAAAGCAAATTGCAGAAGTAAATAAGTGATATATATACCACCGACACGCATCATAATATTTTCTTTTCTTGCAAGTCTTATAATAGATTAATAAAATAAAGTATTTTTGTCTTTAAAAAAATGATGTGTTTTTCAGCAACGATGAGGTTTGATAACCAAGTGTTCATCAATCAAAATCCAAACATACCAACCGTTATGAGGTTTCATCCTTACGAACCGCACATATAGCAGTTGCCGATAAGGAATTCTGCAGGTGGGATTTTCTGTTCTAAGCTTTGAATGTACTATTTTAAATCGTGTTGTTTTATAAATTTTTTTTTATTACTAATTTTGTTTAGCATCTGGGATTGGGAACAAGGCCTTAAACTGAATACCTTTTCAAATTTAAATCAGTTGTCTACAAGAATCACGTCCGTGGATTTTTTTAACGTTCATGATCGTGCACTTCTTATGATTGGAACAGGCAAGGCACAAAAATAGGCGTATAAAGTTTTTTTTTTAAAGATATTAACTCTTCTAGTTTCTAAAACAATACAGTTTTTTTTCTTCTTCTTTACGTTGCTTGTGAAATGCAGAATAACCAGAGTTTTATTTTGTATTTATTCTCATTTTTACAAACCAGTTTTGCAGTCGAATAAAAGAATTTCTTGTTCCAAAATTTAAAAAGCAAGATATAGAAAAAAAAAAAATTGAAAGTGTGTTAAATACTAGGAGAGCAAAGGGGTAGATTCTAAACATTGTAAGTTATTATATTTAAAAATTACTTTTATGTCCTTTTCAAAGGGGCATTTACCGTCATAAAAATAGGAAATTTGTAATAAAAATAATTATTTCAAAATACAGTGAAAACCATTTAACACGAAAGCGAATAACAAGAAAATTTCCGCCCGTCTTAGCATACATTTTTTCTTTCCCCTTCATAACTTTCTTCTAAAATTCGAAAAAAAAAGCATACAAACTTTCTCATTATTCGACTAGAGATGATGGAGCCGTTAAAGTGTGCCGTAGTTATGTACCCGTTGATGGTAAAGAACCAGAACTGGTAACAGCATGGCCGGGACTTACAGACATGTTACCATCTACGAGAGGTTGTTTTTAATATAATCTATTTCTGCCTTTTTATTGATAATTTTGCAATGTTTATTAAAACTTCAGGAGCTGGATTAGTATTAGAATGGGAACAAGATAGTTGTCTTCTATTTGCTTCTGGTGATGTTCGTATAATTCGGACATGGGACTGTGAGCGGGAACTTAAAGTCAAGGTTGGTATTCAGCTGTTTTATGTCATATTTATTGTTCATCACAAATCGTCTTGATTTCGAAATGTTTTTGTTTTAGGACATAATGACTGGAGCGGACAGTTGCATCACTAGTATTTCTCTCGATCAACAGACTTTCGTGTGTGGGTTTGGAGATGGGGTCTGTGCGGATGTACGATAGAAGAGTTTCGACTAGCGATTGGTAAACAATATGCTAGGCGTATATAATATGTGGTACTAAAAAAAAAACGTTACTCGTAGTCGTGTGGGACTTCTGCATGAGCATTCTGGATGGGTCGTCAATGTTCACTATTGTAAACAGGGAGATTTTGCAGACAAGATCATCAGTGGCAGGTCTTTATAATTTTCTACAGTGAAAAACCGTTTAACACGAAAATTTATAACAGGAAATATAATTTCATTCCCATCCCTAAGTATGACGTTTTCTGTATATTTTAAAACGGATCTGACTAAAAGGATGATACGAAAACATCGATTAACACAAAATAAAAATTGCATAAAATTCTTTTTGAACCTCGTTGTTCAATTTCGCTTTGAGGTCATATGTATTTTTTAAAACCCCTATGATACTTAAAAGAACCCTTACATCAGTGGCTTGTTTTTTTTACACACAGCATAAACACTATTAATACAGTAGAGCCCCGATTATCCGAGCTAATGTGGATCAATTAGAACAGCTCGAATACGGTCAAACTCGGTTAATACGGAAAAGTATCGTTTATTGACCTTACGACAATGTTCCCCGCCCCTCTACGATCTCCCTCATTCCTGCCATTTAGGAAAATACGAATTTGCTGCAAGAAAAAGAATATGCAGTTACAAAATTGTGTTTATTTAGGAATTATTATATAAAAAACTAGCTTGGTCGGATAACTGGGACTTTATATCTAAAATATACAGTCCACAATTACTGATTTTTATTTTTAAACAGTAGTGGAAGTTTTAAATATTAAAAAAAGTATATGAATCAATTGTTTTTTATATGTACTCATAGTACCATAAATGTATTATAACATACGTTTTTGAAATTATTTATGTTAACACGAAAAAAATGTTCTGATCCCTTCAATTTCGTGTTAAGTGGTCTCCACTTTTCACTAGAAATGATTCATTTATACACAGTTTCCATTGTTGATTACTCTTAGTGTTGCCGGGGACGTAAAGATATGGGAACCTCGTACAAATTCGTCAATCAAAACTTATCAGACGTCGCAAGCAATGACAGCGATGTCCGTTCACCCGGCTGCGGACGTATTTGCATGGTGATTTTTTCGTTTTAACAGGTTTTTCTTTTCAAGTCAACTGATGTCTACTTTCTTGTTTTCGTACTTTAGTGGTTCGGTTGCTCAGTTTATAACTATCTATTCGTATTTGGGAGAAAACTGGAGCCTAATCAAACACCATGATGGTTTCGTGGGCCAGAGGATTGGTCCGATTAGTAGTTTAGCTTTCCACCCCTTCAAGGTACGTACGTACGTAATTGTCGTCGTAGTACGTGAAATTTGAAACGAAACTAGAAAATACGTTACCCTAAAAGACAATTCCTGTCTACCTTCTAGTTTTTATGGTCAAAGTTTTCTGTTTTTCAGAAGAAAAATGAAGAGAAACTAGAAAGTTTTTTTAGAAACTAGATGGTTAGCTCAATCACTTAAGGGTATTTTCATGTTATTATCTTTCAAAATAAACGTTTTATACGGAAAAATTAAAGAATGTCGCCTGCAAAGCGTCGTCTGTTTAAAGTTGGGTCATTTTCAAACTGATATAAAAAACTTATTTTGAAAGATAAAAACATGAAAATAT
Organism: Brachycybe producta; assembly: GCA_036925085.1. Lineage (NCBI taxonomy): Eukaryota > Metazoa > Arthropoda > Diplopoda > Playtdesmida > Andrognathidae > Brachycybe > Brachycybe producta. Next base: position 920,758 of record JAUPFP010000042.1, on the reverse strand, counting down.
TAAGTGATTGAGCTACCCTTCTAGTTTCTAAAACACATTCAAGTTTTTTTTTTTCATTTTTTGAAACCTGAAAGATTTCTAGAATAGTACGTTTTTAGTTTCTTCTTCAGTATTTCATGAAAATAATTTTTGCCTTTTTCAAACTTAAAAAACATCATCGTAAAAACTAAGCAGTATCACCAACTATTCTAGTTTTTTTCGTAATGGTTTGCTTGAAACGCACATTTTCTCGAAACCATGACGGTTGGGGGGAGGGGGATTCTAGTATAAAGCGACTTTAAGAAACTGTAAAGTTAAAACTAATTGATATGAAATAATATTTATTACAGATGTATTTGGCTGCAGGAAGTACAGATTCTATAATAAACGTTTATGCCGGCGATCGACGTTACTAAAGAAAATCAGGAATATATATTATATATCTCCTCTTGTGGCTAGCGTTAGTGGAGTGTTGTACATTTTAAGTGCTAGTTTATCTTGCAAAATAATGAATTTTGATAATACGCAATGTGACATTATGCGTAATGGACAAAAGACACAAGAAAAATCGAATAAAAATAACATTTTATTCAAACAAAAAATCATACAGTAAACAAAATCATTTAGAAGTTCCCTTAAAACCGCGACCGAGAATAAAGATTTCTGACGAATCAAATCGACTTGACGGTGGTTTGACATATCTGGTATTTTCGAAGAACCGTTCCATCGCCGTCTCGACCTTCTTCGTCTCGCTTCCGTCCCACACTTTGCATAGAAAGTGCCCTCCGATGGCTAACGTCTTCACGGCAAACGAAAGGGCTGTCAATGCCAAGAGAACGATATTTTCGTTGTCGACGAAATTCATTCCGGACGCATTCGGACTCATTATAACGTCTGGCTTCCTATCGCCGAAATGTCCTTCGATCGATTGCTGTACCTCGGGCAATGTGAAATCGGCACGCGTGGTTATGATTGATTGCCCCTTCGATTGGAGCCAAGTAGTTCAGATCGACCGAGATCACTTTTCCAACCACTGATTTTGGATCTGTTTTTTTTTTCATAACATGCAAGAGATTAAAAATACTATGGTTATTTTTGTTTTCATTTTTTTTTCTCACAAGAATTTTGTGTTTGTTTATGTGTAAAAAATATTTTTAAAAATATTTTCAAAAAAAATTTTCAAAAAAAAACATTAAAAAAAGATTTTCAAAAAAAAAAAACATTAAAAAAATATTTTCAAAAAAAATTTTCAAAAAAAAACATTAAAAAATTATTTTCAAAAAAAAATTTCAAAAAGATTTTCAAAAAAAAAAACATTAAAATAGTTTTAAAAAAAATTTCAAAAAAAAACATTAAAAAAAGATTTTCAAAAAAAAAAAACATTAAAAAAAGATTTTTAAAAAAAAATTTCAAAAAGATTTCCAAAAAAAAATTCAAAAAAAAGTTTTTTCAAAAAAAAATTTTAAAAAATATTTTCAAAAAATTTTTTCAAAAAAAAATTCAAAAAAAAATTTCAAAAAATTTTTTAAAAAAAATTTTCAAAAAAAATTTTAAAAAATATTTTCAAAAAAAATTTTCGAAAAAAAACATTAAAAAAAGATTTTCAAAAAAAAAAAACATTAAAAAAATATTTTCAAAAAAAATTTTCAAAAAAAAACATTAAAAAATTATTTTCAAAAAAAAATTTCAAAAAGATTTTCAAAAAAAAAAACATTAAAATAGTTTTAAAAAAAATTTCAAAAAAAAACATTAAAAAAAGATTTTCAAAAAAAAAAAACATTAAAAAAAGATTTTTAAAAAAAAATTTCAAAAAGATTTCCAAAAAAAAATTCAAAAAAAAGTTTTTTCAAAAAAAAATTTTAAAAAATATTTTCAAAAAATTTTTTCAAAAAAAAATTCAAAAAAAAATTTCAAAAAATTTTTTAAAAAAAATTTTCAAAAAAAATTTTAAAAAATATTTTCAAAAAAAATTTTCGAAAAATATTTTCAAAAAATTTTTTCCAAAAAAAATTCAAAAAAAATTTTAAAAATTTTTAAAAAATATTTTCAAAATAAATTTTAAAAAAAAGTTTTCCAAAAAAAATTAAAAAATTTTCAAAAATATTTTTTCATTTCAAATTTTTTTAAAAATACCGCATAAAAAATTGAAATTTTAGAAACTATAAAACGGTAGACGAATCACAATTGTATTTTTTCATTTTGTGTTATCTTTCAAAATAAACTTTTTATTAGACAAATTTTAAAAATATTGTTTGTCATAAAGAACATTTTAAGACATTAGCATAGATATACCTTTAAGCTACCCTTCTAGTCTCTAAAACACTGTCAAGATTCTCTTAATTTTGCTTTTAAAAGACAGAATAACCTGACTTCACGGGGAATTTTTACTTTTAAAGATCATTTTTTTCTAAACAAAAAGGCTATTTTCGTTTTTAACATTCACATTCACCTATTACAAACTGCACACAAAAAGTTTCATTTTAAAGAACTCATAAAAATGACTCAATTCTTATAGTTTCAAATAAATCTAGAATTTAATGGTTCTTAAGAATCTTTGTTTTCTACATGACGGTGTCAAATTGAAATAATTTCGTTCCGTGAATGTGTTGTTGAAGGTTAGAGAGGTGACTATGAGAGGTGGACCTATGTTTCTGGCGTTGACCCTTGAGGTAGCGACCTGAGTCCAAGCCCCTGGAGCCGTCCGACAGTCGACCACCAATTGACCCGGATTGAAAATGTGAAACCCGTCGTCTATTTCGTTAAGTTTGAAGGCACTGCGCGAGCACGATAGTTCTCAAACTGTGCCCTTTTTACGTAAGGGTCGTTTATGTGGCGAGTTAACCAATCTTGTGAACTTTTCTTACGGCTCCTCTTAAGGTTGTCTGGTAACTTTTTCATTAACGTCGAAGACGATGTGCTCAACTTCAACGAGCTGCCTCCTTCTCTTTTGCACCATTCCTAACCTACTTTTGTTAAAAAAAAACCTCATTTTATACCTATTTCAGATAAAATTGCACAATTACAATCATTTTACAATAATAAACAGTGAAATGAAAGCAAACATAATCAAAAATCAGCTGTTTTTCTCGTTATTTCATGATTTTCATAACATACAAGCAATCCATAATCGGCATTTTTGCTTATTTCTCATGCCATCCGTAGCCACCTTATCCTAATAAGCAGCCTCTCCTAACTGAAATTGCTTATAAAAGCCACGTGGTGGCGCTATAGACCAGGACTCGGCAAAATCACGTGACATCCAATTCGACCAATCACTGTTGAGAAGAGGTAAAGAGGAGCCTCTTCCAAATTCAGCTATAGAACACGACCGTTAAAAGCATATATAAGTGAACTGTGGTTAAAAATAACCAAACCGAATTTGTCTTGCAGCACGAGCAGTCACGTTTCTTACGTCTCTCTCGTTTTCTTGATTATCGGTTTATTATCATTGATTAAAAGCGAAAACCAAAGCGAATCGTAATCCCTGACACATAGACGAACGTTTATTGAATAAAATATTGAGATTCTGTCCAGAAGTAACGGAAAAAAATCAAGTTCGAAGTTACTGTAAGTGTCTCTAATTTTGAAATTGACGGCGGTAACTTTGAAATTTTGGTGCGTCATCGCCGTCTCGACCACCAGGTGTAAAGGGATAAAAGTAGAGATCGGGAAATAAGTGGACCCCTCCATTGCCATTGCCATTGGCATGACAGACAAACACACTGATTGGCTAATGAAAACTACTCTCTATTACACGTTGCATAAGCTTAAATTTCTCTAATACATAGTGTTAACAGTGTTGCCAATTGCTTTGAAAACCAAATTATAGATGGACATCGTTTGTTCACACAATTTCACAGTTAAATGTATGGATGTCACAATTGTTAAACATATTTATCTATTATTTATTTATGTAGTTGTATTTTTGAAAATTTTTTTTTAAAATTTTTTTTAAAATTTTTTTTTTAAAATTTTTTTTTTTTTTTTTGAAAACTTTTTTTGAAATTTTTTTTTAAAAATTTATTTTGAAAAATTTTTTTGAAAAATTTTTTTTGAAAATTTTTTTTGAAAAACTTTTTTGAAAATTTTTTTTGAAAAACTTTTTTGAAAATTTTTTTTGAAAATTTTTTTTAAAAACTTTTTTTGAAAATTTTTTTTGAAAATTTTTTTGAAAATTTTTTTTGAAAATTTTTTTTGAAAATTTTTTTTTGAAATTTTTTTTTGAAAATTTTTTTTGAAATTTTTTTTTGAAATTTTTTTTTGAAAATTTTTTTTGAAAAATTTTTTTAAAAATTTTTTTTGAAAATTTTTTTTGAAAATTTTTTTTGAAAATTTTTTTTGAAAATTTTTTTTGAAAATTTTTTTTGAAAATTTTTTTTGAAAATATTTTTTGAAAATTTTTTTTGAAAATTTTTTTTGAAAAATTTTTTTGAAATTTTTTTTTGAAATTTTTTTTTGAAATTTTTTTTTGAAAATTTTTTTTGAAAAATTTTTTTAAAAATTTTTTTTGAAAATTTTTTTTGAAAATTTTTTTTGAAAATTTTTTTTGAAAATTTTTTTTGAAAATTTTTTTTGAAAATATTTTTTGAAAATTTTTTTTGAAAATTTTTTTTGAAAAATTTTTTTGAAATTTTTTTTTGAAATTTTTTTTTGAAATTTTTTTTTGAAAATTTTTTTTGAAAAATTTTTTTAAAAATTTTTTTTGAAAATTTTTTTTGAAAATTTTTTTTGAAAATTTTTTTTGAAAATATTTTTTGAAAATTTTTTTTGAAAATTTTTTTTGAAAAATTTTTTTGAAAATTTTTTTTGAAATTTTTTTTTGAAATTTTTTTTTGAAAATTTTTTTTGAAAAATTTTTTTAAAAATTTTTTTTGAAAATTTTTTTTGAAAATTTTTTTTGAAAATTTTTTTTGAAAATTTTTTTTGAAAATGTTTTTTGAAAATTTTTTTTGAAAATTTTTTTTGAAATTTTTTTTTAAAAATTTTTTTTGAAAATGTTTTTTGACATTTTTTAAAAATTTTTTTTAAAAATTTTTTTTGAAAATTTTTTTTTCTTTTTTTTTGAAAATTTTTTTTTTTTTTTTTTGGAAAATTTTTTTGTTTAAATAATAATTACTAATTGTAATTGAAGAAAATACTATAATGTCAAAACTGACTTTAATAAAAACTAGCATCTAAAATAATGAAAATACAAAACATGTGAACATAATTGAAATGTAAAATAGTTGAAAAGGGAAAACATTGAAATTGACTGGTAGTAATTATTGTAATTAACATATAAATTAATTTATAGTCGTTTATTTAGATACAAACTTCAACCACAAAATAGAATGACTAGTAAAAATGCTTAGTCACAATTCCTATAAGCAAAGATACAGTATTTAAAAGTTAATTTTAACTAATTTTTGTTCACTATAAAACATTTTATTAATAGAAACTATTGTGTTCTCTTATAAATAGGTAGATCTACTTATTTCCCAGGACAGATTTCTCTTATAAATAGGAGTGACTTATTTAAGAGAAATTTGTCCTGGGAAATAAGTAGATCTACCTATTTTTGAGAAAAATCTGTCCTGGGAAATAAGTAGATCTACCTATTTTTGAGAAAAATCTGTCCTGGGAAATAAGTAGATCTACCTATTTATAACAGAAAGCTGTCCTGGGAAATAAGTAGATGCACATATTTATAAAAGAAATCTGTCCTGGGAAATGAGTAGATCTACCTATTTCTAAGAGAAATCTGTCCTGGGAAATAAGTAGATACACATATTTATAAGATAAATCTGTCCTGGGAAATAAGTAGATCTACCTATTTATAAGAGAACACAAATAGTTTATTTCTGGTATTTGTAAAAAACACCAACAAAAATTATTTACCTACCAGGTTAACAGCATTAATAAAATGTTTTATAGTGAACAAAAATTAGTTAAAATTAACTTTTAAATACTGTATCTTTGCTTATAGGAATTGTGACGTTTGTATCTAAATAAACGACTATAAATTATTTTATATGTTAATTACAATAATTACTACCAGTTAATTTCAACGTTTTCCCTTTTCAACTATTTTACATTTCAATTATGTTCACATGTTTTGTATTTTCATTATTTTAGATGCTAGATTTTATTAAAGTCAATTTCCACAAGTAATCCACATTATAGTATTATTTCAATTACAATTAGTAATTCTTATTTAAATTTAAAATTAAATTAAAATGAAAATGAAATTTAAAATTAAATTAAAATGAAAATTAAATTTAAAATTAAATTGAAATATTTATTACAACTACATAAATAATAGATAAATACGTTTAAGAGCCTAGCTACATCGTTTAGATCAAAATTCCTCCGAATGTAGGCGCTGCGATCGTTGTTGATTGAAAAACGGTTTTTTAACGTTTTTTCTCCCGGTTCGAAGTCACATAATAATTAATAGAAAAATAATTTTGCATGCTAATCTTATAAAAAGAAAACATGGTGAAGCCAATAGATTAATGCACGTGCTGATTTTTGTGTGATTGTTCTAAGTCGTTATTAATGGGAGTTCTTCAAATGTTTCGGTGACGGTTTTTTGGTCCTATGGGACTTAACATGGAGTTAAAAAACGTACGATTTTAAACGTTATTAAAAAATAGGACCTTTTCAAAATTTATAAAAAGGAAACATCGTGAAGCCAATACATGAATATATGTGCTAATTATTTTGTTATTGTTCTAAATCGTTTTTAACGAGAGTTTTTCAAATGTGTGTGGGACGGTTTTGGGGCCAATGGGATTTAACATGGGGTTAAAAAAACGAACGACTTTGAACCTTGTTTAAAAATAGAAGGACCTTTTCAAAAATTATATAAATCGAGCACATGAAGAACAATACTTTTTATTGCATTTTGCGCTTTACTGTATTTTAATTGAGCGATTGTGAGGCGATTTCTTGCAGTTTTAGTAACACTATATAAGAACACTCATTTGTCTCGTTGTCGTCTGCTCAAAACAACAAGATGGACGTGGATCCATCTTGTGACATCCATACATTTAACTGTGAAATTGTGTGAACAATTTGGTTTTCAAAGCAATTGGCAACACTAACACTATGTATTAGAGAAATTTAAGCTTATGCAAACTGTAATAGAGAGTAGTTTTCATTAGCCAATCAGTGTGTTTGTCTGCCATGCCAATGGCAATGGAGGGTTCTACTTATTTCCCAATATACTTTTATCCCTTTACACTGCCTTGATCACTGGAGGTCACAAGGAAGAGGCTATGAAAGTGGAAATGCACCTCTTTTCTTTATTTTCCATTAGTCTATCTTTAAAAAGAAATTGAAAGTGTTTTAGAAACTAGAATTGTAGCTTCATGACATACTATTATTGATATCTTTCAAAATAGGCTGCTTTTTAAAGACAGAAATTTAAATAAAATATCGTCTGCTTCCAGTTTGGTCATTTTCAAACTGCAATACAATGACAAAAAACGCTTATTTTAAAAGATATCAACATGAAAATACCCATAAGAGATTGTTTCTAAAAATATTCAAATTTCAGAATAATTAAGAGTTTCACAAGTTTTAAAAACCACCTTATAAACACTATATACATAACAAAATGACATATAATTGATTTTATTTGTATAGATGGACATTGGTCAGGGGTGGGGATTGGAGGAGGAGTGTGGTATGGACACCGACCGCTGCCGTTTAGACGAATATTTTCGAAAAAGTCGACGGTGTTATTCGATCTTTGGTTGTCTTGGTGAAAGCGATAGAAAGCGTTTTTTGGCTCTGAGCCGGATTAATTTATTGCGTGTTTTGGACGTGCCAATGGAGGAAGATCTTTTCGTCTACAAAACGGAAACTTCGGCAGAACAAACGTCGTCAACAACTCGTCGTCGAAGGTTCACGTTTTTTGGTTCAAAGGGGAAGGGGAACGGAAAAGGTTTTTTTATAGTGAAAAACTTTTGATATAATTTAAATTATAAGGATTTTTTAATATTTCTTTCAAAAAACATTTAATTCGATTTAAATTTGACTTTTAAATTGATTTTTTTTAAATATTAACTATTCAGTTTCGATAATCGTTTTTATTATTTTCAGATGAATTAGAAAATGAAGACTCTGTTTTTTCTCTCACTCGAAGGAGGGCCAAAACTTTGAACGGCATAATGACTGCTCTTGACCAAGAACAACGTTAGTGTTACACCTTTAAAGCAAGTTTTTTTTTTCTTTTTGCACTGAAATACTGTTCTTATTGTAGATCTCCGTCAACAATATTTGTCTGGAAAGAGCATCCCAGGAGTGCGGGAAGTAAAACTACTTTTGGTACTGTTTAAAATGTTGGGATATCTTAATGAACCACTTTTCACGCAAGATCTTTTTAACGTTTTTTGGAAAATTGCTGGTAACATTTATACTTTATAAGATAGAGATCGTTCTAAACTGTTTTCATGCAGAACTGATTGTTTTTTCTTGATCTGTCTAAAAGATCTCGATTGCGACGATCGGAATAGAAAGCGGTGGATCGAGGCTGTTCGTTTGGCTCTTCTGCTAATTCCGAATGAGAAACGAAATCTCCTCCGTCGTCTACTTTTTATCTTGCATCGATTTTCATTCCAATGCAAGGTTCACAAATTTAATTCAGGAAATTTGGCCACCGTCTTCGCGAAATGTCTTTTATGTCCACGGACGGTAACTCTAGAGATACGATGTATGCGTGTTTGTATTCAACATCGTAACGACTCGTTTTTCCTCTTCTAGATGACCGTTTTGGATTGGAAGTCTAAGAAAGACGACATGATGAGAGTCTTAGCATTCATGATTGAGAATGCGAAGGAACTGTTTCTGCTACCGACTGCTCTTCTTACTGACCTTAAATTGCTCTTAGAAGAGGGTGAAGAAGGGAAGGTCTCTCCATCTGTCAGTGCACGGAAATATATTGAAGCATATCAAGAGATTTTATTGACTTTGTTCTTCTTTTTGTTCCAGAACAAAGAAGAAGAGGAAGAACAGGTTCAAACGGCCCTTTTTTGCAAGCGGAAACGTCCCGAAGGTGTCCGGCACGTCGAAATGACTTCTGAGGCATTTTGCGATCTTTTTTCCGATGCTTTTTCGATGCCTGACTCGTCCAAAAGACGGCGATTGATCAAACAGGTGGAGCGACGTACATGTTTTCCTCGCACGAGTCTCGATGAAACAAACAAAAACGTTCCAACGTCTTGTTTATTTATTTTTACAGTTTAATAAAGAGAATAGAAGAGTGACGAAATCGATGAACCCCAAACCGAAAAGATCTTTAAAGGTTAGTTTGTAGCTTTTGAACCGAGTTTGAAACTAAACGAAAAAAGGAGATAAAATATTTTAAAGTTGTTTTTTCATCTCTCATCAGAAATGGTTTTGTTGTAACTAGTCTGAAGATTCTGATGGGCGTTACTGTTAATATCCTTTTGATTTTGGTTTCGATGCCGACGAATTAATGAAATGAGAAGAAGTTCTGTTGAAAGTTCGTGTGCTTGGTTGATGTTGAGAGTTTGATGTAGATGATAAGAAATCCGATTTTAATTTTTCAACAAAAAATCCCGTTTTGTTAAATTGATTTTCTGTTTCAATGAATCATGAATTTTATGCAACCCTTGACCCTGTTTCATAAAAATACAACCTCTCAAGTTACAATTATTATTCACATTTATAAAAGCGTTTTTTACAGCTTGTATAATTTCGCCCAAATTTTACAAGTTGTTTGGTTGATTGCAAGATAAGATAATCAGATTTTTCCCCTGCATATTTTTTTTTAATTGATTACTTTTTAGCACAAGTAAAACAATCTGTTTTAAAATGAATAGCTCAGATAGTATAAAAGCTACACGTTTTAAATTTTAGACAGTTTTAATTAACATAACAAATTATTCATGGCACAAATTGAACAGTATTTATATAGTAATAGTTAAAAAAAATTGGGGATTTCAAAGAGACCTCTAAATTTATTAAGATATGCTGCTACAAATACCCCATTTGCAATAATGAGTGGTTACATCTCTGCCTCAGAAGCAAGAGGTGTATTCCATTTTAACAAAATACATCATTCAATCCTAAATAAATTGCTCAAAAATAATCAATCAAAATCAAAAAATATAAATGAAATCAAAAAACAATCCAAATAAATGGACTGTTAAGATACTTGTAAGTATCTTAATAATCCATTTATGGGGGATGCGCCCCGGGCCCCCTGCAACAAGCCTAACTTAACCCAACTGTCTAATGATGGACGCATTTTTTGAATTGCGTTTTTCAGAACTATTTATTTTGATTGATATATTTTATGACGTTTATGACAGTTATGGCGTAAATTACAAAAAAAAAGAAGGTATAATTCTAGTATACGGTCCCCTCGATAATTTAAATAAACAAAATTTGTAAAGATTGTGGCGATCTAAGTGAGAAATATGCAAATCTTTTTTGATGCAAACAATAAATGCAAGCAATAAAGTGCGTGCAAAAGTTAGAATTTACATGGAGGAAAATGGCATTTTGAAAAAAGTTTTTCTCCTACAAATTGTATGGGTGGGCTAAGTTAACCTATAGTATTTTGGGTTAAATTAGGCTTGTTGCAAGGGGCCTGGGGGCGCAGCCCCTAGAGTCTGTACAAAAAATCACTTGATTTTATTTAAAAATGATTAGTTTATTATGCACCTACTGTATGTTAACATAGCAAAAAAAAAAACTTTAAAATGCCATATACTTCCAACTTTTGCATGCGTTTTTGTGCACGTTTGGTTGTTTGTGTCAAAATGGGTTTGCATTTATTATTCAGCAGCTCATCAAGATCTTTCTAACAAGTTGTAGTTTATTTAAATTTGTGAGGGGTGCCCCGTATACTATAATTGTTTCAATTTGTGAAAGCCGATAACGATCGAACTTGAGACCTCGATGTAACTCACTTTGCTGTTAAAAATCATAATAGAAATTTGCATTTTACTAGTGAGTATTGTGAATTTACTTGTAACTTGTAATTGAATTTGTATTTTTATGAAACTGGGTTCTTGGTAACATTTATTTTTTCTAATAAAACTTTTTTTCTAAAAAGAAATCTTCTGTTGTTTTATTTTCAAATGATAGGATATTTATTGTGGAAATTAAAAGTGGGTTGTTTATTTTTTGTTTTTATTTAATGAAATTATCGGAAAGTACCACAGTCCTGCATTGTGTAATTGTCAATTTCGGGAATTTATTTGCAATTTTTTACTTTAAATTATAATTAATATCTATAAATAAACAAATAGTGAAGGTTTATGAACAGTTGATTTGTTTAATTCTGATTAATTATATTTTATCTTTCAGGAGCAAAAGGAAAAGAAATTTGCATGTGTTTTATAAAGGTATTTAAAGGTATTTTCATGTTGATATCTTTTAAAATAAACTTTTTAAAGGCAAATTATAAAATATTCTCTGCTTAAAGTTGGGTAATTTTCAAAATCACATAAAAAGCGTATTTTGAAATATATCAACATAAAAATACACTACCCTAACCTTCTAATTTCTAAAGCACGGTCTAGTTTTTCTTCATATTTTTTTATAATTATTTTATCACACCGTAGCTTATTAATATTGAATTTTAATAAGTTATTAATTCATTGTGAGGGCCAGTTGGTCTTTTCTCGTCTATGTAAAATCAGACGATGTGGCCCTTACGTTGAGAATCCCATTTATTTACGTAGCGCCATCTAGGGACGTTATGAGTAAACATGTTACATTTTAATGCTGAACATATCAGGATGTCAATTCTTAAAGGAACGCTAGTTTTGGGTTACGTTGATGTTTCTTCAGCCGGTTGGTGAGCGAAATAACTTTCAGTTTACGACATTAAATGTGTTTTAAGCGCAGTTGTCTCTTTAGTCGTACGATTCTTGGTTAATTTGCATCTTCCTCTCGGCACTTTCAAGTTGAAAGTTTTATCGGCCGATGAAAGGACAAAAACCCGCTTCTCTTTCGGACTGTTAACGCCGTTGTCACTTTAAGTAACGCTCAAATTTACACAAACAAACATCTGGATGTGTACCCTAAGGGTGTTCGCAGACGAACGACTTCTAGTGGTCGAGATATACTGCAAACAGTCGTCTTTGTGTGGCCAAACCCAACCACTCAACCACGGTCCGTTACAACCAAAACATCTACGAGAAGCAATGAGAAGGCTCAAGTTACGAGGGATTTTTCGATCGAATCGACACAGTAAACCACTTTTTTGTACTTAGCGATCGTTCTTGAGAAAGTTCGGCCAGGTACATTCTATGGATTGGAGCAATAAAAATGCATATTTATTGAAATTTTGGATTATTTTTGTAATGATTTGTCATCACTAGTTTCAGACTTTATACTCTTTGAAATTTTTCTTTAAGGTAGGGAAATGAAAAATAAATGGTGAACCAAGATGGCGTATGTTGCACTTAAATTAATGGAACTTGCGCCATATGCGTACACCAAATGAACATAACTTCAAAATTGTGACGTCATTACTAACGTAGTTTATAATTTGTATAAAGCGGGAATTTTATCAATTGCAGATAATTATGAAGTATTTGTATATAAAAAGAGATGCGTATCTTTTGTAATTGTAATTTTTAAACAAAAATAAAACTAATAATAAGTTAATAACAAACCATGACAAAAATAAATTAAAAAAGCAAAAATTTATTCAGAAGCGGAATTTTTATTGTTACAAAATGAAAATGTGTTTAATTGCAAATTATCTTCAGGATGGCTCTGAATAAGCGCCAAATTGAGCAGATGCTAAACTGAATAAAAAAAAATGGCCGCAAATAAAAATCATATGAACCATTGATGATTTATTTCAACAAAAAGGAAACACTAACGATCATAATTTTGATATAATAACTAATAAGATGAAAAATGTAACATTTATGATATTTTAGGGCACAACTTATTACTGTAAGCCTAAAACGAAAAGATTTGAATCCGTTAACAACATTTGAGCATTCAGAAAAGGCCAAACATGACGTCATCAAACTGATAAGTCATAGAACAAAATATTAAAATTAACTTATAAGTAGGGTTCGGATTTTTATGCAATATGTTGTGGCCGAAGTGCCGATTGTGAACTAACCATCATCATCATCATTAGAGGAACTGCAATTATGCTTTTTCTATTCAAAAAGGCTGGATAGAGGCTAGATGTCTGGTTAATATTAGTTGTCATCTAAGAGTTCTAGCCTCTAACCAGTGTTTTTATAAATGAAAAAAACATAATTGTTTGATCTAAATGGGATTGTTACGTCACAGATTGAAAAACATTGGCATGATATTTTCCGAATCCTGATTTATAAGGTAAGAGTAATAGGGGTAAGAAGGGTAGCTCAATCACTTAATGGTATTTTCATGCCGGATACCTTTCAAAATCATTTTCAAGTTGACATAAAAAGCTTATTTTGAAAGATAACGACATAAAAATACACTTAAGTGGTTTCGCTACCCTTCTAGTTTCTAAAAGACTTTGAAGTTTCTTTTTATTTTGCACCTTAAAACAGAATCATCAGAGTTCGAGGGATGCTTACACTTTAAAACCACCTTAAGTGCATTTCTTTGCTATTCTAGTTTCTACATTCTAAAAGATAAAAGCTAGAAAAAAGCTTTTACCATCTCTTTTAAGTATTCTATTTTTCTACTTCAAGGAACATCCTGATGCTTGGTCACTCATCGGCAATCTCCATTTGGCGAAACAAGAATGGGTCCGGGTCAGAAGAAGTTCGAACGTATCCTTAAGAATACGGAGACTTCAAGCGATGCTTATTCGCTTATCGCACTCGGTGATGTTTGGCTACAAACTTTGCATCAGCCGACAAAAGAGAAACGGCATCAAGATCGAGCGTTAGCTATGTATAAACAAGTGATGAGGAATGATCCGAGAAACATCTGGGCTGCGAACGGAATCGGTAGTTCTAATAACGAGGACAGTTATGTGTTATTTCTTTTTTATTATGATCGGGTTTTATCTTTGTAGGAGCTGTTTTAGCGCAAAAGGGATACATTACGGAGGCTCGTGATGTTTTCGCTCAAGTTCGTGAAGCTACGGCGGAGTTCTGCGACGTTTGGCTCAACATCGCTCACATTTATGTCGAACAGAAGCAATACGTCAGCGCTATTCAAATGGTTGGTCATTGCAAATGAACTAAATGCGTTCACGGACGAACGACATTTAGTGGTCGACAAAAGACAACAAAAAAGTGGTCGGAGTGTGGCTGAAACCGACCACTCGAGTTGACTTTATTAAACCATTTTTTTTACAGTAAATTTAATAACGTTAGTGCCATTTGGAAAGCAGTCGAATCAAAAAGTTTCAGCCACTCGCCAACTACTTTTTGCAGTTTGTCTATCGACTACTAAAAGACGCCCCAGTAAATACACTTCTGGACTGAAACTCTTTTAGAAGCAACTTAAGGAGATAGGAGTAATTATTAGTTTCGTTATAGACTAGAAGAGTCATTTTAGTGGGAATGGGGATTTCAATTGCGTCTATACAAAAACAAACTTCGACACACTATACTTAAGAAATTAAAGGTTTCCAACAGATATATACCTGAAAATACACGAGAAATGTCTCGGAAAAATCTCAAAAGTCATAGAAAACGTAAAAAAAAAACTAGTATCCATACGTTTTCATTAAAAAAAATTAACATGCGGTATTAAGGAAAAATAATGAAGCACCGGCAGGGGTTTCCTTTGCATTATATATGTGGACCGTTATGGCGTCTATACATGGTACATATTATGGTGTTAAGACGCCATGTCTGTACACTTAATTGCTTCAAGATCTCACCTCCTTCTAGTCATTATAGCCCAGATTACAACTCTTTGCATACGTCAGTCACTTTCCTTTTGTGCAAGTTGCACGTCGGGTTTACTAGTATTACTTATGAACTTTGAAGACCCTTTTTTCCGCTCTACGAAATAAAAATGGAAAGAAATCAATAGGTTTTTTAAAAAAAAAAAATCCATAAAACGTTTATTTTAAAAGATTTCATCTCAACGTTTCTAATTTATAACAAACTTTGAATCTTATCTGTAAAACTTGCTTCTTTTGAATATTTTTCGATATTTTTTTTCTTCTTTTAATCATTTTTTTTTGTAGTACGAAAACTGTTTGAAGAAATTCTACAAGTACAACAATGTCGAAGTCTTGATGTACTTATCAAGAGCTTACTTTAAGTTTGGAAAGTTACAGGAATGCAATTGACGTCATTGTGTGACGTCATCACTAGCGAAAATCTTAGCACAGGTGATTCGAAAAGCTTTCACTTAATTGGCGCAAATATACTTACTTATATATACTTATTTAAAAAATAAAATTAATATTACAATGAAACGAAGTTTCACTTTCATCTCTAATTATGACTTAACAGAAACAGGACATCACACGTCCAAATTTGGTAAATTTCAAATTGCCATACAAAGTTTATTATTTAACAATATTTAGTTTCTATAACACTTTCAAGTTGTTTTCAAAACGTACAGCAAAAAGATGGTCATTAACGTCAACTTCTGCCAAGTTATTTTTTTTTATTATTAACAAATAAGACCAAACGCTTGCATAAAACCTCATTTTGTATAAACTATGATAACATAATAATGCATAATTTCTTGAATTTTGCAAAAACTTACCCAATTTACCAAAACCCACCACACGTTGTTTGACCTTCATTCGACGTCTTCAATGTACTGGAAGATTTAATGCTTTTTATGTACCTTGGACTTGAACTTCCTAAATAATCCAAAAATATTTCATCGACAGAATAAAATCCGTATATTACTTTCTTTTTAATAAATGCATCCAATAAAATGTAAAACAATAACAACCAAAAATAAGAAAAAAAAGTTTTATTGTCATTTACAATTTATAACTTCAATGGTCTTTAAATAAACGAGGAAGAAAATTAGTCAAAAGAGTTTTCCTCTTTGTCGTATCGAACCAACTTATGATCTATTTGTAGATGATCCAAAAGTCCTCCATAAGTTGGTTTCGGTTCTACCGTCGATTTGTCTCTCAATTCTTTCAAGGCTTCGACACAAACCTCTCTCCACTTGACAATCGTATCTTCAAGACCATTCAGATCGTTTTTCGTGCGATACACTTTGACCAACTTCAGTTTACGTAGAAACTCCTTTCGTTTTTCGATCTGTTCTCGAATGTACGCGAGTTCTCGATCAACATCGGCCTCTCCCATAATCTCACCATCTATTCTTTCAGTTTGGACACAACGCCGTTTGCATTTTGTTTCATTTCCTTCTTCCTTTCCCCGTTCCTTCGTTCCGTTCATCTCCCTCTCCTTCGTCACTAAATTTACGCTTTGTCCGCATTTGTGTCAGTCTCGATCTGTCCAGAATTGGCGTTTGTGTTTCCTCTTTTGGAATCGTATTCGTTGCTGATAACGGCGAAACAGTCGACGTGGAAGGAGGAGTTCCATGATATCGTCCTAGTTTACGAAGTCGCTCCTTCAAACTTGAACTCATAACCTAAAACAGAAAGAGAGGAATCATTCTTTAGTACCATGACGATGAGTCGGCAACACAAAAAACCTTCGCAGAAGATGGTGTTTTTCTCAAATTCGGAGTCTGCGAATTCATGTCGTGAAGGGTTTTAAAATTCCCGCCACTTGAAATGTAAGCAACCGCTTCGATTATGGACTTTACGGATGTACGAAAAGAATGCGACGCATACCGAATCCTTTTAATAGATTTTCAATCAAAACATCAATTTCCACAAATTCCACCCAAAAGAATGTAAAATATGACATACTAGTAACAAATAAAATTTTCATTAGGTCACGTGAGCGGAAATAAAATAGAAGACAACAGCATGTCTCTTAAGGTAAAGTTTTGAAGTCGATTAGAATGCTTTAAAATAAACACGATGGGTAACCAAAAATGGCGTCTTCACTATTACTATTATACTTATAAATGCGCCATATTAGTACAAGTAGTTTTTAATGAAATTCTGCATTTTCTGCCCGTCCTGCCTTTTAGTATGACCCTAATTTTTTAAGTTGAAAAATTTGTGTAAATTCATAAGTATTGCCCAAGGTACTTAAGAGTATTGTACGGAGCCCTGTTGAGGACATTGAAATAAATAAATTAGACTCGGACTCTTTCAAAATCTCGACTTACTATCTCGAGATCTCGACTTACTATGTCGAGATCTCGACTTGACAGTAAGTCGAGATCTCGAGATAGTATGTCGAGATCTCGACTTATATTCTAGACTTACGCTTCAAATCATTGTATACATCTGCAGAAGTTAAGTACTGTTAGGTTAGGTTAGGCTAGGTTAGGTTAGGTTAGGTTAGGTACTTAACTTCTGCAGATGTATACAGTGATTTGAAGCGTAAGTCTAGAATATAAGTCGAGATCTCGACTTACTATGTCGAGATCTCGACATACTATCTCGAGATCTCGACATACTGTCAAGTCGAGATCTCGACATAGTAAGTCGAGAAAACTGGAGCCTAATCAAACACCATGATGGTTTCGTGGGCCAGAGGATTGGTCCGATTAGTAGTTTAGCTTTCCACCCCTTCAAGGTACGTACGTACGTAATTGTCGTCGTAGTACGTGAAATTTGAAACGAAACTAGAAAATACGTTACCCTAAAAGACAATTCCTGTCTACCTTCTAGTTTTTATGGTCAAAGTTTTCTGTTTTTCAGAA
Source organism: Brachycybe producta (assembly GCA_036925085.1). NCBI lineage: Eukaryota > Metazoa > Arthropoda > Diplopoda > Playtdesmida > Andrognathidae > Brachycybe > Brachycybe producta. Next base: position 903,079 of record JAUPFP010000042.1, on the reverse strand, counting down.
GAAAAATGAAGAGAAACTAGAAAGTTTTTTTAGAAACTAGATGGTTAGCTCAATCACTTAAGGGTATTTTCATGTTATTATCTTTCAAAATAAACGTTTTATACGGAAAAATTAAAGAATGTCGCCTGCAAAGCGTCGTCTGTTTAAAGTTGGGTCATTTTCAAACTGATATAAAAAACTTATTTTGAAAGATAAAAACATGAAAATATTAAGTGATTGAGCTACCCTTCTAGTTTCTAAAACACATTCAAGTTTTTTTTTTTCATTTTTTGAAACCTGAAAGATTTCTAGAATAGTACGTTTTTAGTTTCTTCTTCAGTATTTCATGAAAATAATTTTTGCCTTTTTCAAACTTAAAAAACATCATCGTAAAAACTAAGCAGTATCACCAACTATTCTAGTTTTTTTCGTAATGGTTTGCTTGAAACGCACATTTTCTCGAAACCATGACGGTTGGGGGGAGGGGGATTCTAGTATAAAGCGACTTTAAGAAACTGTAAAGTTAAAACTAATTGATATGAAATAATATTTATTACAGATGTATTTGGCTGCAGGAAGTACAGATTCTATAATAAACGTTTATGCCGGCGATCGACGTTACTAAAGAAAATCAGGAATATATATTATATATCTCCTCTTGTGGCTAGCGTTAGTGGAGTGTTGTACATTTTAAGTGCTAGTTTATCTTGCAAAATAATGAATTTTGATAATACGCAATGTGACATTATGCGTAATGGACAAAAGACACAAGAAAAATCGAATAAAAATAACATTTTATTCAAACAAAAAATCATACAGTAAACAAAATCATTTAGAAGTTCCCTTAAAACCGCGACCGAGAATAAAGATTTCTGACGAATCAAATCGACTTGACGGTGGTTTGACATATCTGGTATTTTCGAAGAACCGTTCCATCGCCGTCTCGACCTTCTTCGTCTCGCTTCCGTCCCACACTTTGCATAGAAAGTGCCCTCCGATGGCTAACGTCTTCACGGCAAACGAAAGGGCTGTCAATGCCAAGAGAACGATATTTTCGTTGTCGACGAAATTCATTCCGGACGCATTCGGACTCATTATAACGTCTGGCTTCCTATCGCCGAAATGTCCTTCGATCGATTGCTGTACCTCGGGCAATGTGAAATCGGCACGCGTGGTTATGATTGATTGCCCCTTCGATTGGAGCCAAGTAGTTCAGATCGACCGAGATCACTTTTCCAACCACTGATTTTGGATCTGTTTTTTTTTTCATAACATGCAAGAGATTAAAAATACTATGGTTATTTTTGTTTTCATTTTTTTTTCTCACAAGAATTTTGTGTTTGTTTATGTGTAAAAAATATTTTTAAAAATATTTTCAAAAAAAATTTTCAAAAAAAAACATTAAAAAAAGATTTTCAAAAAAAAAAAACATTAAAAAAATATTTTCAAAAAAAATTTTCAAAAAAAAACATTAAAAAATTATTTTCAAAAAAAAATTTCAAAAAGATTTTCAAAAAAAAAAACATTAAAATAGTTTTAAAAAAAATTTCAAAAAAAAACATTAAAAAAAGATTTTCAAAAAAAAAAAACATTAAAAAAAGATTTTTAAAAAAAAATTTCAAAAAGATTTCCAAAAAAAAATTCAAAAAAAAGTTTTTTCAAAAAAAAATTTTAAAAAATATTTTCAAAAAATTTTTTCAAAAAAAAATTCAAAAAAAAATTTCAAAAAATTTTTTAAAAAAAATTTTCAAAAAAAATTTTAAAAAATATTTTCAAAAAAAATTTTCGAAAAAAAACATTAAAAAAAGATTTTCAAAAAAAAAAAACATTAAAAAAATATTTTCAAAAAAAATTTTCAAAAAAAAACATTAAAAAATTATTTTCAAAAAAAAATTTCAAAAAGATTTTCAAAAAAAAAAACATTAAAATAGTTTTAAAAAAAATTTCAAAAAAAAACATTAAAAAAAGATTTTCAAAAAAAAAAAACATTAAAAAAAGATTTTTAAAAAAAAATTTCAAAAAGATTTCCAAAAAAAAATTCAAAAAAAAGTTTTTTCAAAAAAAAATTTTAAAAAATATTTTCAAAAAATTTTTTCAAAAAAAAATTCAAAAAAAAATTTCAAAAAATTTTTTAAAAAAAATTTTCAAAAAAAATTTTAAAAAATATTTTCAAAAAAAATTTTCGAAAAATATTTTCAAAAAATTTTTTCCAAAAAAAATTCAAAAAAAATTTTAAAAATTTTTAAAAAATATTTTCAAAATAAATTTTAAAAAAAAGTTTTCCAAAAAAAATTAAAAAATTTTCAAAAATATTTTTTCATTTCAAATTTTTTTAAAAATACCGCATAAAAAATTGAAATTTTAGAAACTATAAAACGGTAGACGAATCACAATTGTATTTTTTCATTTTGTGTTATCTTTCAAAATAAACTTTTTATTAGACAAATTTTAAAAATATTGTTTGTCATAAAGAACATTTTAAGACATTAGCATAGATATACCTTTAAGCTACCCTTCTAGTCTCTAAAACACTGTCAAGATTCTCTTAATTTTGCTTTTAAAAGACAGAATAACCTGACTTCACGGGGAATTTTTACTTTTAAAGATCATTTTTTTCTAAACAAAAAGGCTATTTTCGTTTTTAACATTCACATTCACCTATTACAAACTGCACACAAAAAGTTTCATTTTAAAGAACTCATAAAAATGACTCAATTCTTATAGTTTCAAATAAATCTAGAATTTAATGGTTCTTAAGAATCTTTGTTTTCTACATGACGGTGTCAAATTGAAATAATTTCGTTCCGTGAATGTGTTGTTGAAGGTTAGAGAGGTGACTATGAGAGGTGGACCTATGTTTCTGGCGTTGACCCTTGAGGTAGCGACCTGAGTCCAAGCCCCTGGAGCCGTCCGACAGTCGACCACCAATTGACCCGGATTGAAAATGTGAAACCCGTCGTCTATTTCGTTAAGTTTGAAGGCACTGCGCGAGCACGATAGTTCTCAAACTGTGCCCTTTTTACGTAAGGGTCGTTTATGTGGCGAGTTAACCAATCTTGTGAACTTTTCTTACGGCTCCTCTTAAGGTTGTCTGGTAACTTTTTCATTAACGTCGAAGACGATGTGCTCAACTTCAACGAGCTGCCTCCTTCTCTTTTGCACCATTCCTAACCTACTTTTGTTAAAAAAAAACCTCATTTTATACCTATTTCAGATAAAATTGCACAATTACAATCATTTTACAATAATAAACAGTGAAATGAAAGCAAACATAATCAAAAATCAGCTGTTTTTCTCGTTATTTCATGATTTTCATAACATACAAGCAATCCATAATCGGCATTTTTGCTTATTTCTCATGCCATCCGTAGCCACCTTATCCTAATAAGCAGCCTCTCCTAACTGAAATTGCTTATAAAAGCCACGTGGTGGCGCTATAGACCAGGACTCGGCAAAATCACGTGACATCCAATTCGACCAATCACTGTTGAGAAGAGGTAAAGAGGAGCCTCTTCCAAATTCAGCTATAGAACACGACCGTTAAAAGCATATATAAGTGAACTGTGGTTAAAAATAACCAAACCGAATTTGTCTTGCAGCACGAGCAGTCACGTTTCTTACGTCTCTCTCGTTTTCTTGATTATCGGTTTATTATCATTGATTAAAAGCGAAAACCAAAGCGAATCGTAATCCCTGACACATAGACGAACGTTTATTGAATAAAATATTGAGATTCTGTCCAGAAGTAACGGAAAAAAATCAAGTTCGAAGTTACTGTAAGTGTCTCTAATTTTGAAATTGACGGCGGTAACTTTGAAATTTTGGTGCGTCATCGCCGTCTCGACCACCAGGTGTAAAGGGATAAAAGTAGAGATCGGGAAATAAGTGGACCCCTCCATTGCCATTGCCATTGGCATGACAGACAAACACACTGATTGGCTAATGAAAACTACTCTCTATTACACGTTGCATAAGCTTAAATTTCTCTAATACATAGTGTTAACAGTGTTGCCAATTGCTTTGAAAACCAAATTATAGATGGACATCGTTTGTTCACACAATTTCACAGTTAAATGTATGGATGTCACAATTGTTAAACATATTTATCTATTATTTATTTATGTAGTTGTATTTTTGAAAATTTTTTTTTAAAATTTTTTTTAAAATTTTTTTTTTAAAATTTTTTTTTTTTTTTTTGAAAACTTTTTTTGAAATTTTTTTTTTAAAAATTTATTTTGAAAAATTTTTTTGAAAAATTTTTTTTGAAAATTTTTTTTGAAAAACTTTTTTGAAAATTTTTTTTGAAAAACTTTTTTGAAAATTTTTTTTGAAAATTTTTTTTAAAAACTTTTTTTGAAAATTTTTTTTGAAAATTTTTTTGAAAATTTTTTTTGAAAATTTTTTTTGAAAATTTTTTTTTGAAATTTTTTTTTGAAAATTTTTTTTGAAATTTTTTTTTGAAATTTTTTTTTGAAAATTTTTTTTGAAAAATTTTTTTAAAAATTTTTTTTGAAAATTTTTTTTGAAAATTTTTTTTGAAAATTTTTTTTGAAAATTTTTTTTGAAAATTTTTTTTGAAAATATTTTTTGAAAATTTTTTTTGAAAATTTTTTTTGAAAAATTTTTTTGAAATTTTTTTTTGAAATTTTTTTTTGAAATTTTTTTTTGAAAATTTTTTTTGAAAAATTTTTTTAAAAATTTTTTTTGAAAATTTTTTTTGAAAATTTTTTTTGAAAATTTTTTTTGAAAATTTTTTTTGAAAATTTTTTTTGAAAATTTTTTTTGAAAATATTTTTTGAAAATTTTTTTTGAAAATTTTTTTTGAAAAATTTTTTTGAAATTTTTTTTTGAAATTTTTTTTTGAAATTTTTTTTTGAAAATTTTTTTTGAAAAATTTTTTTAAAAATTTTTTTTGAAAATTTTTTTTGAAAATTTTTTTTGAAAATTTTTTTTGAAAATATTTTTTGAAAATTTTTTTTGAAAATTTTTTTTGAAAAATTTTTTTGAAAATTTTTTTTGAAATTTTTTTTTGAAATTTTTTTTTGAAAATTTTTTTTGAAAAATTTTTTTAAAAATTTTTTTTGAAAATTTTTTTTGAAAATTTTTTTTGAAAATTTTTTTTGAAAATTTTTTTTGAAAATGTTTTTTGAAAATTTTTTTTGAAAATTTTTTTTGAAATTTTTTTTTAAAAATTTTTTTTGAAAATGTTTTTTGACATTTTTTAAAAATTTTTTTTAAAAATTTTTTTTGAAAATTTTTTTTTCTTTTTTTTTGAAAATTTTTTTTTTTTTTTTTTGGAAAATTTTTTTGTTTAAATAATAATTACTAATTGTAATTGAAGAAAATACTATAATGTCAAAACTGACTTTAATAAAAACTAGCATCTAAAATAATGAAAATACAAAACATGTGAACATAATTGAAATGTAAAATAGTTGAAAAGGGAAAACATTGAAATTGACTGGTAGTAATTATTGTAATTAACATATAAATTAATTTATAGTCGTTTATTTAGATACAAACTTCAACCACAAAATAGAATGACTAGTAAAAATGCTTAGTCACAATTCCTATAAGCAAAGATACAGTATTTAAAAGTTAATTTTAACTAATTTTTGTTCACTATAAAACATTTTATTAATAGAAACTATTGTGTTCTCTTATAAATAGGTAGATCTACTTATTTCCCAGGACAGATTTCTCTTATAAATAGGAGTGACTTATTTAAGAGAAATTTGTCCTGGGAAATAAGTAGATCTACCTATTTTTGAGAAAAATCTGTCCTGGGAAATAAGTAGATCTACCTATTTTTGAGAAAAATCTGTCCTGGGAAATAAGTAGATCTACCTATTTATAACAGAAAGCTGTCCTGGGAAATAAGTAGATGCACATATTTATAAAAGAAATCTGTCCTGGGAAATGAGTAGATCTACCTATTTCTAAGAGAAATCTGTCCTGGGAAATAAGTAGATACACATATTTATAAGATAAATCTGTCCTGGGAAATAAGTAGATCTACCTATTTATAAGAGAACACAAATAGTTTATTTCTGGTATTTGTAAAAAACACCAACAAAAATTATTTACCTACCAGGTTAACAGCATTAATAAAATGTTTTATAGTGAACAAAAATTAGTTAAAATTAACTTTTAAATACTGTATCTTTGCTTATAGGAATTGTGACGTTTGTATCTAAATAAACGACTATAAATTATTTTATATGTTAATTACAATAATTACTACCAGTTAATTTCAACGTTTTCCCTTTTCAACTATTTTACATTTCAATTATGTTCACATGTTTTGTATTTTCATTATTTTAGATGCTAGATTTTATTAAAGTCAATTTCCACAAGTAATCCACATTATAGTATTATTTCAATTACAATTAGTAATTCTTATTTAAATTTAAAATTAAATTAAAATGAAAATGAAATTTAAAATTAAATTAAAATGAAAATTAAATTTAAAATTAAATTGAAATATTTATTACAACTACATAAATAATAGATAAATACGTTTAAGAGCCTAGCTACATCGTTTAGATCAAAATTCCTCCGAATGTAGGCGCTGCGATCGTTGTTGATTGAAAAACGGTTTTTTAACGTTTTTTCTCCCGGTTCGAAGTCACATAATAATTAATAGAAAAATAATTTTGCATGCTAATCTTATAAAAAGAAAACATGGTGAAGCCAATAGATTAATGCACGTGCTGATTTTTGTGTGATTGTTCTAAGTCGTTATTAATGGGAGTTCTTCAAATGTTTCGGTGACGGTTTTTTGGTCCTATGGGACTTAACATGGAGTTAAAAAACGTACGATTTTAAACGTTATTAAAAAATAGGACCTTTTCAAAATTTATAAAAAGGAAACATCGTGAAGCCAATACATGAATATATGTGCTAATTATTTTGTTATTGTTCTAAATCGTTTTTAACGAGAGTTTTTCAAATGTGTGTGGGACGGTTTTGGGGCCAATGGGATTTAACATGGGGTTAAAAAAACGAACGACTTTGAACCTTGTTTAAAAATAGAAGGACCTTTTCAAAAATTATATAAATCGAGCACATGAAGAACAATACTTTTTATTGCATTTTGCGCTTTACTGTATTTTAATTGAGCGATTGTGAGGCGATTTCTTGCAGTTTTAGTAACACTATATAAGAACACTCATTTGTCTCGTTGTCGTCTGCTCAAAACAACAAGATGGACGTGGATCCATCTTGTGACATCCATACATTTAACTGTGAAATTGTGTGAACAATTTGGTTTTCAAAGCAATTGGCAACACTAACACTATGTATTAGAGAAATTTAAGCTTATGCAAACTGTAATAGAGAGTAGTTTTCATTAGCCAATCAGTGTGTTTGTCTGCCATGCCAATGGCAATGGAGGGTTCTACTTATTTCCCAATATACTTTTATCCCTTTACACTGCCTTGATCACTGGAGGTCACAAGGAAGAGGCTATGAAAGTGGAAATGCACCTCTTTTCTTTATTTTCCATTAGTCTATCTTTAAAAAGAAATTGAAAGTGTTTTAGAAACTAGAATTGTAGCTTCATGACATACTATTATTGATATCTTTCAAAATAGGCTGCTTTTTAAAGACAGAAATTTAAATAAAATATCGTCTGCTTCCAGTTTGGTCATTTTCAAACTGCAATACAATGACAAAAAACGCTTATTTTAAAAGATATCAACATGAAAATACCCATAAGAGATTGTTTCTAAAAATATTCAAATTTCAGAATAATTAAGAGTTTCACAAGTTTTAAAAACCACCTTATAAACACTATATACATAACAAAATGACATATAATTGATTTTATTTGTATAGATGGACATTGGTCAGGGGTGGGGATTGGAGGAGGAGTGTGGTATGGACACCGACCGCTGCCGTTTAGACGAATATTTTCGAAAAAGTCGACGGTGTTATTCGATCTTTGGTTGTCTTGGTGAAAGCGATAGAAAGCGTTTTTTGGCTCTGAGCCGGATTAATTTATTGCGTGTTTTGGACGTGCCAATGGAGGAAGATCTTTTCGTCTACAAAACGGAAACTTCGGCAGAACAAACGTCGTCAACAACTCGTCGTCGAAGGTTCACGTTTTTTGGTTCAAAGGGGAAGGGGAACGGAAAAGGTTTTTTTTATAGTGAAAAACTTTTGATATAATTTAAATTATAAGGATTTTTTAATATTTCTTTCAAAAAACATTTAATTCGATTTAAATTTGACTTTTAAATTGATTTTTTTTAAATATTAACTATTCAGTTTCGATAATCGTTTTTATTATTTTCAGATGAATTAGAAAATGAAGACTCTGTTTTTTCTCTCACTCGAAGGAGGGCCAAAACTTTGAACGGCATAATGACTGCTCTTGACCAAGAACAACGTTAGTGTTACACCTTTAAAGCAAGTTTTTTTTTTCTTTTTGCACTGAAATACTGTTCTTATTGTAGATCTCCGTCAACAATATTTGTCTGGAAAGAGCATCCCAGGAGTGCGGGAAGTAAAACTACTTTTGGTACTGTTTAAAATGTTGGGATATCTTAATGAACCACTTTTCACGCAAGATCTTTTTAACGTTTTTTGGAAAATTGCTGGTAACATTTATACTTTATAAGATAGAGATCGTTCTAAACTGTTTTCATGCAGAACTGATTGTTTTTTCTTGATCTGTCTAAAAGATCTCGATTGCGACGATCGGAATAGAAAGCGGTGGATCGAGGCTGTTCGTTTGGCTCTTCTGCTAATTCCGAATGAGAAACGAAATCTCCTCCGTCGTCTACTTTTTATCTTGCATCGATTTTCATTCCAATGCAAGGTTCACAAATTTAATTCAGGAAATTTGGCCACCGTCTTCGCGAAATGTCTTTTATGTCCACGGACGGTAACTCTAGAGATACGATGTATGCGTGTTTGTATTCAACATCGTAACGACTCGTTTTTCCTCTTCTAGATGACCGTTTTGGATTGGAAGTCTAAGAAAGACGACATGATGAGAGTCTTAGCATTCATGATTGAGAATGCGAAGGAACTGTTTCTGCTACCGACTGCTCTTCTTACTGACCTTAAATTGCTCTTAGAAGAGGGTGAAGAAGGGAAGGTCTCTCCATCTGTCAGTGCACGGAAATATATTGAAGCATATCAAGAGATTTTATTGACTTTGTTCTTCTTTTTGTTCCAGAACAAAGAAGAAGAGGAAGAACAGGTTCAAACGACCCTTTTTTGCAAGCGGAAACGTCCCGAAGGTGTCCGGCACGTCGAAATGACTTCTGAGGCATTTTGCGATCTTTTTTCCGATGCTTTTTCGATGCCTGACTCGTCCAAAAGACGGCGATTGATCAAACAGGTGGAGCGACGTACATGTTTTCCTCGCACGAGTCTCGATGAAACAAACAAAAACGTTCCAACGTCTTGTTTATTTATTTTTACAGTTTAATAAAGAGAATAGAAGAGTGACGAAATCGATGAACCCCAAACCGAAAAGATCTTTAAAGGTTAGTTTGTAGCTTTTGAACCGAGTTTGAAACTAAACGAAAAAAGGAGATAAAATATTTTAAAGTTGTTTTTTCATCTCTCATCAGAAATGGTTTTGTTGTAACTAGTCTGAAGATTCTGATGGGCGTTACTGTTAATATCCTTTTGATTTTGGTTTCGATGCCGACGAATTAATGAAATGAGAAGAAGTTCTGTTGAAAGTTCGTGTGCTTGGTTGATGTTGAGAGTTTGATGTAGATGATAAGAAATCCGATTTTAATTTTTCAACAAAAAATCCCGTTTTGTTAAATTGATTTTCTGTTTCAATGAATCATGAATTTTATGCAACCCTTGACCCTGTTTCATAAAAATACAACCTCTCAAGTTACAATTATTATTCACATTTATAAAAGCGTTTTTTACAGCTTGTATAATTTCGCCCAAATTTTACAAGTTGTTTGGTTGATTGCAAGATAAGATAATCAGATTTTTCCCCTGCATATTTTTTTTTAATTGATTACTTTTTAGCACAAGTAAAACAATCTGTTTTAAAATGAATAGCTCAGATAGTATAAAAGCTACACGTTTTAAATTTTAGACAGTTTTAATTAACATAACAAATTATTCATGGCACAAATTGAACAGTATTTATATAGTAATAGTTAAAAAAAATTGGGGATTTCAAAGAGACCTCTAAATTTATTAAGATATGCTGCTACAAATACCCCATTTGCAATAATGAGTGGTTACATCTCTGCCTCAGAAGCAAGAGGTGTATTCCATTTTAACAAAATACATCATTCAATCCTAAATAAATTGCTCAAAAATAATCAATCAAAATCAAAAAATATAAATGAAATCAAAAAACAATCCAAATAAATGGACTGTTAAGATACTTGTAAGTATCTTAATAATCCATTTATGGGGGATGCGCCCCGGGCCCCCTGCAACAAGCCTAACTTAACCCAACTGTCTAATGATGGACGCATTTTTTGAATTGCGTTTTTCAGAACTATTTATTTTGATTGATATATTTTATGACGTTTATGACAGTTATGGCGTAAATTACAAAAAAAAAGAAGGTATAATTCTAGTATACGGTCCCCTCGATAATTTAAATAAACAAAATTTGTAAAGATTGTGGCGATCTAAGTGAGAAATATGCAAATCTTTTTTGATGCAAACAATAAATGCAAGCAATAAAGTGCGTGCAAAAGTTAGAATTTACATGGAGGAAAATGGCATTTTGAAAAAAGTTTTTCTCCTACAAATTGTATGGGTGGGCTAAGTTAACCTATAGTATTTTGGGTTAAATTAGGCTTGTTGCAAGGGGCCTGGGGGCGCAGCCCCTAGAGTCTGTACAAAAAATCACTTGATTTTATTTAAAAATGATTAGTTTATTATGCACCTACTGTATGTTAACATAGCAAAAAAAAAAACTTTAAAATGCCATATACTTCCAACTTTTGTATGCGTTTTTGTGCACGTTTGGTTGTTTGTGTCAAAATGGGTTTGCATTTATTATTCAGCAGCTCATCAAGATCTTTCTAACAAGTTGTAGTTTATTTAAATTTGTGAGGGGTGCCCCGTATACTATAATTGTTTCAATTTGTGAAAGCCGATAACGATCGAACTTGAGACCTCGATGTAACTCACTTTGCTGTTAAAAATCATAATAGAAATTTGCATTTTACTAGTGAGTATTGTGAATTTACTTGTAACTTGTAATTGAATTTGTATTTTTATGAAACTGGGTTCTTGGTAACATTTATTTTTTCTAATAAAACTTTTTTTCTAAAAAGAAATCTTCTGTTGTTTTATTTTCAAATGATAGGATATTTATTGTGGAAATTAAAAGTGGGTTGTTTATTTTTTGTTTTTATTTAATGAAATTATCGGAAAGTACCACAGTCCTGCATTGTGTAATTGTCAATTTCGGGAATTTATTTGCAATTTTTTACTTTAAATTATAATTAATATCTATAAATAAACAAATAGTGAAGGTTTATGAACAGTTGATTTGTTTAATTCTGATTAATTATATTTTATCTTTCAGGAGCAAAAGGAAAAGAAATTTGCATGTGTTTTATAAAGGTATTTAAAGGTATTTTCATGTTGATATCTTTTAAAATAAACTTTTTAAAGGCAAATTATAAAATATTCTCTGCTTAAAGTTGGGTAATTTTCAAAATCACATAAAAAGCGTATTTTGAAATATATCAACATAAAAATACACTACCCTAACCTTCTAATTTCTAAAGCACGGTCTAGTTTTTCTTCATATTTTTTTATAATTATTTTATCACACCGTAGCTTATTAATATTGAATTTTAATAAGTTATTAATTCATTGTGAGGGCCAGTTGGTCTTTTCTCGTCTATGTAAAATCAGACGATGTGGCCCTTACGTTGAGAATCCCATTTATTTACGTAGCGCCATCTAGGGACGTTATGAGTAAACATGTTACATTTTAATGCTGAACATATCAGGATGTCAATTCTTAAAGGAACGCTAGTTTTGGGTTACGTTGATGTTTCTTCAGCCGGTTGGTGAGCGAAATAACTTTCAGTTTACGACATTAAATGTGTTTTAAGCGCAGTTGTCTCTTTAGTCGTACGATTCTTGGTTAATTTGCATCTTCCTCTCGGCACTTTCAAGTTGAAAGTTTTATCGGCCGATGAAAGGACAAAAACCCGCTTCTCTTTCGGACTGTTAACGCCGTTGTCACTTTAAGTAACGCTCAAATTTACACAAACAAACATCTGGATGTGTACCCTAAGGGTGTTCGCAGACGAACGACTTCTAGTGGTCGAGATATACTGCAAACAGTCGTCTTTGTGTGGCCAAACCCAACCACTCAACCACGGTCCGTTACAACCAAAACATCTACGAGAAGCAATGAGAAGGCTCAAGTTACGAGGGATTTTTCGATCGAATCGACACAGTAAACCACTTTTTTGTACTTAGCGATCGTTCTTGAGAAAGTTCGGCCAGGTACATTCTATGGATTGGAGCAATAAAAATGCATATTTATTGAAATTTTGGATTATTTTTGTAATGATTTGTCATCACTAGTTTCAGACTTTATACTCTTTGAAATTTTTCTTTAAGGTAGGGAAATGAAAAATAAATGGTGAACCAAGATGGCGTATGTTGCACTTAAATTAATGGAACTTGCGCCATATGCGTACACCAAATGAACATAACTTCAAAATTGTGACGTCATTACTAACGTAGTTTATAATTTGTATAAAGCGGGAATTTTATCAATTGCAGATAATTATGAAGTATTTGTATATAAAAAGAGATGCGTATCTTTTGTAATTGTAATTTTTAAACAAAAATAAAACTAATAATAAGTTAATAACAAACCATGACAAAAATAAATTAAAAAAGCAAAAATTTATTCAGAAGCGGAATTTTTATTGTTACAAAATGAAAATGTGTTTAATTGCAAATTATCTTCAGGATGGCTCTGAATAAGCGCCAAATTGAGCAGATGCTAAACTGAATAAAAAAAAATGGCCGCAAATAAAAATCATATGAACCATTGATGATTTATTTCAACAAAAAGGAAACACTAACGATCATAATTTTGATATAATAACTAATAAGATGAAAAATGTAACATTTATGATATTTTAGGGCACAACTTATTACTGTAAGCCTAAAACGAAAAGATTTGAATCCGTTAACAACATTTGAGCATTCAGAAAAGGCCAAACATGACGTCATCAAACTGATAAGTCATAGAACAAAATATTAAAATTAACTTATAAGTAGGGTTCGGATTTTTATGCAATATGTTGTGGCCGAAGTGCCGATTGTGAACTAACCATCATCATCATCATTAGAGGAACTGCAATTATGCTTTTTCTATTCAAAAAGGCTGGATAGAGGCTAGATGTCTGGTTAATATTAGTTGTCATCTAAGAGTTCTAGCCTCTAACCAGTGTTTTTATAAATGAAAAAAACATAATTGTTTGATCTAAATGGGATTGTTACGTCACAGATTGAAAAACATTGGCATGATATTTTCCGAATCCTGATTTATAAGGTAAGAGTAATAGGGGTAAGAAGGGTAGCTCAATCACTTAATGGTATTTTCATGCCGGATACCTTTCAAAATCATTTTCAAGTTGACATAAAAAGCTTATTTTGAAAGATAACGACATAAAAATACACTTAAGTGGTTTCGCTACCCTTCTAGTTTCTAAAAGACTTTGAAGTTTCTTTTTATTTTGCACCTTAAAACAGAATCATCAGAGTTCGAGGGATGCTTACACTTTAAAACCACCTTAAGTGCATTTCTTTGCTATTCTAGTTTCTACATTCTAAAAGATAAAAGCTAGAAAAAAGCTTTTACCATCTCTTTTAAGTATTCTATTTTTCTACTTCAAGGAACATCCTGATGCTTGGTCACTCATCGGCAATCTCCATTTGGCGAAACAAGAATGGGTCCGGGTCAGAAGAAGTTCGAACGTATCCTTAAGAATACGGAGACTTCAAGCGATGCTTATTCGCTTATCGCACTCGGTGATGTTTGGCTACAAACTTTGCATCAGCCGACAAAAGAGAAACGGCATCAAGATCGAGCGTTAGCTATGTATAAACAAGTGATGAGGAATGATCCGAGAAACATCTGGGCTGCGAACGGAATCGGTAGTTCTAATAACGAGGACAGTTATGTGTTATTTCTTTTTTATTATGATCGGGTTTTATCTTTGTAGGAGCTGTTTTAGCGCAAAAGGGATACATTACGGAGGCTCGTGATGTTTTCGCTCAAGTTCGTGAAGCTACGGCGGAGTTCTGCGACGTTTGGCTCAACATCGCTCACATTTATGTCGAACAGAAGCAATACGTCAGCGCTATTCAAATGGTTGGTCATTGCAAATGAACTAAATGCGTTCACGGACGAACGACATTTAGTGGTCGACAAAAGACAACAAAAAAGTGGTCGGAGTGTGGCTGAAACCGACCACTCGAGTTGACTTTATTAAACCATTTTTTTTACAGTAAATTTAATAACGTTAGTGCCATTTGGAAAGCAGTCGAATCAAAAAGTTTCAGCCACTCGCCAACTACTTTTTGCAGTTTGTCTATCGACTACTAAAAGACGCCCCAGTAAATACACTTCTGGACTGAAACTCTTTTAGAAGCAACTTAAGGAGATAGGAGTAATTATTAGTTTCGTTATAGACTAGAAGAGTCATTTTAGTGGGAATGGGGATTTCAATTGCGTCTATACAAAAACAAACTTCGACACACTATATTTAAGAAATTAAAGGTTTCCAACAGATATATACCTGAAAATACACGAGAAATGTCTCGGAAAAATCTCAAAAGTCATAGAAAACGTAAAAAAAAAACTAGTATCCATACGTTTTCATTAAAAAAAATTAACATGCGGTATTAAGGAAAAATAATGAAGCACCGGCAGGGGTTTCCTTTGCATTATATATGTGGACCGTTATGGCGTCTATACATGGTACATATTATGGTGTTAAGACGCCATGTCTGTACACTTAATTGCTTCAAGATCTCACCTCCTAGTCATTATAGCCCAGATTACAACTCTTTGCATACGTCACTCACTTTCCTTTTGTGCAAGTTGCACGTCGGGTTTACTAGTATTACTTATGAACTTTGAAGACCCTTTTTTCCGCTCTACGAAATAAAAATGGAAAGAAATCAATAGGTTTTTTAAAAAAAAAAAATCCATAAAACGTTTATTTTAAAAGATTTCATCTCAACGTTTCTAATTTATAACAAACTTTGAATCTTATCTGTAAAACTTGCTTCTTTTGAATATTTTTCGATATTTTTTTTCTTCTTTTAATCATTTTTTTTTGTAGTACGAAAACTGTTTGAAGAAATTCTACAAGTACAACAATGTCGAAGTCTTGATGTACTTATCGAGAGCTTACTTTAAGTTTGGAAAGTTACAGGAATGCAATTGACGTCATTGTGTGACGTCATCACTAGCGAAAATCTTAGCACAGGTGATTCGAAAAGCTTTCACTTAATTGGCGCAAATATACTTACTTATATATACTTATTTAAAAAATAAAATTAATATTACAATGAAACGAAGTTTCACTTTCATCTCTAATTATGACTTAACAGAAACAGGACATCACACGTCCAAATTTGGTAAATTTCAAATTGCCATACAAAGTTTATTATTTAACAATATTTAGTTTCTATAACACTTTCAAGTTGTTTTCAAAACGTACAGCAAAAAGATGGTCATTAACGTCAACTTCTGCCAAGTTATTTTTTTTTATTATTAACAAATAAGACCAAACGCTTGCATAAAACCTCATTTTGTATAAACTATGATAACATAATAATGCATAATTTCTTGAATTTTGCAAAAACTTACCCAATTTACCAAAACCCACCACACGTTGTTTGACCTTCATTCGACGTCTTCAATGTACTGGAAGATTTAATGCTTTTTATGTACCTTGGACTTGAACTTCCTAAATAATCCAAAAATATTTCATCGACAGAATAAAATCCGTATATTACTTTATTTTTAATAAATGCATCCAATAAAATGTAAAACAATAACAACCAAAAATAAGAAAAAAAAGTTTTATTGTCATTTACAATTTATAACTTCAATGGTCTTTAAATAAACGAGGAAGAAAATTAGTCAAAAGAGTTTTCCTCTTTGTCGTATCGAACCAACTTATGATCTATTTGTAGATGATCCAAAAGTCCTCCATAAGTTGGTTTCGGTTCTACCGTCGATTTGTCTCTCAATTCTTTCAAGGCTTCGACACAAACCTCTCTCCACTTGACAATCGTATCTTCAAGACCATTCAGATCGTTTTTCGTGCGATACACTTTGACCAACTTCAGTTTACGTAGAAACTCCTTTCGTTTTTCGATCTGTTCTCGAATGTACGCGAGTTCTCGATCAACATCGGCCTCTCCCATAATCTCACCATCTATTCTTTCAGTTTGGACACAACGCCGTTTGCATTTTGTTTCATTTCCTTCTTCCTTTCCCCGTTCCTTCGTTCCGTTCATCTCCCTCTCCTTCGTCACTAAATTTACGCTTTGTCCGCATTTGTGTCAGTCTCGATCTGTCCAGAATTGGCGTTTGTGTTTCCTCTTTTGGAATCGTATTCGTTGCTGATAACGGCGAAACAGTCGACGTGAAAGGAGGAGTTCCATGATATCGTCCTAGTTTACGAAGTCTCTCCTTCAAACTTGAACTCATAACCTAAAACAGAAAGAGAGGAATCATTCTTTAGTACCATGACGATGAGTCGGCAACACAAAAAACCTTCGCAGACGATGGTGTTTTTGTCAAATTCGGAGTCTGCGAATTCATGTCGTGAAGGGTTTTAAAATTCCCGCCACTTGAAATGTAAGCAATGTCTTCGATAATGGACTTTACGGATGTACGAATAGAATACGACGCATACCGAATCCTTTTAATAGATTTTCAATCAAAACATCAATTTCCACAAATTCCACCCAAAAGAATGTAAAATATGACATACTAGTAACAAAAAAAATGAAATTTTCAATAGGTCACGTGAGCGGAAATAAAATAGAAGACAAGAGCATGTCTCTTAAGGTAAAGTTTTGAAGTCGATTAGAATGCTTTAAAATAAACACGATGGGTAACCAAAAATGGCGTCTTCACTATTACTATTATACTTATAAATGCGCCATATTAGTACAAGTAGTTTTTAATGAAATTCTGCATTTTCTGCCTTTTCTGCCCGTCCTGCCTTTTAGTATGACCCTAATTTTTTAAGTTGAAAAATTTGTGTAAATTCATAAGTATTGCCCAAGGTACTTAAGAGTATTGCCTTGTTTCCACTGGGTCAAAAATTTCAACCTTTTGATGATTTAACTGGTGAAAAATGGAGACATGTGGCCCCCACCCTTTCACTACTACAGGCACGTGTCACGTGAGTTAAATTTTTCACCAGTTGAATCGTCAAAAGGTTGAAATTATCGACCCAATGGAAACAAGGCATTAGAAAGACATTTTTTGACGAAATTGATTAACGAAATCCTATTAATTTGATACGATTTTATCACAGATAGTTGCAATTATGAATGAGGAAAAACCTGAAAAGAAAAAAATTAAGAAGAAAAAGAGTGAAGAAGTAAGAAAGGAAAAAGAAAACAAAACTAAAAGGAAAAGAAGAAAGCAGAATGAAGAGAAGTTGGCGACAAAGGAGCTGGATGCGACGGAAAGAAAAACCAAGAAGAGAAAACACAGATCGGAAGAAGAGACGAACCACGTGGCTGGATCAACTGATTCAGACGGCGGTTGCCTCGTCGGAAACACAAGTGGCAACAATATAAAAAGAGAGAACGAAGGGCGCGAAAGAAAGAAATCCAAACGAAAAGTAAAACACACTGAAAAGATTGGATCAGAGATGGATTATGAAGGAGACGACGATTTAGAGTTTCGAGATGCGACACAAAACAACGCAAAGAGAAAAAAGAAGAGAAGAAGATACCGATCCGAAGACCACTTGGTTCACTCCACCGATTCGGACGATTGCCCCCAAGAAAGACGATTTAAAACGAGAGAATGAAGAACGCTTGAACTTAGAACGTGAAATGAAAAAAATTAAAAGAAACAAAAAGAAAACGAAATTAATCCAAGAGATGAATCACAAGGAAGACGACAGCGATTTAAAGCTTCCAGAAGCGACGCAAAACAATGCGAAGAGGAAGAGGAGACGAAACCAATTCGAAAACGAAGAAGAGGAGGAAGACGACGACGACTTGAAATGCGAAATCAATTCGGAGCTCAACGAAGAGACTCCGACGGAGAAAAGTGAGAAGCATAACAGAAGTCTTTGAACTTAAGATGAGACAGTTGGAGGAGAGTTCGTACAAACTTCTATCAGGGCGACACTTTCAATTGATTCCCAGTTAGGTCTGTGGTTATTCTGCCTATTAGGAAGATAAAGCGAATAAAAAACTAAAAAAAAGTTTCCTCGAAAGTCTCGATTCCACTTGAGTCTGTAAACATTTTCATGAAAATAGGGTTGGAACACACAGGAGACGTTTGAAAGACTTTTTGATAACAAAATGAAGTCGAAAGTTGTTGAGCTGTCGTCGCAATGTATTTTCTATGGAAGGACCGCAGCCTTGGCCATACGGGCGTTTAAATTTTTTGCCAAAGTTGGCGTCTTTCCATTAAAAATATATTGCGGCCACAGCTTGGCGACTATTTTCGACTTCATTTTGTCGTCAAAAAGTCTTTCAAAAGTCACCCGTCACGCAACCTTTAGCAGACAAAGTATTTTTTGTCAGAGTCATCTTGCAGATTCATGTACAGCTATTAAAAAATGTATAGCAACCACGTTGCAGCTAGGTTCTTTTAATTTGGCTCCTAAAAGACAGAATAATCACAGTTTGAAAATCCGCTGCTCATAATCTAGAAACTAACAATAAACTAGGTTAAACAAATGTTTTTGTGTTTTCAGATGGTAGTGACGAAGAGTCTGACGAGGAGTTTCGTAAGAGATATACCGTTGACGATCAATTGACTGCTCTAGGCTTCGACGTTAGAGAATTGGAAAGCACTTTAAGAAAATCGGACGACGAAGATGACGGTTTACTTGATACCGAAAGTGAGAATGACGAGGAAAAGGAGGTTGGAAAAAAGGCCGAAAAAGAGAAAGAGCGAAAAGTACGAAAACTGTCTCAATTCCGATCGTTCAAGCGTATTTATCAAAACGATTACAGTTACGACATAAATGAGAGTGAAATCGATGAAATATGTGACATCGATATAAAAATAGACTGGGAACTTCCGTTTTTGCACACTTTTTTAAAACATAGCGGTTTGACGAAGCATGATTACGAGTTCTTAAAGGAGAAGGGCGTCAATATACGAGTAGGTAAATGGTCCGCAACTGAAATAAAACAGCTCAAGAGCAACTGGGAGGATTTTAAAAGGCTATACAAAATTACGAATCCATTGGTTTTCCTTAATTTGAAGAAAAATAAAAAGATGACAGTAAAGCGGAGAATAACGTTTTATCAGTTTTTAGCAAAAGGAATCAACGAGAGACCGCTAATGTCAGTGATGATTCAAGCGAAGTGCCTGATGGATCCATATAATTTCAAACCCGCATTCTCAAAAGAGGAAAACGAGAGACTTTTAGAGCTCATTAAAATATACAATACATCGTGGATAATGTTCAGCAGGTTATTACAAAGGTCGCAGCACAACATCCATTCTCAGTACACACGTATTTGCAAGAATTTTCAAACAGGAGCGTGGTCTATGGAGGAGAATAAGAAATTGATTGTTGCTTTGGTCTCACTCACAGGACAAAAGGACCTTAAAAAACTTTTTCATAATCTTCCGTGGAAGAAGGTCGAATACATAATGGGAAACCGGCATGCTATCAGTTGCAGGCCTCACTGGCTGTTTGTCCTTTCAAAATACCTTTTAAGCAATAGAAATAAACGCAACACCTGGAATGTTGCCGATAATATAGATCTAATAAAGACCTTATACGAGGGCGAGTATGAAACGGAACTAGACGTTCCGTGGTCGGAGCTGTACACGGTATTCCACTGTGCCAACTGCCCTGAATTGCAATTTCGATGGGGAAACGTGAGGCGTAAAGTTCCTGGCTATTATATGAAGGATTTGAGAGAAAATGTTGAATATTTACATAGATGTGTCCTACCCATTCTAGAGAAACGAAAAGAAAGGAAAGCAGAAATAGCCAAGAATAACTGTATCGAGCCAATAAAAGAACTCATAAACGCTAATGCCGATCAGGCGGAAGTTAGTAATGACCAACTTTCAGATTCTGAATCTTCTGAGAGTTACGAATGAAGTCAAAATAAACCAGAGTTCGGCAAAACGTAGTCTCACAAATGACTAATGATTATGACTACAATCAATTGTGTAATAATGACTAATAACTACAAAATATTAGTTGTAGTTTAAATTCTTTGTAATTAGCAAGTAAGCGATAATTATTGTAGTTATTGACTAAATGTTAACGAATAATTATGGAAACATGATTTATTTATTTCTCATTGGTTTGTTTGTTTATTAGTTGCTTAACGTCTCCATCAACATCGAGGTTATTTCAGGGACATACAAGACAATTCAATACAAACGCAAATTTCAAATACAAGTCAAACCAAATTCAAAGCAGGACAACACAAACATCAATGCTCTCGCCAGGATTCGAACCCGGGACCCCCAACACCGCAATCGATTTCTCATTAGTCTAATAGTTAATTATTAGTCAGCATTTATTGTTGCTTAACGACTAATGACTAATAGGTAATCATTAGTTGCCGACACCTTGGTAGCACGGTGGGGAAGGCTCCACTTGCCGTTCTGGACAGACAAATGTGCGCAGCACTAGAATTTCGTTCGCCACTCGCTTATTTATGACATCAGACCAAGAAACAAACCAATCAGAAATCGATGCCGCTCATAACAAATCATGGCAAATGACATTCTAGTGCTGGGCACTTGTCTGTCCGTACTGGGGGTTCTGGGTTCAAATCCTGGCATGGGCATGAATGTTTGCGTTGTCCTGACTTGGAAATTCCATTTTATTTGAATTTATGACTTGATTGGACTGGTTGTGAAATATATGCAAATCGGGGTTGGAAAAATTCAAATATTATGACTTTATTAAATCATGATTGTATTAAATTGTGAATTTTTTTTATTAAATTGTGATTTTCCCAGGCCATGCACCTGTGTGATTATTATGTTCTATAGGAGGGTTTTGTCCGCACCCAACCCATGGTTTGGAGAAAATGTATATTTTTCAAGTGAACGGTTTTCATGATGATATGTTTAAAAATAAACTTCATATGACGGTTTAAAAATGGTTTTTATGAAATGTTAATGAAAAAACAAAAAAATAGGCCATTTTCAAACTTATAAAATGTAATATTTTTTAAGATATTGCCTTGAAAATACTTTTAACATAATCTTTTACATTTCTAGTTGTAAAAATAATTAGATTTTTTTTTTTCATACTGTTTTTTTTTAAAAATGTTTGCTTGAAATTTTTTCATTCAAATTTTACCAGATTGTCTTTGGATCATAGCATTGGCGCCATAAGAAGGGAAAAAGCAGAATGAATATAAAGCCACAAATTTGGTCACAAATATCAGTTTTTAGTTTTTGTAATTTAATAAAATGAACATCTTGAGATAAAAAGTGTATTCTGTTTCATTACTCAAAAGTAGGAAGCGTTTCTGTGTTTGTTCTTTCTTTACTCAAATAAAATTTGTTTCATGAAAAAGGACCAAACAAAAGCCGGGTTTAAGCCTCATTTAAGATTCCAGGATTGGTTTCAAATAGGAATGGGCCATTCGAAACCCGCGAATCTTGAAAAATATTTGAGATTCGAATCTTTGCGCATTCATCGTCTTTCGAATCCTAACCTTAAAAAAACCTGTTAAAAACTTTTGTAAAATTAGTTTTAAGTCCATTGACGTCCAATAGAAGTGTTCACTAACAAATAAACCGGCGATTGTTGCAATTTCGGTGGTCGGACCCGGATCAAAAATAACACCTTGTGGCGACCCTGAGTGAAGCCACACTGTTTTGAAATTTATTTAATTTATTTCTATCTTCTTAATGAATAATACGGTATTCTTATATGAAGGATTCGGGAGATACGAGAACCTTTTAGGATTTGGATTCGAGAAAATTTAGGATTCGTCCCACCTCTAGTTTCAAACCTCTAAATTATGTAAAGGGAAAAACATTTTTATGTGAAAAACATCACAAGTCAAAGTTAGTGTTATACCTTGTACACACACACATGAGTTAAATGAATTCAAAATAAATGTGTTTAGGTGAATTATACGGAATCCAGTTAAGGACATATGAACCAAATAAAAATTTGACTTTAATTATTAATATTTTAAATTGAAATACTAAATCCATATTTTGTCAATAGTTTATATAAATTATATTTAAGTATTAACTCAATATTTTCCGATTATTAACTGAATAAATTGAATTCGATATATTTGTTTGTTTGTCCTTCACAGGGCTCTGTAGAACACGTTTATTATTTAAATGCATTTAAATTATCACGTGTGTACTAGGTATTAGACTTCAACTAAAAGTCACCAAACAAGATGATGTTTGAAATCTCATTATTTTGTTTTTCAGGAGCAAAATAAGAAGAAACTAGAAAGTGTTTTAGAAATTAGAAGGGTTAATTAACCCTTCTAGTTTCTAAAACACTTTTCTAGTTTCTTAGCTCAATCACATTTTATGTTTTATATCTTCTCAAACAAAAAGTTTCTCTTCATTTTACACCTGAAAGACAGAATAATCAAGAGCTTTGAAGTTCATTTAGACTTTAAAAAAAACGGCATTAAAAAATTTAATTTTGATTTTTCATATTTCTTGTTTCTTTGATAGATAGCCCATAGCCTCCTTTTTGTTATGAAGGAGGCTATGATGGCATCTATGCGGGTCTCCGTGCGAGGGTATGCAAGAAAGTTGCCGTGCTTGCCACTAGAGGGCGTTATTATGGTTGGAAGCTGACGCCTGTTGTTAGTCCACGTGTTTTTTAGTTTTTTCTGCGCTTTTTTCAGCGTTTCTTTTCATAACGAACGATGGAGAAGTTTGAAAACGGACATTCAAGTGAATTACTCAAATTGGAAAACGAAGAAGGTAAAAAACAGTTCGAAAAGGACACAATTTCGTTTGAAATTACGCTTAATAATCGCCATTGCATTTGTAGCTTCTGTTGATTGTCATCTTTCAAAACTTTTGAGCGTAAAAAAACAAAAACCGGATGGAATTTTGAGAACACAGAGGCTGACACCATCGTCAGGTAAAAATAATAATAAGCTTTATTTTTGAGGCAATCTATGGACAGTAACAACACTACGTGAAGAAAAGGGTATTTGTCTTTGAATGACATACAAGTATTCGTTAAAGGGGTTTCTCAAAATGGCGTCTTTTCGAGAACTAAAACATGCATTTCATTGGAAGAGACGGCATGATGGATAACCCCTCTTGAGTTGAATTTGGCTTCAGATATAGGAGAGATAACGTGTCGGCTTGATGCGAAAAGTATATTTCTATGAAGGAGATGTGTTATTTCACTCCGAGTTTTCTTGTTTTGGTGTCTAGTTTTAGACAGAGTGAAGCTTTTCATACCAGACTTGAAGGAGGCAAACAAGAATTTGCAAATAAACATCGAGAACGGATCCGCAAATGATTACAACATCGAAAACGTCGATGATATGGACGAGAAGGTCATCGAAATGGTATGTTTAGATTTATACAAAATATGCAAATGACGTTTGAAATGTGGTTATTTCCCATCTCATAAGGAACAGTATGGTGGGTTTAAACGCACCACTAACTCTTTATTTTGTTACTCGTTATTTTGTTTTTTCAGGAGCAAAATGAAGAGGAATTTGAATGTGTTTTATAAACTAAAAGGGTAGTTCAGTCACTTAAGGGTATTTTCATGTTAATATCTTTCAAAATGAGCCTTTCATGTAAGTTTAAAGGTGGGATTCTTCTGGCACATCTGCAGTCTTTTGTGTCCTAGTCGCGTTCGCAGCCCACCTTGATTCCTCAGGTGTGGCTCGCGACCTAGGCAAGGGAGTGACTCCCGATGCTAGTATCGTTAGTCGTGGGTCAAGTTATCCATTTTCGGACACATAAACACTAACAAAACAACTACAATATGTGTAAAGAAAAACTCGGTACAATGACCTTTTTACGTCTGCGTCTATACTGCTCTCCGAGCAGTATAGACGCAGGCGCACAGTAGAGATGCTGGCCGCACACTCTGGTCGCCAGTCGCTTTCGTATCAAAGGCCACCAGGACGTAGACGCCGTCTGCAGACGCACCAGAAAAATTCTCACCTTAAAAATGTCCCAAATTTAAGACGTTTATTTTGAAAGATAACAACATGAAAATAACTATTATGTTGATTAGGCAGTCTTTCTAGTTTCTAAAACACTTTCAATTTCTTCTTAGTGGTGATTTTTTGAAACATTGAATGTTGGAGTTTGAAAATCAACTTTTCAACATCGTAAAGAGCGTTTTAAAGAGTAGAAGAGCAAATGGATAATATAATGGGGTTTTAAGCGGCATATCTTTAGAAATAAAACATTTTATGTTAATTTCAATTGATTTCAAGTTGGACGATGGAAACACGTGAAGAACAATTGTGTCCAAATTTAAAAATGTTATTTTCAAACAGTCGTAAAAGTTTATTTTGAAAGATATTAACAGGAAAACAAATTTTTCGTTTACTCTTTTAGTTTTAGTTTCTGAAACACTTCAGCTTTTTTTTTTCCGTTGAATTATTTTAAAAACGCTTAAAGATAATAAGACTATCATATGACAGTAAATCATTATATCACATGGAGTGGCATCGTAAGGTATGACTGTCGCAATTTTATGATTTTTTTTCTTCTGTAATGTGGTCCCATAGTTGTAGTTGCATTTTTCCGTGAAAATTAGTTGTAATAAGTGGAAATACTTTGTAACGAGAGCAAAAAACAATGAGCGAAATGTAACGGATTAAGGTGGTTTTAAAGGTGTAAACGCCTCTCGGACTCTTGTTTGTTCTGCCTTTCAAGTGCAAAATGAAGAGAAACCTGACGGTATTTTCATGTAGATATTTTTCAAAATAAGCTTTTTATGCGAGATTGAAAGTGATTATCTATGAAATGTTTATTTTGAAAAATACCAATATTTAAAAAAAAAAAAATACCCTTACTTAAGTGGTTGAGCTACCCTTCTAGTTTCTAAAACATTTTCTAGTTTCTTTTAATTCTGCTCCTGAAAGAGGGAACACAAACCATTTTTAATTGTGGACTAATTAATCTCTCGTTTTGAACCAGAACCTCGCTGTTGTTCATTATGGTGAAAGCAGTTCCGATCTCGATTCGGACGGAGATTCCACGTCGGACGACAACGAAAGTAGCGACGACACTAGGATTACGACGGATACATCGACCATCAACAGAAAAAAGCATGTGTTGATACGGCCAGCGACCGAATCGTGAATTTGTAAAGTAAGAGATTTAAATCGTTCATTGATTTGAAATTTCTTTCAATAATAAGAAAAAAAGAGATAACAACAGTAAATTTTTGTTTTATTTAAACCCAATCTGTACATTTATTATTATTATTATTATTTTTTACAACCTGAACACTTTTTTTGAGATGAAAGTTTTAACAAAAATACAATTTGCCCAAATTAATTCTAAGTTCCTTTTTTTTAAGCACAAAACAAAAAAAAAATGTTTAACAAACATCAAAAATTGATCACATTTCTTTTTTTTTTTCATATCTACAAAACTGAGTTAACTACATTGTTTAAACAACAAACACATAACATTAAACGCTTAAATATATTTTTAAAATATATATAATAAGAGAGAGAGAGAGAGAGAGAGAGAGAGAGAACGAAAAATTAGAACAATCAGCAGCGGGAACAACAACAACAACAACAATAACAAAAAAGAACAATTCACTCCTTCTGTTTCCAGAGAGAGAGAAACAAATTTCAACAAAAATCATTGGAAAGAAACACAAAATGTTGTTATCATCACTGTTTTATTTTGAGATTGAAATTATCAACGAACGTCTGCAAACCTCCTCCGTAAGACGTCACAGAACTGATTTTATTTAACACATGTATGTGACGTCACTTGGTTGCTTACAGATGCGTATGCTACCATCTTAACCTCTAACTTTAATTAGTAAAACATAATGTTTACTCTTGTTAGTAAGTTAATGGACTCCATTGACAACTTAATTAGAAATGGAGACAAAAAATATTTGTAAAAAAAATGATGGCCGTATTTCTAAAACGGGGTTTTAGCAACGTTTTATTGAATTATTGGGGGGGGGGGGTTAACATATTTCTGCAAGGGTAAAAGCCGTTTTCTGTTTACGGCATCTGTTAGTTCTCTGTAAGTAAAGAAGAAAATCGTATTTTTCCATTTTTTTTCAACATTTTTTGTGCTGAAATAAAATGATAAAAGGTGGCTTTTCTCGAAGCATCTTTTTAAGTGAATTTTACGATTTATTTGTAGGTAAAAGAAAAGTAACTGTAGTTGCATTGGATAATTTTAATGATAATATTATATATTAATATAATTTTTTTTACCGTTTTGATGGTTCATGTTTTTCAAACTAAGTGCCATATAAAATGTTTTATTTTTAACGATATTATCATAAAAAATTATCTGTTAGCTCTCAGTTCTTAACTGTTTACTCTTCTAGTTTCAAATAAACCTTGGCATCCTTTTATAAGTTGTTTCAAAACAAAAACAAAAAAGCTTTTTAAACATCTTCCAACGATTTTCAACTTAAATAAACAAACAGAACTTTCAACTGCAACAGACATTTAAATGTTTGTCAATATTAGTATTGATTTTTTAAAAAAAACCCATGTTTTTCAAACGGTTTTATTATTTTGTGTTAGATTTTAGTCTTGAGTTTGTTTTAAGAAGTGATGGTTATTTCTCTAATTCATTCTGTCCCTGAGAGTGTCCCGTAGCTATGATATTATTAATATTGTTAGGATTGGTTCAATAAAATTAAGATGGTTTTCGTTGCGAAAAGCCGATTTTCGAACTCTGACTATTGTGTCTTTCAAGTGTAAAATGAAGAGAAACTTGAACGTGTTTTAGAAACTAGAAGAGTAGCTTAAGGTATATTTTCATGTTGATATCTTTCAAAATAAACTTTTTTATAGATAAAAAAAAATTGAAAATATCGTCTGCTTAAAGTTGTATCATTTTCAATTCAAAGTCACATAAAAAGTTTATTTTGAAAGATATCAAACATGAAAATACACTTAAGTGATTAAAACACATTCAAGTTTCTCTTTATTTTTCACCTGAAAAACAAAAATAATCAAAGAGTTCGAGAGAGGAGTTGTTTACACTTTTAAAACCACCTTTAAGTTAAAATTAAAACACGATTATCTTGATGTCGTGTGAATAAATTAACCCGTTGGGGGGATTTCCTTACGAACTTAAAAAAAACCCTACCCTCTCTCCTTCTTCTTATCCGGATACACCTTTCTCAAATTAACTCAAATCTGGTCCCCTATTCCTTTAATAATTCACCAAAAAAAGTTTCGCGATTTTTCTTTTTAAGTTTTCACAGCCAAATAAATAACATTTCAAATATGGTCCCATATCAAGAATTGATTAGAAATACAAATATAATATATATAATTACGTTTTGTTTTTGGAATTCTATAGCAAAAAAACTGAACAACCAATCATCACACGTAAACACAGATCTTCTCTCTCTCGAAATTATACAAGCGCCTACGTTTGTAGTCCGAACGTAAAACGATTTAAAGTTTGGTAAAAGTTCAATTTGGTCTAATATTAAAAGACACAAACGGACATCGAAAACATCATTTCAAATATAAATATTATATAATTAAATATATATATACCACATGGATCGAATTAAAGCCCCAAACAAAATTCTCTTAACTATAAAAACATTGCACTTGTTGTAAGTAAAGGTAACCACAAATACCTATAACGAGATGGTTTACGGTCACGACTACGATAACTTCCGTAAGCAAGTATTCGCGTAAGGATTGTATTTGATGCTTACAGAAGGCGCCGCCACCGCCGCCGCCATCTCACTTCACTTTTATACCTATTGATAATAATTACGAGAAGGGAGGAGGGGGGGGGGGGGGGGGTCAGGGATGATGCATTCATCTTACAAAATCTCAAAATGGTTCCAAAATCTTAATCATGATTTTACTTGATTGGAATCTAGAATCTCTTAGTATCATGATTTTGTTCTTCTCACCTTGTTGAGACTTACGCCGCACGGTTCACGTTAATTAGAATTAAATTGGTTTATTTCATTCAATATAAGGCTAAGATCAAAAAAGAAAAAGATTCGACAATTTGGTAATTGATTTCGTGTTCGCTGTCTACTTTTGTTATAGGAAGTTAGGAGGAGAGAAAAGCAATATCTAAAACTTACAGAGAGGGAACTATACAGCAAGAGAGTCGAATTGCACTTTTTCAAGATACTTTTATGACAGTTTTAATTGTCATCAGTGCGGAGACAACACTGGTACATGGAAGTTCTTTTGCAAAAAAAAAAAAAAAAATGAGACTAGATATAAAGATATTTTTTAACCAAAGTAGGAAGAGGTTTAACTGCGAAAAACATATATAGGTTTTGAAATCATAATTTTTTTTTTTAAAAAAAATGCAAATTGTAACGAAATCCGCCTTCAATTAAATTGTGATATGATTTCAGTTTTAAGTCTCTTTTATCTCTAAAAAAAAATACAAAATTTCTCCATTATTTTAAATAATTTAATTCAACGGTTTCTATCCTTTTTTATATATATATACCTGACGGAAGCCACAGGTATTAATCGGAACGAGAGAAAGAAAAGGCCACACGAGGGAAGGAAACAAAAGTGTTTCAAAGAGTGCTTTTTTTTTGGGTTAATTGAGACTTTTTTTTTCTAAGACGCCTAAAACGCTTTGAATGTCAGACACGATTATTGCTAATGGAACCTAAGAAAAAAAGGACGCGTTTATTTATTCTCTAACTGCCGCCGTATCTTAAGTTTTCGACGGGATCTCGTGTTTGTGTGGATTTTGCCTCTTGAAATTCATCAATTGGTAAATTTGTGTTTTATCTTAAGTTGATCTAGAGAGAGAGAGAGTCGAGATCGTCGTTCAATATCCGACTCCGATGTCTTCCTCGTTGATAAGTGTGAGAAAGAGGAATCCGATGCTGAGCAGACCGACGCCCAATAGATCTCCGAGGGCCGTCAGATAAGGAATGGAACAGTTGTCTGGATCGAGCCTCTTCTTCCACATCAAATGGGTCCAGATGAGCGAAGCGTAAAGCAAAATGGCAACCTGGATCACCGATACTAAGAGGTAGACGGTTACAAACGAGAAGGTCAACGACGCATCGCTGGTTTTCACGTAACAGATGAGATACGCAAAGATAAGATGTCCGGGAATGACCATCAACATTAGGACACGGGCCGTCTTCGTATACATGTCTTAAAACGAGAAAAGGAAGAAGAAAAAAACCGTTAGATTTTTCGTCTGCCGTTACGTTGTTGAGCCGTAACTAGCTAATTTGGCGCCCAAGGCAGTAATAAAACTGGCGTCTCCTTAATATCATTCTAGGTGCTACTGTTTTTGCCAGGTGCCTCACTCGCCTTGCCCTAGTTACGACTCCGTTACGTAGAAACTCTCCGTCTCTACCTTTGGAAAAGAATGTGGCGCACGGACTGACGCAGACGCGAGGATGGAACGAAGGAAGGCGTCCAAGTTCGACGGTCGTGTGAAGAGACGTCGAGATGCGACTGGCGTGAATAGCAACGAGATTTCCACCAACGCCGTTCACAACGGGTTGGAAAACGGCAATGTTGCTAAACCTTGCCGTTGCGATGTCAAAGATAAATCCGGCAAAACTAAACAAAGAAATAAAGAAAAACGGTAAAGAATCTCCGCCGTTAACCACCGTCGTTATTGACCGCAAGACGTTTTAACCTGGCAATGATCATGGCCGTAATAACGGGAACCCATCCGGTCCTTAGTGCGTCTTCTGTGTACCGATTCCTTTTGGACATGACGACCAAGATAGGAATCAGTGCAAGGAATGCAATTATAATAATGGGTCCAGCCCAAATCATTTTGTCTGAAAAGACAAGAAAAAGAACTTATTTTTAGTTCAGGGATGTAGAAGAAAAACAAATTATCTCATTTATTTAAATGAAAACAGATTTCGAACTCTTGATTATTCTGTCTTTCAGAAATCAGAAGAGTGAAATTTAGAGAAAATAGAAAGTGTTTTACCAGAAGAGCAGCATAACTACTTTAAAAGGTATTTCTCATAAACCTTTTAAGTGATTAAGTAACCCTTCTAGTTTCTAAAAGACATTTATGTTTCTCTTCATTTTGCTCCTGAAAGTTACTTTCAAATACATATATCGAAATGAAACTAAAATTACAGAACCATATAATAAAATTAATCATGAGTTTATAAAATCAGAATACATTTTTATCAATTTTTGATTTAAATGAAAAGAAATCCAAATTGTTCTTCTTCTTCTTAAACAAAAGATGGGAGAGGGAAAGAGAGAATGTTCCTACCTACGACTCCGTAAAGCAGCGTACTAATACCGGCAAGAATAGCTAGCGACGTTACGTCTCCGAGACTGGCAGCGATCGGAGTTGCAACGTTATCCGGATTGATATTGAATCTACGAGAACACATTATGACTCCGACCATAAGGAAACCTATGAAGTGCGTTTCGCATTTTAAAAAGAGAAGAAGAACGTGAGTTAGTTAAAAGGAGGAGGCTTTCTATTATTATAATAATATATATATATATACCTAGAAGGATGCTAGCGGCAGCCGCCGTCATTATGCTACTCGCACAAAGCAGGAAAGCGTGGTCGAGATCGAACTTACCATCGGTGAATAAACCAATCAGAATAGCAAACCAAGAAGCGAGGAAACCGACAACGATCGCTTGACACTTCAAAAGAAACGAGAGAATAACGGTCAGTTTTACACGATCGATTGTTGGTTCTAGAATGTCGAAGAATCGTACTTCGATGAGAGCCATGTTTCCTGCAATCAGAGTCAGTTGGTCCGACTTTTTATCAAAAGTTCCCAGATTAGCCTAAAGAGAAACCGATTAAGAGATTGGTTGAAGACTCATAAAAAAACCGGGGTTCGGATATATTAATTACTAATTCCCTAATTATATTGACTAAATTTTAAAAAGAAATTACAATTAGTACATTTTAAAAATACAAAAACAAAAGTAATTTGTAAAATATAATTTCAAATAATTTCGTTTTTCATTAGAAAAGGTAATTAATTATAATTAGTTAAAAGTAAGGGGGTGAATTACTAATTACATGATAAAGTAATTTAATTAAGTTAAATAATTAATTAATTCATATTACTTTTTGGCAAATTACAGAATGAAAATGGTGGAAGACGGCAAAGAAGGCAATCTCTTTTTCCGATTGCGGTTTTACCTGAGTCGAAAGCCTCGAAGCCAAAGTCATCTCGAGATTCCCTTTCAAACCTAAAAGCGAAGGAACTAGAACCATAATCTCTGAAACATCTAGGAACACTTCCCAATGCTATTATATCGAGAGAGAGAGAGAGAAAAACAATTGCAAAATTAACGACTCTTTCTATCATTTCGTCTCGTCGGAGTCACGAAC
Source organism: Brachycybe producta (assembly GCA_036925085.1). NCBI lineage: Eukaryota > Metazoa > Arthropoda > Diplopoda > Playtdesmida > Andrognathidae > Brachycybe > Brachycybe producta. The sequence continues at coordinate 871,371 of JAUPFP010000042.1, read as the reverse complement.
CTGGACGGTGTCCAGTAGAAGCCCAGCTCCGACCATTCCAAGTCCTGCGACAAGGAACGGGAGAAAAACCTGTATGGCAATGGACCTCGAACTCTCGTGTGCGATACATCCGATTCCTCCGCTCGAACCGACTAAAATTCCGACTAGTTCCGGATCACTTCGCCTATTTTGTTGTAACCTCTGTTGTTGGTGAAGGTAGAGTTCGTCTCGAGGGAGCAAAGAATTACTAGAATTGGCACTGTTCAGAGTGATTACGTCCGACAGTTCGCCATTTGCTCCTCCACCCATTTGACCGAAACTCGGAGCGGAATCGCAAGGTTTTAAAGTAGCCATTGAGTTGAACGGTGGCGGAATGGTAGTCGTTGTTGTTGTGCCGCCGCTCTTCGTCGTACCACCACCGTTCGTGCGATGATCGTCTCTAGAGTCCGGTTGAATGTTGATTGTGATCGTTTCCGGCATCATTGGATTCATTGTAATCTTTTGCATGTTATTGTTAGAGGAGGTTACGATTATCTCAGGTTTATTAGACGGCATCGTTGATTCGAAGAATGGATCACGCATACGGAACAATGATGCTCTCGAAAACAGCCAAAGCTTCTTCGGAATACTGCTGTCCAAAGAAAAACGGGACAAATTTCAAAATTAGGTTAACGTTAAACTCTGATTAACCTGCGTTTCGGGAGCAAAACTACGAAGAAATTTAAAGTGCTTTAGAAACTAGAAAAGTGAGCCACTTAATAGTATTTTCGTGTTGATATCTTTCAAAATAAACCTTTTATAAACTTGACATAAAAAGCTTATTTTGAAAGAAATCAACGTGAAAATACTATTAAGTGATTGAGCTACCCGTTCTAGTTTTTAAAACACTTCCAATTTCTTCTTAAGATATTTTTCTTTATGAACAGCTGATTTTTGAGCTGTAATTATTTTGTGTTTCAGAAGGACAACCAACATGTTATAAGGGAGAAATCCAAACTTGTGTTAGAAACTAGAACAGCACTTGAATCAGTTAATAGCATTTTTATGAAGAATATCTTTCAAAATATTTTACTCACGTAAAAAAAAGCTATTTTGACAGATAATGAACATGACATTATTCTTTAAGTGATTGAGCTACCCTCCTAGTTTCTAAAAGATTTTCCAAAAGTGTTTCTTCTGAAAGATACAATAGCCAGAGAATGGAGAAGGAAGGAAGGAAGGGACTTTGAAAGTTTTTAAAAACTGTCAAGTTTGAACTCATTTTTTTTTTTGAAGATTACAAAAAAAATGTAGATTTCAATGAAAAACTAAAATGGAGTGAAACCTGTGAGTGTATTCATCATTTTGTACACCGCCATCATCATCATCATCATCGAACCGAAATAACTGTTTCATTTTTTGAAGTAGAATAATTGAAGGAGTCATTTTAAAGTTAAAATATAAAAAAAAGATGTTTGTTTTTCTCTCTCAAGATTTCAACTTCACTTTGAAATGAAGAACAGACAAAAGAAGGAGTTTTGAGCCAAACAAACCAAGGTAGACCTTAAAAAAAAAAGATTATTTCAGGTAGACACCTTAAGGCCTCATATTCCCCCTTAAACACCGTTTTTTTTTTTTACTATGTTAACTAAGTGGAGGTCTTGTTCTTTTCTTGTTAAAAAAATCTTCTTTACAATTTAACAAAAGAGTAGGCTTAAAAAAGAGGGGGGGGGGGAGGGAGGTTGTCAGTCAGTCAGTCAGTCATCATTCAAAGTACTTTTTTTTTTAAAAAAGAAAAATCTATAATATCGAAGAAAAAACTTTCTAGTTTCTACCGCCAAAATATTCAAGATAAGGGGGTAAAAAATAAAGAGGATCTTCTTTCAAGGACTTGAAACGTAAAAAAATCCAATCAGAAACAAGAAAAGCCTACAGGTGTGTGTTATCTGCTTATAAGAGAAAAAGGTGCGGCTTCTTTTCTGTTAGCAAATCAGAAAGATTTTTCACTTTGCGGTTGCGGTGGTACCGTACTAGAACAACGGATGACGTCATACATGTAGCGTATACTTTCCGATATGTGAATGACGTCATCCTAGTTGTTTCAGAAGTGGCATAATTTATGCAAATGTTCGTTCTCTTTTATTAGTATTGTATTTTGGTAATGAATTTTGATAACTTGACTCTTGCGATGACCCTCAAGATCATCTTGTGGATGTCAGGAAATACCATTCTCACCCCCTTTTTTCCCTCTTTCTCCAACTCTCCTCCTTTTTTTTTGCCCTCTAAACATTTTATTTAAAAAAAAGGGCCACTGACACGCTTTTTTAAGCAATTGCTCTCCTCCTCTTTTTTTTTTATTTTATGAATGAACCGTAATCAGTTTTACTTTCCGTTTTCTGTCATCCAGAATGAACTCATAAATAAAAATCTCAACTTTAATAATATTTCTTGGAAAAAATTCTTTCACCGGATTGCTTTCATTGTGGTTCTCAACCTCAGAGCCATTTACTATTATTGTATGAGAATTTTACAAACAAGAAAGGAATATGGAATTTCCTTTTGTTGCAAATTACAATTTAAAACAAGTTTACACTTGCAAACATTATTTTCACTGGCGTGTCATTTTTTTTTTATCTACACTGTATGTGCATATGGGCTGATAATATATTGCATGCCAGTTTCGGTTCACACGTGCATTTTATTTTGATTGGCGCGACCAAATCAGTGCATGTGTAAACCCAGGTTTCGTCCGGTAACATTTTTGGTTTTCAAGTTTAGAGGCGCACCCCCCCCCCCCCCCCCCCCCAATTACACACACACTTTCCGAACTCTGGTCACTACGATAATGAAGAGATACTTGATGAAAGTGTTTTAAAAAGTAGAAAGGTAACTCAAAATCACTTCAGAGATATTTTCATGTTAATTTATAAGCTTTTTAAAATTTTTAAGCTTTTAAAATATAAGCTGTTTATGCCAACTTTCAAAATAACCAAAACTTTTAAGAAGACTGATATTTTGTAAACTTCTGATTATTAAATTTATTTTGAAAAAACATTAACATGAAAATTACTATTAAAGTGATTTAGTTATCGTTCTAGTTTCTAACACACTTTCAGTTTCTTCTTTCTGTTGCTCTTCTCAAACGGTGGCGCCGATCAAGCGCCAAATTGAATAAGCGCCAAACTGAACAAACGCCAATCTGAACTAACGCCAACCTGAATAACCGCCAAAATGTGATAAACACATTATTAGGTTAGGTTTGGTTAGGTTAGGTTAGCATGTTCTGTTTGTAAATCTGCACAGTCTGACGTCTATAAAAGCTCACAATATTTGGACCATCAGAATTTACAAAAAACCTGAATAACCGCAAACTGAATAAACGCCAAATGGAACAAACGACAAACTGAATAAGCGCCAAATGGAAGAAACGCCAAACTGAATAAAAGCCAAAAATTTGGCGGTTATTCAGTTTGGCGTTTGTTCCATTTGGCGCTTATTCAGTTTGGCGTTTGTTCAATTTGGCGCTTATTCAGTCGCCCCTCTCAAACACAGAATAATCAAAAGTTCGAAAATCAGCTCTCTTTATAAAAACAACTTAAAAATCAAGTTGACTTTTGAGTTTATCTTGGTTAGAGAGAAAGTTATTATTAGAAAATGGAAGAAAATCTAAAAAAAAAAAATGCGTCTCAATTCCACTGACCTAATGTGCATAAATAAGTGATTAAGACCTTTTTTTTTTAATCCCAACAACCAATAAGTGAACGTGTTAAATCATTATCCCCTCCTCTTTTACCTTTCATTTTGTCCCCCCTCCCCTCCTTGGGGGGCCCACCCACATATTACCCAAAGTACAGATTTGGAAGGAAAACTTTGACTTGCTATTAATTAATTTTATTATAGAAATCAAGTTCATTGTTGTTTTGCATTGTGTGATCGCTTACTGTTATTTAGAAGTGTCCCTTCTTTAAATAAAAAGTGACCACTGGACAGTTTTTTGTGGATTTTATTTTTTTTTAAAAAAAGTTTAGTTGACCATTGTTGTGTAAAAAAAAACTCCGAATTCAGAAGTTCATTCGGTCTTTTGATACGAAACACACTCATCTGGAGTTGACGTTATGTGTCTGAGGTGTAGTCTAGACACACATAAGGCAAACAAAAGACACTAATTGACCATCACCATGTTGGAAATGACCACCTACATTTAAGAAGGGAAAAAGGTTTCTCTTTAGTCGGTCGTCGATCTCTTCTTCTTCTTCTTCCCTTAAACCCCCACCTGTCTACCTTAAATCTCAGGTAAGTTAACGAAAGGGGGATGAATGTGTGTTAAGATGCCTACCTTACTTTAATCTCCCTTCACCACCCACTTTTACAGTTTCCTGCCCTCACCACCCACTTCATAATACTTGCCCTAACCGCCTCCTTCCTCCCCCTTTCTTCAGGTAGATAAGCAATGAGTGGCTCGCGAGCCAAACCTTTTCTTTGAACTGATTATTTAATTTCTGATTGTGAATTTGCGTTTCATTGTAAAAGTAATTAGTTGGCTAATTATGTAGGGGTTTTTAATTATATTTTTAGAACAAAAGTGATGATGATGAGTTGGGGTGGGTGGATGAAGTCGATATTTGGCTTCTGTTCAAATCGATTGTTAACTCAATTTAACAACTAAAAAAAAAGGTAAGAAAGACAAAAGGTAGAAACAAAAGAGGACGATTTGTTGTTGCGTGTTTTACGATTATTTTACTGTACGCCGCCGGTATATTAAAGTCGGCCAAAATAACCCAAATGACGTCACAATGCGTGACTTTTATTTTTTTTTTTTAAATAAAATATCAAATGAAGAAATGTAATTAGACGAATTCCAATTTAATGAATCGCTTTTTTTCTATGAAATGAAAACACTTTATTTGCGTCTACTTTGCATCATTATTTTTTATGAGTGGATTGAAAATTAAAACTCAATAAAATAACCCCTTATACCTTGTACACACATGAGTTAAATGAATTCAAATTAAACGTGTTTAAAGTGAATTATACGGAATCTAGTTAAGGACATGAACCCAAATAAAAATTGAATTTATTATTAATATTTTAAATTGAAATACTAAATCAATATTTTGTCAATAGTTTCTATATTATATTTAAGTATTAACTCAATATTTTCAGATTATTAACTGAATAAATTGAATTCGATATCTTGTTTGTTTGTCCTTCACAGGGCTCTGTAGAACACGTTTATTATTTAAATGCATTTAAATTATCCGATGTGTACTAGGTATTAGCAAATTGAGTTCAAGTGACTTTGAAACCTGTCTGAACAGGGGTTTTTTTTTCTATGTCGAGAGAGAAGGAGAGAAAGGGGTTCAAATCTCAAGTTTCCTTCTTGAATTTGAACCCGAATTCTCCTTGTTGTTTTTTTTTTCTTCTCTCGAATGACAAAAGAAATTCATTTTAACGAAATGCAAAACCTTTTTCTTGTCAACTTTATAGTTTTAAACAAGATCTGAAGTAAAATGTTTTCTATCTTTTTGGTTATTGATTGATTTTTAGAAGGAAAAAGATGTATTTGTGGAGAGAAACAAGAAACCTTAAAATGGGGTTGAAATCGAAAAACAACAAGATCCTTTTATCCATTCTTGTTATTCCGCTTTTTCTGTTTCTTCTTTTTTTGGGGTGTCTTTATATGAGAAGAGAATGGATTTTTGTGTGACGTTTATTGTTAGGAGGTTTGGTTTTGGTTTTATTTGATGGAATGAAATCGGTGGTCCGGAAATAATGGTAATTATAGCCGTGGAAATAATGACCTTTGGAAAGGAACACCCCACCTAAGTGGGGGGTGGGGGGACCCCTCTCTCTCTCTCTCAAGAAGATGAAGAAGGAAGAGAGGGGAATTTGTATCTTTTCCATTTGGTGACACGTCGTAGGGGGGGGGGGGGGTGGTGGTGATATTATGTAGAGTTCCGTTGAATTTGATAAAAACACATTCCTCCTCCTTTCTTTCTATCTGTTTTCACACGAGATGATGATGATGACCCGTGTTTGATAAATGTGTGACACGCTCAAGTATTCAAAACCAAAGACATTTTGTAATTGACCCTTGAATTTCCTTCTGATACCGGTATAATCAATCAGAAGGAAGAGTCTTCCAACAGAAATTAATAGCGTTTTCAAGTTGTGCGAACGTTCAACGTCATTGAAAACTTCGGTTTTTTCCGCTTTTTTTTTTTTTTTGGTAAAAAAGTATTTTATGAAAAGCTGTTTTTCGAACTTTGGTTATTTTTTTGCAGTTTTGAGGAGCTACACTTAATGGAGAAATTGAAAATGTTAAAAACTAGAAATAAGATAGTTGAATCACTTGATAGTGTTTTCATGGTGATTAATAATTGTTCAAAAATATATTGTTATTCTTTAAGTTGGAGTCATTTTGAAACTTAGGAGAAGAATTACATAAATGCTGAAAAAAATCGAGCAGAAATTAGAATTAGAAATTAAAAAAAAAATCAAGAAAAATAATGTCCCTTTACATTGAAAGATATACGCCGCCGCCGCCGCCGATTCTGTTAAATTCCTTACAAAATGTGAAATTCTATGGAATTTTATTTCTCATGCGTGTGTGTGTCTTATGTGATTCTTCCCTTACATAAAAAACTTTCATTTAAAAGATATCAATCGTGGAAGAAAAACACACGTCTAATAAAATGTCATGGAGAATTTCACTTTTATAAGAAATTTAAAAGAACTGTCAGCGCAAAAGCGCCATACAGAGATATTCTAGTTTTTTATTTGTAAAATTTCTAATTTCTGTTGCTTTTTATGCTTGCCCCTAAACCGAGTAAACGGTAGAATAATTACTCATTACTATCGTCGTGTGAACTAACTAGAGAGACCTACATAAAGCCCATGGGCCGGTGGGCTTTTGCCAAAGCCAAGCCCATTTTATGTTAAAAGCCCATGGGCCTGGTGGGCTTTGTGGGCCTCACTCACCAATCAATAAAATAACATTAAAGCCGTTAATGGGGCAAGTTTCCTTTCTTGGAAAGAAAGCATTTGAGCTTGTGAACCAGTTAGTATGGAAATTAGAGACCTACACAAAGCCCATATGGGATGGTGGGCTTTTGGGCTGAGCTAGGCTTGGATCGGCATATATTTATGTTAAAGGCTCGTGGACTGGGCTTCAAATTTTTACTCAATGTAGGTGTCTCTAGTGTGAACGACTTGGATAGTGGCTGATGGTAAAAGAAGTACTAAATATAAAAGTTTGTAGAATAGAGTAGGATTGTGCGGTGTCAATAGCACTGGCGTAGCTAGGGACCCGCAACTGCGGGGGGGGGGGGGGGGCGCAGCAGGTTTGGGGGCGCAAAAAACAAAATGAAAGTCGATTTATTTTCGAAAATAAATCGACTTTCATTTAATATTTACTTTTAAAAACTACATAGTTGCACTAGTAAATATTCATGGGAGGGGCGGGCAGTGGCGTAGCTAGGGACCCACCAGACCCGCAACTGCGGGGGGGGGGGGGCGCAGGAAGTTTGGGGGCGCAAAAAACAAAATGAAAGTCGATGTATTTTCAAAAATAATTGAATAATTTAAGCAAGTGATTCCTAATCACTCGCTTAATTTATTCAGTTATTTTCAAATATAAATCGACTTTCATTTCGTTTATTGTGCTTAGAAATTTTTATAGGGGGGGGTACTATTTTGATGAACAGCGGAAAGGTCCGAACAACGGTACGAACAGTCGGGAAAAATAGTAGGAGCAGTCCGAAGGTTTGGTTTAGTAAAATTAAGTTGTTGCAGGGGGTCTAGGGGGCGCAGACCCCGACTTTTTTTTAAAGAATTATTAAATCAAATTAGTCCATTGTTCCGACTGTTCTGTAATTTGTTCAATGGGAGGAACGGTCGGAAAAATGGACAAATTTGATTTAATAACGCTAAAAAAAAAAAATGGGGGGCTGCGCCCCCAGGCCCCCTGCAACAAGCTTCATTTTACTAAACCTAACCTTCCGACTGTTCTTACTGATCCGCCGTTCATTAAAATAGCACCTCTCCCCAGTATGAGGCTAAGTGGAGGGGGACTTAAAGGGAGCGCAACGTTTTAAGCAGCCCGGGGGGGGGGCGCAAAGTTTTACGCGGCGGGGGGGGGGGCGCAACCAAGCCTAGCTACGCCACTGGTCAATAGTAGATCTACCACTCGCCCCATAAAAGAAGGGCCTTGACCACCGCCACCATGGCCATTTAGCCATTTTGAAGAAGAGCTGTACTATCCTATTGCGTGTGTGAGCGATTGTATACTGTATGTAGGCCTTCTCTACCAAAAAAAAAAAAAAAAAAAAGTATGCTAGTCTCAACTCTACTAATGTAAACCAGGCTTAAGTGATGGAGCTACCCTTCTAGTTTTTCTTAATTTTGCTCCTGAACGGTAGGGGTCATTTGCACGTTGAAACTACCTTATTGTATTTTATAATACATGCTGATATGTTGGTCAACATGATCCTAAAATGTAGAATTTGGAAACCAAACCATAAAACTATTGTTTTTAAAAACATTAAGATTCTTATTCTTAATGATTGCCAAGTCAAAACTAATGCTAAACTCATCAACTTTTGATGGAAAATGTCATGTAAAAGTTGATGAGTTTAAGCATTAGCTTTGACAATTAAGAATGCGCGACCCTCAAGAGAGCTGCTGCTCATTTGTAAAACGCATTCAGTTGTTTCTCTCTTAGTAGGTTAATATGGATTCTGACGTGCAGACAGAATATCTAACTAGAATACTATTCTAATTATTGTTCTATTTCATTTGCATATTTTGCAATTGCCTTCTTGTAAGACGTCTCAAATTGTAACAAATTAACATAATATTATTATGGTTTCCAACGGAAACGGTTTCTTTTTTATAAAGCACAAAAGATGTGCACGTGGCCGAAACATAAATATGACGGCAGCACCAAAACACAGACAGTAAATCACATCATCATCAACATAATTATGTCTCAGTCAAATGTTGGTCGATTGCTTAAAAAAAATTAAAATGAAAAATTTCGTTTATTTTTCTACTCTTTGATTTTTCTGTTTCGAATATTTTTTTTCAGTCAGATTTTTTTAAAGTAATTTTCATTGCATGCATTTTTGTAACTCAAGACAGTGACGATAATTATCCATTCTACACAGTAATTGTGTGTTTACAGCGCCATCTATGACCGCGTGGGTCTTAATAATCGAAAGAATATATTATATTTATGAAAATAACAACAAAATAATCGACAATCGATCGAGTATTGCCTATTTTTAGGGCCAATAAAAAGGAAGAATGCGATCTGATCCTCCTCCTCTTTCATTGATTTGTTTTCAAAGCAAAACCTTGGAATTATATTTTGAGACTTAATGAAATTTTAAGTAGTCATTAATAATTGATATAGAGGAGGGGGGAGGGATAAGGAGAAATAAAAGAGGGATGAATAACAAAAAACCCCGAATTATAATATTTAAAATAGGAATTTAAAGGTTTTAACCTGTTAAGAAAATAAACAACACGTTTTATTATTTAAATGAAGGATTAATTTCGATGTAAATTTCATTAGAAACAAAGAAATACTTTTTCTTTGTTCGAATTCACAAAGAAACTTAAGGCCAAAAAACCAACAATTATGCTTTTTGAAATCACAGAGGGGCTCTTTAGAGGCTAGAGTTCCTCTAAGATTAAAAAGTACACCTGAATTATAGAGTAGGTTAACTCTAGCCTCTAACCAGCCTCTTTGATTGCAAAGAAGCATTATTCTTATTGTCTAGATGATGATGATGATGATGATGTCCTTTGGCAAACGGCCAGATGAAAATAAGAACAAAGTCGTTCCCGTGTAATCTAGTGACGTCACCGGTATAAAATATAAAGAACCCCCTCCCCTCCCCATTCGTATCGTGACGTTAAAATGAAGGAATTTCATAAATTGTATACAATAGGATGTGACGTCACAAGTTTTATTTTCAATTTAATATTCGGAATATGGACAAATAAGATGAAATGAGGCGATTGAGTAATATGTTTTTGTTTGAGTTGAAATTGTTGAATTGATGAGGATTAAGAAGAAGGAGCAGGAAGGGGGCCCATTATGGTAAAGAGGAAGAGGGGGGGGCCCCCTGAAGTTCACCTTTGTAAGTCGCTTTTTTAAGGGGATTTTTTTTTACATATGAGAAACAATAGAATTTTAAATGATTCTAATCTGAATCTTTAGTCATCAATATCATCATCATCTTAAGACTGTTTAACAGCTGACAAATAAATCTGTTATTCATTGATTTTAATTGTAATAATAATAATGATGATGATGATGATGACACAAAAAATAAGGAGAAATTTCTAGAAAATAAAGAAAGAAAGAAGAAAATGCTTTTTGCCAAGTGATTCTTAAATCTCTTAATTAAGAGATAAAAAATTCTAATCTCTTTTCTCTTTCTGAATTGAAAATGTCAAACGAACAACAACGAGAAATGTAAGTCACGTGACAGATGAAGAAGAAGGAACCTTTTTAATTTATTTTTTTTAAGAAAAAATAAAACCAATAATGATTTATTAATCATTATCATCATCATCATCATTAATAAATATTTGGGAATAGATTTGTTGTATTGAGAGATGTCATGAAGCGCCTCTTGTGGTGACAATGTGAAACAAGCGCTCATCATCTCCATTTTGTTTTTCCAGGGTTGGTAATGATTTAAACCAAAATGATTAATTAAATCACTTGAGTTAAAATCATTGATTAAATCATGTTTTAAAATTTTGTTTTTAATGGTTATTTGATATAAAAAATGATAAGGAAAACGAAAAGATTTGAGCAAACAATAGAAAAACAAAGTCAATTAGTGAATTTTAGCGGGTTTTTTTTCTTTTCTTCTTATTACAAACTTGCATAATTTACCGTAAGTTTCATTTTACGGCTTCTTTGGAAATCTTCTATTAAGTAGTTAAATTACAAAAACTAAAAACTTAAAATTAGTGAATTATTAGAATTTAACAAAGAAAATCACGATTTAATAAAAAAAAAATGATTTTGTTTTTTCTAATCGTGATTTTTTTTTTGCCATTTGATCGCGTTTTTATATTTTTGAAAATTGTCTTTTTATTCTCATTGTTTTTTTTTCTTTCTCTCTATTGTTATCTTAATTAGTAGTATTTGTCAACTAGAAACCGTTTAGCCTCTCTAACTATTCTTTCTGATTTGAGAAAGAAAAAAAGAACGTAAATTGTGGATTCTAAGAAATAATTACTATGATTTAAGTGAATTCTTATTTGTATGAACGTATTGAATATAAAATATAATTTATATGGAGAGAGACATCTGCGAGACAAGACTTTTTTTAAGTTGTGACGTCATCCGGGTCTATATGACGCGTGGTCCTCTCAATTGAAATTCAAAAAGGGAGAGAAAAAGATGAACGCGTGCGACACACATGTGCGACTGTTACGCAGGAAAGCCAACTTTCAAATGCGACCCTCCCCTTCTATGTCGTCATCATCATCATCATCATAGACGATGATGATGATGACCCACCTACCCTCGCCCCTCCCCCGCCCGCCCCTATTAAAACCATACATCATTCATGTGTTCTCAATGCCACATACTCAATTCTATTAAAACCTTGACCGATATTTTTAATTATCAAAACGCCGTTTGACCCTTTTTTTAGTGGTTTGAACTTCTGATTATAAAACATGTGAGGTTTTGACGTCATCAATCAAAAGACACAAAACATAAATGTGACAATTAAATATCGAAATACGATTATGATGATTACGATTATGAAAAATCCTATTCATATCCATTTTGGATATTCATGGATATTATTTTTTCTCAATCTACGGCAGAAAATTGGTCGCTAATTGTGAAGTCAGAAACAACTTTCAAGAATAAATTTAAAAGTGATTTAGAAAACTAGAAGGGTAGCTCAATCATGTCGTTGTTTTTTTTTCATGTTGATATCTTTTAAAATGTTTCAAAATGATACATAACTCTAAAAAGTTTTATTTTGAAAGATATCAATATGGAAATACTTAAAAGTTCTACCAAATTCTAGTTTCTAACATATTTATTCCTTAGTTGTTGTTGCTCTTCTGAGTTTCTCTTAAGAGTTGGAGAACGTCAGCTGTTTATCAAACATCATGAAAGTGTTTTATAAACTAGAATGACAAAATGAATCACATTTAAGGATTTGAACGCTTTTCCTTTCTTAAAAAAGTAACTTTTTACGGCAGTTTTAAATAAAGAAAATATTTTTTGAAATTTCATTTTTTGTTAAACTTCTTTATAAAAATGTTTCATTTTAAAAGATAAACAAACATGCAAATTTCCTTTTCTGGTTCACCTGAAACCTCCGGGTGACGTCACAAACGTACACATGATATTGCTGCTCATTCCGTTATTTTAACATTATTTATCCAAAGCAGCGTGACATCAGGTTCACTTGAGATATAGGAACATGACGTCACACACCGCTGAACAAATCGACGAATAACGGAATGTGTAGACACAAATGCACATGTTTAACAGCGATCGTAATGACGTCATTGCGTTTTTTTTTTGTTTTTGAAGTGCCGCTTAGCAGACATGTTGGTTTTATTTTATCTTATTTTTTTCTCATCATTTCAAAGATGAATAAAAATGAACGAAAATGAGTGGAGAGAGGGAGAGAGAGAGAGAGATGGAAGGGAAAGATGGATGGGTGGATGTTGTGGGCGGCAGATTGGTTGTTTTCTTACCTTTCAGGTTATTTTCTTCTTGCGATTTAATAAAACGAGAGAAAGACGAAATATACCCACGTATTAATTAACTATTATTGGAAGCGACTAAAATATTATTATATAAATTAACTAAATAAAATTGAAATAGACGGTGAGGGTTTATTTGGTCGGCCTCGGTAGAACGATGGCTCGGTGTTGCGTTTGAACGGCGACTAGAAGAATATCGTCGGCCGCGAAATGGAAGCCGAAGACGACGGCTGACAACAAATCGAAGGAGGCGAAAGCGGAGTTTTGCCTGCAAGCCTTGTTGGAGTTCATCCAATGGACGGTCTTACTGTTGTTCATCTCTTTTCGCGGCGGCAGATTGACTCGATTTTTCAGAATAAAATCTCGAGAATTAAAATCCGAAATTAAAAAAAAAGAGAGAATATATTTTTTTCTAAAATAAGACTTAATAATAATAATAATAATAATAAATGTCTTATCGGCAAGGAAACTTCTTCTTGATTGAGAAAGTAGAATTGCTTGTGAGCGACTCAAAACCGAGCAAAGAAAAGAAGGAAGAAAGACGAGAGATCGTCGACAAAATACCGGTCTTTAACGTCTCCATTACATTAGTGAGATTATCACAAAAAGAAAAAGAGCGACTGCAACAAAACGGAGGGAGAGTTTCGAAGCGGAAGCTGTGGAAAACCGCTCTTAACGTCATAGTGCACATATCCGCATATATCCTATTAAATTGAAATTAATTTAAATCATGTACGATTTATGCCGTATTTTATAGCTATTATATATTAAAAAGGTGCTTAAAAAGATATTTTTAAGTCGTATTTTTTACTTTTTCTTGTATTTTTTAATGAATAAAAAGAGCGGTTTATAATTCTGCGGATGCGGATTAAAGTCGTTGGCGGCGTACTTTAAAGAGCTTTCAGATGAAGAAAGATAAATCGAGATTCGCTCTCATTGGTGTCTCATATGGCACCCATTGAGGGTCACTGACAATGCCAACCATTTTATTTTCATCGTTAAACTGGTGGAAAGCAGTTAGTTCTTATAATTCAGAAATAAAGCGATTTATTACAGTTCTCACGTTGATAAAAAAAATCATGTTTTGCTAGTTCACGTGACAACTGCGAGTTCAAAAATCAGCTGCCCGTTTATTAATTTTAATAATTATTATTGCAGTAAATGTGAATTTATTTTATATATGTATATAATGTACGTAGGACACAAAATGAAAGGGGTGGTAGTATTCGCTTTGATGTCTGTGTAGTTTACTAGTTTCAATGAGTTAAATAGCTTTCTGACGTCATCATAATGTGTGTAAAACGTCATCTTTTATTACCGCGCATTGTGCAATATGATGGAATGAATCTTGCTTGTAGTTTTTCTTTTCATTTCATGCAAATATCGAAACGCAAAAGAAAAACCTTTTTCTTAAATTTCATTTTGTAAAAATTATTTTAAAAATTCTTTTCTGTTTCTTAAGAAATTAAATATATATATATATTTTTTAAAAGTAAACATAAATAAAATAAACATTTGCACTTCTTATCTCTAACTTCTTTTCCTCTCATTTCTTACCAAATAAAGATGAAAATAAATAAAACGTTGAACTTGAATAGAAATTTCTGACCTCTTATGACTATGAACCCTCCCCCCTCTGCGCGTCTGCCCCCCCCCCCCAAAAAAACTGCCCATACAAAATGGACTCTTAAGCCTCCTTTAAATCTCGGCGAGGTCCTCTGTTTCATGTTTGTGACGTCACATTGAAACGATCCCCATTCCAACTAGAACTGAGGCTTTATATAAATAAAATGCTATCATAAAGAAATAAGGAGCAATTTCCACCCACACATTTCTCTAGAAAGATAAATATGAAAACATACTGTAATTTTTTTTTCCGGAAATCATATTTCTTAGGAAAAAAATATTGGCGGATAACAAAAAAGCATTCAAATTGTAATTGGCCACGAATATCTTCAGCATGTTTTCTTGTTTATTTTGATGCATGATAAAAATTGTTAATTACATTTAAAACATATTTAATTTGAATCATCAAATTAAATTTGATGAAACATCTTAGCAGAAGAAAACGTACTAAAATTGCATTGGGTTTATTTTTATATTCTTAGGGTTTGTTGTATTTCTAGAGAAACAAAATGGTGAAAATTTGAAATTACAAAAAAAAAAGCGATAATTTAAATAATAGTTTTTTTTTTAAAAAAAAGTGCGGGGCTAATCAATTGAACGAAATTTAGCACGTCTTTGAAAGTTTCAGTTTAGTTTCAGGACTGTAGCTACAGTATAGTGGGTTTTACTGGTCCTTCAGACCAAGACCTTTGGGAATCAAGGGAGACACAAATGATAACATTTATGAAACTTAAAAAAATATTGTAAAATTGAGTGTAACATAACATTAATTTTCTATAGGCCGCGTATTATAACATAATTTTCTAAAGTTTTATTAAAAGTTAAACATCCTTCAAATTGAAATTACGTAACATCACAAAAGGAAGGGGCACTGAGTTGGGCCCAGAGCCTTCTGTACTCTTGTGATGGCCCTGAACAGTTTTCTAAATGAGTGAGTGAAAAACTCAAAAGTTGTCATGAAAGTTGAGCGCGAATTAGAATATTCAAATTTCATTAAAAATACGATGCAATGTGAGAACCATATTTGAAGAAAAAACCTTGGTTTAGATAGATACTACACTAGTGGTTCCCGAACTTCTTTTTGGCTCGTGGCACAGTATTTTTTGTAAACCACTGGTTTAGTGCGTATAATAAGTAAGAAATTTTTATTTTGCTTTTTCTAATAAAGTTAAAATTTATTTGAAAATTTTAAATTAACGGTTTGTTAACGTAAAATAACATACAATACATGTATTTTGTGGCACACCTAGAAAACCTCGTGGCCCCCTCTTTGGAAATCATTGTACTAAAGTATTATAATAGACTACATGTTACAGAGTTTTATCAGACTGGGGAAAAGGTATATTCACCCTTCCGATGTCACAAGATATCAAGATATGCCCTTTGCCATTGAGTGAACATTTTTCAGTTTGTGTTAGGGAGAATGTATGGGGTTGGACTAGGAGGGTATAATGGACCTACTAGGTCCATAATGTGCTTATGCCAGTTATATGTTGTTCTGACCAGTTCAGACACTTAGAAAATTCATTATAAAAATTAGATAACCAGGGATTAAAAGTTAACTGACAAACGTTAATTTAGTTTGAAATTTAAGCTTGAATTTGTTCATGAGGTTTTTTAGTTTTTAGTTTAAAAAAAAAACTCCTGTCAATCATTTATAGAAAAAAAAATAAGATTGAACAATTGAAAAGACGCTTATTCATGAATCTTAGAAAAAAAACTGATTAAAATTGAAGATAAACGCCAGTCATTATGTTTGAAACACGCATAAGATATTATTCAGACTAACATGTGATGCACCATTATTTCAAATGCAAACAACAATTATTTAACAAAAAAAAATGTCCTTCACCATCAATACGATAAGATTCCATTTTAACCGAGAATAAAATATATATGAATAATAATAATTTATACATAACGTGTTAAAAGGTTTTTTATTCTTATTTTTGAATGCAAATAAATTATTTCTTCAATCTGAAAATTGAAAATATATTTTTTTTCGTTATCTAAAACACGATTTATTTATTTTAGATTTTTTTTTCTAATTTTATTTTTAAAAAAAATGGAAATGGCATCTCAGATGTCTTCAAAAAAAGTCCTCAAAAAATTCCAATTAAATAATCAAGGATAATAAAAAAATAATTTGAAACAAAAAGACTGGAAGTGGATAATAAAAAAAAAACTATTTTGTGCTGTTTTGGAATTTTTATATTAATTTTATTTAGCAGTTCACTAGAAGTACTGAGTTCAGTGTATCACTGCAATGATTTTCAATTACTCTGCATATATATTGCATTACGTTCTAAAAAAATCGAAACTAATCGATTTTGGTTTTGACTTGAGAGAAGCTTCAAGAGACAAATCGTATATTTATTGAGGTGTAGGAGGAAGAAAAGACATCTCAAGCCAGGTACCGCCATCTATGAATAAAAGTCGGTTCTCAAATGCAATAATAATAATAATAATATTACATACACTGAACATACAGTCTAATGATTAGGGCTCGGATTTTGATGCAAAATCAAGCAACTGTACTGTTTCTCAATATGTGGCCCAAGTGACAATTGTGAAGTAATCATTATCATTAAAGCAAATGCAGTTATGCTTTTTTTTAATCAAAAAGACTGTTTAGAGGTTAGATGTCTGGTTATTATCAGTTTTAAAGTTTTAGCCTCTAACCAGTGTTTTTGACTGAAAAAAAACAAACCATAATTGTTGGTTGATCTAAAGGCGCCCTCGACAAGAAAGAGGGGGGGGGGGACTTCTGGGATCTTAGAGCTTTTACAGCATATTTTTCGATTTTTGGCTGTTTTTTGAAAAAAGCCAAAGACTATAGTATTGGCTTTTGACCCATTTGTTTGATTTTTAAAAATTCTTGAATCCTTGTGCTTTTCCAAGCTTTTTGGGACTTCTGGTTGAGTGCTCCAGAAGCATTTTTAGAGCTTTTAGAGCATGTAAACATTTTTTGACTTTTGGCTGTTTTTTTTTAAACATAAAAGTATAATCCTCCTGCAAAGTAATAATATTAACCAAATAAAACAACAATAACTCCTTGAAATATCAGATCGGATCGTTTTCAATTTTTATTCAAATATTAAACTCTTAAAATAAAAAGTGCTCCCTTTATACAGATTTCAAATTCCCAATCAACAAACTTTACTAGTAAGACCATTTTTTTTGGCATTGTTAGAAAATGGTCTTTTTTGTTATTCTCTAGAAACCTAATATAATTTAATAATGCTTGTCAAAAACACTGAAAAATGAATGCAATAAATTAAGAATAACATAAAATTGAAGGCTCAATTGATTTTTTTCACCAGTTTTCATTCTAATTTCAGAGAAAAAAATGTACATTTTAATTTATCAATAGATAAAGAAAAAAAAAATTAGTGTTCTTAATCAACTATAGAGGTTTTTAATTATAATAATCAAGTGAGTGATAGGCGCATATTTTTTTAATAATAAAAAGCATAGGCAACAAATTGAGCAACTAAACTCTGTATTGAAGCCCAAGACATAAACAGATTTGAAAATCCGTCGTTAAAGAATGAGATCTTGAGGCCCTTGAAGGACCAAGTTTGAGGGGAGGAGAGACAGTACTTGAAAGTATTGAAGGAAATATTCTGTGAAATTATAGCTTAACTCATTCTATAACAAATTTGAAAATTAGCAGTTTTTTTAACAAAAACATTTAAAAAGTCATAAATTGCAAGTGAGAAAATGTTGCTTTGAAAATTAATTCCATTTGACATGAAAAAAAAAAATGAAATTTTGTCACTGACAAAGTGTCGAAATATTGAAAATTACATTTTCAACTATTTTCTTATGGTTTATGATTATTCTGTCTTTTAGGAGGAAAATTAAGAGAAATCTTTCAAAATAAACTTTTTCCAGGCATAAATTAAAAAATATTGTCTTGTTTAAATTTGGGTTATTTTCAAACTGAAATAAAAAAGCTTATTTTGAAAAATATCAAGATGAAAATATCGGAGCTAAAGTCTAAAGTGATTGAGGTACCCTTCTAGTTTTTAAAACACATTAGTTTCTTTTCATTTTGCACATGACGGATAGAATAATAAAAGAAACCTTCAGTCTGATTTTATTGAAATAATATTACAAAATAGTTAGGCTTTAAATACTGTCCCTTCTCCCCTTTGTTCACTTGTTTCAGTTATTTCATTCAATTTTGAGCTAAACAATAAACTAATAATTATTTGAAAAATAACCGGATATAACTGTTAGAATTGAAAATACAGGCACTTTATAAGTGTACTAAAATGAAATAAAATTCTAAGCTCGAGACAGATTTGAAACCTTTTACTATAAAATTTTAAAAGCTTCATTTCCGAATTAAGTTAAGCAATCTGGAAAAAATGACAGCTTAATTATTTGAGTGACTAAAATTGACTTTTTTTTTTTGCTTATCGGCAACAGTAAATAATAAGATGACAAAATACTATTTTTTTGGCACTTGAGCCATACGTTGGCCACCAACTATAACTGATAAGGTCCTTGGAGGCTTTTTAAGGTGTCAAATTTGATCACCTGAGTTAAGAGAGAGACGGAGACAAAAGAGGCTTTTATGCTAATGAAATAGGCACACATTGAAAATAAGAAAAAAATCTATCCTAGCTATAAAACAAATGCACGACTCATTTTGTCATAATTATGTGACTTTTAAAATATAATCACTCGGAGATATTTTCTTTTCGTTTTCTCTCGGATTATTAATCGGATAAAATAACAAAAGTTCACATGATTTTGCCAATATAGGCAATTTTATCGTGCAATTTTTACCTGTCTATAATAACATGAGCATTTAAGAAATCAATTGGAAACCTTTTTTTTTTTTGCTAATTTGCATTCATAAAGTACAAATGTTTTGTGTGTCCTGAATTTCATCAAACATGATTTTCATTTTAAAAGAGGGTGTCTTAGAAATTGATATTTATATAATGAGCCAAATTTCATAAATGAATATTTGAACAATTTATCGGATGTTGATGATATTTCTATTTTATTTCATTGATTTTGACAAAATGAACCCTTTTTTTCTGTAAAGTTTTTTTTTTTTGATAATTAAGGCTAATTTTCCTGCCATTTTTTCTTCAAGAGAAATAAAAGCTTGAGATATTAATATGACGTTTTCTCTTATTTGTAGCATATTTTATTTTACGGTCATATTTCTTAAATACTAGAAAAAATAAAACGGACTCCCCCCCCCCAAAAAAAAATCCGTTGCTTATTATCTAGTACTTGTATACACACTTGAGCTAAATGCATTCAAGTGTTTAGTTTGAGAACTAATTAGGGACATGATTTGATTTCTCATTACTTAAATACCTGAAGATGAGGAGCTTTTTTTTTCTTTTCAAAAACTTCAATAAATCCATATTTTGGCCAAATTTTTATGATAAACTGCACAAGTCTCAGTAACCAGCCTTAAGCGTTCGCAATGTGCACGCGATTTGTGACGGCAAACAAAAAAGCGTGCCATAATCAAATAAAAATTTAGAAACCACTTTACTACTACTACCACTTAAAAACCAATTTGTTAAAGACACTTCTTATAAAACGAAATATTTTCATAATTGTGAACAACTCGCGCTCTCTCCTTATTATGCTCAATGTTGCTTATAAGAAAATTATATATTTAAAAAAAACCCAGCTTCAGCATATTTTAATATGCAAAACATGCTTCAAGTATTATTTACACACTATATTACAATGGAGTTAACTATTCAAGTTAATAATAAATTAATAATTATATTGTTATGGCACTAAACAGTGATAATGATGATGCATTTGATGATGATGTGAACTATAGCAAAAGATTTCTCAAGCTACAATAATTTAAATGGATGCGTGTGTGTGTTAGTAATAATTAGAGCTCGGATCTTTATGCAATATCAAGCAAATGTTTCTCAATTTGTGGCTCAAGCGTCAATTGTGAAATAATCATCACCATTAGAGCAACTGCAGTTATGGTTTTTCTAATAAAAAAAGGCTAGTTAGCTAGAGTTCTAGCCTTTAAACAAGTGTTTTTGATTAAAAAATAATTGTTGGTTGATCTAAACGTGATTGTTACTTTATAATTGGCCCACATTAAGCCACAGATTGAGAAACATTTGCTTGATATTTCATAAAAATCTGAGCCCTAGTAATAATGTATAATAACCATCCCAAAAAAAAAAACGAAACCCGAAAATACCCTAACCTCGAAACCCCAAAGTTCAAACATCCCACAACAATTTTACGAGAGATTTAAAAAAACCCTCTTCATTTCTCCTCAGCTGCTGTTCCTGTGCAAAAGGAACCATGTCCAATGGAACCTTCAAAATGAGACAGGAGATCGAACCACAAACAAATCCTCCAAAATATACGAATCAATCGTTCGATATTGGAAGAAATTTGTTTAAAATAAGAAAGAACGATACGAAAACGTATCTCTTTGTCTCGTCACACGAATAACGTTGTCTGAGAGTGACCGTTATGTCCGTGTCCGTGTGATTCTGTCGTAAAAAGACAGGTGAGACTTCCACGACAAGCCGCTTCGATAGACTGAACCTGGAGGCTGTTGTCCGAAGCTCGTTTACGAAGTATTCTTGCCGGAGGTGGTGTCGAAGCGGCAGAAGTCGTCGATTTGTTTCGACCGTTCTTGGAACTGTTGTTGCGTCTATGTCTCTGTAGTGGACCAGAAACTAGAAATGGATCGTTGTTGTTATTGTTATTATTGTTGCATGTTGCTAGGAGGCCGGCTGCGGCTGCAGCTGCTGCAACTGCAGCGGCTGTTCCTCCGATGCTGGTCGAAGTTGTGAATGCCACCGACGACGACAAAGAGGAGGAGGAGGAGGAGCAGCAGGAGGAAATGTCCATCGGTGCTGGAAGTGACACTGCAATTGCAGCCGACATGGACACTCCTGTATTGAGGCTACAAGTGGGTGACAATTGGTGGCTCACTTTACGTAGATTGTGTAACCACTGTTTTTTGTCGTGTGAATCGTTAGCGAGTAAAGTGTGAGCGTGACCCAAACTGGAGTCTCGAAATGATACTCGGAACAAGTTTTTCGCTGTAATTAACAAAATACACACAAATGATTTAAAAAAAAAGCTAGTTGTGATTAAGATTTTCAGAAACTCATAACTGGCAAAAGTTCTTGTAATTATTCTTATGTTTTTCTATAGAAAATGGATTTTCTTTACAAAAAAGAAGCTAAAACGCGACCCTGGAAGGGAGGGAGAGGGCTCACCTGTGGGATTGTGCGAAAAGGCGTTCCTGAATGATCCCATCTTAACCTCTCCATCCTTGAGATCTTCGACAAAAAGTTGTTCGGCCGGAATGGGCTGACGATACACTTGATAAACGAGGCCGTGATCTCGGCTCGCTGGCCTCGTAAGCACCAAGATCTTGTTGAATAAGAAAACGTTCAGTTTCTAAAGAAAAATAAAACACAGCGAAATATGAGAATCATTTGGTGATGGTTGTGGGCTCTTCAATTGTGTACCGTTCCACGAGTGTTCCGTAAAACTCCGCTACAAAGAAGAACGGTCGACGACCAGATGAGAGGATCCCTCTGAAATTACGTTTTCAAATTGCAATAATATTAGTTAAAGTGGTTTTAAAATGGAGACGTCAATCGAACCATGGTTTTTCTTTCTTTTTAAAAAGCAAAACTACGAGAAGTGTTTTAGAAACTAGAAGAGTAGTACCTCAGTCACTTCACGCAAGTTCGGGGTAATTTCATAGTTTTGTTATCTTTTAAAAATAAGCTTTTTATGTCAGTTTGAAACCGATCCACCAATATTTTTTTTAAATTTTAATCTGTAAAAAGTTTATTTTGAAATATATCATCATGAAAATATTATTAAGTGGATTAGGTACCGTTCTAGTTTCAAACACAATTTTAATTTCTACTTAGTGTTGTTCTTGCAAAATGCAGAATAACTGGAGTTACCGAACAACAACTGTTCGTAAAACAACTTAAGGCGCGAATAGACCAAAATTAGATGTTCGCAAACCGCTCGGGAACTGTTCTAGAACGGTTTGCGAACTTGGGTCTAGTCACAGCTTTAAAAAGCAGTTCAATTTTCACTTTATAAAAAAAAAATACAATGGAAATTCCATCTGTCTGTGGGGTCGTACCTGTTTCTCATCTAAGTAATCGAGTTTACTGATGACGAAATTACATTCGGCCTCTCCGGTTTTGTTGTCCACTTTACGTATTATGTCTTCTACCATTATGATCTATTTTTATGTTTTATCAAACAAGAAATTATAAATATTATCTATTATGATGATGATGATGACAATGTGTGAAAGATAGAAAATAAAAAGTTAAAACTGACCGACGCCGAAATAGTCTCCACATCTGGATGACCCTCGGGAGTCTAAAACACAAAAATACAATTAAACAATTTCATTAGTAAAATTATTGTTAAAAGTTCAAAGAAATAATGTGGACGCAGCATTATTAAGTCAAATTATATATATTCGTTTATTTTAAAATGTACGCGGTGTTATAAAGTGAAAAGTGGAAAATTAGGCAGTCTACAGAATCCATCAGTCAATGTATAAAAAACCCACCAATTTTATAGTAAATATTGAAGAAAATTACCTTAAATTGTTTTACTTAATTTACTTATTACATTCGCACATTGACTAGTGCATCTGTAAAGTGAGGGATTTTTCGAATTTTGGGTGATAACAACATACTACTAGAAAGGGGTGGGGGGAAGCATGTATTTGTTTATTTAAGTGGACCTACATGACCTTTGAAAACAAGATTTTAGATCTCGGCCTATTGCAAAATAGCAAATTCGTTATTCCTGTGTTTTTTTTTCACTTTAGAAACTTCTGGTTTCAGTGGATCCCTCCTCCTGAAACCCTTTCACTTCTTTTAAAAGCATTTTGGTCAAATATTAAAATTTCTTGTATCTTTGCTCTTCTTACATGTTTTGGGGCCAGTCGAACCTCTCTGATCTATTTTAGTGCTTTTTACAGCACATATTTAATATTTTTCGGATTTAAATCTATTAAATGCTTGATTTTGTTTCGAATTTTAACAATAATTGTTGACTCTTAGTTGGAGTAGTTTTTCAAACTGGCATTTAAATATTTTTTTACGTTATGAAAATAATATTAGGCCTAAGATTTTTTGTTAAAAATGTGGCTATATTTGAACACAATTTTAATGTTGTTTTTATGAGTTACAGTAGAACGTCGATAATGATTATCGGTACCCAATTTTTTAAAATTTATTATTATGGAAATACTACTTAAGCAAATAACAAAAATTCTTTGTAATCTGTTTTTTTTCTTACTTTTCTCCACTTTTTTATTGGGAGTTCGATTATTTGAACTTTAGAATTATCGTAACTATGCATGTCCGACATTAGTTTTGATAATCAACGTTCCACTGTATTTCTAAAAAAAACAATCCTAAGATTTTTCTGTTGAATGACAACACCATTGTTCACGATATTATTGACACAAATGTGTCATTTTGGCGGTGTAATTTGAAAAGTGATCATTGATCCTAATAGAAAAACTAAAGGAGAAAAAGGTGGGTCTATCATCCATCCACCTAACGTGTGTGACTTGTGTGCGATTGATTGTTGAAGTATTACCAATCTTCTCACTGTGAGTTATATATTTGGTAAATGGACCTGGTATTCCACTAGCGGTTACCAAACTTTTGAGAAATCCCTGACTGACATGCGCAATGCGACCAATTGTAGTACAAGTATACTTTATTTGAACTGTAAACACTTTTCTCAAAGTTTGGTAACCGCTAGTGGTATTCCTCTTTCGATTAGAGGCCTTCGATTAGCCTCCAAGCTAAGGACGCTGTGGAGTTGTTATATTATTGGTTCCGCTGAAGGCGTTTGAAATAAGGGGAAGCAGCTGTGCAATCTTTCTGCATGCATAGAGGCTAAGTGAACTCCGAAATGAGCAAAAAAGAACGTACCAATTTCAAGATATTCTTGAAGAGGAGAGGATATTTGACAAGTCTACTTCGAGGCACATCTGAAAATTAAGAAGAGAGACATTTTTAATATAAAGAACTGATAAATAAATGTGTGTTTATTATTTAGCTGTGTTACCTAGAAAGTTCCAAAGATCAAGTTTTCGGCTGAAAGGTGATTCTAGGCATCGTTGCAAAAAGTCTTCTAGTCTTTTGTCGTGTGTTTTCTTCTCGTCCAATAAGGCCTTGGCGTGGACTTGATTGGCACAGTATGCAATGTATTGAGTTAAACCCGGAATCTAAAATAACAATAACAACACCCAAATAAGTAACCGTTTTTAATTAAAACATTCTTGCTTCAGGTAATGTTTCCAAAACAACAACCAAAAAGATCTTCTCGTTGTTGTTGTTTTGAAGATTTATTTTTTATTTTTGGTTGTTTGACTTCTTCACTTTCAATTCGAATAATAATAAAGGAAAATGTCAACATGTTCAATATCGAGATTATTTCATGTTTCTGATTAAACGAAATTTTCAATCGCAACCACCTCTTTCTCCTCCTCCTCTGGCTATAACCATTTCAACGGTTTTACGTTTGGAGGCTAGCTATTAGATGACAATCTCTTATAGTATCGACTATGCCTCGAAGATCAAAGGTGGTTAATCTACAGAAAACTAATAAGACTTGTGATATGACAGTAACAAAACAATATAATATAAAGTCATGACAAGCAGTGGTGACATCATAATGTATGACTGACACAATTTTATAACTTTTTTTTTTTTCTTTTGTAATTGAGGCTCTCTCCAAATTATCCCTCCTTAGAGGGCGGCTTCACACGTTTCATTTTGTGGCGCTACTTTGTGATGTCACAAAGTGGTTGATGTGACTTGCTTCACACGGACCACTATTGAAAACAATGATCCTGCTGTCAGTGTTGGAGCCACTTGTATGACCTTGATCATCACTGACAAAACAGGCGGTGTGGTCAACCACACACCGCAGTGCACTGTGGGTGCAAAAAGAAAAAAACAGTGGTTCGTGTGAAAACCCCTCCCGCCACCAAAGTAATCGATCGTCTACTAAAAACAACGACATTGCGGGGTCCGTTTGAAGCAGGCCTTACTGTGGATGAAACATCATACTCTTAATAACTAGAAGCATTTTTAGCCTCCACGTCCAACCCTAGTCGTCATTTGAAATTGAACACCTCCCCCCCATCCTTATCCTCCCCCCCCTTTATAGATTTCAAAAGAAAAATGAATGTTCCGTTTTTTTTTTCAACAAAAAAATGAAAAGAGAAGATGAAGAAGAAGCCATCTTAATTATGAAAGAACACGGAAACCTTATTTCATATTTCCTTACGAAATGTTTTTCCTTTCTTCCCTTTCTTTCTTTTGATTGTTGACAAATTGCGTTCAATTACGGCTCATATAAAAAACTAATAAGTTAATAAAACACTCAATTCTACTCTGCAATCGTATTTTTTTTTTCAACTTACCCATTGGATGAGCACGGAACCAATGCAATCGGTTGTTCCGTTAGCGTTTCGTAAATTTAACAATTTGTCCAGTAAATCTGTTTGTTCAGAGAAAAGAAAAAAATATACAAGAAAAATTACTTGATGAAATCTTGAACATCGTTCACCAATTGAATTCATATGCACCGAGATCACGGAACAGACTAATCGTAGGTCACGAGGTGACCTACACTTCAGAACTGTAGGTCAACCAGTGACCTACACTTTAGAACCTTTTTTTTATATCCATGATGATTAGGTGGACTTATGTTAAATTTAGTTTTGTTGCAGGGGGTCTGGGGAGGGGGGATGTCGCAGCCCTCTGTATGTAAAAGTGTAGGTCACTGAGTGGCCCACAGTTCTACTCCAAATAGCTACCTGAAAGTGTAGGTCACCTAGTGACCTACGATTAGTCTGTCCCCCGAGTTCACACGTACAAAAAATAATTCGATTGTAAAAAAAAAAGAATTTATCTAGAATATGAATAATTCCATAATTTAGGCAGAAGAAGGGTTAAATTGTTTCTATTCGCCATGCAGAATTAGATGTTATCATCAGCCAATTTGAAAGGCGGCGTCCTTGAAATGTTTTCTGTTTTTTGTGCAAAAGCTGCGAAGAAATACAGAAACGTTACATGTAGCTGAAACATTAGTCTGATTTCTCATTTCTTTTTTCTGCTTTTTTTTTACGCGCGTATGTCTTCATTCAGGCTTAATTAAGACCAAACACAGGCAGAAAGTAAATTTTGAACGGGTCAATTTGGAAAGCATGTCATAGACATTTTTTTTTTGTTTAAATTAACCCGGAACAAAAAACATTTTCAGTTCCTATTTTGACTTAACGTAAACAGGCTATTCTTGCGTAAAATAATTGATTTTCCACTCTTTGAGTAACAGTAAGTAACATTATATTAACAATATAATAATTGTAATGTATAAAAAGACGACGTCACTATGGTTACGCTATGGATGCTGATTTGTGGTTACCGCCAGACAATAAAATTCGACCCACACTTAAAAAAAGAGAATAATATAATATTATATTTGGTTTGTAGGGTTGAGAGAGGGGTCATTGTGCCCTTCATTTTTTCTATCTCTTTATTTCGCTTCCCATTGTTCATCATTGAGAATCACGTAGTTCCGGGAACATAAAAATGAGTTCCAGGTGTTAAATTTCACTGCATTTTAAGCAGTTTTTTTATGGGTCCTACTTTTATTAACTTCAAAGTAGGTGAACTTTGCTGCGAAATTTCGTTTCTCATATTTCTTTCATAAAACGTTTATTTTGAACTCTTGTTATTATTCATATTTTTTTTGTTCTTTTCTTGACGATATCGTTCAAAATAAACGTTTTATCACGTTTTAAACGTTTTACGAGTGTTTTGTTTGTTGGTGGGGGGGGGGGTCATTGTGTCCTTCACGTTTCTACTGTATATCTTTTCACTATTTTCTATGTTTTGACTTCCATCATTGTTCATCATCACGATAATCATAACGATCATCGTCAAGAATCACGTAGTTCCGGGGACATAAAAGTGCGTCCCAGGTGTTAAATTTCACTGCCAAAAAATAATTTGAAATAGGGGGCAACCAGTAAAAAAGAAACATTTTCTCTCTTTCTCTCCATTCTATCAATATCTCTTTCTCTCTCTCTCTCTATGTATATATATGTCTTTATCGCCTTTTCTATCTTTAGGTAGAATTTATTGAAGCCTAGTTTTTTTAAATGAGGTTTTTTCTTTTATAAATTAAAGTTTCCATCAGAAGAAGACGAAGAAGTCGGCGTTTGTGTCTATGGAGCATATAATGCAATGCACCTTTTTTATTGCAATAGGTAATAGAACCTCATAAAGTAAAAAAAAAGATTATTTATTGGTAATTAATATTATTATTAATATTATATAGACCGCGATTCGTTTTTTTTTCTTTCTTCTTCTTCTTCTTATTAGTATTTATTAGGATGGTTTTAGGAACAGCTCATTTTGGAACTCTTTAATTATTCTGTCTTTCAGAAGAACAAAATGAAAAGAAACTCAAAAAAGTATGAAAAAGAACAACATTGAAAAAAATACCTGATTGAGTGATTGAGTTACCTTTCTAGTTTCTAAAACAATTTCTTCTTAAGATATTTTAAAGAACCGCTCATTTTCAAAATATTTTTATTTTGCGCCTCAAAAAAAAAAAAACAATTTTAATAAGAAAAAAACTAAAAGTGTGTTAGAAACTAGAAAGGGGTGGTAGGCTGAATCACTTAATAGTATTTTCATGTTGATATATCTTTCAAAATGAACTTTTTATAGAACAAAAATTCAACATATATCGTCAGCTTTAATATTGGATCATTTTCAAACTGCTACAAAAGCTTTTTTTGAAAGACATCAACATGAAAATTGCGCTACCTTTCTAGTTTGTAAAACGTATTCAAGTTTCTCTTCATAATCAGAATTGGAGAGACATAATTTTTAAACTTTAAAACCAACTTAACTAATATTTATTAGTTTAAAAAATGTATTTATTAGATTGGACCCATGTTTTTTTTTCTTCAGGATCAGGATTCACTTAATATTTAATCCATTTGAATAAGAAAAGTACAAATCTAAAGTAGGATTTCGTGTTTCTGTAATAATTGTTGTTGCGTTTTATTGATAAACAATGAGCACACTGACTTTTACAATTATCCTTAAAACAGATTGAAAAAAAGGTCCCAATTGGGAAATTCGGCGTCAGGCGCGTGCACTAACGTGGGCGCGTAAAACAAAAAGGGCAACTGACCTCAAATGACCGTTTGAGTTCACTCTGCTGTTTATCATAGTATATATATATATATCGTAATAATAATAATAATAATATATATATATAGACCTACACTGTTTATGCATTTTAATTTTATTAATCGGCGATTTCAAGCACAAAGAAAGCGGCTTGAAAGCACCACCATCCATATATATATAATATAAAAAATACGCTCTATTAAACACGCAAAACTTGATTTAGTGTAAAAAGAAAAGCAGAAATGACGTCATTGATTTATGAGGCTGTTTCACACTGAAGAAGAAGAAGGAGGAGGGGGGAAAAAAAACAAGAACACAAACACTATTAGTCTCTGTAGATTTACTATTGTCATAGATCACGGTAAAGGAAGTTACATATTCTTAAACAACATTTGTAACAGTTTTTGGATTTTAATTATTATAAGGCAAAAAAGAAATAGACTGAAAATGTGTGTTGCCCATTTTTAGGGCTCAAATGGGCAGGCTTAAGGGCACAGTCTCAACTGATTCAAATCACTTGATTAGTTATTTCCTTTCCGTGATATTTTTTAAAATCATTTATCGTAATTGTTATCTGATTTTTTTAAATTACAAGTTTGACTTTTAATTAATTTCAAATTAAAGTTATGATAATTTCACATCGGCTTTTTTTTTTCATAATTTCTTATATTGTATTAATTTAAAAGAAAGACACACAGCACACTTAGTTTTTTGTTGTTAAAATTTATTACAAAAAGATAATTCATAAGTTAAAAATAAGAAGAGTAAATCTTTTTTAAAAAAAGAATCTGAAAAAATTTCAATGAACTTATTTACGTTTATTTTTAAGGTGTTTAATTGAAAACGTCCTCCAACTCTGGTCATTCTAGTTTCTAGTTTTTCCTGGGTAAAATGAATAGAAACTTAAGTGTTTTAGAAACTAGAAGGGTAGCTCAATTATTAAAGAGTATTTTTTTTCTCTCGTGTTTTTAAGCTGACAATATTTTTGATTATAAAATGTTTATTTTGAAATAATGTATCAACACGAAAATACCGTTAAATGATTGAGCCTACTCTTCTAGTTTCTAAACACGGGCTAGTTTATTTTAATTTTGTTCTTCTTGAAAGACAGAATAATTAGATTTCGAAAATCAGCTGTTCATAAATCATCTTAAAAAGGGTATTTTCATGTTTGATATTTTTTTTAAATAAGCATTTTACTTGAGTTTACAAATAAACCAACTTTAAGCTGACAATATTGTTTTTTAATTTAAATTTTTGTCTATTAATTAAAGATATCAAGATGAAAATAGAATACTACTAAGTGGTTTAACTACTCCTCTAGTTGTTAAAACACTTTAAATTTCTTTTAGAAGTGTTGCTCTTCTGAAACTACAGAATAACTAAAGTTCGAAAATCAGCTGTTCATATTAAACATATTAAATAAATGACTAAAAAAAAAGCTGAGGTTTAGAATTTAAAAGAAGAAAAGTTAAAAAAAGGAAGGAAGGTTTTGAGATCCTCATAGGTTTCATATTGAAAGAAGAATTTCTTATTTGTCTGATGTTAATTCAAGCTTGCAGTGATTGCCGTACATTAAGGGGTGATTTTTCTTACGGTTATTAAAGGGGGGCTTTGGCTATCCTTGAAAATATTCATTCAAAGAGAATGAACCCCCCCCTTTCCACGACAAATTTCAAACAGATGATCATCAGGGATTGGGGGGGGGGGGGGTTTCATAGTATGATAATACACTTCCTGCTTTTAAGAAGATGATAATGAGGAGAAGGAGGCTTGAAGTTATTTCGTTCTTTTTTTTTAAATGCAAATCAATCTACTTTTTTTTTGCATTTTCTTTTTATACAAAAAAAACACACCGTGCATTTATGTCTTATTTGAATATAAAATGAGTTTTAGATAAAAAGCGGAACGCGCGCGTACCTTGATGAAGAGGAGCCAAAGTGTGCATGGATCCGAATATGTCCTGTAATTCCTTTGCTGTCATTATGTTTAAATGACGTAAACTGTCGTGATAGGCTGTCTTGACCAAATGTAAATCTTCGACCATGTCTTCTTCTCCTTGATAAAGTTCGAAAATAGCCTAGAAAACAATGAAATACATTTAAGAAAAAAATAAAGGCAATTTTGTGTCTCTCTGGTTTAAAGCTAATTATGTTAGTGAATTTAATATTTTATTAAATAAGACAACCTTCTAAAAATAGCCACTGGTCACTTAGAGGGGGAGTGGGACACCCCCCCCCCTTCTTTTACTCTTGTTAATTTGGCAGACGTTGGTGATTTCAATCTCTGAAAGTTGTAAATTATTGATAAAAAAAATGTGTTGCTAACTTTAGCTTATTTGTGAGAAAAGTGCGGGAAAAAAAACCAAATGACTAAGTTTGTCTTATCTTTAATTAAATCTTTCTTTGTTGAAATCCTCACTTTAATCTCCATTTTTAATCAAATCTCATTGTCTCTTATTTTATATTAAAAAAAAAAAGATGCGGAAGTAAATCACGAATTTATTTGAAGAGGAGGAAAAAAGAGAGAAAATGAAAAATCACCAATAGCTATTGGTGATAGCTGCTTAACACGAAATTTCACCTACATTTCTCGTCAATGTTAACAAAACCAAAACCTAATTCAGTGGAAACTGTTTAACACGAAATGGAAGAGATATTATGTCGGGTTTAACTGCTTTTTCGTATTAAAAGAAAAAATTGATATGCTATTATTCTAAGAAACCCGGAGAGAACATCTATATTTCGTGTTATCCGATTCTTTTCGTATTTAAGCGGTTTTCACACTGCATTTCACTAAAATAAATTTCTGAACACAATTATTTTCACTCTCAGTGTTAATTTTTTTTTTTATAATTATTAATTACAATGGAAAGCAGCATTTAACGAGCGGATTTGAATGCTATTCTAAAGGACAGAAGAGTCGAAAACAATATTTCGTGCTATAGGATTTTTCTTGTTAAAACGGCTTTCACTATTTGTTTTTGTTGCAATAATCCAATATATATTATACGTGTAATGCGATTATGGTATTGATTACTGAAACAGATTTGTAACTTGTGAATGCAATAATAATAATAATCGATAAGTGTGTTTTCTTGCTTTCATTTTATTTACTTCTTCTTCTCTTTCACACTGAAATATTAATCCTGAAATCCTCGCCTCACATCCAACCCCCTCCCCCTCTTCCTTTAAGAAGAAGAACCTAACAAAACAAAATTAACAGAAATTGCATTGTGTTAATAGGGCCTATATTTAGGCTATATATATATTTATATATATATATATATATATATATATATATATATATATATATATATATATATATATATATATATATATAGAGTAAGCCGTAAGAAGTAACCGAAAGTGACGAGGCCTCCTCATGCTGTAGAAGGAGGAGGAGGAAGGACTCAGTCAGGTGCGTCACCGAGATGCTCTAATTAAGAACTAATTTTGTTTTGAAAGCGTAGGAGTTATTATTTTCGTTTTGTTTGCTTCATTTGCTACTACCAACTACTAGTAGTACTGGTAGTCGTACTACTACTACTACTACTACTACTACTACTACTACTATTTCAAATTTCTTTCCAGTCATTTTTCAGTTATAACATTGTAATAAACTAACAAAGCCCAACAACAACAAAAAAAATAGGTTTCGAGTCTCTTGTAAATATCTCAACTAAGAGCGTCATTTTTTTTTTGGGGGGGGGGGGGGATGGTGGTTATTTCCGCATTTATTTTTAGTTACATAACAATTGTGCTAAACACGAGAAGACTCGTTGATTTCTGTTATTTCTAACTGGCGTTACTGGACACTTGCAACATTTTGTTTTGTATTTTGTGTATCTGTAAGACTACAAATTGAGATATTATATGTCGGTGGCGGTGGTGGTTCAGCAGTAAATTTTAACAAAATAAAAATTTCAAAGATTTGATTGATGTAATTTACATAAATTGGATATTGATAGTAATGTGCTAAAAAAATAATCTTTTTCAGTTTTTATGTCTAGAATGAAAATAATTTTCACTCAAAAAGTTTAGTTTTTTAAAAAATACTCTTCGTAAATATTCTTTTAAAATCTAATTTTGTTATTTCTTTAATGTTGTTTCGTAAAAAGTGGGAAATACTTTTAGCTAATTAAAAAGTTGCTAATAGATGGCGGTTTTAAAACCTGTAGCCACAACGTAGGCAACAATTCTACCATGTTAATATTCCCCCATAGACAAACATTTCTAACAATTCCAATAGTACGAACTCAAGACATTGTGAAATCCTTTTTTAAGTCAATTCATACTTGACTTCCAATCAACCTTTAAAAAGTCACAGCTCCAATTAATTTAAGATTACTTTCTCTCTCTCTCTCTCTCTCTCTCTCTCTCTCTCTCTCTCTCTCTCTCTCTTTCAAATAATGATAATTACCAAATAGAAAGGTGGGGATGTATTGCACAATAGTTTGAACAAATCAGTATTAAATAGCATGCAAAATGAGCAGATAATATAGAAAGAAGAGAAAGAAACGAAATAATTGAAATAATAATAATGTGTCTGGTATCAGTTTTAAGTTCCGTTTGTGTTTTCTATATTTAAACCTGGAGCTCACACCACCCTATGACGGTCGGTCGGTCGCCCGCCCGCCCATATTTCTTCTTCTCATTCTAAACACTTAAAAGAAAGGAAATCGATTCTCAATTAACATTGAAGGTGCAAAGAAAAAGAAGAAAATAAATATCGATCTAATAATCTTTGTCTTTTACCTTCTGTTGTTATTTTTGCTACCTTTCTTGCTCTCCTTCCTACAAACTACTATTATTAGAAACAATCTATTTTCTATACATTATTCAGTAGACTTTTACTGTGGAAACATTCTTTGATATTTTTCATTAAAAATTCCATATTTAATGTGACGGGAGGCTCTTTTTTTTATTCTCTTCTTTTTCTGATAGAAAAGAAAATGCAATTACCCTCTCTTAACTCATTTTCAACTATAATAATAGTCCAATGAAATGGTTGTTAATTTTACACTATTCACGAAAAAAGGCTAAAAATATAAAAATAGCTCTTCTAAACGGGGGGGTTCTTATTGATATTAAAAGGTGTCCTGTTTTTTGCTAGACAGACAAATGATTAATAATTTAAAAAAAAAGGAACCAAAAGATTTTCTTTCAAATCATGTAAGGGAAGCTATGTTCCAGCTCAGACGAATCTAACTGGGACGACGACGCCAACGGTTGGAGGTGGAGGCTAGCAGTGACGTGACGTTGCTAATAAAAACTAAAACAAACTAGCGGTTAAATAGCAGAAAACATATGCATTTGGAGCTGAATAGAGTGTACAGAACGGATTTTGAAATTGAAATCGTTTATTTTAAAACGTAAAATTACTTAGAGATAAATTAGCGCTCCATTTGTAAATATTTTTGTTTTGCGCTAAGTTCCGCTTCTTTTAATCTAATACAATTGCATATACATGTACTTTTTTTTTTAACTATTTAGCCGTTTTTAATACGTTTATACTTTTTTTCTCTCGCTACTTCCCGTCACTACTAGCCTCCACCTCCAACCGTTGGCGTCGTCGTCCCAGTTATAGATCCGTTTTCAAAAAAAAAAATCGTCCCAGCTGGATACAGCCGTTGTAGGGCTCAGAGAATATGCAAAAAATGTCAATTAAGTAAGTCTACACTAGGTGTAAACTATCTAAGTGCACATTATATACCTGTATATATATATATAATACTTTGGTTATCCTGTAACAATAGAGAGTTTAATTAAGAAAATGCTTCTCACTCTCTCTTAATTAAACCCTGGTGAATTTATTTGTTCTGTGAACAAAACAAATACTTCCGAAAACCTTTTTGGATGAACAAGGGGATTTTTTTTTTGTATTAAAGAGGAATGGGCTAATGTGTAATGGTCATCTTCATTTACTGCTCATTATCATCATCACAACTTCATATAAATTGTAGGGCCTACTCATCATATACATATTATAGTAATTATATTAAAGTCTCGTAGGATCATACTTGGAAAAAAACAAAACATTCTCAATAAGTGATTACAAGAAATGTGACGTCATCAATTGGGCGAATCCAATTAACGAGTTTGTTCACATTTAGTTTGATGACTGTTTTCCATTTAAGGTGCTTTTAAAGTGTAAATGGGGCGCCTCTCTCTCTCTCTCTCTCTCCAACTCTTTGATTATTTTTTGGCTTTCAGGTGTAAATTGAAGAGAAACTTGTGTTTTAGAAACTAGAAGAGTAGCAGCTCTCAATCAGTTAATTTTCAAAATAAGCGTTTTTATCTGAGTTTGTAAAAGGTTTATTTTGAAAGATGACATGAAAAGACCCTTAAATGATTGAGCTACCTTCTAGTTTCTAAAACACTTTCTAGTTTTTTCTTAAGTTTCTTCTGTTTATGTACCCACCTTAATTATCTTTATTAGAGAGAGAAAAAAAAAACTAAAGCTGAGCTAAATTTGCCCTAAAATATTTGTTTTTCTTTCTGACAAACATTTGACATGTAAAATGTTAAACTTTTAAATGCCAAAATGTTAAAACTTAATGAAATATTCCAATATTTTGTTTTTTTTTTTTCACAGAAAGAACTAAAACTACGACTCCTAATAGAAATAACGTGTATGTAGTGGTCAAACTGTCCATCATTAGATAGATGACCAGTGCGATATTACGTATGTATATATATATATTATATGGGCTTACGTAGTATGTATATGTATTTTATATTGGGCTAAGGTTGAAGTTGCTATTTATTAAACAAATGTGAGAGATATTTTATTTATCTTCTAGTCTAGACATTGTTTTTAAAGATGAACATTCTAAAACTTGAGCCGCTTTTTTTTTTGCTTTTGCTGCAGTTTTGATCTGTCCATTTGTCTGTGTGTGTATGTGTGTGCTTATAATATTAATCCATTAAAAAGCTAAGCATTTTTGGGGACCCACTTCTTTTCCCTTTTGAATGTCGGCAATCACTGATAGCAACAAAAGAGCGAAGAATCGCTCCATTGCAGCTGAATCGATGGATTTAAATTAATGTAAGAGAAAGAATTTTTTTTTCAAGAGGTGTGTTTAGTTTGTGAGCGCATTTAAAGCGGTGTGTTCAGTTTGTGAGCGCAATTAAAGCGGCTAGAGGATCTTGCTATGTAAGAGGCAACCCCACCGTTCATGTCAAAACTTCATTAATTTTTGTTGAAAAATTAAACACTAATATAAGTTTTTTTTTCAGATATTTTTTGATGTAAAACTGCTCCTCAAGCAGTTTAAAAAGCGATTACTTACTGAACCGAAATAGCGCTCAATCTTTAGGCTTATGTTTGGTTTTATATGAAAAAAAAACCGAAAAACTGCTTCATGAATTATGGCAGTGGGGGAGGGGGTGAATCTCGTACAGTATGGCAAGCTATTTGACTTTTTATCCGCGTTTTACTGAATTTCCATAATTCAATTCTATTCTGGATATCCAGTAAATAAAATACGGATAAAAACGAAAACGATTTGCCATACATACGCGCTCTGCTTTGAATCTCGGTGAATCTTAGTGAATCTCTTATATGATTTTCTTGTATGTCGGTCTCCTTATGTGATGATGGTTGTGGGTGGACGTATTATGACGTCAGCTTTCTTTTTTACCTCCCAATTTGATAACTAATATTAAAAAAAGTACACGAAGAAATACAGGAGGCACATTTGTCAGCCCTGTTAACTGCTTTTTGAGTCTTTTAGAATCTGATCGTTTTTATGCTTCAATCTTCTTCCTGATGGCTTTTCTTAATGGCATTAAACTTGATTAAAATGTCAACTTCCTCGTTAGTATTTTTTTTGAAAAAAAAAGTTTCCTATTGTCTTTTAATAAGAGTGATATTTAAAAATAAAGTAGATATATACCACTGATAGAGGATGTGGTTATATTTTTTAAAAGATTTCCTTAAAATTTTGGTCATTCTTTTCTTTAAATTATCAGATTTAAAAAAAAAAAAAAAAAATCTGATTTCAATTTTTTTAGTTTTATTGCAAAAAAATTGGGTGAAATACATTATTTCAGGCGGTTTTAAAGTTCAAACGCCCTTATACTATGGTTGTCTTTAACCAAACTAAGAGAAACTTGAGTCTTAGAAACTAGAAGGGTGGTTCAATCACTTACGCATATTTTTGTTAATATATTTGAAAATAAGCTTTTTATGTCAAATTTCAAAATAACAAATACTTTAAGCAGACGATATTGTTTTTTAAATTTGTATTTATAAAAACGTTTATTTTGAAAGATATCAACATGAAAATAATATTAAGTGATTCTGCTAACGTTCTAGTTTTTAACACATTTGCAATTTCTCATTAGTGTTTTTCTTTTTTTTTTTTTTTTTTTTGAAACATAAAATAACCTAAGAGTTCGAAAATTATTAACTGCGTATCAATCAAAATTGATTATTTAAATAATTTTATTTTTTTTTTAAAAATATATATATAATTTTAATAATTTTTATTATTATTTAAATTGAATGGCAAAGTTCAAATATCAAAATATTTAATTTCAAATTATGTGATTTTGATTTAGTGATTGAAATAAAAATCCGAATTAGATGTAATAAATTTTGATTTTTTTTTTAAAATAAGCCTTTTTGTAACCTTGTTTTTTTATATATCCTGCATAAATATATGAAGTGGAACAGTGGCGAGAGAGAGAGAGAGAGGGGGAGAGAGAGAGGGAGGGAGGGAGAGAGAGAGAGAGAGAGAGAAACACATTTTGTGTTCATGTGATACTAAATAAATAAATATGAAAGACATTTGTAAATAAAAATATGAAACCAAAACAAACAAACTAGAAGTGCAAGAAAAAAAAAAACTAAAAGAAAAAGATTTTTCTTGTCAAGTGTTGTTGTTGGTCCACATGAATGTAAGGGATGATAATGTTAGTTAGGACTCTTAAAGACTATTATAACCATGAAGCAGCACAGCAAATTAATACTTGATGATGAACAACAACAATATGCGTGGTAAAATGGCGTTTAAAAAGTACAACCAGCAGAGACGGGAGAACTCATTTAATATTTCATCAAGTAACATCATCATCATCATCATATTCATGTAAATGTGTGGGGAGATTACGGAAGTGACTATTTGAAGAAGAGAAAATAAAAATCCCCCCTCATAATTTAAAGCAGACACGGGCAGGCTTTGAGAGAGAGAGAGAGAGAGAGAGAGAGAGAGAGAGAAACACGAAGAGAGAAAGGACGAATTTCACGTTTTATTTACAAAAAAAAAACGATTTCTTTCTCTCATAAATTATGTAAAAAAATACAAATAATGGAATCTGAACATGTCAGTTTTGACATTTTATTCAGTTTTTCAAACGAAAGTTTTGATCCCTTTATTTTTTTTTTTTAAAAAGGATAAATATAGTTCAAACATATTAGAAATCTAGTCAAAAATTCTTTTTATACAGGCCTACTATTAATGTTATTATACGTGTCATAAGTTTAATGTAATTTGTGCAATGAAACATGTAGCGCTGGTATTTTTGAAGTTTTACTTTATTAAATATTGAAATTACCTATCGATCTATCTATATATAAATTTATATATTTAATTCAAATTCTTGTCTTTAACCCTCTCTTCTCTCCAGATCTATTTCTATGTGAACATTCCCTTGAATATTACTGCAGTCTTGATAGATCTCTAAAAAAAAAATCCCCGTTGCTGTTACGCATGTGTTCCCGTCGTGTGTGTGTCTGTCTGTATACGTCTATCTGTGTTTGTGTGTGGGTGAATTGTGACGAAGGTGGATTAAAGAGTAGGAACCGATAGACACCGATAGACAGTACCACAGACAGAAAACAATTCTAATATTAAACAACCCAACGTTAATTCCCTCAACTGTACGGTCCGTTGTTCTTTCAAGAAGAAGAAGAAGAAGATACATTTTGTATTATCATCGGAATACAGAACGAATTCTAAATTGATTTCAATAAATATTCAATAGGAAAACGGACACGTGCGAATAGAATGGACGAACACTGAACTTGTTTGCAATAAAAAAATAATAGAAGAAGCGCCCCCCCCCCCCTTTCTTTGGAGATTTGATCAAATATCTAAAAAAAAAACCATCCACTGTCTCCAATAAAAGATTACTGGTTTCCTTATGTAAATGTGGATGGAGCCTTCTTTCTTCCCGGAAGAAAAAAAAGGCATATGTAACAAGCAGTAATGCTGGAATATAGATAGTGATGGTGGCTCATTTAAATAACTCAACCAGTAATCTTGAGTTGAAAAAGCACACAGCTGTTATTTTGCTAACCCAAAGGTACAGTGAAAGCCGTTTAACACGAAAACAGATATAACACGAATAATTGGATAAAACGATTTTTTTGGGTCAGGTTCAGCTTCAAATTATTTTATCACGAAATTATATTTTGGTCCTCTTTCATTTCGTGTTAAACGGCTTTTTTTTTAAAGAAATTCTATAAATGGCATTTTGCACATTGCCTAAAATACTATTTGTCCATATTTTCTATGTAGAATAAAATTGATTTTTGGTTGTATTTCTTTAGCAAAAAAAAAAAAAGGTCTTTTGGTTAGGTTAGGTACCATTTTAGGGTATGTTACAACGTCTGTTATTGGTAGTTGACTTTAGGAGCCTTAAACTAATTTTCAACACTTTCATTGATAAAAATGCTTAACGGTTGGTTGTTCTGCATTTTGTGTGTGTTTAGAAAATTCAAATCACGTGATCTGTAGTCATGAAAAATCCGCTCTTTAAAAGTTTATGAGAAAAATGCATAAAACAAAACGGAAATAAAAAGCTCAAGTGTGAAACACACAAAGTACGGAAGAAATAAACAGGAATTTGAACCCGTTGCAAAACATTTATTGCATTTGTTCCGTTTCCATGTTTAATCGACTTAAGTCTTTCTTGGGGTTTTTTTCTTCTTCTTCTTCTTCTTCTTCTTCTTCTTCTTCTTCCCTTTTAGTTCTTCCTTCCCCGTTCTTCCCTTGTTGGTTTCTTCGTTCTTCTTTTAATGTGACCATTTTCTTGACAATGTTTTCTATTGAAAGAAGGAGGAAAAATCCCTAAAAATAGTACCTTGTACAACATTCATTACAAGAAGTGCGGAACTTCTTTTATTTTGTTCTTTCAAACTTATACATATTTTACACTCTCCTCATTCCCTAGGAGAAAAAAAAAAACACATTAAAATGGAAATTATATCAAATGCACATTGAGCACATTTGTCAAAAATAAACGAAAAACTACATTAGAATAATTGAATTAACTTAAAACAATAGAAAATCTACCATCAGTCTTGTTCCCCCCCCCTCCTCAACTCCCCACAAAAAAAAACTTATATTATTTAAATGTGTGGTGTATCTTCACTCAAAATCATCGTAAAATGGAAACCAAAATCAAGTTGAATCGATTTTTTTTATATCAAATTTAGTAAAGATTCGATAAAAATGAAATATGAATTTTTTTTATGTCATTCTGGCGTTTCACAATTAATACTAAAAATTAAATTGAAAACGTTTTAGAAACTTGAACTATAGCTGAAGTATTTTCATGTTGATATCTTTAAAAAATATGATATGCTTAAAATTAGAGCATTTTCAAACTTATATATTAAAAAAAGCTTATTTTAAAAGATCTGGAAAATGTACCTAAGTGATTCAGATACATTTCTAGTTTCTATAAAAAAAAACTTACAAAGTTTCTTTTAATTTGACTCCCGAAAGACCCCCCATAGTCTTTCAGGTGCAAAATGAAGAGAAAACTTTAAATATGTTTTAGAAACTAGAAGAGTAGCTCAAGGATATTTCCATGTATGTAAGTTTGAAAATGACTCAACTTTTAAGTAGACAATATACTAACATTTTTTGTCTATAAAAACGGTTTATTTTGAAAAAAATATCAAACATGAAAAATAACTTTTAAGTGATTGAGCTACCCTTCTAGTTTCTAAAAAAAAAACTT
Source organism: Brachycybe producta (assembly GCA_036925085.1). NCBI lineage: Eukaryota > Metazoa > Arthropoda > Diplopoda > Playtdesmida > Andrognathidae > Brachycybe > Brachycybe producta. The sequence continues at coordinate 830,789 of JAUPFP010000042.1, read as the reverse complement.
TATGGTTTCTCGAAAATGAGCCATTAACAAGCCATCTAAGAGAGATTTTATTTTTATTATTTTATTGAGTTTCAAGAAACACAATTGAACTTTTTGCTTATTTCGTTAACACTGAAACTGATTTAAGTCGCTTTTTTAAAAAAAAAGAAAATCGAATGAAATGAAACCTGTTGTGAATGATTTATAAAGAAAAGAACAACTTATTTATTTGATATTGGAAGAAGAAGAAAAAGGTGAATTCAGGTTTCCAATTGCTACTTTTCTTGCCCTGGAGTCTTATTGGAGTCTCTTTCTCTCGCTCTCTCCTGTTGTTGTTCACAACAAAACACCAAAAGTTGACAAAAAAAAGACTTAGCACTGAATGGTGTGCGTCATTCTAGCAAATAATCAATAGGCCACTACCACCACTCAGTGTGCCTTATGAGAGAGAGAGGGGGGGGAGGGTTCGTTTGTCTAATGTAACCGACAAAAAAATAGGTGCCTAGAAACGCAATGTTGTGTCTTATTTACTAGATATATTTGCTGCTATACATTTAATGTACCTTTAGGGTTCTTACTGGCTGTTGTGAACATTGATAACAACTTACTAGAACATATTTACACACCTTATTGATATATCACACAAAAATGTCACATTCAATGTGAAGTGCACATTATTATTCTTGTATAGTGACAATACTTCATTGTCTTCTTACATTTTAATTTTGACTATTTGAACTTTTAATTCTGAATGTTGAAAAGAAAGTGGATAATAGAGGAAGGAGAGCGGCGATTATTATCGGAAAGTCGGGTTATCACAACCTTAGATTATCGGAACCAGTTTTTTTTTGTGCTTAATTTTATGGAAATAAAAAAATTTCTTTGTAATCGAGTATTTTCTTACTTTTTTCCGCGTTTTTTTTTAAATGGGAGTTCGATTATGTGAACTTTTCGACGTTCTACTGTATTTGTATTATTTTTATGGTGACATATATATATAAACTACATAATAAAATAAGATAAATTATAATAATTAAAATAAAATATAATAAAAAAATATAAATATATATAAAAAATAAACTTTTGTACAAGTTCGAAAAATGTCCAAATGAAAGTTTACTTTCAAACATATATTCAATCGATATTTAGAAAATTGTTGAGAATTATTAAACTTTTTTTAAAAAATTAACTTTAAAAAAAATATCTTAACGCAAATCCTTTAAGCTAATTTTAAAGCGTAAACGCCCGTTGAACTATGGTTATTCTGTCTTTTCAGTGCAAAATTACGAGCAACTTTGAAAATATTTTATAAAATAGAAGATTGATCAATCACTTTATGGTATTTTCATGTTGATATATATTTTTAAAATAAGCGTTTTATGACATATGAAAATGATTATATCAACATGAAAATACTATTAAATGACTCAGTGGGTCGTTCTAGTTTCTAAAATACTTTCAATATTTCCTTATAGTGTGTTGCTCTTCTGAAATACAGAATAACCAAGAGTTGTAAAATCAGCTAGCTGTTCATAAAATATCTTAAGCACAACCACTGCATATTCTAGTTTCTAGCAGATTTTCAATTAATTTTTTCTTCTTCTTTAAAGTTGTTTCCATAACGATCTTGTTATAACATGAAGTTTTGTCAATATTTTTTAAATCTTCACGTTTTTTAAGGCAAAGTTCATCTATAGTTTTCTTAAGTTTTTAGGCCGAAATTGTGATGAATGAAAACATGTTGAAAAATTCTCTCTCTCTCTCTCTCTCTCGCCCACACATCTCTTCTCTCTCCTTCAGTCTATGTAATTTCTAAGTGAAAAAGGGGTGAAAAATGCCAAAAGGGATATGTGATGTGTGAGGGTGATAAGGGGTCACTTTGGTTTTGTTTGTTTTTCTAAGATCCAAATGATCTTCTTTCTCATGAGATTTAAAATAAGATTACTTTTGACGGATCCACACACACAATACAAGAAACAAAGACAAAACTGTTCCCAATTGTTATGTGTTACTAACCTGTTTATATATTTATATATGTACATTCCTATAGTAACCTGAATGTTGAGGTGGGGTTCAGTCAAGATTTCAATTGTAATATGTGAATTTTATTATTTATCAATGTGTGTACACACACCTGTGATTGTGAGCCATTTTTAAGGGTTTTTTCTTTTTTTCTTTCTCTCTCTCTCTCTCTCTCTCTTCATAATAAGATCGATAAAAGTCGTTTAGTAAATAAACACATTTATGAGAAAATAGAAGCTTGTATGTGCGTTTATGTTCTATGACGTCAACAAACTGGAATTGACAAATATATTAAAGATGAATTGATCGTATATTATATTTCATAGTTGTAGGTAACAGAAAAATAGCTTATTATTAAAGCGAGTATTTTAAAATAGCGATTGTGATCTTCAGGTGGCTGAACAGATATTTATTATATTTTTTGCCCTCCAAGATGGCGTGCGCCTGCAGTGGCTGTTATTATTCAAACTGAACTATATATTTAACTATATTTCACCATTTTAGTTTTGAAAATAATTTGAATTGTATCATAATGTTCTTTCTGAAAAGAAAAGAAAAAAACGTTCGCTTTGCGTTTTTGCGTCCAAAATTTTCAAAAGCAAAAATCTATAGAGCACAAGCTTTAGTACCCGGTTTCATCCAGCGAAATAATGATTTTTTAATACAATTCGGTAGTAAATACAAATTGAAGCCAAAACTTTCCATATAATAAATAGTCAAATGCCGATTAACTCGTGAAGGGATCGAATTAAGTTGCGTTTTGATCTAGAAATCGGCCATAGGCTGTGTTCAGAGTGCAAATTTCAGCTCAATATATGTGATTCCATTCTGCGAGGTAAATATACAACAAACTTTCAGAAATACAGTAGACATATAGCACTAGCCCTGAGAAACAAAAACTGAATAAATATCTATTCATCCACCTTAAAGAGTAAATAGAAGAGAAAAATCACAATTTGAGAAGAAAAATCAAACAAAATTACAAAAACAATGAAGAAAAAAGAAAAGGAGGGTAAAATGAGAGAGAGAGAGAGAGAGAGAGAGATATGAGAAAAACATCCTGTGTATATTTTTATGCATTTGGTGGTGATAGGGAGAGAGGGAGGGATAAATATTAGTAGGAAGTAACAAGTGTCGTTACAACACTGGTTGGTTGGTAGGTAATAAAAGGGGTTTAGGCGAAAGGGGGAGAGAACACACACACACAAAAAAAGAGACTCCTATAAAAATAATAATAATAATAATAATAATGAATAATGAGGTGGGAACAATAAATTGGCTAATCTCAAATAACAAAAATGTTCCCCTTTTTTACATTATGGACAAAAGAGATGTCCTTTTTTTTAGTACTATGGAAAATTCCTATTGGTATTTATCGTACAGTGGAAAAATTTTTATAATAAAAGATTTATTATGATTTGAACTTTAACTTGCGATTAACACTCTTAATATTATGTACCATAATAAATATATCCAAAAAACATTATTTTGTTTTGCAAAAGTTTCAAATTCATAAATAACATTTCAATATAATTATAATAATAAAATGGGTGATAATAATAATCCATGTAATAATGAGTTCTCTATTCTATATGAATGTATTTACAATATATATTTATTGGCCAATCACTTGTTTCTGAGCTCTTTTAAAATCTGGAACAATCAACTTTTAAACTGTTTTTTTTTTTAAAGTAATAATAATAACTTTATACACTTATTATATGTAAAATTTTCACAGTCAGTTATTGAATGATTTGGATTTATACAATTCTTGCAGTATGACTCGTTAAAATGTATTCTAAAAGTACATCTATTGGTTAATTTGCATATTTTATTTTCAAATAAAACAAAGTTTTGAATGCGTTCAGATTGGATGTAAATTTAGTTGAATTTAATTTAATAAAAATATTTTTTTTTTAAAAAAAGTGCATAATGTAGCAACTGCATAACCATATAGAGGGATTATGTCATATATGAATGAGATAGAGCGCCCTCTAGTTTAGTCATTAGCTAGAGGGCGGTCTATGGGGAGAATATCAGCACGTTTTGAATCTCATCAGTTAATCAACCTGTTTTGTCAACTGTGACGACGTTTACATAATAAAAATATATTAAGAAATTGGTGTCATGCAGCTAATGGTAAACTGTTGACTAATCTGACGCGGTAGTAGAGTAGCTCTAAAGAATCGCTGAAAAATGAAGTGGTGGCGTTTTGTTGTTATCAGTGATTGCCTGGCTACTAGGGGCAACATGTTGTTACTGTCAATAGCGTGTCCATTTACTGTAATTGCAAATTTGCAACATGGTTATGACCTGAATTTCTACATGTCATGAAGTTTTGAAATGTACAATAACGTTATGATTACCTCTAAAATCTTAAGAGTAGTAGGCCTAAATATTGATTTCTATAATGTGACACACTTTACGAAAGTCCATTCCTTGAGTTTCTTTTTTAAACGACTTAAAAAAAAAATGAACAACATCAAAAGAAAATTTCAACTTATGATATACATTATATGTAATGCAAATGACTACTAATTAACAACACCGATCCTGTGTTAATTAATTTGTTTTACATTTACATATAGGAAAACATAGAAAAATAGTTGAATGGCATATTTACATTAAAAACAATTGTGGTGCGCGCGGTATTAATTGAAGTTTTATCAATCACTGATTCATGTCACGAGAATATCATGTGATAAACTTGTGATTATTACTGATTAATTATTAATCAATCGACTCTAAGGTTTCCAAACCATGTGATTGAGTCTATTGTTTGTTTTCTATTGTATATAAAACTTGTCATTTTTTCTTAGTTAAAACTGTGGTTTTGGACGTTTTAATAAAAATGACTCTTTAACTAAAAGTTAATTAAAACTAATCTATTCTAGTATTATTGTAACAATACGATTTTAAGAGTTGATGTTTTCTTTATTAGAAAATGCCATATTTAAGAATTGTTTTAAAATTTGAAAAAATTAATGAAAAAATTAATTTGAAATTTTATGTTTATATTGGAGCGAATGCAATTTATATAAAGTTTGATTTGATGAAAAAAAAAGGCAATTGAACTTCGGAATTGGAAACAAATTAGTATTTAATGAACCGAAAAAATGTAACGTAAATTTATGAAATAGTAATTTGTTTCTAGAGTAAATTTTCAAAACGAAATGTTTGCGGTAAACATGGGGTTGAGCGATCGAACGTTCAAAATAAAAGGACCTTATTTTTTTTAACGTTGTGTCTCTCTCTCTCTCTCTCTGAGATATATACACACACATACATATATACATATATACAGTATATACATATACACTAAACATATGTGTGTGTAAGGACATAAGACATGACATGAACTCTTATCTTCCTTTGAGAATTAATATATAAGTACAGTCCCTATGCAACACTACTAGTAAACCTACTAATATTACTGAAGTAATAATAATATTCTTATCTCAAGAAGATCCTTTTCTCTCTCTTTCTCTCTCTCTCTCTCTCTTTCTCTCTAAAGGTTAGAGACCTAATACAGGAAGAGTTCAGTGTCACTGTGATAACCACACACAAATATGGAGGAGGAGGAGGAGGAGGGAATAAAGTAATAATAAACACAATCCACATAATATACAAACAGAACACGTATACTGTATTTTTTTAATATTAAAAACACTTTTCACCTAATACCTTTGATAGAATCCAATCTAATTATGTTAAAAGTTTCCAATTTTTACAAACACAATCAGACAAAAATAGTAATAATAAAATATCGAAAAAATTCGTTGCAATTGGCGGCTTTCTCTTATTTTTCTCCACTTTTTTTTAAAAATGTGAGTTGGATTATATGAAGAACTTTTGATTATCGGAACTATAGTCATGTCCGACATTAGTTCCGATAATTATCAACGTTCTACTGTAGCCCCTATAGAAATAAGACATATTATATTAGAACTTATGTTGCGTTTATAATCAGTATTTTGGCAATGTGTGTCCTCACGAATTTCGTTTATTTGTGCACAAATCCGAGAGGAAATGATCACAACATGTCCGACAATAAACGTAACATAAGATTTTTAGCTAAAATAATTGACATAAGAAACATTTACGATGTTATATGATGATGGCTTTTATATTATAACATAACATTTACGATGTTATAATATAAAAGCCATCATGAAATAAAAAAAGCTAAACTTAGAAGATACTCAAATGAAAAGTAAACTTTCTTTTTGAAGTGAAAAACGAATATCAAGACGAAAATAATGGCCTTTTGTGTGATTCATTTCCTAGTCTAGTCTCTAAAACAATTTCATTTTCTTCAAAGTTGCGTAAAATTATAAAATTGGATGTTCACACTTTTTTTTTTAAATGTGAACCACTTTTTTAGTGGCAGAGTTCGATTGCAAAATGTAGTCGGCATTCGCTCAAATGTAAAAAAGATCCGACATCTTTCCATATCAATAACATTGCAACCACAGTTCAGCCACTTTGCGACAATATTTTGCAGTCAAACTCGACCACTTTCAAAAGTGGTTCATGTGTGCCAAGATCCTTATTAGACGAATACATATGCGATGATGATGATGATGAGGCGGAGGAGGAGGAGGAAGGTTGTCTTAAGTTCTTAACATATAAACTTTCAAGGTAAAGGTTAATGAAACACGTGCGTGCATTACCTCCTGTGCTTGTGACGTCGTTCAGGAATTGACGTGTTAATGTTATTACTATGTAGAAATGTATGATAAAGATTGATAGTTGCGGCATTATGTATATATAGTATAATATGCATTGTGCGTGTCGAAAGATTTTTCTCAGAAATAATTCCATAAAAATGGTGGGTTGTGTGTTAGAATCCTTGCACATTTCGAAGAGAAACACAGAGATGTCTGGGAGGGTGACAAATGCCATCAGTTGTTTCAGATGTTTAATCATTCATTTATTTATTTATATAAATACATATAAATATAAAACTTGACCAAAAAAATTGTCCTTAATGATAGCAGATGACGGGGTTGGGACATAGGACAATTAACTGATAAATTATTCTTTCTATTGTTTTTATTTTATTTATGATAATAATATCTATAAATAGATCAAGGTATTGACTAATGGTGAGTAAAAGAGGGGCGAGGAGGAAATGAATTTCCAAATTATACCTGTTTTCTATTTGTAACGGTGTATGTCCAAACCTACCCGTCTAGTATATATACACGCACTTTTCTATAAATATATAAAGTTAGAAAATGTAATAATATACAATATACTAGACTAGAAGAAGGAGGAGGAATACGAGGGACATTTGTAAGCTTATTGCTTATCATGTTGGTGACAGCTAATACACTTCTGTTATGTGTTGTGTGTTTTTTTGGAGGGTCAGCGACCGCGGACATTTGCTAGTCTAGTTACTATGTATGTATGTATGTATGTACGCATGTGTGTGCGTGTGTGCACGTGCGTAAAGGATTTTTTTTTATATTTGAAGATGAAAAAGATTGTTGCTATTTTTAGCTTTTTTTTTCCTTCTTGTTCTTCCTGCTAAACTGAATTTATTTAATACATGGAAATTGTACGGTAGCCGAACGTTGGAATGTCAGCCACTGAAATGGACTTCCATTAAAAAAAAACTATGCCTGGAATTTTTTTAAAAAATATTTTTTGGTCTCACCCTTCTTCGCCATTGTCACCAAGGAGGAGATTGGTAAACGTGTTATGTGTGCCCCCCCCCCCCACACACACACAACACTTTCACCAATCTCCTCCTTTCAGTAAGGTGGCGATATTTTTGTATTTATTTAATCTACTGTAAATGTGAGTTTTTATTTATTATTATTTAGAAATAAATAAAATTTCAATCTCAACAAAACTGTATTAAAATTATAATATAAAATAATGTATAAATATAAAATTATTCTACACTATGACTAAGGTCAAAAGTTTGCATAAAATGCACAAAACGCATAATATTTGAAAATTTGCATAAAGTTGCAAAATTTTCACATTTCTTTTTTTAAAAAAAACCTGTTTTTGATCAGAAAAGAATTCTACAAAATGTTTCTTAAACTAAATCGTTTTCATTTTGCATTTTCTGTTTTTGCTTGACAATTGTAGATTACTATTAATTACTATATATATACTATATATATATATATATATATATATATATATATATATATATATATATATATATATATATATATATATCAAACTCTATTATTTGCACAAAACCAACAATTACAATTACAATTAGTACTCTGCTGGCAGCCAAATAGGCCTATGGCAGAAGGACATAAAAGGCCATATGCAGCATTAAGCATTGTCAAGCACATATACATGCACATATATATATAAACAAACTGAATATACAAATGTCAATCCCACAAAACAAAATTATCCCCATTCACCACTGCCTCAGGAAGAGAGTTCCATTGTCTTATAACTCTAGGAAAAAAAGACCAATAATATGAATCTGCCCTAGCAAAAATCTCCCTAATTTTCTTAGAGTGGTCAGCCCTGCCCATGTATAGTGCTTTATGAATATCACTGGACTGCAGTTTAGGACAATCACCACGTGTAATTTTTCCAAACAATTTCAAACTTAACTCAGCCCTGCGATGTGCCAAACTATGCCATTGTAGGACTGACAGCATTTCAGTAACATTATCTGTAAATTTGTGCCTGCCACAAACAAACCTAGCTGCCTTATGCTAAACCATTTCAACTGAATGAGTGTGTGACAGAGTGAGAATTCCATACACTGCAGCAATACTCAAGATGAGGCCAAACCAATGCTTGATAGGCAATAGTTTTAACTTGTGCTGGGCAGGTGCCCAATGTCCTTTGACTAAAATGAAGCATTTGTAGAGCTTTCCCAGTAGTGTTTTTTCCAAGAAAGGTCATCTGTCATTGTAACCCCCAAGTACTTATAACACTTGACACTCCGAAAAACAGTGTCATTCATACTATAATTGAACACAACTGGATTTCTACCCCGAGTTAGCCTCATAACACTACACTTTCCCTCATTCAACTGAAGTTGCCATCTATTACACCATCCCTCAATTGCCTTCGAGTCTAGAGCAAATGTTTCACAGTCTTGGATACCATCAACCTTTTTGTAAATTAGAGTATCATCAGCAAATAGTCTACAGTTGCTGCCAACTGTGCTGCTGAAGTCATTAATAAATATCAGGAACAAAAGAGAACCCAGCACACTACCCTTGGGTACACCAGATTTAACAGCCAACCACTCTGAGTGAGACCCATTTACAACTACCCTTTGTTTCCTATAACCTCAACAAGTTTCATCATTAATTTTGCATTTTTTGGATGTTTCTCTTATTAACATAAACACAAATAACAAAAAAATTATTTGTACAATTCGGAATTTTTGTTTGGATAAACTTTTTGGCCAAAATTATTACTTAACTTTTTACGTGAAAATAAAAACATCCCAAACGTCTGTGAAATTGTAAAGAATTTCACGTGAAATTTCATGATAAAAATTGAAATAAAAACATAAATCCAAGAGAGGCAATTGAAGTTTTCTAGTGTCCTTATTGCGTGAAACAGAACAATAGCATTTAACTAGTCCTTTTTAATAGTTAAAAAGACGACATTATGGTTTTCCCATCCCCCTCTACAACCAAAGGTTTTCTTACCTCCTGTCGCTGAATTTCCTGTTCAGGCAACTGTTGACTGATAAGTTGAGCGGCCACAGTCTCTGTCCATAGCCGTGAACCTCTTTGTCTACACGGCGTCGGTTGATTTCGTTTTGGGGGTGAAAAACCACCACTGTTTTTCCCAGGTGACGAAGAAGGTGAAGTTGGTACTGAATCTGGTAATGGCATTCCAATCGCCATTGGTGAAGATGAAGAAATTTTAACTCCACTCCAAGTGCGCTAAATAAATAATTAATAATATTTACATTAAATTTTTAAATGCATTTGTAAAGTGTGGGTCCTTTTTATATGTAAATAAAAAGAACCCTAAATTTGGGACCATTTATGTTTCTGTTTGCAACTTGAGTGAAAATGTTAAACTTAAGACCATTGCTTTTTCTGTTTTTATTTTCGTTATTGATTTTCACTTGTTTTCTCTCTTTTTTTTTCTTCTTCTGATTTAACAATTCTTAATATATTTTCGATTTCGTATATACGCTCGTATATATATATAGGACCTTGTAGAATACGGTTTTCTTTGGAACTTTGCCAATATCGGTTTTGGTTCAAAATGGTCCTTTTTAAAGATATAAATCTTAAAAACAATTATCTTTTCTTCCCGTTTTTCTCTTCAACACTTGAAGAGAGAGAGAAGAAGCTGAAGAGTCAGTTTTCATTTTGATCCTCTTCAACGGAATCGATCGGTGATCTCGATCATTACGATGAGATATTATTTAAAAAGATACACTTAGGCCTAATAACTGTTACTGGGGCTCGGATTTTTATGCAATGTCAAGCAAATGTTTCTCAATCTTTGGCCAACTGTGAAGTAACAATCCCGTTTAGATCAAACAACAAGTTAGAGGCTAGAACTCTAGTTGACAACTGATAATAACCAGACATCTAGCGCCTCTAACAAGTCTTTTTGATTAGAAAAAAAGCGTAATTGCAGTTGCTCTAATGATGACGATTTTACTTCGTAATTAGCACTTGGGCCACAGATTGAGAAACAGTTGCTTTGATCTTGCATAAAAATCCGAAACCTAATAATTACATCTACTCTATAAAGATGAAACAGGATAACTTTAAGCTGGTTTAAAGTGTAAACACCTTCGCGTATTCGCAAAATTTGAGAGAAACTTGATAATGTTTTAGAAACTAGAATGATAGGTCACTTAATCGCTTAAGAGTATTTTCACGTGGCATATCTTTTAAAATAAGCTTTTTATTTGAGTTTGAAAACGACCCAACTTTAAGCAGATGGTATTTTTTTTAAAGATGTTTGTCTATAAAACGTTTATTTTGAAATCTATAAACATGAAAATACTCTTAAGTGATTATAGAGCTACCGTTCTAGTTTCTAACACACTTTCAATTTCTCTTTCGCGTTGCTTTTCTGAAACGTAAAATAACCGTAAATTCGAAAATCAGTTGTTTATGAAATATTTTAAGTTTTTTCTTTTGAATTTGTTTTAAAAGAAAGGTACATTTCTTAATAGAAATTTAAAGTTTTATTTTAAAAAAATGAACGATTTTTAAAAAAAGCAGCGAAATTCATGCAAAGAAGGAGAGATCGACTCTCAACCAATAATATGAATTTATTTAAAATGTGACAATATGCAGAGATGAGGATAAAATAATGAAAATCTGGAAGAAAAAAAATATTACAAAAGCTGGCGCATGTCATTGTCATAGCAACTAAGCTTGGAGATGAGCTAAATAAGCTGCAGAGAAAGAGAGAGAGAGAGATACATGTATTTAATATTGAACATTTGATCCGTTCGTTTGTGTATGAAACACAATAGCAGCAGCAGCAGCAGCAGTACTAAGGGGGGAGGGCCCCAGATCTTGTTTTTAAGATATACAACACTAAGTTCTTTGAGCCCCTTGAGCTAAACATTTTAGTTTTGTTAACCCCGTTAAAAAAAACTGCAAAAAAATCAACTTTTATTTAAAAAAGGGCTTAGAGGGTTGTGAACTTATTCTGATGATCAAAATTGATTTTTTTTTCTTTCAAAAATGAAATCCAATTTACATAACCATATATAATATAAACCATCATGACAATCTTTCAAAATAAACGTTTTACGATAGCTTCAAAAGACCGCATAATTTCAAAAAGCTTTATTAACTTTGCCAATATTAAAAAAAAAAATTAAATTGTCTAAACTGGCATAAAACGTTTATTTTGAAAGATGAATTTTATCTTTCTAATAAAGTTTAAATTTCGCCAAATCATCACTCGTGATTGGTTAAAAATAAAAGAATATATAAAAATATTAGAAATTTCAGAAATTAGAAAATTTATTAATAATCCATTTTGAACATTCTTAATATTTTTGCTCGCTTTTATTTATTTAAAAATTCAGTTTTATTAATTTTTCTCTTTAGTGATTTGTGAATTTTTATTTATTTCACAAAATAAATCGTATTTTTTTAAAAAAAATACAGAATTAGATTTTATCGCTTATATTATAAAGGTGTATTATCTATACAAAAGATATTGCGAAGTATATAATAATTCATAACAAAAGATAAAGATTCTTGTTCCTATGGCGATAAATACTAGAATGAACTTGGACTGTATTGAAAAGGGACGTAGGCGTGGTAGTGACGTCACAAGAGTCAAACAAGTGAATGTCAACCTTTTGCTAAATGATGATGATGATGATAATATTTAGACGAAAAGAGAGTGAAAAAAGTCCTCAAAGTCAAGAAACAAAAAGAGAGAGATTCTCGGCATTTTACTGTAATAAAAAGTCAAACTGATATTTGTGATTAAAAGTGAGCCACACGTTGAGAATCGTGTGAACAATTATCTCTAAATGAAAGGAGAGTTTGTTTTCAAAAGGGGTTTCTCTATTTATTATTATTATTATTATTATTTGAGAGAGAGAGAGAGGAGGTGTGTGGGAGGAGGCTAGAGAATAAGAGGTGTGCCTTTTTATTTTGATGAAATTTATTCGTTAACCTTTGTCTCAATGATGAGAGAACAAATGGGTCATATTTTTCTCACATTCCTTCTTCATATGACGTAATAAAAATAATTTATAAAGCAATTGGAAGCGGATTATATTATTTATGAAGGTGATCAATAAATACTATAAAATATATTAAATTTGGACATTTTTCTCGTTATTTTGATGTTTTAATAAAAGTTATTTGTCAATATTTGAAAAATAGTTTCCCGATTTCGAGACAAGCTATGAATTTTGTAAGAATGATATCGCAAATGTTAGTTTCTACCGTACCCCTTGTACTGGTTTATGTCGCAATACTCGTATGTTATGTGTGATTGCCTAACCCAAACCAGCATCAGGGGCAGCCACATACAAACATCGCAAATCTGGAATTTTCATCTATTTTCCTCTCTTTAATTTTGAAAAATTTGTTTTTTTAATCATCATTTCAAAATAACTGTTCAGTCCAATTTAATGTTTTTTTTCTATTTTTTTTTGTTTATATTAATTGTTTACTACTAATAAAAAATAACAATATATAGAAATGCACTTTAACATGATTTTAATAATAATCGTAATTACGATTAAATACTAAAACTAGATTAAATGACAAAGAAAACTGGCACATTTAAGACATCCCGTAAGTTAATCTTTCATTATTTATTTTCTGACTGTGATAAAAAACACCAACCTGGTTACTAAGCAAAAATTAGAAACGTTTCTAATTAAACTTTGCTTTTAAGTTTTTATAAAATGAAAAAAAAAAACACATTTTAATTTAAACTTAAGCTTAATGAGTTTAATGAGTAAGATTTGCCTATTGGTTTTATAAAGCTTTTAAATCCTTTTATGTAAAGTTTTCTTAAGTAAAAAAGATTATCTTAAGTATTATTTATTAATAGTTAGTCTCAATCACTTTTTTTTTTAGAATTTTGTTATTTTTTGTTGTCCTGAAAAGTAGGCTTTAGGCTTCTTTTATAACAATTATTAAAAAAAAAGGCTAAATAATAATATCAATAATAAAAATAATGTTTACCTGTAATGCTTCGCCCACTTTCATGACAGGTTTATTGTTTGAGAAAACGGACACAAGTGATGACGTCACACTGGTCAATCTTCGTGTTCTACGTTTTTTAATTTTCTCTTCGGACTCAACCTCTCGAATAATGGTCAGTGTGTCCAATTCACTTTGACGTCGTCTTTTACGAAGAAGACGCTATATAATAATAATAAAGATGAGTAGTTGTTTTCTTCTTCTATAGTAATAAGACACTTATTATTATTAATTATTAGCGCACAAAATGCAAATGATTAGGTGAATGATGAGGTGAAAGAGCTTGTGATTGAAAATAAACCGACTGCAACATAATTCCAATAATTTGTATTGTAAATTTAAGAATGCCCATTGACTTTTCTAGTCCACAAATGTCTTGCCGTTGTCTCTCTTTTAGTTATTATTTTTTTATAATAATAATAATATTAATAATAATAATATTTTGTTTCGTAGTAGTTAAGTGTACGAGAGATGTGAACTTGCCACCAAGCGACTAACAAATGAAGGAATGAGACTGATATTCAACGGTTGTTATACTAACACCACCACCACCACACCCATGCGCTATGTTTGAACATATTTTTCAAAGTAAGTCACCACAGCAACAACCAAATGCTGCTTACTACTGTATGCACATATATATAGTCTATATATCTAGTAGTAGTAGTAGTAGTTGTAGTAGTAGCAGTAATATTAGCAGTTATAACAGTGTGTGTGTGTGTGTGTGTGTGTGTGTGTGTGTGTGTGTGTGTGTGGGTGGGTGGCTAGGCAAAAATAAAGATGAATGTCGTTTGGTGGCGCTCCAATGCTAAATTCGAAGAATCCCTTTTTCTCTTATGCTTTCCCCTATCTCTCTTTCCACTTTTATAAAGTCAGAATGATGCTCAAATATTATTATATATAAAATCAGATAAACACACATATTCAACTTTTTCAATATGTGTTCATCTCATTGTAAAGGGTTTTATATACATTTATTATTTGCAGCATATATACTGTATATAGTATGAAAAATTGATTTAAATCGATTTTTTTTATCGAGAATGTAGGCTAATTCTATATAAAAATGAGAAATCAGATTGAAAACTAATAGCATCTTTTTTTTTTCTTTTGAAAATTCTTTAAGGCAGAAAATTAATAATTATACTTTTATTCAAAAATCAGAAAATTAGAAAGTTTGGATTTAACTTACAATTAAATTAAGTGTCAATTCTCTAATCAGAATTAAAATTGTATTGATTTGTTTCAGATTTTGTCTGTTGATGCCACAGTAGTAATTCTTTGACGCATTTTTCTGGTTGCAATTATTCATTCTTTCAGAAGAAAAATCAAGAAAGGCTAGTAAATGTTTTAGAAACTAGAAGAGTAACTCAATCACTTAAGGGTATTTTCATGTTGAAAAATAAAGTTTTTATAGACATAAATTGAAAAATATCGTCTACTTAAAGTTGTATTATTTTCGCACTAAAAAAAACTCATTTTGAAAGATATCAACATGAAAATACCCTTAAGTGATCGAGGTACCTTTTTAGTTTGTAAAACACATTCAAGTTTCTCCAAATTTCGCTTCCTAAAAAGACAGAATATATAATCCGAGTTCGAGAGGCGTTTAAAATCATTTTAATTTAAGTCAATTTAAAAAAAAGAAAAACAGTTTGATTGTATTTTTTTGTGTGGTTACATTTCTAAGAACGTAGAAAACGAACAACAATACTTATTACATTTTCGAATTCCTGTTGATTAGTTTGTTATTGACTCTTGACTACTATTCGAACTGCATTCTAAGCAAACATAAGTTTGTCACCAAAAACAAACATCAGTAAAATTGTTCACCACCTGTCTAGTCAGTTTTTTCTCTCCACTTGTGACATTAAAACAAACAAGACATTTTATTTGGAAACATTTGAAATTAAATTAAACACACAAACACACAGGTAAACAGTCATGATATTTCTAGAAAGAAAGAAATAACATAAAATTTGTTTGAGGTTTCGAGGTTTTTGCTGATTTCTAGCAAACTTACTGAGAATTTTGTCTTTTCTAACGAAAAAATAAATTAATAAAATTCACCTCTGGTTGTAAATTTAAGCGAATAATAATTATTCATTAGTTGCATTAAAATGAGAGAAGTGCAATATGAATTAACCAAACATTCTGAAACATTTTTCATTTCTCTTCGAAATGTTTCGTCTGAAAATGCAGAAAAGAAATATAACCAGAGTTTTATTCCTTTTGTATTATTTCATTTGAGTATAGTTTACAATGATTAATTAAAAACTACTAATATACGTGTTTCCATTAGGTTCAAATCTGAGGTGAATGGGAATTTTTATCGGTGTAGAATTTTCAAAAACCTGGCATCCTTGTTGTACCTACAGGCAAATCATTTGAAATTATATTCAGCTAAATGTGTTCAGAATATATCATATTGCTTTATTTTAAAGCCAATGGGAACTTGTTCCAATGGGTGTCATTGTCCATTTTTAGCCACTTGGTCGTCAGCCATATTGGATTGCTTTCTAGATTTGAAATTTCGCATGATGCAATTGCATACACCCACAATGCAAATCAGAAATGTGTTGAGTTGTAGGAACTCATTTAGAACTGTTATGAGCGTAGCGAAAATGAATGTTGAATGTCTCTTCCACTTAAAGTGTTATTTGTCCATTACACGAAATGTACGTGCATTTCACGAAATGAACATAAATTGGTCTGATGCAATACGTGAAATGGATATGCATTTCGTGTAATGGACAATTACGCCAAAGTGGATTCGACATGTGTATCTATTTAAATGTGTGTGTACTTAAATATTAACTTAAATAGATATATTTTAAGTTTGGTTATTGATTTTGAACGAAATTTAAGCTTATGTAGATTTAGTTGAGATAAAAGATTTTGTCATGATGATCATCATTGTCAACTTATTTCAGATGAGATTCTTCTAGAAAACTGATTAGATTTGAAATTTATTAATAGCTTATGGAATTCATATTTTTTAAAAAAAAATATATATATACCTTCTTCTCGTGTATAAATAATAATGATAATAATGATCTGATTATTTTGTGGTTGTCATGTACACACACTGGTGAACAACATACAAATGATGTTTTGTGAATTAAAATATAAAAGAACTTCTTCTTGGTGAGTAACTTGATATAAGAATAAGAATAGTAGAAAATGTCGTTTCCGGATTTTTAAGGGTTATTTTTAAGACAACAAAACAATGGAAATGAAGAAGAAGAAGAAGAAAATATGACTGAATTCAAGTAACCACATCAAATCTTACCCCCTAAGAACCTCCTAGTTTTTTTTTTTTTTTTAAGAAAAACACTAGAATTAAATTATCCAACTGTGTTTTTCTTGTCTTTTTTTTTCTTTTAGAGATTCTAAGGATTTTTTTTATATTCTTATTTCTTAGATCCACTTTCAATAAATAAACCAACCAAATAAAAAAAAAAGAATCCCAATTTTATGGAGCGTAAATTTCACAAGAAATAAAAGAAGAACCACAATACTATTTCCGTTATTTTACTAAATGTTTTACAACTGGAAATATTAGCTTATATTTAATGTTTCGTTTCAAATCAAATGGGTGTTTTTTTTTTGGTAAGAATTTTGTATTTTTTTTTAGTGATGTATAAAAATGTGACGATGTTTTTTTCATTCATTTAGCAACGACGACGACCACCTTCCTCCCTCTTCTCGTGCTTATTTTAAGCACAAATTCGAGAAGACGTGTGATCATTATTAAATTGGAGATTATAAACAATGAGATTACAAAGAAATAACTTTCAAGCGCCAAACGAAACTACGTTCAGTTATTACTATTAATTACATTCAAATCTGCGACAAGTTGTGGAAATTATCTCACAGTTTATTGGATTATTATTAAATTTGTTAAATGACTCCCTCCTTATTTAGTTTTCATTTAAACAGTTTACGCCTCAGTATAAGCGCTATATACCTAGTACACACACCTGATACTTTAAATGTATTTAAACAATAAACGTGTTCTACAGAGCCCCCTGTGAAGTACAAACAAACAATATGTCGAATTCTCAATTTATTCAGTTAATAATTATGAAAATATTGAGTTAATACTTAAATATAATATATAAACTATTGATTTAGTATTTCAATTTTAAAATATTATTAATAAAGTCAAATTTTATTTGGTTCTCATGTCCTTAACTGGATTCCGTATAATTCACCTAAACACATTTAATTTGAATTCATTTAACTCATGTGTGTGTGTGTGTGTGTGTGTGTGTGTACAAGGTATTAATTAGTCCATTATGAAAGTTTAATGTACTTACGTTGAACGGTCTATTGTTTAAAATTGCATATATAGCTCAGAAACTAACGGAAGCTACACATTTTAAAATTTAAGATATTTGTTAATATATTAATTTGTAGTTATATAAAAAAATGAAGTAAATTAGTAGAGAAGTTAAAAAGTTATTACATTTAAAAAAAAGCTAATATGGTGATGAAACTTAAGAAATGTACATAAGGCCAAATATTGCTACTTTTAGACCACTTGGGACTAGGACTTCTTCTTTTTGTTGGTCACTTCTTGTCTTGCAAATTGAAGTTGGGTTTGTTGGTATTACCAACCACTTAGGCCCATTGGCATACAGACACAATTGGACCACATTCCAACCACCGCAGAATTAAGACTCGAAGTAGTCGGGTTTTTAAACGACAATCCGTATTTCATTTTGCCGTTGAAAAAGTGTTTCAAAAATCATGTTATCAAAGTGGAAATCTTGCAAAAAAAATTCTGTAAAGCTGCGATCACACTGACTATTTTTCTCGCAAGATTCCGTGCAATAAATAAATCAAATATTTTTCTGTAAATCTTGCACAATTTCATGCAAATCATGCAAAATCAGCGTTTTCTGTAAGACGGTGTGCAAGAAACCACTT
Source organism: Brachycybe producta (assembly GCA_036925085.1). Lineage (NCBI taxonomy): Eukaryota > Metazoa > Arthropoda > Diplopoda > Playtdesmida > Andrognathidae > Brachycybe > Brachycybe producta. The sequence continues at coordinate 812,184 of JAUPFP010000042.1, read as the reverse complement.
TGAAGTCTTGCAAGAATATTAACACATTTTTTAATTGCGTTTAATTCAAGGACACATTGCAGTGAATATTGCTTTAAATATTGCCAATGGGATCCCTGCTTAATTTGTTTTTTTGCAAGAAACTCTTGCAACTCTTCAAATAATATTATCATTGTGGCCAGTTGTGATAATTTATCAAAGATTCTATTATAACGATTTATTGTAGGAAATATAGTAAATTGTATCTTGTTGTAAGTAATAGCAGTTTAAACAATCACCAAGTTAAAGTTTTAAGAAAACATTTCTTTTTTAAAAAAAATAGCAATCAACCTGACATTTTAAATGTTTCTAGCGTTTTTAATTTCTGAAATACTTCATTTTAAACGATTTAATTGCACCTACTTTTTTGGAATTTATGGTCGGACACGCAGTGGATAAGACAAAACAGTCTGAGGTGGTTTGAGTCAGGCAGAAACAAAAAAATACCATTGGGACAGGTGCAGGAAGCACACACTGGTGAGACTCTTTTCTGACTAAGACGTATCAGAAGTGTCTGAACGCCCATCCCGGCTACTTGCCTGTCTCAGACAAGAGGAGCCATTCCTATAATAATAATAATGGAATTCGACAACTTCTTCATCCGATGAACACATTTTGAAACGGAGCATTCACAAATTGGCTTCAAAGAAGTTGTGGGTTTTGAAAGTTCTAAGAATGTTTCGTTTTGTCTGATTTAGTGTGGGTTTTAATCAGAACAGACATATGCTTCAGACATTTTGTCTGAAACACCTCAGTCAGTATGTCTTATTTAGTGTGTGTGTGTGTGTCCGGCCTCAGTAATAATGTTAGTAAATGTGTCTCTGTAATAAATTAGAGCACTATTTCTGGGACATAGATTTGACATTTAAGCGCCTGTAGATTTTAATATAATGTGTATTAATCCAATTTCAAAATAGGATTAATTTGATAGACCGTATTAATGCCGCGTTTATAGCAAGCAATCACGTTCAAGTCTAATCTAATTGTGTACAATTTTTATTACAAATTTGAGAGAATCCAAGAGGATTATAAGAAAGAAAGAAAAAACATAACTAAAGTAAAAAAATGACCGCAATTCTATGTTAAATTCTACGTTTTAAAAGAACGAAAGTGACCATCCCGGAAATTGCGCAGTGATTTTTTTATAAAAAAAATAGATATTTTGATAAATCTGTAAAATATTTTGTAAACAAAGTTATTCCATTGCTATATCTCATAATAATAATAATAAAAATAATAATACTAATAATAATAATAATAATAATAATAATGACAAAAAAAGTAACCTTTTGATCTTTTTTGTTGTTGAGTGTGAGATATTCCAGGAGATAATTTCGATGTAAACATCTGGACCACATGTTTACTACGTGCAAAATTTGTTATCTCCATGAATTTCCTTTACTTTCCTTCATAGAAAAATATATACAAGTTTCTCATATTGACAAAAAAAAAATATGGGGAAAAATTTTTGATATCTAAAATACATTTTTGTTCGTCCATCCGGAAAAGTAAAAAGAAAAATGTAATTTGCTCCTTCAATATCCATTCAATGGAAACTATAAAATATTTGTGTTTTCCAAATGATCATCATCATCATCATCTAGTCTTCAATATGGTCCACACAAAAAAAAACCCCGATAGAACCTCTCGAAATTTATGTTTGAAAGTGGTCTTCTCAGGTCAGTAAGGCCACAAGCAAAAAAAAAAAACGTCAACATAAACAAGATTTTGAATGGATTTTTTATATGAAAACACGGGAAAAAAAATATTTCCTTTTATAAACAATACAAAAATTCCACATGTTTCCCCCTCAGGACAAACATCCAAAGTTAACTAACCATAAAGATTTTTACTTTTACTCGACAGTTTTTAAAAACATTCAACTTTTTTGGGAGTTTTTGCAATTTACTATCGAGAACCATTTTACCTTTTTTTTTTGTTGAGAGAGTTAGTTTCATTCATATAAAAAGAAGACCTTATGAGAGAGTATGCTTTTTTTCTCGAAAAAGACTGGTTAGAGACTAGAGTTTCCAATTTGACAGAATTTCATTCGTATAAAAAATGACCTCATGAGAGTTAAGAGGACGATATGCGTTTTTTAATCAAAAAGACTGGTTAAAGACTAGAATTCTTTATTTGACATATTAGTCATCTAGTCTCTAAACTGTCTTTTTATTGGAAAAAGTATAAAATGTGTGATTATTTTACTGGTGAGAGAGAGGCTAACAAAATTTCATAATTTTGTTTTCAATATTTAATCATTTCGAGAGATATATATTTAAATGAAAAATAAATCTCTTAATTGTCTAAGCTTATCCAATTTAATTGCGGACGTAATTAAAGTAAATGATTCTGTTTGTTATGTTTACATGTATACATTTAATTAAAATGCAAATCCTAAATACTATCTAGTTTGCATTCTATCATCATGTGTATAATAATGTTCATATAATGTAGAAATAAGGATGAAACCCTCCTCCCACCCCCTTCTCCTTGTATATCAAATGAATGTAAATAGAAATTGTGAGAGATTTTTGAAGTGTTTTACATTGATGTGTATTTGGGTGGGGTGTGGGGGTGGGCCGCCACTAAACAACAACAACAACCATCACATTTGGTTGTTGAGAATTATTGAACGGTTATAGTTGGTGTTTGTGTTGTGTGTGTTTTGTAGCCTACTTTTTTTTTATATACTAGAAAGACCTACATTTTTCGTGCTCGAACCGGTTTGAATCATAGAAGCAAAGTGATTTTGGTTTTTGATAGGCGGGTTCAGTCTTTCTTTCTTTACAGTTTTCGCAAAAAATAATCGATAAGTAGACAAAATAAACAATGAAGGGCGGATTTTTTTTTACAGGTAAATATAAGTGATGTGTCAGTGCTTTGGTAGCCTACAATATCCATTTACATTGGATTCAAACAAAAACCTGGCCACCTTCATTACCTTTTGGTTACATGTACCCTATGTACCCTCTTACTGTTCTATCAAAGTTCAATTTCTAATTCCTTGTATTTCATATTCAAGATGGCTTTTTAACAGTACTTTGTACGAAAAATGCAACTGTTTAATCAAACCCCAAATTTAATGAAAACTAACTGTAACTAATATGGGGGGGGGGGGGGGGGGGGGAGAGAGAAATTAGTTAAAATTGATCATTTACCCTAGTTAAAACCCGTTCCGAACTTACGAGCTCGTAATCTAAACTTAGGGTGGAATTCTCGATAATTACAAAATCATAGGTAAACGAGTTTAGCATACAGGCAATTAGAAATCGGGACAAACAGAAGTTGGCTCCGCCTTTTTTACGACGAACGCAACTTCTAATTGGTTGGTTATGTAGTCTGACGTCACATGCTCCGCCCTTTTCTACGTCGAACCACACAACAAACCAATTAGAAGTTGCCGGTCGTCATAAAAAGGGCGGAGCCAACTTCTGTAGGTCCCGATTTCTAATTGCCTGTGTTTAACATTAGCTTTGACTTAAAAAACCAATACGGGGATCCTAGTTTAAACATTTACTGAACACGGGTCTTTAAAATGTGCTTTTTTTGGCCCACCTTGTATGTTCAGTCAATAAATAACTCTTAACTACTGGATGTTCATCAGGGCCGTAACTATAGTGGGTTTTACTGGTCCTTCAGACCAGGGCCTAGCATCAAGAGGGCTCCAAACGACAACATACAAAATTATTGCATCAAAATTTACAATTAAATTCTTAAAAGTTTCTTAATCATTTTATATTAAACAAATTATTTAAGTTAAATGATTTAAACATTTAAGATTAATTTTCTAACCCATTTCACATAATTTTTCTAATTATTAAGTTATCAATTTCAAACTGAAATAGTCTCTTGTGTCTTGTGTCACAAAATAAAAGAAAACATTTAAAGGGGCCATATCGAGCCCTAATCAAGGCCTCGAGTACCCTTGTTTACGGCCCTGGTTGGTGGTGTTCATTGTTTTTTTTTTTTTTCTTCTTCATGAGTATTTATAAAAGAGGCTAAATAGCTATTCGGTGAATTGCCTGTTCAGTAAATTTATGTTCGGTGTTCCGTAAATTAGTGTATCCAAGACAACATTTCCGGTGTGGGGCGTTTTGCTGATGCATCGTGGGCTTTTCATTTGAGGTCTGAAGCTATGTAGGCCTATACATTACATAATTCATTATACTATGTCATCGACGTTTTATATAGAAGTTTAAAAACTTCAAAATTTGTTAGAAACTAGAGGAATAAGCGAGAGATTATGCTAAAAGTATTTTCTTGATGAAATATTCACCTAATATACTAGTTTTTAATAAACGTTTTTATTTTAGACACTTTCTAGAAAACGGTTTACACTGAGTTGGGTAAATGCTTAGCTGAATTGTGTCTCATCAAATTTACTTATGGAGCCACCTTTATGACACTCATTAGGATAATATTTGTTTTAATTGGTTATTTGTATTTAACTAGTTATATATTTGATGGATTTTCTAATTAATATATTAAATGACTGGATTTGGTTCTCATTTTTAAATAAAAAGACCTTTTTATTTAATGATACAAGTTCCAACAAACTTATTTCTTCTCGGAAATTCTAATACAGCAATAAAATTAATCTGCATTGATCACGCAATTTATTACATATATTATTATACAGTAATAACATACTCATTTATATATATACGGTATATATTTGTTACTGTAGTCGGTGGTCATGCTGTTTGTTTAATGTGTACATCCACCTACTGAATTCCTACTCTTTATTATTCAAATTCAAAGTTTTCAAATATAGAATTAAGAATTCCGCCAATTCATACGCATTGCAGAAAAAAACATTTTACTAAGAAGAAATTTCTACTAGAAAATACTAGAATTTAGTAAGTGAAGGATGTGGTGAACATACTTTTATGATAATAATATAAATGAAAATAAAAGATTCCAAGAAAGTTTTAAGAAGATCAACTTTATAAGTTTATAAATAAAAAAAAAGTAGCAAGGTTGGTTTGGTTCAGAACCACCCGATATAATAAATAAATGATGTGTGTTAAAGAAAAAATAAAATTATAACCATTTTTGAATGTTTCTTATTTGAATGTCAATGCTCGTTCAATTAAATTCTTGAGAGAAAATAATAATAATAAACCAGTAAAAGATAATCTCGTGTTAGTTTAGTTAAATCATCCACTTTTGTTCATAAACACCTCCTCTTATAATCTGTTTACATTGTTTTTGGCTAATATTCTTCTTGTCTTAATATGGTTCTCGTATTATTTACTTTATTAATAATAAAAGACTGAAGTGTATTTATTAGCATATTAAAGAGATCTCCTCGCTGTTGAGCCGTTTTTCTTCTTCTTCTTATCATGAGAAGTGTGTGTTCTACAGACTCAAAGACCTAATTTCTTAGAGGTTTCTTGAACTCTTTTTCATGGTGATGATGACTACATTTTGTGGAAGATTCTTCCATAACATCATCTACATAGCTGTGTATGTGTCAGTCCTCCTTAGGTTTGCTTGAATAAACTATTATTCACTAAGGTTAATTCTAATTTCTATAGCTCCATTTAGCAAAAAAGAAGAAAAAAAAAAAATCCTCTTTCACTCTGTAAACTGAAATTTCCCTTTAGACTAATGTGAGCATTGGCCTATCTTACAATAGAAGGTGTAGAATACCCCCCCCCCCCCCAAAAAAAAAAATACGAATAGATTGTTATCATTGTTATAATAAGCCCCTCTATGTGGGGAATTGTCAACTGTACCACTCTGCTTTTAAGATGTTTTTCTAAGTGTGGCTGCTATTGCAAAAATATGCCAATATGGAAGCAACAACAAAAGACTAATACATTAGATACTCTTATTTTGCATTCCTTGAAGAACACTAAACTTCATATCTTTAAAAATACAATTATATGAAAATTTCAGATTTTTGATTTTTCACTTTTTAATCAGCTGATTATTCTTCGATTATTTCTGTTTTTCAAATGCAAAATCATGATCATTCTTGTTGTTTACTTATTTTACTTTTTTTAAACAATAACTACAAAGATAATACATGTAATAAGAGGGAAGCACACGGGCCCCCCTTTCTAAAAAGCTCACATAATTGTAAAGACTTATGTATTCCTAAGCTTGAAAAAAATCCTATACAACGACAATTCACTCAATTTCAGTCAGGGTGGCTGATTTTTTTTTAAAAAAATCAAATAAATCGATTTTTTATATTTAAATCAGATTTTTTTCGATTTTTTTTCATTTATGTGAAATATTAAATTTTATTATGATGATGTTTGCAAAAATGAGTAATAACAACATTGTTAATTGTTAAGTTGTTAGTAAAATAATTGCAAAATAATAAAAAAATGTTAAGAAACAATCAAATTTGAAAATAAGTTTCAAGCACTTTTAATTTAACATTCTGAACATATAAACACAAGCTTTGCAGTCTTTTCAGTTCCTAAAGCATTCAGTGCTTCAAGAGGTAAACTGGGTTAAGTCACTTTTTAAAAATAAAACACGATTTTACATCTTCATAAGATCTCTGATACACTCTCTCTCTCTCTCTCTCTCTCTCTCTCTCTCTCTCTCTCTCTCTCTCTCTCTGTGTATAAAGATGTTGTTTGTTGTTTACGACTCAGAACAATTTACAAGTTTAGACATTTTTTTTTGCAAAAATGTATTTCGCTCGTTATGCTTGCGGAATTGGAAAGACATGAATGGATATTCAAGCTTGCAAGAAGTATTTGAGTTACCGGCTTCGGCGTACTGTATGCCGTAAGACACATCAAGAAAACCACAGAATTGAAAATTAAATCTATTAATGAGAAATATGAATAAAGCAAATGAACCACTAAAATCTAAATCTATCATGTATTTAATGAACCGAGGTCATTTCGACCCTCGGTTCCTTTTTTATTCATTGTTGGTTGGTTTAAATTGATTGCCATTTTCTAAGAAATATTATTTCAAATATATAAACTGTGGAGAAAGATGAATTCTCAGAAAAGAAAAAAATCTTTTCAATGTTATATAGTGTTATATTGGTGTGTTTGTGTGGGTTGCAAAAAAGAGAGAGGAGAATTTGTGAATAAAGAGTTGATGAGTTCAAACTCTGCTCATGATGGCTATGGACGATCTCTTACAAATAGAGAGAGAGAGAGAGAGAGAGAGAAATGATAATAACTTGTGTGAATTTGTGTTAAGCGTATGTCACAAAAAGCTATCTTATTTTTAAATGATGACTTGAGAATAAATGACGCCAATTCTTACTAATATCCGAAATCCATAAAACCACAAACCAAGTTACCCTCCTCCTCCTCCCTTTTAAGAAATTCCAATTCTCGTGTGTATTCATTCCCTACCATTGGAGAGAGAGATCATTCATTCCTATATGTCTTATTCATATTTGAGATTTAAGATTCTCTTAACATTGCAAAATGTAAACACACAATGAAAATTCTCTGAATAAACCTATGAGTTGGAATGATTGAATCATGAATGAATTTAAACGTTGAGATGATGATGATGATGATGATGGCGATGACAAGCGTAGATGAAATTGAATTATCCATTCCAGTAATAATAATATGATAAGTGGAATGAACCCATTTTGTAATGTGTACTTTAAATGGCAGTGCGTTTGTTTAGAGACATTTATCTGTGTTTATTCTTTGTATTTTCTGTGTGTTTTGTGTGCCCTCTAGAAATAATAATTGTTCTCTCTCTCACTCTCTCTCGTTCGTTGTTTGTATTTTCTTGTTGTATTTTTAAGTGTGTTCGTCCACTTTGTATGTCCTTTGTTATTATACCTGTGCGTTCTTTTATTTTTTGGGGTGTTAATTGTTTTTTTTCCCAGTGTGTGTTAAATATGGGTGCGTTTTGGTGTATTTTTCTGTCAGTAGGTTTGTCTATTACTGTTAGGCTTGCCACCTGTGGAGGACAGTACTCCATTTGGAAGAACTGTCCTCCGGGAAGAACTGTCCTCCGGCCAGGACCGTCCTCCGCGAACGTATTTAAGTTTTTATACAATTTATTGTGTGGAGGACATGTTTGCCTTCGTTGTGGACGGGTCCTGGTCGGAGGACAGTTCTTCCGAATGGAGGACTGTCCTCCACAGGTGGCAAGCCTAACAGTAATAGACAAACCTATGTGCAGCTGGCACATGTGTGGGTGGTGTCATAAGGTTGTTTATGTTATAACCAGCTGACCTACCTTTTTACACTTTATTGGTTAGTTTGTTTTTAAAGCTGTGTGTGATCTGCTTCAAACATCAAATCAAGTGAAAGCTATAGTCAGCAAGCAGTACTTAGCAGTTTGCTTTTTAAAAGATGTTTGAAAACGCACATATTATGGCAGTAATTTGAAAAGCTACACAAAAAAAAAGCACCGCAAAGCTTAGTATTAAAGCCACGAAATGTGAATATGTACAATACAGTTAGTTCGTTTTCTTCAATACGTTGCTATCTATAATTTCGTGTGTTATTTTTTTTTAACTTTTCTGTGTCTGTGTTTTTTTTTTAGCTTTTTAACTTTCAATGTATTTGTGTGACTGTTTTGTGATGTTTACATTAACGATTGACTTGATGTGTCACTTAAGGTTTGAAAAATACTTGAATGCGACAAACTTGTTAAAAATGTCTCGTCAACTTTCAATTTGACCTTTAATACGATTTACACACGACTGTCTGATATAGAAATATATAATTCAACGTCGTTTTGGTACGTTTATTATAGAAATGGGATCCTTCTCTGTCAATCCCTTTCTATATATATGTCGCATCCATTTGACGTAATTGTACATTACAAGAAATGTTTAGTCTTATTTCGCAAATGTTCAGTACAGCAAGTTGATTCATTTTGCGAAATGGACAACCATTTCGTGTAATGTACAATCACACCAAATGGATGCGACATTATATATATGCAAAAGATAAATCATGACGTCACTCAATTCCACTGCAGATATTAAACTTTCAGCCCAAACTCTCTGTCTCTCTCTCACTCTGTGTCTATCTCTCTCTCTCTGTGTCTCTGTCTCTCTCCCTCTCTCTGTGTCTCTGTCTCTCTCCCTCTCTCTCTGTCTCTCTCTGTGTCTCTGTCTCTCTCTGTGTCTCTGTCTCTCTGTGTCTCTCTCTCTGTGTCTCTGTCTCTCTCTGTGTCTCTCTCTGTGTCTCTGTCTCTCTGTGTCTCTGTCTCTCTCTGTGTCTCTGTCTCTCTCTCTCTGTCTCTCTCTGTGTCTCTGTCTCTCTCTGTGTCTCTGTCTCTCTCTGTGTCTCTCTCTCTGTGTCTCTCTCTCTGTGTCTCTCTCTCTGTGTCTCTCTCTCTGTGTCTCTCTCTCTGTGTCTCTCTCTCTGTGTCTCTCTCTCTCTCTGTGTCTCTCCCTCTATCTCCCTCTCTCTCTCTCTCTCTCTCTCTCTCTGTGTCTCTGTCTCTCTCTGTGCCTGTCTCTCTCTGTCGCTCTCTGTGTCTCTGTCTCTCTCTGTGTCTCTCTCTCTGTCTCTCTCTCTCTGTGTCTCTGTCTCTCTCTCTCTGTGTCTCTGTCTCTCTCTCTCTGTGTATCTGTCTCTCTCTGTGTCTCTGTCTCTCTCTGTGTCTCTCTGTCTCTCTCCCTCTATCTCCCTCTCTCTCTCTCTCTCTCTCTCTCTGTGTCTGTGTCTCTCTCTCTCTGTCTCTCTCTCTCTGTCTCTCTCCCTCTATCTCCCTCTCTCTCTCTCTCTCTCTGTGTCTGTGTGTCTCTCTCTCTCTGTGTCTGTGTGTCTCTCTCTCTCTGTCTCTCTCCCTCTATCTCCCTCTCTCTCTCTCTGTCTCTCTCCCTCTATCTCCCTCTCTCTCTCTCTCTGTGTCTGTGTGTCTCTCTCTCTCTGTCTCTCTCCCTCTATCTCCCTCTCTCTCTCTCTCTGTCTCTCTCCCTCTATCTCCCTCTCTCTCTCTCTCTGTCTCTCTCCCTCTAACTCCCTCTCTCTCTCTCTCTCTGTGTCTGTGTGTCTCTCCCTCTAACTCCCTCTCTCTCTCTCTCTCTGTGTCTGTGTGTCTCTCTCTCTCTCTGTGTCTCTGTCTCTCTCTCTGTCTATGTCTATGTCTATCTCTCACTATCCATCTCTCCCCCCTTTCTCTCTATCGTTTTAGCGGCTTATTTGACTAGTTATTATTATTACTACTCGTGTGCGTAGTAGTAGTAGATTACTAGGACTAGGTCAATTCACTTCTTCCGAACATTGGCCTCCTCCTCCTCCTCCTTCTCCTTTGGATGGCACATCCATAAAAACCTAACATATTAAGTCAGACTCATCACTCATCATTTTCAGACAGTGAATTTGCGTGGGAGGAAATGAAGGAGAAGGAGGATTTTTGTTATGATCATATCTTTTCTAATTTTAAGACATTAGTAGTTTTCTCTTATCTCTACAGTATTTAATTCATAGAAATGTGACCCAACTTCTTATTCATTTACTAATATTTCTTACAAATAGATGTTTATAATATGTTAAATAATTATTATTCTTTAGTAGAAATTCACATAACTTATATTTTATCAGCCAAACTGCCCCCCCCCCCAACCTCTTTCTTTCTTCTAAAAACTCTAAAATGTTTTTTTTTTCTCTATTGTAATTAATATGTGAACACTTATTTAACGAGAATGAAAGTTAAAACCTTCAAATTACAGAACAAAATCATCAAAATATGATAATCATACCTGATGATGTCGTAGCTTATGATCTATTATTATTTGATGATTCATATAAGATTATGCTGCGTACTAGTCAATGGCAATCATAAAGATATTATAAACATATGACAGTATTTGTCATATAATATTTTCTAGTAATTTGTTATTGTGAATGTTACAAGGTTAGAAGCTAGATATTTATTTCTATTTCTATTCTGTTTTATCTTCATTTCTAAGTGATTTTCTTATTACAAAGGACACATTCGTGAACGTTATGTGGACCTATGTAAAGAACATTATTTTTTTTATAAATTTTAAATTTCTTGAAAATAAGAAATGTAGTAAAAAAAAATTAACTTATTTTTTTGAACAATTATTTACGGTATTTTTCTTACCTCTAAGTTTTAAACAAATTAGGATTTCCAACAACAAAATAAGAACCGTGCCACACAAAACTTGTGATTTAAAAACAACTCCATTAAAACTTATATTTAGAGAGAGAGAGAGAGAGAGAGAGAGAGAGAGAGAGAGAGAGAGAGAGAGAGAGAGAGAGCAAGAGAGAGAGAGAGAGAGAGAGAGAGAGTAATATTATTTTCTAGCTAATTTCATTTCAATTTTAAGTTAATTATAATAAACCCAAGAATCGTGAGTTTATTTTTGGATATTAAAGGGGTTATCCACCTTTGTTTACAAATATCAAATGGAATCCACTTGTTGGCGTAATTTTAAGATTGAGACAGACTGCAAAAAGGGGGAGGTGGAGATAGAAAGGTGACTTTTATTACTAAAAATGACTCCTCCTCCCCCCGCCCCTCTTATCCTCTTAGCTCGCAATCCACGCAATTCTCAAGACAAAACCTATTTCTAACATTTCCAATGAATCTAAGTATATAATTTATTTTTAAAATTGTTTATTTATTTCGTTCTGCTCTAATTAAACAATCGATAGTTTTTTTGTCTTTGAAAATAAAAACAACGTATGCATGATTTTTCTAGAGTCAAAATAAGACTGTTTTAGAGGCTAGCGTTTTCTAGCCCCTGGCCGTTAAATTAGCATAACTTGAAAATTAGGCTAATGCAAGGTTTTTGTTAGATGATTAACACGAAATTGAAGGAACGGAAATATGTTTGCTTGTTAAAAAAAATTTCGTATTAAAAGAAATAATTTTAAAAATAAATTTATGGTAAAACAATGTGTGTTTTTTAATTTCTAAAACATAAATCTTGGTTTTTTTAAAATGAAATTCAGTAATTTTAGATTGCATATTTTACATGTAATTATGCATTTGTTTAATATTATGTATTTAATTAAGTAAGATGCAGAAAAAAGTGAATGTTTTTCGTTTATCACAAGGACAAATTTGGAAAACAAAGTCTTACATTTTTTTTCGTATTAAAAAAATGATTTTACTTAAAAAAAATTTTTACAAATGAGATATAAAAATTGTGTGTTAACCCGATATTTTCGTTATTATCTATTTCGTCTTAAACGAAACAGTGGGGACTTAGCGAAATTTCGTACGAAATAAATTTATTTACGAAATACATTATTTTGACGTCATTTCCGGCTGATTTCGTTATATTTAACGAGATTAATTGGTGAAATTTTATTTATGACGTCAAAATAATGGATTTCGTAAATAAATTTATTTCGTACGAAATTTCGCTAAGTCCCTAGTATACTGAGGAACGAGACCGAAAATATATTTTGTGTTATCCGTTATCGCGTTAAACGGTTTTCATTGTAAAAGTCATTAGCCGTGTGTGTATGCGAACATAAGACTTGATCAGACCATAAGTGGGCCAATGTGCCACTGAAGCTTGCAGTGATTGCCCGTCTTAAGGAGCTACCTTGTTTTTTTTGTTGTTGTTGTGAAAACCAATGGATGAAAACGCATTTCGAAATGAATTTGTTTACCAATAGGTACGTAATTCCTTAAGGAGGTGGATTTAAGCATGTCGAAAAACATCTTTTAAAAAAACGTAAAACGGTTGGCATTTTAAAAAGGGTCATGTTTTTTTTTATTTCTACTTCTTTCTAAACTTTTTTCCCTTCCTCCCCCTTCTTCCCTCACAAATTCACTTTAGTCTCCATTTCTTCCTCTTGTCACAACATCAGATACAAGAAAAGACGCATATCTTATGCTATAAATGTTACAGTAAATACCTGTGATCGCCAGGGTTGGGTGGGGAAATATCAAATTATCATGAAATTGTGATATACAGAGTGTTCTGATCTAACCTTCCACATTTTATTAGATCGCAGGGCAGAAAAAATAGAAAAATTAAACAGGAAATGTACAAACAACTCAAACAATTTTTTTTGACACACTAATAAAATTCTACATGTGCCCCCATTGGTAGCTTGAAACCCCGCTCGAATTTTTTTTCCACTTTCTCCTGAGAAACACTCCAACGATCTCTTCTCCGAGCCCTTCTCTCACCAAGCCTTAATTGTTTTTCCATAAGGTGCATCTCCTCCTCCGTACACTCGTCGGTAATTTATTTGCACTGAAATTGTTGATTCTGTTTCCGCATCACAACACTACTGCTTGTGTACGCTGTTGTGGAGTCGCCATTTTGCTTGTTGGAACCGAGGTGCCGCGTAGTGAGCGAGAGGTCAGATTCAAATTCTTGTGATAAAATTCTTTTGAATTTTTCTTTCTTCTGGTGCTAATTACAATAAATCATTTCTCACTATTTGTTTGCAATGATTGATTGAAATGTGGGAGGTTTGAACAACCCTGTATATGGTATTCAATGTTTTCCCCCATCTGTTTGCAATTTTGATGTCTTAATTAGATTGAGATTAGACCCTACTTATGTTTAATAATAACATTATGTAAATTCCACCAAAAAGCAAATTATATGAAAATATTTCACTTCCATTTGTCCATTTTTAATTTTAGAAAATAACAAGATGGCGGCGCCAAATTCATTTCCTTGGGAAATCTCATAAATATCCTGTTAATTTTTTAGTTTTTTTTTTTTTCTATTAGGACCATTACCCAACATTTTGTAGATAGTCATCATTAGAAGTAAAAAATACAATTAATTATTAAAAAAAATTATATTTATCATGGCATTTATTAGTTTGTATATATCTCATGATGTACACCATATATCATGGCGAGCAGTGAGCATTGGTTTTAACTACGTTAAGCAAAGGTCCAATATGCAGGAAAAAAAAAGCTTCATGAAAATAGAATTTGCCTAATTTAAATAATTCTATTCTCTTTACAGTATTGAAAGCAGGCACAAAAAAAAGTGTAAACTCGTTTTTCCTAAGATAAGAATTATAATTTGTTATCACTAGGGCTCGGATTTTGATGCAATATCAACCGGAATGTTTCTCAATTTGTGGCCCAAGAGCCAACTGTGAAATAATCATCATTAGAGCAACTGAAATTGTTATTTCTAATCAAAAAAGCTGGGTAGAGAGGCTAGATGTCTGGTTACTATCAGTTGACAACTAGAGTTCTAACCATTGTTTTTAATTAGAAAGGACAATTGTTTTTTTATTATTATCTAAACGAGATTGTCACTTGACAATTGGCACTTGGGCCACATATTCAGAAACATTCCGGTTGATATTGCATTAAAATCCGAGCCCTAATTATCACCTTCCTTCACAAGCATCTGTTTTCAGGGCTCCACTTTCTATTCTGCCCTCATTAAAATGCTCTCTTACATAAGTTTGTATGTAAACAGTTGAACGCGAAACAAAGCAGAAATGCAGCTGAAACGTTAATCTGATTTTTTTATTTCTATTTTCAACTGTTTTTATGCATATGGCATCCAGGCCTTAGATTAATTTCTGTTAGGTTAATAATTAATTTGGAATTTTACTAAATCATCTAAACACTCAAAACTAGTTTTGACAATGAAAAAAAAAGTTTTAATTAGTTTTTACTGCCCTTCGTTAAAAATGGGGTTTCATTGATTTTCGTGTATTTACTGTAAGATAAGCAGGACGATCATGATGATAAAGAAGAACATTCACACTTGTTTCTATTATGTCTTCATGTCTCTTACATAAATAGTTTTTTGTGTGTTGTTGACATAAATGGCATCAGGTTCTATCTATCAGCATATTGATCAGCAGCAGGAGGACGAGGGAGTGTCATCAATTTCTTCACCTCCCCACCCCCGGTCCAATTTCACTTCAATAGCTCTTCTTCAGTCCCTCCTCAATTTTGTAGGATAAAAAAAAACCTGTGGGTCACCGATCTCTTCTTATCTCAATCTATTTTAACCAATAACAGCATTTTACGTATTAGTTTTCAACCAATTGGAAATACCGAATGCACATCTAAATTAATTCGATACACAACTAGCTATTAAATTTAACACGTATTTATGTACACGGGGAGAGAAAGAGAGAGAGAGGTGTTTTTTTCTATTCTGAATGTTTGTACTTTTCAGAGTTGAAGGTTAAATGTTTTATTTTTTACTTGGCCTGGCTTTTTTTAAAAAAAATGATGTTTTCGACTTTTCAAATGATGTAACGAAGCATTAACCAAGTTTGTTGGTTGAAACTTTATTATACCTTGTACACAGTCATGAGTTAAAGGAATTCAAATTAAATGTGTTTAGGTGAATTATACGGAATCCAGTTAAGGACATGAACCCAAATAAAAATTGACTTTATTATTAATATTTTAAATTGAAATACTAAAAAGTTTATATATTTATATTTAAGTATAAACTCAATATTTTCATAATTATTAACTGAATAAACTGAATTCGACATATTGTTTGTCCTTCACAGGGTTCTGTTGAACACATTTATTATTTAAATACATGGCCGCTGTGACGTCACAGTGGTCTGTTTTGATTATTCTAATTTGCTAGCTAATTTAGAAGTTATTTTTCGATTTTTTTTAAAGATTTCTGTATTTGTAACTTTAGGTAAGTAATTTTTAAGAAGAAATTGAAAGTTTGTTAAAAACTAGAATACTAAACTAATATTAGATACGGATTTTCGTAAGGATATTTTGTGTTTGAAATAAGCATTTTGTGGTAGTTTTTTCATGAAAAAATAAGATTTGACGTTTTTCTTATCAACTTGAATTTTGAAAACGCAAATATTTCTTTTTTGTCTTAAGAAATCAAAGAAGAAAAAGCTTTTTCTCAAATATTATTTATATCCATTAAATGTATTCTATTTCATTCGATTGCTATTCTAGTTTGTAAGAAACTTCTGAATTTCTTCTTAAAAAGAGCAGCTGAAATTTAATAATAATAAATAATAAATAATAAATAATAAATAATAAATAATAAATAATAAATAATAAATAATAATTATAATAAATAAATAATAAAATATTAAATAATATATATATAAAATATATATATAATATAATAATAATATATAAAATAATAAATAATAATTTGAATCAAAAGTGCAAAATGATAAAAACAAATTAAATTATTATTATTATTTTTATTATCATTGCCATTATTATTCAGGGTGAGAAAATATAATGATTTTTATTTTAAAAAATAAGAAAAAAACGGATTTTTAAAATTTAAATCGTAGTTTAAATCACGATTTAGAAAAAAAAAGCAATACTTTAAATTAAAAATTATTATATATATATAATAATTTTTAATTTAAAATATTATATATATATATATATATATATATATATTATGCCAGGTCTGTGTGTGTGTGTGTGGAGTAACAAAAACCATTGAAGCACGTCGGAATTTATATAAATTTGAATAAATGAACCGTTTTTTTTCTCTCAAGGTCAACTACATGTATATGTTGAACTCTTCCTTTGGAAAGTGTAGAAGGGGGGAGAGAGAGAGAGAAAAGTGGGAGGGGGTGAGGTAAAAATGTTGGAAAGTGTAGAAGGGGGGATAGAGAGAAAAGTGGGACGGGTGACTGAAATTGAAATGAAAGGAGCAAAAAAAGGAAAAAACGACGCGCATGCGCTCGTCATTGCTCCCGTCATTTATGACGGGTTACCCCACTAGTTAAAATATAAATAACGTTGACGCATGCGTAACACAAAAAAAAATACAAAAAACAATTAGTTTTAAGACACGAACCATTTAAGTGTTTATAATTAATTTAAAATTTTCTAAAAAATTTCAAATTTAGATTTATTTTTGTCTGTTTAATTAAGTAATGAATATCTTATTTTCTAGCCTCATAACATACTACCTATAAATAAATAATAAATTACGAAATCTCAATTTTTCTTTAATTTTCTTTAAAAAAAAATTATGTGATTTAAATCAATCCACCCTGTTATTATTATTAACTAGTGGGGTAACCCGTCATAAATGACGTGAGCCAAATTCACAGGCAATTGTGCACATGGGCGTCGTTTTTTCCTTTTTTTACTCCTTTCATTTCAATTTCATTCACCCCCTCCCAATTTTCTCTCTCTCTCTCCCCCTTCTACACTTTCCAAAGGAAGAGTTCATTCCGACGTGCTTCAATGGTTTTGTTACTACACACACACACATATACACAGACCTGGGATATTATATATATAATATAATATCCCAGGTCTGTGTGTGTGTGGAGTAACAAAAACCATTGAAGCACGTCGGAATTTATATAAATTTGAATAAATAAACCGTTTTTTTTTCTCAAGGTCAACTATATGTTGAACTCTTCCTTTGGAAAGTGTAGAAGGGGGGAGAAAGAGAAAAGTGGGAGGGGTGAGGGGAAAAGGTTGGAAAGTGTAGAAGGGGAGAGAGAGAAAAGTGGGAGGGGTGACAAATTGAAATGAAAGGAGTAAAAAAAGGAAAAAACGACGCGCATGCGCACAATTGCCTGTGAATTTTGCTCCCGTCATTTATGACGGGTTACCCCACTAGTTTATATATAGTTTATATATTATATATATATATATATATATAATATCCCAGGTGTGTGTGTGTGTGTGAAGTAACTGTACAAAACCATTGAAGCACGTTGGAATTTATATAAATTTGAATGAACCGTTTTTTTTCTTCTCAAGGTCAACTATATGTTGAACTCTTCCTTTGGAAAGTGTAGAAGGGGGAGAGAGAGAGAGAGAGAAAAGTGGGAGGGGGTGAGGGGAAAAGGTTAGAAAGTGTAGAAGGGGAGAGAGAGAGAAAAGTGGGAGGGGGTGACTGAAATTGAAATGAAAGGAGTAAAAAAAGAAAAAAAAACGACGCGCATGCACACAATTGCCTGTGAATTTTGCTCCCGTCATTTATGACGGGTTACCCCACTATTATATAATAATATTTAACGCTATTAGGGTATAATTCCATTTAACAAACTTACCCCTCCCCCTCTGTATTCAAAACCTTGCTTAAAATAAAGTTTCACTTTACTTAAGCAACGTTTTAGAATATGGCCGTATAGTTGTTTATATACTTATAGTTGCAATGACATTGGCAATATTTATACTTTTTATAGCAAAATTCACTGGGCACATTGATACAATAATTGCATTTCACTGAAGGTGTCCTTCAGTAAAATGCAATTATTGTATCAATGTGATTGATTCTCTTGCAAGACTTGCTGTGATTTCTTGAACACTTGATTCACTTCAATAAAATCGCTCATGTTCATGCTCATGTTCGCTCATTTTTTTGTTGCAAGAATCGCAGCATCATTTGACGCATTTCTTGCACTAAATCTTGTACGTGAAGAGTGTGTAAATCATCGCCACTTTTTTTTAAAAAAAAAAATTAAAAAAAAAAAGTAACCGTAAAAAATCTGTTCTGTGTTTTGCAGAAAATATATAGAGCCCCCCCCCCCCCCCCCAATATTAAGGGGCTGTTTGGTGCTTTCTAGAGATGTTATACCTGCATATGCGTGTTATTATATAAAGGGGGGTTATATGTTTTTAGAGCCCTAGTTTTAATGACTACTAGGTTATATAATTGCAAACATTGTTTGTTCGTTTTTCTCAGACGAATTTCATTCAGCCAAAGTAAATAAACAACATCAAGATATGAGGTCATAGAACCACCAATTTTTCAAAGCTATTATTATTATTATTATTATTATTATTAAGACACACGTTATCTTATTCTCCTTCTTAACTTTAATTAAACTCTGGGGGGGGGGTTATATACACACGTATTACAAAACTAGACTCGAATCTTTTCTTTTTTCTTGATTCACTCGACTGAATTAAATTTTCTAAGCAAAAGAGGATCAAGCGTACGTTTACGTTAAGACATTAAACTGTAATTACATTCCAGATTACTTAAATGCAGCAAGCCTCAGTCAAGTCTTACCTCCCCCCCCCACCCCACCCCAACCAACCATCTTTCCCTTTTTCTTTCTGTTTGATGTTTCTACATGGTGAGAATGGGTCTAAAAAAAAGAAAAGCAGAGCCTCAAGTGGCCACATTTTGTATTATTTATACAATTTAATATTTGTAATTGGTATTGATAAACTACTAAATAGTTAGGAAAGAATGTATTTTAAATGAACAACACCCAACCAAACAAGAACAACTTGTAATTCGATAATCTTTCATGTCATCTAGGTCAGTTAAAGTATAGATCGTGGATCTAATAAGTAGTGCGGGGGTCGATTCCATTTAGGTCACCATCAACCACCATAACAACATTTACTTTTCATTGCTTTTCTATATAATAATATATACTGTATTATGTTTTTTAAAGCGCAATTTTTGCAAAAAAGAAGTTGTTGTAAACGAATATTTTCATGTAATAATAACGTAATAGTAAACCCGTCGTGCAAATTTCACGAAAGAATAAAGACAATAAATCTTGGCAAAGAAAGAGTTGTATAATGAGTACTCCATGTACATTTAAGTACCTAATGCATACATGGCGTCCAAAAATGTGTACATTATAATTGTACGCAATTGGTGTATATTATTCATAAAGTAAATAAAATTTCAAGAAAAATGTTCATTTTAAAAATAATAAAAAATAAATTGATTTAAATAAAATAAAATCCGATTTAAATAAAAAAAAAATCAGACTTTTTTGTTTTTTTTTAAAAAATCATGATTTTTAACAACCTTGTTTTTTTTTAGACTTCTGAGGCCAGTTGAGTGCTCCTGGGGCATTTTAGAGCTTTTATAGAATTATTTAATTATTTTTCGACTTTTGGCTATTTTTTGAAAAAAAGACAAAGTTAATTGAGGTCATTTGAGCGTTCCTGATGCGTTTTTAGCGTTTTTAGAGCATTTTAAATATTTTTCGATTTTTGGATGTTTTTTGAAAACATATGGAGGCGGTCATTTTTATGGCTGCGATTTTTCCGGGACTTTTCTCTAGTATTTTCAGGTAATTATTCGGAAACCTTTAATTTGTTATGTGTGTGACACCCTGTAGAAACAGAAGGTGAAACACTTAAGTCAAAATTCAGTCTTGACAGTAAGGCACCCCTTGGTGCACAGATGTTCGGACATGGGTGGCCCGAATTCTAGAGAATTCGTGGAACCAAGTCCGACCGTGAGAAAATTGGAAATAAGTCCGAAAATATTTCTCCTTATGATTTAGTATCCCCGGCCCAGGGCAATGATTGGCCCAGTTGGTCAATCATTAAGCCCTGAGGTGACAGTTGCCACTCCCAGGAGACCGGACAAGTGAGTCTGAGACTTGAGTGTGAGGACAGTCAGTCTTGAGAGTTCAAAGAGTGAACTTACACAGTCAGAGCCTAGAGTTGAGACCAGTAAGTCTTGTTTCAGAGTCAGTCCAAGAGGACTAAAGAGTAAACTCAAAACACAGAGTGTAGAGTTAAGTCTGACTTATAGTAAAAGAGTAATGTAAAGAGTGTTATGAATAATGTAATAACAAAGCTAGTAAAGAGACATTATAATACATAAACCTGTGTCAGTGTTGTGTATTTGAACTATATTGGGTTTCTGTACTCCTAAAATAGAGGAGTATCCAGCAGAAGGTACTCAGACACAGCCTGAGTCCCTCTGCCTGGAGCCTCCAGCAACTCAACAAAAAGGACTAGTTACTTCCGCATCGTCACGCCCTATATCCAAAGATCCCTAGGAAAGACGGTCTTTTTGTGGGCCATGCCAGGCAAGGCAAGTAAATGTCGCGCCCGGTGAACCCAACCCCCAGAGGTTCAACAACAGTAGAGGCTGGCCCGCAGCAGTCGACAACAGAGTCGACCCCGGCACCACCGATTCTTCAGAGGGAACAACGTCGTCGTCAACAACGAGGTTCCTCCTCATCACGAGTCGGTAAAGATGGTGTCAAAGGAGGGCCAGCCACGTCACATGTACTATATGTATGTTGAGTCGAAGTTTCTTTTTGTATCTAGGCCCAATTGAAATCCCCCATTACGCCCCTATTAATATAGCGGATGACCTATCCAATACGATATGTAATGTATTGTCGCATTTATAGTTGGCATTTTATTTGTGTGGTTTAAACCACTAGTGTGTTTTTTGAGAACCCTGTCATTTTAAGATGTATAAAATTATATGTGTTTGCGTATTTTTCCTTGTGTTCTCCATCTTTGTGTGTAGGTGGTGTGTTTGTGTCTTTCTTTCTCTCCATCTTTCCTATCTTTTCTTCTGTATTATCAAAACGTAAATAAATATATTCGTAAACCAAAAATAACCGCTTGAATACACGAATTTAAACAATTCATTGTTGTTAGATTTCCAATTACAGGGAATTTTGAATAGAGTGAAAAAAATTCCTCTCTTTCACAACTCGATTATTGTTTTTCTTATAAAAGAAATGAATTCCATATTTTTTTTTTGTTTTATATTTTTTGCTTTTTAGAACTATTTAAACAAAATAAACTGAATTAGACATATATATCTAATATGACCGTGACACTGTCATCACAGTAAGCCTGATATTAAGGGGGTTCACCTCCCCCCTTTGATCTCCTTGTTCTAAATAATAGATCACTTCTATAGTTGTTCAATTCCAACAGAGAAACAAAATCGGAGAGGAGAAAAAACAAAAGAAACTTTTGTTTCTGTTTCATTGGTTGCAATTGAATTAATGTCCATTAATGAATAGTTGAGTTATAAGATCCCTGTTTTCTCTTTCTCACCGGAAGTGGTATTATTGTGAAGAAAGAAAGAGAGAGAAAAGAGGGTCATGGCTTTTCAAGTTGACATTGATTTTGATGTTTACCCACAGTTTCATCTGCAAATCCTCTCTCATCTTAAATCAATGAACAAAAAAACCGAACCCGGGGTGTCTTTTTTTTGCGGGTTTTTTATTTTTTGGGGGGGGGGGATATTTTATTTAATATTTCCATTATAGAAATAAAATTGAGAATTTCCTCCTCTCCAACCCAATAAATTTACTTTTACATTATTTGATATTTTTATACGATATTTTATAATTTCGTTAGTACCTTTTTATATGCAAAATTCAATTTTGTGTAACAAGGACGAAAAAAAATACCAGAATGAACTTCGAGAGAGAGAGAGAGAGAGAGAGAGAGAGAGAGAGAGAGAGAGAGAGAGAGAGAGAGAGGGAGGGAGGGAGAGAGAGAGTTGAAAGACCCCATGTTATGTTTTCTTGTTGTTGAAGAAAAAGAGGTAGTTGTTACCAATTGTCGTTTTTTCTTACCCAATTTCTATGGTTCTATGTGAGTGGAGATGCTGTACAAATTCAAACCTATTCATTTTTTATTGATATATATATATATTTATAAGGTTTCTAGTTATTTTGTTCAGTCAAAAAAAACGAAGAAAGAGAGAGAGAAAATCACCAACAATATTCAAAATAAAAAGATTGGTCAATCTATTTTTCTTGTTTACACTTGTGTGTGTACATGCGCCTTTTGAATTTGAGGACCACAAAATTCGCTCTTTTCCTCCATCCTCCCACAGGGATATAGACATTTGCCCTAAAGCCATTTGCCGTGATGCCAAATGCCCTAAAGGGATGATTGTCCTGAACCCACTTGCCCTAAAACCACATTTTTTTTCTCTGTCTCTCTTTTCATACGGATTAGTGTCTCTTGGTGGTGGATTATGTTAAAAAGGTTCTGCGTGCCGCAGGCGCGCAAAAAACGCCAAATGACATATATTTAGACTACTGATTAGGGCAAATGTCATTTTAGGCCAAATGTCATTTTAGGGCAAGTGTCTCTTTAGTGCAAATGATTTGAGGGCAAATGGCTTTACCGCAGCTGTCTTTAGGGCAAATGTCACACACACCCTACACCCTTATATGATGACGAGAGCGTTTTTATAGCGAGACGGTTATTTTTTCAACAGTTCAAAGACAAGACAAAGACCTTACGATAAATGGGAATTATCTTAGGTCAGCTTCACATGGACCACAATAATGAGGGTCTGCTGTTATTGCAATCACTGGTGCAACCTTGATTATCAGATTCATCAGTGATAAACAGTTGGTGGTTGCCACTTAATTGTGGCCGTACTAAACCACTTTTTGCAGTCGATTGTCGGTAAAACCACCACTTTATGTGGCGCCACAAAGTGGTACTGGTGAACACAGCCTTAAGGCGCGTTTAAACTAAAATTAGATGTTCGCAAACTGCTCGGGAACTGTTCTAGAGCTGCTCGCGAGTATAACGTCTACACCAAAAAGTGGCGTGTTCCCGTTCACATGACGAACAGCTCTTAGTTCGCCAAGAGTTCGCGTTTATTAAAGATGTCATCGAACGATGTAATAATTATCAACTGGCGAGACGATCAGCTCATTCACGTCTGGACGGCGTTCCCTGTTCGAGTTTGGCAGATGTTCGAGAACGAAACCTTTGATGTCAATGCCTCGAGAGCGAACTTTGTACCGGTTCGCGAACAGCTCTATAAATGAGCTCCCGTTTAAACTGGGTTTGTTTTGTTCGAGAACGGCTGCGTGCGAAATTTGTTTAAACGCGCCTTTAGGATTGCAGTCTTAACAAATGCTTTAGTCAAAGGTAGCACTAAATTCAGAAACGTTTTCATGAAAAAGCGAAGGAAAGTAGAAATATATTTATAACAATTTTGATTTTGTGTTTCTGCTTGTTTTACACATTGAGGTCTTACTCAATTTCAAAGAAATTTGAAAAAGTCTTTAAAAAAAGGCTTTTATAGCCGTGTTTAAAAAAGGTTACAAATTGTGAAATTCCCTCAAAAAGCCCATAGAAGTGTTCAACAGTGTTCAGATATCTCCTAAAAAAACCTTAGTCCCTATGCCCTAACTCCCCCAAATTTACAAGTAAACAACAACAACAACAAGATTCGGTCACATGTTTCAAAATAATTTGTCAAATAAATGTTGAGTAACGCCATAAGGAAATGGATCCCTCGTGGTGAATTCACGCACCCCCACCTCCCCCCCCCCCCCTTCTCTCGAATACACAGGTGCAATATGTGGGCCAACAATTTATGAGCTATGAAATTACATGGTTAAAATGTGAAGTTGTGAAGGTGTCAAGTAGAGCAAATTGGAATAAATCACATTTGCCAATGGCCCAGATCTTTTTTTCTTTTTCTAAAATAGTAGAAGAATAAGGTGCGTAAGAAAAACTAGTTCAATTGAAAGAGAGAGAGAGAGAGAGAGAGATGAGGGTGGGGTGAGGGGGGGGGGGGAGATTTCATTCCAATACAGGTGGGGTGTACACACACACAAAACACCACCTATAGAAATCAATATGTGGCGGATATATAGGCTACCAGAACACAGTTTTTTATTCTTAAAACACTTCTTGGCGCTCTTTTATTTTCGTGTATTGTTTTTAGAAATTGTGTAAGAAATTACTCGTTAAAATTCGAAATTTCGTGATTTAATTTTGTTTTTAAACGGTTTTTAAAGGTACTTATTTTTCAAGATCCACTAAACCACTGACCAATGGTCAAATTGTTAGTGTGGACAGAAAGAAAGAAAGAGGGAGAGAGAGGCACTGACCTCTTCTTGTCTTGGCCGCAGTGGAATTGAAGTAATGTGTGATTGCCTCACTTAAGGGGTTTCACAGTTGAATTTATAAATAACTTAGGAAAAAAAAAAGGTTTTAAAAAAGAAGGGAGTGTGTGGGATGAGACGCACGCAGTCCAGTAAGTTGGTCAGTGGTCAGTACTATGAAGTATCAGATTGGCTTCAATGTCTCTTGATAAGAATTGATGACTGTGTACTTGTTCCCTCGACTCTCGTTAAAAGTTTGCCCCCACCCCCCCTTCCTCCCGCCCTAAAAAAAGGCTAATCGAACTCCCTAATAGGTGACAACCGACAAAATGTTTCTCTTTTTTTATCAGGTCAAAATAAATTAGTCTTCAGGGAATTTTTTTTTAACAATTTGCATAATTTTATATTGTGACATACAAGACACATAGAAAGAGGCTTTCTACGCAATTACTTAGCGCCATCTGGCGGCAAACAATATTATGCAACCCTGACTTTATTTTAAGTTGGTTTTTTTAATTTTTAAGAATTTGTCTTTTTTTTAAAAAAAAAGGTATCAAAACACATAAAAAAAGGTGTTCCTTCCAAACTAGAAATCTATTTCTCTGCAATTGGATTCTAAAAATATTCTTTGTCTGTTTGTTTGTTTTAGAAGCTGAGAGAAAAAGCCAACATTCTTCTTTGTGATAAATAAGTTTTGTTTGGTCCATTGGGAAAAATCTGTTGGGTTCTATTTTTTTGTTTGTTTATAGGAACCAATACAAGAAGAAGAACCTCTTATATTAGAATTGTCTTCACACAGAGAGGGGGGGGGGAGAAATAGAAAGAAAGTGATTTTTTTTAAATAATACATAAAATAAATACCTAAAAATAGATTTCTTCACTCAACCTCTGTAAATGATCATCCTTCTCTTACGTAAGGACCCAAGTTAAGGGTCCTACATCCAATAAGAGCCCATACACAAGTGGTTAAGAACTAGCCTCCTCCTCCTCCACCTAATCTCCAGTCTCGCCTTTATTATCTACACATTGAAGACTAAGTAGGAGGGTGAGAAAGGGGAGCCTCTAAAGGAAGATATTTTCAATGGATAAAATTTCATCCGTATTTATAAATGTGTAGACTCATTTCGTCGTTTTATGAGACCATTACAAGAAGAGAGATGTTACTATTTTTAGAAAACGCACTTTTCAAACTTCTGTTTTTTACTACTCACTAGCAAATTGTCTTTTATTTTTGTTTTAGAGAAGAAGAAGAAGAAACAGCAAAAAAAAAAAGTCAAATCGAACAAGATTTCTTACGACGATGACAATGATTTAGCGGGTTGTCTTTTATGCTTTGGAGCCGTTCCACAGCGCTCAAAAAATGAACAGAGTATTTGACTTTATTCATTTATTAGACCCTGAGTTATATTAAATTTATTTTTTTAAAAAATACAAGAGGTTTGCTATAAAAGCAAAATGCCGTATTTATAGTTGGATTTTAAGCGATGACATGTCCTTCTGGATTTCTTTGATGACGTCAGTTTGCATTTATAGTCAAGACGTATTGGACGCATTGCGTAGCGTTTCATTAAAGCGCTGCTAAAAACTAATTACGTTTCACGTGCATTTTCCACGATTAATGTAGAAAATGTAACTTGACTATAAATGGGGGCAGCGTAAAGTTGAGCAAAAAAAAACCCCCGTAGACTTCTTGGCTACAGGAGCGTATCTGGGGGCAAGAAGTTTGGAAGGTGCAAAGGGGGGAATGCTTGGCTATTTAATGAAAGCAAGTTTATATCGATCCGCAGTTCACAATATCGACATCTGTAAACCGAGTGCGCGCAAGCATTTAAAAATAGCGCAGCATGGATGATAAGCGAGATACCAATAAATTTCCCTTTCACTTCATTGCTCGGCATCACGATAATGACGCCCTCTATTGTCAAAAACGTTACACCAGGCGGCAACTCTACAAAGAATAACTTAAAATCCATTTTCAAAGTAAATGAAAACATCGAAAAGTTAATTTAAAAGTTGATCTTAGAAACGCCAAAGTTGAAAAAAAGTTGAAAATTTCTTTACCAATTTATTTAAAAAAAAAAAAGTTGTTGCATTTGTCATACGTTGGCGAATTAGTCCGTCGTGGAAACGAACCCTTCGTAATGTTAGCGTAAAATCCCCATACGTGCGACGCTGGTTGCGCCATCTATCGTCACCAATGTGAACCCTTCCGACGTGAAATATTGAAAAACCATAGCCTCCTCCTATGGGAGGCTATGGAAAAACTAATAAATATAATATATTTGTAATTACCATGCTAAAACGCCATCCAACTTTTGCAGGATTTAAAAAAGGATCTTGTAATTCATCGGAATTAGTCCTAATTTTAATTTTAAAAAATACAAATCAATGAATGCGATGCTTATTAATATAGTGATATCGATTTATAATATAGCATATCGATCTCAATTGCCGGGTTGTAATAGCTTTGAAAACGTTAAAACTTTGTTATTATTTCACCAAAAAAATCTACAAATAACTTACGTGGTGTCGTTTATAGATGTTGCGTCGCACTTAGTGTCCATGTTTTAAGTTAAAACGATCTGAGAAAAGCTAAAAAATAAAGCTTTTATTTTTTAAGAGACTAAAACAGAAACAATTCTTCTATACTAAAATTGGCGCGCAGACGACCGTTAATAGCCACACCCAGAATACCTTCGTGTAATCTTATGGCCACACCTCCTAACTTAATTGAGCATACGGAATTCTGAGTCCGTAAACAAAAATAAGCATTCATGATTCTTACATTCCTATTTATCGCATTACGTAATCTTTTACCGCAAACGTAAATATGTGCATGCTCTTACATGGTTAATTGTTTCAAACCTGTCCAATCACAAGCAACGTAAACCTACTTTCGCTTTATAGCTCCGCCTATGTTGCGGCAATTTAAAGTCAGCGGTTTGGCGCCGCTGATTAGAACAAATTTAGCTTTGGCGACTATTTTTTAAACATAAAAATTTAAATACATATGGAGTTTCTTTTTTAGAAATTTTTTTGCAAAATGTTTTAGATCAAAATTTATTATAACATTTTTTTAGAATTTTAGTTTTAGTTTTAGAATTTTAGTTTTTTAGAAAACTATAGTTATTGTAACTTTAGAGAAGCTTTTGTTATATTGACGGCGACGGCTAAATATTATGAATTTATGATTATTCAGCCGCCGATTTGTAACCGGAAGTAGGCTGAACTATTATATATTTTGGGTGTGACTCAAGATATCACGAGTTATTTTTTAATATTTTATTGAGTTGTTACGTTTGTTTTCCGTGTGAATTTGCGCAGATTATAATTGTTATTTTTTGTAGTTCAACGTAGAAATGTTATATTTGGTTGTTTCGCTCGTTATTTTTTGTGTTTCGCGCTTGTGACATGTGTATTTTTAACATTGTTGAAATGTGAACGGCGGCAAGTTCCGAAATCCGAAATAAGAGTTTAACGTTGTTTCAATGATAAATTTACAATTCATTCTTTGACAATGACATCTTATAACAGCATTGACTCTGATTTTAGCACAATTGACAGGCCGCTGTTCGGAGAATCAACGGCCAGGGTAAATAGAAAATCAATGAATAATTCAGTTTTAACAGAACGACTATGAAGAGGGCATGAGCCAAGTACTCTTCGGTGGAGTTTTGAAGTATAGGGCGTGTTCTTAAACGATCACATGCGAGAACTAACATGGCGTCTTTTGAACTTGTACAAATCGGAAAAAATCGCCATATTGGTTATCGTTTTGTATACTTTCATGCTTCAAATCAAATAATGTCATGGCACGTTTTTAGTATTGTTCTCTATGAAGTTTTTTCAAAGATGTTGTTTTTTTTTTAAATGTTGTATGTGATAAATTTGGCTGAACGAATGGAAGTTGACAGTTTATAATTTCGTAATCAAGCAGTATTTATTTCACATGATTTTTACTTTTATTGTTTTGTTTTTACTGTTATTGTTTTGTTTTTTTAGTTTTAACGCACTTTGACATCTTCGAAGTCAGTCATTTTAAACTACTGTTACTGTTTAAAAGAAGTTTAGAATATTAATGAAAATAAACATTTTATAGGTTGTAATATTATGATGTAGTATATATGTATGTATATATGTTGTAGTATTATGAAACTACCAGCTGTCAACGTCGTTTGAGTTCCATTTCGAAATGATTCTGAAGCATTCCTACATTACAAGCAGCAAAGGGACAGCTAAAGATGTCGTAATGTTGGCTCAAATTCAAGAGGAAGACTTGATACTGGAACTTCAACCCTTTTAAACCTGTTATGTTCAGTACTCTTGAACAGAACCTTTTTTCCTATATTGGAACTCTGTTCTGAAAGTTCAAGTTGAAATTCCAAGTTTCTTTCTTGAATGAAGGTTTTATAATAATCCACCTTAAGTGATCTAGGCGCCCTGGGCAAGCGAGGACCTTTCTTTGTGGTCAATTTCGTGACCCATCGTAATAAATTTAAACTGTTTTTGCTTCGATTTTGTGCGTTTTAAGTTTCTTTGTCGTTTTCTTTCATAGGCTAGACTTGCAAATGTAGCTGGAATCGGTTTTACTAGTCTCCTCGTGTTGGTAATAGTTGCAACATAGTTTACTTTCAATCATTTAGTTTTAACTTTAATGAGGAACGTGTTTTCTGGTTCGAAGGTAACTTGTTTTGGTGCCTTTATAAAGTCAACTCCTCCGTTCGGCCATTCGAAAGGGTACAACGTTTATTTCGCCTTTTGTATCCTTCTTTTGAGCACGACACACGCAATCATGGTAAGTTTTTTTTTTAAAAAAAAAAGATTGTTTATAATCTTGAGGTTTGATTTCTCTTCCATTTCTCGTTTAGATTTGCTGGTACAGACAAGGAGACGTTGATCCAAAGTTTCGGTATCTAATTTATGCAAACAACCTTATCCTTATTTTACTATGTATCTCTGCAAATTTATTCATTTATTCCGTTTGAAACTTATTTAAACATTATTTTCGTTATCTTTTGTGTGTTTAATGAATTGATTTACAATTGAACATTCCAATGTTGTTTTTCATGTATATTGTATCAAATCAGTTTTATATACGGAAGAAATTCGTTATAATTATAAATACCTTTTTGCATTTTACTTTCTGAGTTATGTTTTATTTTCACAGTGGAAGTGTGGAACAAAACGAAATGGACATATTGACTGTAACCCCTAACGTGAGAGGGGTAAATGAGTTGAAGGTAGAATTCTAATTTGAGGAAGAGAAGAGGCTCGGGAATCGGGGGGGGGGGGGGGGGGGGGGAAGGGAATCGGCTGAGAGCTCCTCTGAAAGGATCTCAGAGTTAAATATATTTAAAAAAAAAAAGATGGGAAGTTAACTTGAAGCAGACTTTAAAGTGTAAACGCAATCAATTTATGGTTATTCTGTTTTTCAGGAGCAAAATGAAGAGCAATTTGAAAGTGTTTTATGAAACTAGGATAGCTCAATCACTTAAGAATATTTTTTTAAAAAAAAAAAGGCTTTTTATGAGGGAGTTTGAAAATAATCCCACTTTTTAAGCAAATGTTTTTTTTTTTTCTTAATTTTTGTCTACAAAAAGTTTATTTTGAAAGATATTACCATGAACATTCCCTGAAGTGATTGATTACACCCTTCTACTTTATAAAACTTTAATGTCTTAATTTTGTTCCAGAAAGACAAAATAATCAGCTTTTCTTAAACCATCTTAACTGATTCAAGTCCATTTAACTACTGAATCAAACTTATATCTTACTTAAGGTTGCTTTATCAATATTTAGTTTGTTTTCATGATGATATCTTTCAAAATAAACTTTTTATTACAGTTTGAAAAAAGGCGAAAATAGTTTTTCATGAATTGTCAATGGAAAAACCTAAAAACGTGTCATTTTCAAATTGTTATAAAATGTTTATTTTTTAAGAAATTGTCATGAAAACACTTAACATAATCTTTTGCCATTCTAGTTTTGAAAACTATTTGAATTTTTTTCTTAACGTTGTTTCTATAAAAAAAACTTTCTCTTGACGTTTTGTCGTCCATATTTTACAAAAACGTCTATTGGTCTAACAAAAACGAGAGGTAGGTAAATCGTCACTTAATGTTTAATCTAACTCTATAAAATAATTACAATTCATTATTATGTTATCTACTTTAAAAAACCATTCAGTTTTGAAAAACCAAAACTTTTATTTCTTAAAATTCTATGGAATGGTTTCGTAAAAAAAAATCCAGATTTCAAAAGACATTAGAAATGTTTTCATTTTCTTTCTTAACGGATGCTAGCAACTGCTTTTCGTGCAGCATCCTCCAAGTCTTCTGCAAAAGTAATTCGAAGTCCGCTGTCTGTCAACAGAGTTCTAGCTTCGTCGACATTCGTACCTGTAAAGAGCATGAATAGCGATTACGGTTATTACAAAAGTCGAAAGTATATAAAAAAAAACGTCGACTTGCCTTCTAGTCTGACTACTAGAGGCACTTTAAGATTGATAGATTTGCTCGCGTTGATTATGCCGTTAGCGATCGTAGCGCAGTTAACGATACCTCCGAAAACGTTGACCAGAATCGCACGGACCTTTTTAAAGTATTATCGGAACGAATTCGAACGTTAATCTTCTATTTTTTTTATTGAATCAGAAGTTAAATGCATTACGTTTGTGTCGGACGTTAAAATTCTAAAAGCGTGATGAACCTGAGCCTCTTGAACGCCTCCACCAACATCTAAAAAGTTTGCAGGGGCGCCACCGTGCAACTTAATGATATCCATTGTTGCCATTGCTAAACCCGCTCCATTAACTAAAAAAAGAGATTGGAAACGAAATGACATTCAGTTTACGTTTTAAATAGCAACAACTCTTTACAGTTATTGATTCCGAGCTTACCCAAACATGCTATATTTCCATCCATTCCTATATAATTCAATTGATGTTTGGCCGCTTCGACTTCGCGAGGATCGGATTCAGACGTATCATCGAGACTAAAGATTTCTTTCTGTCTGAACTCCGCGTTATCATCAAAGTTAATTTTGGCATCGACACAAACCACTATTCAATAGAATAGTAAAAACTTTGTAAGAAATGTTTTGGAATTGTGTTAGATTTTGTTATTTCTTTTAAACCATTTCCGTCCGATGTTTCTGCCAACGGATTAATCTCGATCTGTGTCGCATCCACTTTGATAAACATTTCGTACATTCGTTGTATCTCCAGTGCTGCCTTTTCTAACCTTTCTCCTTTAAACTGAAGAAATTCTGCCGCTTCTTTGGCGTGTGCGTTCGTTAAACCATCATAAATATCGATTGGCACCTTTTGGTGCCAGAAAGAAAGACGTTAAATACGAAGTTAAACAGTTTTTTTAATTTATACGTACCACTTTGATCCGTTCTGGGGTCTTTTCAGCCACTTCTTCAATGTCCATACCTCCATCAGGACTTGCGATCAATACAGGTCCGTTCTTATCTCGATCCATGAGGATGGCAATGTACGTTTCACGTACAATCGTCACCGATTCGGCTACCATAACCTTTAATGATCAGTATTTAAAAGCCTGTTTAGTTCAGAAATAGCTTTTAGTATACTTTTTGGACGAGGATCCCAGTTTTAGGTGTTTGTTTTGTTATCAAGCGATGTCCTACCATGTTATCAACAAGAGAAGGAACCTTCAAAGGACTTAAAAAAATACGAGCTTTTGTTTTAACCGCGTCTATCTTAAAAAACCTTCACCGTTCGATACTCTTTCGTTATTTGAACTCCTCCTTTAAATCCGTTATCGAATGTTCCTTTTCCTCTACCTCCAGCAAGGATCTGAGCTTTTATTACGTATTCTTTCACTTCTAAAAATAAAAATAACTTTTTGAGTCTTTTCAACGTTTTTGATCAGTTTTTTATTTCTTGTTTTTACGGAAGTTTTTCATGATTTCTTCTGCCTGAGATACGTTTTCTGCCATTTGAAAACGTTGAACCGTCATTCCGTTGTTTGCCAACAGCTTCTTGCTCTCAAATTCCAATAAATTTAGAAATCTGTGTTGGTTTTTACGGTTAAACGGTGCCTTCAAACAAAAAAAAAATACACAATAACAATCAAAATATTAGTTTATTACCCTTTTAATTACACTGTATTGAAGTGTCAACACTTTATAATACTGCATTATTAGTAATTAAAATGCTTTCTTTAAACAAAAAAGAAACTTTCGCAATCTTTTTTAGTTTACTTTTTTTTGTTGCAAATTTCTTACCTTAAATTTGAGCAGCATCGTCGCTCCCCGGTTTAATCTAGAGTAAAACAAACTCATCTTTGATATTAATTACAGTTTAAGTCGTTTCTTTTTCTTAGTTCTCCATCAAATTCAGCTTAAAAAACAATCAGATTACGCAAATAAAAACCTTCACAGTCTTGAACGATAATGTAGAAACCAAACATTGAGACACTCTGTAATAATATAGTTGATTTTTCTGACACTAGATGGCGACTCGATAGCCAGTCGGTAAGAAATAAACAAAATAGTAACCGGTGACTTTTAGTGTTGTCATCGGTTCTTCGGATCAAATTCCATTGTTTGTTGTCATAAAACATCCTGGTATCTTTACATCCTGGTAACTTCGTTTTTCGTCCGTTTTTGAACGTGGTTTTTTCTTTTCTCGTCGTTGGTTTGTATTTTTTTCTTTCTGTTTTTATTGTTGTTCATATTTTTAAGCTGATTTGTTTAATTTTTGTCCGTTTGTTTGTTGTTCTGACACTCGATTACGTCACTATGGCCACCATTGGCGTCTGTTTGTCGCGCTTTTCAAATACGACGCTTCAAATGTCAAAATAATGAAGTTTGACATTTCGCGTTTTTTTGATAATTCCAATTTCGTTCAAGGTTTGATGGAAGAGAGAAATGGTCCTCCATCCGATGATCTCACGTCTTCCGCTTTGCTTACGAATACAACTCAAGAAACGTCTTTGATCGACGCTTCGCAGGTAAACGAATGGAGAAAGAGGTTATTTTTTTATGAAATTCTTTAAATTTGGAGCCATTCACGTACTTTCCTGGGCGGCAAATGCCGTCGCCTTCGCCTTTTTTATTTCCAATGTTTTGTAATTAATGTGTTGCTGACCAATAGTTGATGAATTGTTTAAATAACCATAATTATTTAGTGTCAACAGCTTTAGCTTGGAGGCTAGCGGCTCCTAAATCTTGAGAAATGTGCCTGGTTATTTTTGGTCAGAGGTTAATTATGAGATTGTGACTAATTGGGTTGAAATTATTGTTTATTTCATTCGTTTAACATTTTAGTAAAACCCCATCGTTCTCTAGTTCATGAAATTACCGTTTCTATCATGATTTTGGGTGAATTTCATAAATTTAAACAAATCTCAGTTTTAATCAATTTGAGAGCGTATAATGGTGACAATTGTTTGTCCATTTCAAACGAATATTGAATTTTTTTTCTTAATAATAAGCTGCTTAAAAAATATAACTTGTCTATAACTAACATATTCATTTCGTATTCATAGTTGATCACAGATGTGGACATCGGTAACGGTCAAACGGAACGGCGACTTTTGAGTGGCTTGGAGTTTTCTTCTTCGTCTTCATCGGCCATACTTTCTTCCACCTTACCTGGTGTTGTCGTTATATCGAGTGACGATATAAATAGCAATTCCGGTTGAAAATCACTTATAGAAGTTTTTCTTCCGCCAAATACTAAAAGTTATTCTATTTGTTCTAGATGGAAATAGTGAACCGTTGGCAAAAGGAATGTTTTTTGAAACAGTCAATGCAGATGGGCACACTTATGTTTTAACGTTACATGGTTAGAACACTTAATTTGTATTTCCATGTTTCAAATTTGGGTCCACATTGTGTTTGTTAATGTTTTGTTTTTATGTGTAGACGAATCCGGAATTTTTCACGCGACTCCGATTAGAATAGATGAAACTCCTTCGCTTGTTCGTGATGGTGTCGTTCAAAACGAAGGCGTCAGTGACGTCAGTCAGGCTTGGTTTACGAGTCGAGAGGATAAGACGAATCTTCAGAGTAAAGGACACATCTGGAAACAGGGAATGTGGTCCAAAGAGGAAATCGAGCTTCTGGAACACAACATTGGAAAATACTGCATGGTTGGAAACGGATCTCTCTTGTTCATTGTTTTAGAAATTTGAAGGGTAGACCAAAAGGGGGCATTTTCATGTTGATATTTTTCAAAGTAAACTTTTTATAGACAAAAACTAAAAAATATCATCCGCGTAATGTTGGGTCATTTTCAAATTCACATGAAAAGTTTATTCTGAAAGATATCAACACAAAAACATCCTTGAGTGCTTGATCTTACCCTTCTAGTTTCTAAATCACTTTCAAGTTTCGCCTCATTTTGCACCTGAAAGACAAAATAGCCAGAGTTCGAGAGGGGTTTGACCTTTAAAACAGCTGTAGTATGTGAAGAATGTATTAAATAATTCCACATGCAATTTTTCTTAAAGCCGAAAAATGTTTGTAAAGAACAGCGTCATGTTTTACGAAATGGATCTTTTTAGGGCCAATGACCTTTAACATGGCTCCCGCAAATTAACATAATTCAAAAGGTTGTTAAATAAAAATGCCTTTGAATGTTGCAACCAAAAGACTTAAAACTTGGCCACAACGTCCAAGTTCAAGTTTTTGAAAACGTCAAATTTCACTTAACATTGCGTCTATGGTGTCATGTAACACGTGCAAGTCCCGGAGTGTCTCTATGTTCGTAATGGTTTTGTTTTCATTGTTCGGTTCAGGAGAACAACGTTGTTGATCCTGCGGCCGTCATATTCGAAATGACTAAAGATGAACGGAAGGATTTTTATAGACAGGTAGCCAAAGGTCTGAATCGACCTTTGTTTTCTGTATATCGTCGCGTCATTCGAATGTACGACAATAAAAATCACATCGGAAAGTATAGCGGCGACGAAATGAAGAAGTTGAAGGAGTAATATAATTTGAAGCTTATCTTTATATGTTCTAGTTTTTAATAAGCGGTGTTTTGTTTTTATTTCTAATTGACTGTAGGCTTCGTGTCAAACACGGTAACAACTGGCACGCAATCGGCATCGAAATGGGACGTAGTGCGTCTTCAATCAAAGACAAATGTCGTCTAATGAAGGATAATTGTAATTCTGGAAAGTGGTTTCCGTGTGAAGAAGATCGATTAGCGGAATCCGTTTACGAACTGAGTGGTGCCGTTCCGGGAGAGATGGTTACGACTGGAATTTCTTGGGCGTCCGTCGCCGACAGAGTTGGAACGAGATCCGAGAAACAATGTCGAACAAAATGGCTGAACTACCTCAATTGGAAGCAAGTGGGTGGATCAGAGTGGACAAGAGAGGACGACGTCACACTAATAACTAGGTGAAGAGCTCTGGGGAAAACTATAAACTAATGTACAAAGTAATTCATTTGTGGATTATATTTTTTGCTAGAGTTTGTTCGTTAGGAGTTTCGGACGAAAACGACGTAGACTGGATTAAGCTTGGTGAAGGTTGGGACAGTGTTCGATCTCCGCAATGGCTTCGTGGCAAATGGTGGAGTTTGAAGCGGCATATACCAAACAATCACACCGTTAGTTTTAAAGGTAATTGGTTTGTTCGTGAGTTATTTACAGTTTTTTTTTTTAGAGTTTGTAGTTCTAAATTTGACTATGTCACAGTTCGAGAACAAAAATAGTTTAAAATACAAAAGCAAAAAAAATCGGAAACATAATTAAAAAGTAATTTAATGTAATTGCATTTTTCATTGGAAACAGTAATTACGATTCTAAGGCAGAGTACACATTACAACAAAACCAAATCCTACACCCGAGACTGGGTTGGAATATAAAAATACAAAAGAAACGGTCGTAAGCATTAACTTTTACGTCCAGACTACAGCACAATATGACTCAAGAATTGCTGTGAAGAAAAAATATTATTATGGTGAGAAAGAAAACACTTACTTGCAAAAAAGTGTGTGGTGTTACGAGTTAAAAAAAAGTGAAAACCCCACTCACCTTTAAGCAATGTTTCCCATCTAATATGGGACTTACTTTTGGTTGGATGACAACAAAAGCCTTCCCTTGAACAACATTTATCTTCACTGCTTTTTTTCCCCGACTTGCATGGATTCGACTTACATTGTATTCTAGATACGCGGTTGCGGTACTTCCAATTACAATCGCAAGGCCCATATATCAATTGCCTCTGTAAACATACTAAAAATACATAGGACTTAATGAGATACTACTTAAACAGTTTATTGATTAACGTGGAAACCTCTGGAACGAATTAACCACGTAAGTTGAGGACTTATTGTAGTGTGGACGTGTTTTGGGAACTTTGTTTTAACTTAAATCTCGGCAGTTGAGTTTGATTTTGTTGCAATGTGTACTCGACTTTAATTACATCATACTTTTTTAATGTGGTGGATTACTAATTACTTGAAAGAGTTATTTAATTACAGTACAGTAGGCTTTGCAGAATATAAAATTAGACCATTTTATACTGAGAAGAAAAAAAGGCATTCAAAAGAATGGAGTTAAAATATGAATTGTACCGTATACAGATATATGTGCACAACTTTTTGCAAACCATGTCTCTAATGTCGACTTGAAGAATGATACAATTGTTAGTATGGAGAATGGAATCGATTCACAAGAGCTTCACGAAGCGATCGTCCCGGTTACGAGCGTTACTACCGTAACAACATTACCATCCGTCGGAATGGTTCCAGCATCGAACATTGTTCATATGCCACTACAGGTCAAACATGACGGTGCGACACCTTCGAGAACGCTCTAAATGTTCCGATTAGAATTTGTTTTTTTAGCGTTTGTGGTCGTTGCTTTTCAGGAATCGAACTTACAGCTACCGGTGCCATTCTTAAAGATGATCATTCACTTCAAACGTATGAGTTACTTCAGTCTGGTGTTCATCTGACTGCGACTAGTAATCCCGGTGCCTTTTTTATTTCACCGAGTCCAACCACCACAATTCCTATTACAAAATGTACTCCAACCTCAACAGGGCAGATAATCATTCAAACATTAACCGTACGTTTAAAGTGTTCATTTAAAAAACAAAATCTGTTTGAAGTTTAGTATTCCATCGTTTCTATTCACAGAACGATGCGTTACAGAGTGCAAGTAATGTAACGATGCAAATGAATATGCCTTCGCAAATCATAATCAGTACAAATTCAGATGGATCCAATGTGGCTACGTTCGCAGCTCCGAATCTATCGGGACCAATACATTTGACCAGTGTTGTGGACCATAAAGGTTTTTTTTATAAATAATTTGTAAATCTTTTGATGACGTTTGACGTTTTTGTTGTTGTTTAGATGAACTACATTGTTTTGCTCAAGAAACAACATTGATCAGTAATTCCGAATTAAATGGAGAAATCGGTCATGATTCAGTTATGTGTGATAACGAGGGAAAATCTAATTTACAATCACACCTTTCAATGGGAATGAATCCATTTGATCCACAGGTTAAACTGGTTTTAAAGTGTAAACAGTCTTCGAACTCTGATTACACCATTTATAAAGCACAAAATGAAGAGAAACTTGAATGTGTTTTAGAAACTGGAAAGGTAGCTTAATCACTTAAGGACATTTTCATGTTGCTATCGTTCAAAACAAGCTTTTGATGTCAAGTTTGAAAAACAACCCAATATTAAACAGGCAATATTTTATAATTTTCTCTTTTAAAACTTTTTTTTTTTTAAAAAAAGATGTCAGCACGAAAATTGTAATAAGTGGTTCAAGCTCCCGTTCTAGTTTCTAGTACACTTTTAATTTCTCTTTAACGTTGCATCTGAAAGACAAAATAACCAGAGTTCTAAAAACAGTTGTTCGTCACACGTCACGTGGCGTTTTTCTGTTTGAACAGGATGTAGATGATTCCGAACTTTCCGTCGGACATAATCACATGGATCTCGAACAAAACGACACCGAGATAACGCAACACCTTATTTCAGGTACGCAACGCCGTTATTCGTCATTTCATAAACAAATGTCAACTGTATTGTTGAAATAGGTTCGTTTTGTGTGTGTAGATCCACTTTTGCAGGGTGAAACCAACAGTCCTGATAACATCATGGGAACGTCGTCGGACGATCTCGACAAGACACATGAAAACGACGACAGTCTTGACGACATGGTGGAAGATGACACGTGAGATATTAGCCGAATGAAATTGGGTTTTATATATTCGATTAGTGATAATTGATCCTGTTTTTCAAAAGTCGAATTTTGAATCATTGAGAACAAACGTTAAAATTTGTACATTGTTAATTTATTTATAAAGATAACGATAGAATGGCTTAAGGCATAAGTCAGCATTTTAAGATAGAAATTTTCTTCTTTTTTGGTGACTAGCGAAGGGGTTTGAACGGTGAAGATTCGAAAGAAGTTTTATGTGAGCGTCACAGAGTCGATAAGTCTATTCTTCCTATTATGTACGCGACTCGCTCGGAAGCAAATTAAAGTCCCTAAAGCAGATAACACGATCAAAACGACCGCCATTCCATCCCATTTGTACGTCTCGATGACGTAGCCCAAAATGGGACCTTCAAGAAATGTTCCAACACTTCCGAAACCTGCAATGAAAAAAAGATCAGTAAGAGAAGTCGTCTTCCGAAGGATCGTTAAGAGCCTAGGCACTCCAGAGTTGCACGTGCCATGACATTTCCATATTAAGGAATAAACAACTTCTCTTGGCTGAAATTTGTTTCTGGAGAGTTGAAAGGTTGTTAGCAAAATGGACCTTTTTGAGGTCAATAATCTTTAACGTGGGTAGAGCAAATTTGCATAATTCAAAAGGGTATACAATAAAAACTCATTTAAGTATCGCAACCAAAAGACCTCAAACAAAGTTTAAAGAAAAATCTGTAGTTAGAATTAAGACAAATGTTTTTGAAAACGTCACATTTCACTCAACATTGTCTCTACGGCATCGTGCACGAGTGGCTAGTCTCTTAACTCAAAGCGTCTTTTACAGTTTTCATACCGTTAACTAGACCGATGACGGCTGTTCCTGCACCACGTCCGTTGGCCTCTCCGACTTCCATCGGCACTGCAGCTCCGAGAATTGTATCAGGGCCACAGTTGAAGATACCAGCCAATGCTAAGAACACGACGTTGAACAATGGACCCCAATGACCGGTAACAAAGAAAGCGGCTATTGCTGCCGTGCTAAATAGAGCCGAGACGGCGGGAACGGCAACAGTCTGGCCCTTGAAGTAGTTGTCGACTACAAAACCGATTCCAACACTTCCAAGAACACCTCCGATTTCGAATATGGTCGAAAACATTCCCGCTTCTGCTGTTGAATATGTAAGCTATAATGGAATTTAAAAAGCGAATCCTTTATTCTGTTTGTGTGTTGTTTTTTCGTACTTTCTCTACTCACACTATTTGAAAGATACATTGGTAACCACATGTACATGCAGTAACGAACCACTTTCAGGCAGAATACGGTGAAAGCTATTTCGGGAACAACTCTGAAACGATTAAATTAGTACATTCAAAGCCGTTTAACACAAAAAAAAATCGAATAACACGAAAATATACGTTCGGTCTGGTCCCTTAAGATAGGTTTAAAATTCGTGCCACGAGACACGGTCAATTTTGCGCTTTTAGTGATAATCAAGTGGCTCCAGCCACCAAACGGCAATTTGAAATACTATAAAAATGCATTAATGCGATAGCGATACCTATCCACAACATTCAAGAAGCGATTGTTGCGAAAGTGTACTGTAAATACATTATAAAATAAGTGTTTGAATTTTTTCTTTTGAGAAGAAAAATATTCTGGTCTCTTCCATTTTGTGTTAAACGATTTCCACCATATATAGAATGAAACCAGATTCGCATAATGAAACGCACGGTATTTTCCATAAGTCTAACCATCGCGGTTTCTCTTGTGGTCCCAGTAATACTTCACTCTCTGAACTTGCTGCAAACAAAGAAACCAAATTTTTTATTCCCACATTTCCTTTTTAAAAAAAATCAAGGATATATAGGATTTACGTTTGCCAGGAATTGCCATGCTCAACTCTTCGGGCGAATAAAGCAATAATCGAACGACAATTCCCATTAATATCTGAAATTTCGTTTAGAATGCAGAAAATTTCGATAAAATTCAATGATTCCTCGACATGTCGAAATTTCTACTTACGACGAGACACGAGGGTAAGAAATAAACCGATTTCCAGGAACAACAGTGTTGAAGATAAACCTTAATTCAAACAAATGAAAATGAAAGATATCGTTCAGAATTGGAAGTGAGAAACTGTTCGAATTTCTAAAAAGAATATGTATAACGGCTAGAGATGTTCCAACAATTCCGCCAACGAAAGCATTCGTTCCAAACATTCCCATGATGGAATTCCTCGATTGAGGAGGATACCAAGAACCGACAGCCTTTACGGCACTCGGCCACGTAATGGCCTTATAAAAACGAGCAAAATCAAGGTTACTTACATGTATGCAAAATTTATTTAATGATAAAAGTTAAATCACCTGAGCTGTACCATTAAGAAACAAAAGGAGACAGAACATGTAGAGGCTACTGAATTCACCGAAAGCAATCTGGAAAATTATATTTATTTTACTTATGACATTTAAAGAAAATTGAACGGTATTTGAATAAGTCGAAAGATCGGAACGCTTTTTATGAAGCAACTTTTGGACAATTTTCAAATTTAAAACGTTTAAGATGTTTTATGAACAGCTGATTTTGGAACTGTGGTTATTTTGCGTTTCAGCTTAAGAGAAATTCAAAGTGTGTTAGAAACGAGAACGGTAACTGAATCACTCGACATTATATATCCTTCAAAATAAACTTTTTTTCTGTCAGTTTAAAAATAACCCATCTTTATGCAGACGGTATTTTTTTTTAAATTTTCAATCTATAAAAATTTTACTTCGAAAGAAAACACTAGAAATATGCAAAAAAAAAAAAAAATACAACCAAATTGATTGAGATAACGTTCTAGTTTTTAAAACTTTATCACGTTTGCTCCTCAAAGCCAGAGTTTGATTGGCGCTCATTATTTAAAACCACCTTTAAAATTATAACTGTTTGAAGAAAAAAAGCTGAAATTTATATTTTATGGCCGCCAAAAATGATGAAAAACGGTTTTAAAAATGCAATAAAAAGTTTAGTTTCAAATATATCGTCATGGAAATAATCTACGCAATTTAATTTATCTTTTTATAGTTAAAATATAGTAAAATAGTATAAGTAAATATATAGTATAGTAAATATATGTAAAATTATAGTATCTTTTTATAGTTTTATAGTCAAAATAAATTTTCAAATTCTTTAAAAAAAATTACATCAAAATATAAAATGGAGAGAAAAAAATAAGACCAATTTTCAATCACTAAAAATTGATTTTTTTTTTAAATTATTGATTTATTAATAATACAATACGGAAAAATGTAAAGTTTTACCATTGATAACCCTGATAACACCAAGCAGATGCTAAATGTTTGTCTTGTTCCGAATTTATCTCCCAAAGGTCCCAGGACCATCTGTGAATTAATTAGGCAATTATTTCTTTACTATTTTGAGCTGATTTTCTTCATCAAGGTCTAAAGGTGGACGGAAGAGAGAGAGTGTGTGTATGTGGAGGTAGGCTCGACCTTTGACCTTCTGATCGATATCTCTCTCTTGACCAGTGGTCACCTGCATTGTGGCGTAGGGCAGCAAGAGGGCAGTGTCCAGAAAGCCCAATTCAGTGTCCGAGAAGAGGAAATGATACTGAAGATCGGATTTGATCTAGACGCAGGTAAATTATAAAAAATCAGACATGTTTTATTAATGATATATTGAAAAGTACAGCGCCCCTCCCTTTATTATTAATTATGACGAAGGGAAAGGGAAAACTCACTACTCCAATGGGTTTCCTTAAGAAATAGGTGGACGCGTAAGCCAACCAGGCTATCGAAAAAGTCAACAGTTGTCTCCTCTGAACTTGTGTCGTTCGTGGAATCATCTTTTTTACAAAATTAAAACCTCACAAATAAATAAAATAACATAAGAGTTTAAACGCGATTCTTCCTATTTGTTAGGAGTCAGGACATAGTTTTATTTATGTTGATGATATTCTTCGCTAGATGTCGCCACATGTCCTTTTCCACATTTTTTTGGCCACGTGCTTTTTAATTATTTGGCGGGAAATATCTCTCCATGAGCCTAGATATAGCGTTTATTTCAAAATTTCTCCGAATGTAGGCGCTGCGATCGTTGTTGATTGAAAAACGGTTTTTTAACGTTTTTTCTCCCGGTTCGAAGTCACATAATAATTAATAGAAAAATAATTTCGCGTGCTAATCTTATAAAAAGGAAACATCGTGAAGCCAATAGATTAATGCACGTGCTAATTATTTTGTTATTGTTCTAAATCGTTTTTAACGAGAGTTTTTCAAATGTTTGTGGGACGGTTTTGGGGCCAATGGGATTTAACATGGGGTTAAAAAAACGAACGACTTTGAACCTTGTTTAAAAATAGAAGGACCTTTTCAAAAATTATATAAATCGAGCAATTAAAGAACAATACTTTTTATTGCATTTTGCACTTTACTGTATTTTAATTGAGCGATTGTGAAGCGATTTCTTGCAGTTTTAGTTAACACCATATAAGAACACTCATTTGTCTCGTTGTCGTCTGCTCAAAACAACAAGATGGACGTGGATTAACATGAGAGAAGATCGAAACACGAAATGTATTTTATAATAAAAAAAAACTAAACAGCTTGGTAGAAATCAATGACGATTTATAAGATAATAAAAATATTTATCTGCAAACATAAATCTAAAAGGAAATTCCCCTGTTAATTCAAATTTTGAAACAGAAAATTAAAAACAGCATTCTCCAATCTTCCCCCATACACATGAATGAATAGAAATGAATGAAAATTTAATACTAAAAACATATCTATAAACCATTAAAAGTCCATATTCGTCATATTTCATATATTATATTTTTTTAAAAAACCGACCCCCCCCCCCCCCCCCCCCGTATTTAAAAACGTTGCTTAAAATAAAGTTAAGCTTAAACCATGACGTAAGTCAAAACTTTCTATTGTGAGTCTATAGAGAGTTTTTTAAGTTTAACTTTTACTTTGGCTTAAGTAACGTTTTAGAATACGGCCATAAATATCGGAAAATAAAAACATAAAATAATGTTATAAAAACTGAACATGTCGATAGAAATGATTTTAGGATACTAGAAAACTTCTCTAAAAACAGAATTCTACAATTAAATTCCCCTGTTCTGCCTAAATTTTAAATAGAAAATTAATAAAAAAAAAATAATTCACTAGAAATGATTGAAAATTTAAAAGATACTAGACTTACAAACACTAAAAGTAAATTCCCACGAACCTTCATGTTTTTAAATAAAAAAGCCAAGCACACATATCTACCACTGCCAAAACACAAAAGAGATTTTGAAGAGCCTCAAATGAAATAATTAATTATGTGTTTATTTCGGAAACATACAAATATTGTGAAGAAAATGAAATTTTGACTCTTTGAATTATTTCTTGTGTATTTCAGCGTTTGCTCTGAGAACAGCTCCTGGACTCGGATACGGTCTCATTTGATATAAAGGTCCAGATGCAGTTGTGTCGGCTCCAGTCTTTGCCTCGCCTTGTCGCTCAAGTCCAGTCGACCAAGTACCTCTGTCATTAATCACAAGGTAATTTCATTTAACACTTTCACCGGTTTTTGAAAATATGAAAAACAATTCTGAAACTCACCTCGGAATGTCCGAATACGAGGCGGGGTCCATCGGATCCAGATCGTTCGATTTCTTAACGGACCGACCTCCTCTGCCACCATCTTCGTCTACGTTCATATAAACAAAATTAACATAGTTTCGGCTCAATCTATCAATCGTAACGAAGTATCGTATCGTATCGTCTACGAATCGTACTCTTAACGAGTCTTTTGGAACTCGTTTGAGCTTATATAAATTACTTCGGTTCTTTCGGCTGTCCCAACGTTTAGATCGGTATTTATCGGCGTCTGAAACGTCGCCACCTTTGTCGGCACTCTATCGAAAAGGTACATCAACAATTTCAAAAACTGTTTGAATTCGTTATGAAAAGGGAAACTCATACTTTATTGTTTGATATGTCCACCATTTCAACATCTTCTGACGGTTTACTATTCTCTTTTCCCTTCTGCATCTCTGAATAATAAGATTTATAAATCAACAATAAAGCGATTGAGTGAAATAGCGGAATTAAGTTACAGTTACCTCGTAACTTACAAGCCGGCAAAGTTATTTTCGCTTTCGGATGAAGTGGCGGAAGCCATGAAACCTCATCCGTCAGCGTGTTCCAATAATAATAACGTCCTCTGTTTGTAACAAATTTAAAACAAATA
Organism: Brachycybe producta; assembly: GCA_036925085.1. NCBI lineage: Eukaryota > Metazoa > Arthropoda > Diplopoda > Playtdesmida > Andrognathidae > Brachycybe > Brachycybe producta. Next base: position 767,283 of record JAUPFP010000042.1, on the reverse strand, counting down.
ATGTGGATCTCAAAATGTTCCGCAACATACACACACTTACGTTCCAGGATCGTAAATCTCATCCCAGTTTTTAGGAACTGGATATCTCTGAACCATTTTTGCTCGTTTCTTTTCGTCGTTTGAATCCGGATTCCGTTTTCCTTCTCCCCACCGATCGAAACAGAATTTTGTGCATTCGTGAAAGATGTTCCATTTGTTGGGACATCCCGGTGCCACACGAACGTTCGGTATCGGTGTCGTGGTCGTTGTAATGGTCGAAACCGGAATCGATGGAACGGAATCGGTCGGCTGATAAAAAATACGATCGTTTTAACTTTGGTTTTATTTAAAGCGGAAGTGCAGACAGAAAACCTTTTCGTTTGGTTCGTTTCTCGATGGTTGGTCATCGTAATTCTCGGCGATAATCTCCTCTTCGGGCTCTAAAAATGGTCAATTACAGTGTTATTAATTTGATAAGACACTTTTTAAAGAAATGTGACGACAGTAGGACAAATGTGGCCCTTCGTTTGGTGACAGCAGCGCGATCGCTGTTAAGATTTCAATACAAGGGCCACATTAGTCCTACCATTCACTTGTAAATGTAAAATTGTCAGAAAAAAACGGTGATTTTACGTTCGCTTCGTGATTTTACGATGCCCCTCTTGAATAACTTGGCTTGCAGAGCTGCTGGCAGAGGCATTTCAGCTTACTTTCAATGAAATAACGTTATTTTCAAAGAAAATATCGATGTTTTTCTATTTTTGTTTTTAGATTTAGACTTGTTGTATGTCACATCAAGGATGGCATTAAAACGCATGTAAATATTGATTGAGCCATGACGTCAGATTGTTTGAAGCAGGGTGAAGTCGGCCATATTGGTTTGTCCTACCTGGTTGAGGGCGCTTTATATAAATTTTATACAAAACGTTTTAGGGAATGAAAAATTAAAATTGATTTAGAAACTAGAATAGTAGGCGATAAATCTTGGCATTTTAAAAATGATAATTTTTTGTTTTTTATTAGAAAATTATTTTCTTTTAAAAGATCCAGTCCCGAACAAAACTTTTAATTTACTATTCTAGTTTCTACAACACTTTTGATTTATTTTTTGCTTAAAAAAGTTTACTCGAAGAACATAATTTTTGTGTGGAATTTTCTTCAGCTATCTTATGAAATTCAAAAAATTTGTTCACACATTTATGCATTTTTTTGCTTTTAATTTAAAAAAAAAATTATTAATGAAAATGTGCAGATTTATTATTAGTATAATGCATCATGTAATGGAGAATGCAATTCCAAATATTTCAAATTAAGAAGAAGAAAAAAAGTACAGAAAATAAAGAAGAAAGAAAAAAGAAATTGTAAATTTATTGAAATTAACATAAAATAAGAATTTATTTCTTGTTGAAATTTAAGGAAAATACGAGAAACTGGTTCAGAAAACGAATTGTCCTTAAGTTTTTTCTTCATTTTACATAACATAAGCATTTGTTTTTAATAATGTGCAAAACAAATAATTACAAATTAAGTATTTTATAAACGTGTAGAGTTTCAGAGAAATCCAACTGTATCGATGCAGAACGAACTGGATCGATTTCTGATAGAAAATGCTTTACTTTATCCATCGAACTCAATCAATTGGAAGCTGCGCTTAAATCGAGAAAATTCATTTACAGCAGCTAAACAAAGATTGACCACAAAATTTTTATACAGGGTATACAAATAATTAATTAAACATATATAAAATCTAAAAAATGTAAAACAAGGTTCCTTTAGCATCTCTAAAAATGTAGTTTGCATTGACTTCAAGGTTTTTATTATCATGGTGCTTATTTTGCATTTTGTAGGGGTTTTCTTGAAACTTAAAATAATTCTTTTATACATTTTTAATATTATTAACATTGGAAGTTGGTCCTCCAAATGAATGCGAAAATAATTCAAATTTATTTTTTTTTAAATTAATATTCTAATATTTTGTTTGCAAATTTGTTTTGTATTCAAAAGGCAAAAGCGAAAGTTTAAGAATTGAGTTTCTCACAGTATAAATAATCTGTGTTTCTAATTGGCATTTTATGATGTCCTTCAAATATGTCTATTCGATTTATGTACACTGTACAGAAAGGACGTGCAAATTGCCTACTAGGTTACTAGAAACGTGACATAATATCCCACTTGATAAAGTTGCAGATAAAGAACATTGGGACCCTTTGTTTGTTATTAAAGAGAAAACCTGTACCTCTAGAAATTTCTTGTCAAAATGTTGTCAGGATTTACCCAACTATTGCCAAAATAATTTTTAAAATTAAAAATAAGTAACTAAAATCATAAAAAAAAAACTTAAAGGTAGTGCTAAAACTCATAAACTTCAGATATTAGGGCCATATTCTTAATTCCATATAAGCTAGTACAAAATTTATCAATTTTTACATGAAACTTTCTATTAAAACTTAATGAGTTTAATTCTACCTTTCTAAGCAGTCTTTAAAATTACGACCCATAAAATATGTTTTTGCATCAACTTTTCTCAAGCAAATAAAATATTGATGCAAAGTGATGATGTTGCAAAAGTAGCATATTCTTTTACAGTATACAGTATATATGCCCCTTAAACACTGATTATTCTGACTTTCAGGTGCAAAATTAAACGCATTCAAAAACGTTTATCTTAGAAACTAAAAAAAGGTAACTCAGTCATTGGAGGACATTTTCATGGTCATGTCTTTAATACGTGGCTGTAGTCATTGTACAGTCTGATCGTAGAGAAATACAAGTGGGAGTCTGTCCAATACATAAACTGATACAAATAGTAATTACTAATTACTAAAAAAAAAAGATTACTTGAAACACACTCATTTTAGCACGGTTGGCTAAAATGTAACAGGACAAAGATGATGAAAATTAATTGTTTTTATGCGCAGGTGTCGAAGATAATTGTAATGGGTTTTATTAATATAATAATTTTATTGGACTTCACAAAATACAAATACTCTCAGAAGGGTTTGGGAGGACTATAATTTGTAAACATTTCGTCATTAATGCTACACTCACATAATATACACAATGAAATAATTGCGCATATTATTCTCGTATACCTAGTATGAATTATGTAATGACTAGAGTACATTATTCACATATGTTTTGGTACATATATTCTATTTGTTCAGCACTTTAGTTTGATGAGCAAATTAAAATGTTTAATATACTAGTATCAACCATATAATTATCAGTATGTTGTTTTTAATGAATGATAAATCACATTGACAACAGTTAAAGGAAGATTCGCTGACACGTGTTCTTGAATTAATTTCAATATCCAAACGGCGGACCACTAGATAGAAACGTTTGTAACTTCCGTTCTGACAGTTGAAGTTTGAAAATATTTTTTTCTAGACTGTGTACCGTCTGCGGACTACTTGGCACACCGCCGCGGACCATAGTTTCAGAAACATTGTTTATTTTTACATTGAAAATGCATTGTTTTTGGCGATGTCTCTAAGCTCACAATACCTACAGAGCTCGCAATTCAATGAGAATGAGTGAACTGTGAGTTTAAAAAAAGTTTGAACTGATTTTAATGGATCTGATCAATCGTTGCATCTGATGGTTGAAAAGTAAGATTTAAAAGAAAGAATCGAGAAAATACTGTACACTGAAATTTTTATAAGGAAACATTACAGTCCAAGTATTGGATAAATAAATTGTAAGTTTATTGTTTTTGTATGCTGCGTGCATTATTTAAATTTCTTATATTTTAATATTTCATTTTTACAGTGCATAAAATGAAGTGAAATTTCAAACTTAAGTAATTTTACTGCAGAGGTTAAGATGTCCATATTACAAGTAAATATTTGGAAAGAAGAAATTAAAAAATCAACATGAAATTAATACTTGAATCAAGAAAGATTTCAATTGTTCAACAATTTATTGTCCGAGGCGTTTGATTTATAAACTTTATTATATTAAGTCATGGGACAATTTTTTTTTTCTATTCATAATTGAGATCTTTGCCTTTATTGAATGTCAACGAAAATTAATATGATCTTTCATCATTAGGGTCACTTATTAATATCATTTTTTTAATTATTTATCTGGTTTTTTTAAAAAAATGATTCAAACAGAACTATTTAAAATTGCTAAGAATATATTAAGGTGATTTCTGTCTAATTCTGATTATTCTGTCTTTCAGGTGCAAAATGAAGAGAAACTTGAACGTCTTTTAAAAACTAGAAGGGTAGCTCAGTCACTTAAGGCTATCCTTCTAAAAAGGTTCGGATATTTGTTTATTTAAAAGATGAACCTAAAAATGCTAATTTTGAAAATTGCACACCTGAAAAACAAACTAAATTCATTGTAATCCGGTATGTTCACAATCCGGAACTAATAAGGACCTAAATAGGTCTTTATTAGTTCCTGATTGTGATTATACAGAGTGTGCCTAAATATTTTCACCAGACACTGGGGGATCCTTTTTTTATAAACTTGATTTCAAAACAATAAAAAAATGCATCAAGGATTAAAATTGCTCGTGGGAAACCTTGACTTGTTGAAGTTTTCTCTCCCACAGTCAGTCAGTACTTAATCTCATTTATCAAATTTAACTATATTGAATCATAATTGGCCTTCTAGATTTTAATAACATCAGAGGGTTTTCCCCTGATGTTAGTTTTTTATGTTAAATTTAAAAAAAATAATTGCCCTTAAAAACGGCCAACAAAAAACATTATCAACTATATTTTACAACTTAAGCCTTAGGGTACTTTGTTTTAAAGTAAACTCCCGGAGTGTAAAATTTCCATCCTTGAATGTCCTCTTAAGATTTTTTTTAAAATATTAATAATGAATGAATAAAAAAAACTTTGAACTGTTTTACTTTTTTGTCATTGGATATTTTTTAAAATATCTTTTAAGATTATTTCTTGTGTCTTCACAACACTTTCAAAAAATAAATAAATCTATTTTCATTTGGAAAGCAGTGGTCAAACAGTTAACGTAAGACAGTGGTGAAGTTGTTAGCATAAATCGTCAATTTCAGGAAGTTTTCAATATTGTTTTATTGAACTTAGTTAAAAAGATTTCGTGTATTTATTATTTACAATGAAGAGAATCAAGGATTTTTTCTTTACAATTTTCATATCGGTTGTTTGTTTTCTTGTTATTCAAAATGCTGCAGGTAAGAAACATTAATTAATCAATTTACAGTGGTACATTTACCTAATTTATGTTAAATTTGGTTTATCAGATAAACAAATGAGACAAGAATTGCCATTGGGCCTTTCTACTATAGATATATATTTTACTGCACCAGATACATTTTAAATATTTTAGCTGACACCTGATTCCCTTTTATTTAAATTCTGATGACATTGCTAAAAAAAAAACAAATTCACATTTTATTAGAAATTACAATTGCGATAGATTGTGTTAAAAGTATTTTCATATTGCAGTATAACGAACGGTATTTCTGTTATGTATTCAGTTATACGAACTAATAATTTCAGGGGAAACATTAAAAAAAACTTGTCTTTATAGAAACTATGACTTAGAGACCTACATAAAGCCCATGGGGCCGGGCCAGCATGTTTATATTAAAGGCCCATGGGCCTGGTGGGTTTGGTGGCCTTTGTGGGCATCACGGGTTTGGAAGGCGTTTCATCATTTCTCTCATGGGGTTCTTTACAAATGTAAAGAACTGAACCACATATTATTTCACACAGTAATAAAAGTATAACATATTCCTCACTGACCAATCAATAAAATAAACATATTAAAGCCGTTAATGGTTCAGTTTCTTTTCTTGGTAAGCATGCGAACTTGTGAACCATTTAGTGTGGAAATTAGAGACCTACACAAAGCCCATGGGATGGTGGGCATTTGGGCTGGGCTGGGCTTGGATCGGTATATTTATGTTAAAGGCCCATGGGCCTGGTGGGCTGGGCCCAACATAAAGTCTGATGGGCTGGGCTTCAAATTTTTACTCAATGTAGGTCTCTACTATGACTGTTGCTGATTAGTTTATATTTTCATGTAGAAATATTATAATTAAACATTTTTTTTTACATAAATTAAAAAATGCAGTTTGCTTAAAAAGTTGGGTTTATCTCAAACTGAGTTACAAAGCTTATTTTAAAATATATTGATCATCATTAAAATACCCTTAAGTGATTGAGCTGCACTTCTAGTTAATAAAACACAATCAAGTTTCCTTTCATGTTTTTCGCATCAAATTTATTTTTAAGAAATCATTCTGAACATATTTTGAGCACAACCATGTGACGATGCTGGCCCTCTTGATCCGCCTGTTAGGGGTGGATCGGGCTGCGGGCTAGCCTCTACTCGGTTTGCCTTAGTCGGTCTAGACATTTACACAGTTAGAGCACTGAGTCCGGTCTTTAGTCCCATTCCGGCCTCATGAGGCCCACAAAAAGACCTTTGTTTCTCTCGGGAATCTTCTCGTAAAGGGCTTGACAATACCGACGACACTTCTTGCCTCTGTTGAGTCACCTGGAGGTCCCCAAGCAGAGGGACTCAGAGAGTGTCCGAGTACCTCTGTTTGGCGCTCTGTTATTCCGGAATTGGTAACTCAATCACTCCAATACACAAAACTCACATTTTGTTGAGGTAGATAAAAATATACTTCTTTTTAATTGATTATCTGTGTATAACTCATTACTAGGGTCAACGGTTTTATGAAACTGCATATTCTTTTTGCTGCTTTATATTTCATGCTGTGTCAGATTTAAGCACAATACATGTGATATGAAGTCGAATAACACTAGTTTTATTTTGCATATAATTGCATATTTAAGGGTATTTGTATTTTGCATGCATATTTTGGGAATTTTACATATTAAGGGCATATTTAACACTTTTTTTCTAGAAAAATTAGGATTTTTCTATTTTAGTTCAAGAAACTGAACAAATTTTCAGTCATTCAAGAACTGTAAGACAATTTAAAATGTGCTATTGCAGCCTATTGGGAATACTTCCAAAAAAACAACAAAGAAATTGTCAACTGTATTACAAAAAATAAAGGTTATTAAGAGTTCCAGAAGATTTGTGCAGTTTTGAATGGTGAAAATCTTAATGAAGATATCAGTTTGTCTATTTCTGATATTGCTCGTTTTAAGCGGTACCAGTTACATCTTGTGATGTAGAACGTACTTTTTCGAAGTATAAAGCACAGGCATTTAGAAATCGGGACGAACACAAGTTGGCTCCGTCCTTTTTATGATGAACGCAACTTCTAATTGGTTGCTATGTAGTCTGACGTCTGATGTCTCCGCCCATTTCAACATCGAACCACACAACAAACCAATTAGAAGTTCCAGTCGTCATAATTTTAAATTTGAAAAATTGAGAATGCTTTTTGTTGTGTATTTCAATCCCAAAAAAAATTATTGTGCAAATGATATCCAATAGTGCATATTTTGTGGGCATATTTTAGGATTTTGACAGCATATTTGCATGCATATTTCTTTGATTTTTAGGGCATGAAACCGTTGACCCTACTCATTACATAATAGAAAATAATCTCTTTCTAAGTCCGAACTTGACTGTTCTAGAGATCGTACCAATTCTAACTGCCCTTACACATAAGTTCCACGGCACACTTCTTCGGTCTCCTGGGAGGGGCGACTGTCACCTCAGGGCTCAATGATTGACCAACTGGGCCAATCATTGCCCTGGGCTGAGAATGCTACCTTATAAGGGAAGGTATTTTTGGAGCTCTTTTCCCAATTCTCACGGTTCAACTGGGTTCCACGAATTCACACAAAATTCGGGCCACCCAAGACTGGACGTCTGTGCACCGAGGGGTGCCATACTGACAGATAGGAATTTCTACAGGGTGTTCCACCATTCTGTTGCTACAGGGTGTCATAACCATCTATTTTTATAGTTTTTATCAAACTTTATTTTTTTACATTTATTTTAGGGAATTCAAATTCGTGACATCAATAAAACATTTTGCATTCAAATCTTTAATTATCATTTATTTTTTTTTATCAATTAAGCTCCATTAAATGATACAACAACAAGTGAATTAAAAGAACAGATCGAAGATCTTCAAAGAAACTTGTCATCCATGTGGAAAGTGATGGAAATACTGAACAACAGATTGGAACATCTTGAAGACGATGAAATTTGGCATTGTGATGAGGATGACAACATTACAGATTGGTTTAACATTGAAAATGCCACCAAAGAAATGGAACAACTGTGGGAACGCCAAGAGTCGGATAAAACTAGTGAGAAACGGAGAGACGATGATGATGATGATGATGATGAAGATGATGAAGATGAACGTGATGATGAAGATGACGAAACCAAGAAAAGGAATGACAAAGATGAGTCTGATGACGGTGACGATTCGCGCGAAATGTCCGAAAAGAACAAGCAACAGCAGGAAGGGCGTCATAGAAAACATTCTCAATCGGAATATCGAGGCAAATGCCGAAGATGGATGGTGAGATTGCAAATGACATTGAAATGGCCCTAATGACCTTCGTATGACCTTTAAAATATGGGCCTACTATTTTTTTAATGGTGGTTTCAAAGTGTTAACGTGCAAAACAAAGAGAAACTTAAATGTGTTTTAGAAACTAGAAGAAGGGTAACTCAATCACTTAATAGCATTGACATATGTTGATATCTTTCAAAATAAGCTTTTTGTGTGAGTTTGAAAGTGACCCAACTTTAAGTAGACGATATGGTTTTATTTTTTGTCTGTAAACTGTTTATTTTAAAAGTTATCAATATGAAAATATTCTTAAGTGAATGAGTTACTCTTCTAGTTTTTAAAACACTTTTTCAAGTTTTTTAAAAATTATGCTCCTGAAATATAATAATCAAACTTTCGAGAATGAGCTGTTCATAAAATTGTTTAATTTGATATTTTTCAATTTTATTTGAATATGTCGAATACAGCATAAAGGACATCGAAGACCAAAGATGAACAACGAAGAAGAACACAGTTAGTGTATTTAGTTAATTTATTTTTCTTAATTAATAATATGCGAGAGAAATTTCAATATGTCGTATTTATTTAATAAAAATCGAAGAGAGTTCGAGCAACATCACGGCCTATTGCAACATGCGACCGAATAAAGCTTTGCCCCCCGAACAGAGGGCTGATGTCCGTGGCCGAATCTATCTAGTTCAAAAGGTTCATTGCATTAATTACTTTAGTTTTATTTAATTACAGGCGTTACCTCTAATATGGTTTTCATGAGCCAATCACATTTATCTTGATTGGCTCGTTATAATTGAATGGAAAGAAATTTACTTTAGAATGTTATAATTAATTTAGTAGTTAGTTAAATTTAGATATTTTTTGTGTTTTATGTTTTTAGGGAGAAGACAAATTGTTAATGAATGTGAAAGTGAGTGGACTTTTGCCACCGAATGGTAAACACGTGCAAGATGGCCACGAGGGACACAAACATGGCTTTCACGTCCACGAGTTTGGAAATTTGACAAACGGCTGCGAAAGTGCTGGAACTCATTTCAATCCGCTTAACTTTACTCATGGTGGGCCTACTTCAACAAAAAGGTCGGACATTTTAGAAATATTAAAATATTTAAATACATTTATTAACTGGAGTTATGGTCTGTTTTCATTTTTAGGCATTTAGGTGATTTTGGCAATTTGGAAAGTGACGAACGAGGAATTGTGGATAAGATGTTAGAATTTGATGTTCAGAAAGCTTTAAGTGGGGCCCATTCTCTCATTGGTCGATCTTTAGTGGTAAATTATTTATTTGCTTTTTAATTGGTTAATTTTAATTTAATTTTTTTAATTTTATACTTTTAATCTAATTTTTAATTAGAATTATAATATTTAAATTAAAATAATGATAATTATAAATTAAAAAAATAATTAAATTATAAATTAAAAAAATAATTAAATTATAATAATCAATATATAAAATTCTTCTAACTTTTCCACCAATGACATTAATTTATCATAAATTATGTTAATTTATTTAATTTTTTAAATATTAGTTCATTAATTGCGTTTTTAATTATATTTTTTTTATTGTAGATCCACGAATCGATGGACGATCTAGGCTCAAACCCGGAAGATTCTGAAAGTATGAAAAGCGGAAATTCCGGACCACGTCTAGCTTGTTGCGTGATTCATAAATTTGAATAAAACCGCCATTTGCAATAAAATAAAATAAATACATGATGAACATGTTAGTTCTACTTTTAACTGTTTTATTTCCAGTTGAATAAACGATACGACATTTTATTTACATTTATTTATTATCTTCTCTATAATAAAAGTATTTTATTTTATTGTAAATGTCCTTATTATTTGTAATTTATAGCTATTAGTATCCTAGTTGTTTCTGTTTGTAAATTTGAAAATTATTTGAGTTCGTGTCACTGTTTAGCAATAACAGCAAAAGCTTTTATTCTTAATTTATCAAACATGTATTTATCTAGCAAAGATAGCGGCCATATTGTGTCTTAAAGCTTTTTCTAAAAACGTTTGCAATTTACCAAAAAAAAAGCGTTCTGAACAATAAATAGCAACGAATTGTAGTAAATTATTAAAAATTACTTATTTTTGAGGAATTTAACTACGTAAATTTGACATTTGTTTGATTCTGTCTCATTTTAAAAAAATATTAGCAGTTAGAAAATGGACACATAATGGCGACGTGGAAGTTTTAGTGTTGGGTATACATTTCTGTATAAGAGTATATCACGTTTTGAGTTTAGCGAGTCAAGATGGCGCCCTGTTCCACGTTGTGCATTTGTTATAAATAGCGGCGGTTTTCTGTTCATTTTGTCTCTTCATTTCGGTACTTTTCTTTTAACTGATCGTTGTCTTCATTTGTAACTTTTAAGAAATAATAGTTTATTTAGAGATCGTAACGGAAACGGAGCATCAACAGGACTTAAAAGTGCCGTAATTTAGAGCAGCATTTAATTTATTAATCACAAGAATGAATCCTATTTTGGCGACGACTTTTCTTTTCGCCGGATGTTGTAGCGACGTCGTCTTTTTAGAGCTACTAATAAAGTAAGTCTCATTTTCTCTCTCTCTCTCTCTCTGTAAATTATTTATTAAAATTCTACCATTTTGTTTAAAAAATATTAAAAAAAATCTCGGTGAGAAATTATGTTTTAGCCTTGAGATTCCTTTGATGTTGGCAAAATGCGTGATGACGTCATGTTTCGTCTGTCGATCAGCTGTTTTTAAATAGTCGTTGGGGTTTTTTTTTTAAAAAATAAATGTATTGTTTTTTGGCAACGAAAACGCATGCTTTTCAATAAGGGGTGGTTTTATTTTCTCTGTTACTGTGACGTCACCTTGTTGTGTAAAGGGTTATGCTGCGTTTATAGTCGTGATTTTTATGTATTCTTTCGATTAACAGCCGCTAGCCTCCAAGTGTAAACCTATGGAGTTGGTATATAGGATGCTTAGACCATCTATGGTCTAATGAGAGAATAAGGTGAAAAAGCTGTACAATCTCCTGAATAGAGGCTAAGCGGCGCCGAATTGAATGAATAGAAAATTGTAGAGGACGTGATCGTGAAATGACGTCTATAAATACGGCATAAGAATGGAATTTTTTGCATTCAAATGAACGGGTTGGAGGAGGGGAGGGGAGGGGAGGGGAGGGGAGGGGGGGGGGATGACTTGTGTGTTTAATGTAAATAAAATTTGACTTGAATACAATTTCCCTTCTCGTTTAAGATTTCCAAAGCGACAAAGCCTGTTTTTATGACAAATGAGCTAATTCAATAAAAAGATAAATGCAGTTTTAAAACGAATAAAATTTGTTTTGTTTTGAGTAATGCCGCGTTTGTAGACCGCATTTAACGCATTGTTTTCCCCCCCCCCCGACATAAATGCTAACTAGAAACGCGGCATAAGTTGTTTTTAATACAAACTGTTGAAGTCCGGTTAGGAAGAAGTACATTAAAATGAAGTTAATAGGTCACAAGTTAGTCTCCCGTTTTGAAAGTTTTTAAAATGTACAAGAAACTAGAAGAGTTAACTGAATCATGTAAATGTGTTTTAAAAATAAAATTAAAACAGTTTGAAAGTAACGAAATTTCCGGTTTGTTCCGATGTTTCCATGTTTATTTGAAGACGTTTGTTTCAACTTTGAATTCATAAAAACATTTGAGATTTTGAAATTGCCACTCAACGTCGTTAATTGATTCATTTTACACTTCTTGTTTCTTTCAAGTTTCAATTTCGACTTGATGTTGGTTCTAAAACGCAGAAATACTCGGAATTCTATTATAATTGTTTACTTTATAATTTACATATTTTAACAGTGGTGCTAACTTCAAATATTTTACGAACTCTGATTAATTATATTTCAGGAATAACTTTATTCAATTGACATTCTTTTTTTTTTTAGTGTCAGAAATGAGAACGATTGCTCAATCATTCAAGAGCATTTTCATGTTTGATATCTTTCAAAATAAACTTTTTATGGACAAAAATTAAAAACTATTGTGATTTGAAACTCGCATATAAAGCTTCTTTTTAAAAGTTATCAACCTTTGAAGTGATTAAGCTACTTCTTTCTGCCTTTCTAGTTTCTAAAACACTTTCTAGTTTCTTTTAATTTTGCTCTTTTGAAAGACAGAACAAGCAGAGTTCGATGGTGCGTTTACACTTTAAGCCACTCTGGCTAATAATGTAAATAAGGGAATTGTTGGGGGGCGCATTATTGAAACCATTTCCATGTGAATACGAGTTACTTTTTCTAGAGTTTTCTGTTTAATTGAATTATTTTTCTCTTTCTGAAAAGGACTGATCCCGGCAGCGGAAACATAATAACTTTTTTTCGGTTCTTATTCATCGCACTAGAAGGTCTCATCTTCACAATTCAATTCGGAAGCAAGAAACCTGTCGTACCCATAAGGTGTGTGTTCAAGAAAGACAATTTTTCAGGCCTTTTCATAATTATTACATGCTTTTGTTTTAATATTTATGTTTATAATATTTATAGGAAGTATGTAATGCTGGTCATGTTCGTCTTTGTTACGAGTGTGCTCAATAACCTCGTACTTAATTTCAACATCTCGATGCCGCTTCACATGATATTCAGATCGGTAAGAAACAAATACGAAAACTTCACAAAAAGAGAGAAGAAAATAAGAAGAAACTGGTTTTTTTTTTTTACTGTTATTTTGAGGTGCATTAATTTAAATAAAACAACGATTGGAATAATAAAAACAAAGATGATAGAAATCAAATTAAATGTCTTCAGTTCAGAAATTTGTCATGTTTTGAATTGAATTTTAAATTTGCGACAACTTCAAAGAAAAACAATGAGGAAGAAGTTTATTTAGAAAATGTTCTCTGCTTTTCTAAGTACAGTTATACCTCGCTTAACGTTACCTGTGTAGAACGATACCTCGTTATAACGTAGTTTGACCAAATTCTTATTTAGTTAGTATTGAACCGCCTTCACATTTGTATTGGTTTCATCGCTTGGTTGATGATGATTAGCGATACTATTTTCAGGAACGCATAAACTATCGTTAAATAAGGTATGACTGTTATTTATACATGATGGGAGGTTTAACTTCGATAGAGGGGATGGAGGGATGGAGCGAATTCGTGTTTTGTGTATTCGGGATCGGTGTTCTCAAGAATAATTGTTAATTCTTGTTTTTTTTTTTTTTTAAAAAAAAATAGGGTTCATTAATAACAAGTATGGTTCTTGGAATCATCATCTTAAAAAGGCGGTAACTGGTTTTTAGTTGATTTTATTGATTTTTTTTTAGTTGATTTCGACTTTTTTTAATTCCATCTTTTTTGTTGTTTTCTCAAAAGGTATTCGTTATCTAAATACATTTCTGTATTTATGATTACGGTTGGTGTTGCTACTTGTACTTTCGAATCGGGTAAATACATCGTAAGTATCGGTTCATATATTGGTCTCGTTTATTGTTACTCATTAGCACTAGCATTTTTATGCAATATCAATCAAATGTTTCTCAATCTGTGACCCAAGGGCCAATTGTCAAGTAACGAAGGGGGTTTTTTTTTTCAATCAAAAACTTGTTAGAGGCTTTAACTTTCTAGTTGACAACTGATAGTAACCGGACATCTATCGTCTAATCAGCCTTTAAGATTTGAAAAAAGCATATTTGCAGTCGCTCTAATGATGATGATGATGATGATGATGATGATTATTTCACAATTGGTACTTGGGCCACAGAGTGAGAAACATCGCCTTGATATTTCATAAAAATTCGAAACCTAATAATCGCATCTGTGATGAAATGCCTATGATTGCAGTCACTGCGCTGTGTGTTGAAGCTTGTGACGTCAGAGGGGGGGGTTTGGGCTAAAACCTAAGGTTTGTATCAATTTTGATAGAAAAGGAATGATTTAGATCTTGAAAGAAAAAAACAAGCTTTCAAGTTAGAACGCAGTGATTGTAGTTATAACTTATTAGATCTGCGTTTTTAACGTATGATTAATCCTACAAGTCTAAACGTTGCAAGTAACGTGTGTGGCTAATTGTTGCAAAATCCACAACTACTTTTCGTTTATTAGAATCATCCCGACGAACCGGTTAGCAAAGACAGCGTTTACGATCTTTTCATCTGGACCATCGGAGTCGTACTTATGACTTTGTCGCTGTTTTTGTCGGCTCGGATGGGAATCTATCAGGAATCTCTGTCTTTGGAATTTGGAAAGAATCCAAAAGAAGCTCTCTTTTATTCGGTTTGTATTTGAACGACACTTAACGTCGAAATCTCGTTTTCTCATTACAATGCTTGCTCTTTTTTATTTTGTTCGTTTGAACGAACAGCATGCGTTGCCGCTGCCCGGATTTCTAATTTTAAGCAAAGATATTTACAATCGTGCAGTAATGTTTAACAAATCGGGTGAGTTTTTTTTAAATTTACGAATCTGTTTATTTGGTGGTGGTTAATTCTATTTCGTATTTTTATGTTCAAAAGATCCAATGCTGGTTCCTACCTTAGGAATTACGATGCCAAATATGTGGGTATATTTGATTGGAAATGTCGTCACAAAATATCCTTTTAGTTTTCAAACAGCTGATTTTGAGTTGTAGAGACACTATTAACAGCAATTTGACAAGCATTTCAGGAACAAGAACAGTAAATTAAAACTAAATGAAAAGATCGAAATATTTGTTATTAAAAGAATAATTGCTGTTAATTGATGTGCTGTTAAAAAATACGTGTTTTACTCGTTACGATCATAATGAGTCATTACAATTGCAATGAGTGAAACACGTAATTATGAGAATTACTTTTTATTTATATATATATATATATATATATATATATATATATATATATATATATATATATATATATATATATATATATATATATATGTAATCAGTCATATTTTTTGTTCAAAAGATTGTTCTCTTTAACTTTCGTCTATCACTTATGTATGTTCGACTTCGGCTTTCATGTTGTCGGCAGAATGTTCGTCTCTAACTGTCACATTGGCCGTGACGCTAAGGAAATTCGTGAGCCTCATTCTTTCTATAGTTTACTTCAGTAATCCCTTCACGACGGTTCATTGGGCCGGCACTGGCTTAGTTTTTCTTGGAACTCTAGTCTTTACCGAAGTGTTTAGCATTCCTAGGTTCCTCTTATCGAGTTCGGTTTCGAGTCCGAAGAAACCCATTTCGATGGAAGTCAATGGAACGAAAGCGACTAAAGTCGACTGAAAAGAGGTTTTTCTTTTCTCTTTTTTTTCTTCGTGTTTTGTCGTCGTCGTCTTTTTTCTTATTTCTGTTTACTCTTTGTTTGCCATGTAAATAATAGCATTCCACAACACATAGATATTCCTCTTTTAGAACATTTCCAAATGTTGTTAATCGGTCGCTACGACGAGAGAAATTAAGTCATTTTTTGATGCTCATTTCGTAGTCTTTTTAGGGACGTAAAATATTTATCGGTTTATTTTGTAAACCGTTATTAGTGTCAGATTATTATTTTTGTTTATTATAAACCGGATTTTAAACGGTTTTAAAAAAAAACGTGAAACAAAAAAGGGTTATTTTTTTACTTGTTTTGTTAATGTGTCAAATTAAGTAAGAAATTATTTTTCTTGCATTTGCAAGAATTCGTGTTTGTGTCACTTCAGTGTTGTATTTCTGTGTATTTGTCGTCATTAATTTGGATGCACAATTAATGGTTGAATGTTTAATGTGCAATTTTTTTTTTTTATTTACTTAATTCGATCCCATCGAAATGCAGTTGTGAAGGTATAATTATTAATTCCTCATTTTGTTTGTATAATTGTAATATAATTTAATTCCACTCTGGTATTGTTAATAATAATGTTATCATTTATTTGTAATTACAAAATTAAATTTATTTCCTTGCTAACATGAAACAAATTTTAATTATATACTGTATTAATTAATAAGGAAAATTCTTTTATTTACAGTTTACTAAAATTAAGACAGTTTACAAATGGGTATTCTAAATTGTTGCTTTAAAATGTTCTATGGTACATTTTGATTTTCGAACTATGATTATTCAGGGTTTCAGAAAAGCAACATTAAGAAGAAATTGAAATCGTTAGAAACTAGAAAGTTGCCGAATGTGTGCCGAAAAGTGGCTGAATCACTTCATGGCATTTTTCATGTTGAATTCTTTCAAAATAAACTTTTTATTATACAAAAATTAAAAAAAAAATATCGTGTGCTTAAAGTTGGGTCATTTTAAGACTGGCATAAAGTTTATTTTAAAAAATATCAACTTGAAAACGCTCCTCAAAGGATTGAGCAACCTCTCTAGTTTCTAGAAGAAAGACAGAATAATTAAGAGTTTGATAGGCTAGTTCACACTTTAAAACCACATTAAAATGTAGATTTATAAATTTATTTTATAAGTTAAAATTTTTTTAGTTTAAAGTATTTTTATCGATGTGTTGCTATATTGTTATATCGATTAGTTATTGGTTGAATTTTATAAAGGTAATATCGATATGTTGGTTTTAGTGCTTGTCGCTAGGTTCGCTGCATTTAACAAACTTCTCATTAAGAGTGTCATTATCACGTATGTGAACCGTACGTAATTGTGAGTCACTTTAGTGGGTGGTTGTGTGATGGCCTTGTAATGCGATTTGTTTTTCTCCTGTCCCTTGTTGAACTTCTAACTGCAAATATGGTGGCTTCCATGTTGAGGTAAGTTTCTGAAGTTTTTAAAACACTTTTATTTGCATTTTTAATTGTAGTATGATGCTAAACTTGACGCTGATTAGAATAAGATAGATTTTGATTGAAATTCAGCATAGTTTATTTCTGGTTTCAGTTTGTTTCAGATAAAAATTAATGGAAATTGTTAGAAACAGGTGGGTTTTTTTTTAATTCTTTAAAAAAAATTAAAGTTTTTTATTTAAGTTTTCAGTTTGAATTTTTTTTTTTTTATCTTTTATTACTTTATGAAGCCTATAATGAAGTTAAAAGTTTTTGTTAATTTCTTGACGTCATGTAACTGTTTATTGGTGATGTAATACTGAAACTAAAAAGGACCTTTGTATTTTTGTAAATTGGCCTCAATAAGTTGAAACGGAAGTGTAACCGGAAGTCGTGTTTGCGTGTGGTATTGTCCTTGTCTTTTTTTGAAACCCCTTTCAATTTTTATTTGACCAAATTGGAAGTTGTTCAAATTTATTGTTGTCTTATAAAATATACAATTTAATTAATAGACATTAAATTTGATATAATAATTAATAATCAAAAGGACAATTAATAATTGAAAACGAAATTATATTAATTAGCAAATTTTATTTTAAATAAGAAGTAAAAGTTTGTACTCAAATCATTATTCGGGAATAGAATTTTTTTTTTTATTACAAATCAATATATTGAATGAAATTCAAACTTGAAAAACATTTTAATTTTATTTTTAATAAATTTTAATAAAAAATTTTGTCAGAAGAGAAACCGATTTATATGAAAATTGTATATTGGAAGAAGGGAGGTGGGCGGAGTTATCGATTCGATATTGACATTTGATTGGTTGACAGGTGATAAGGATGACAACTTGGGGGAGGATGAGTGGGAGTGAAAGATAAGCTAGCCTCTCTATGGCGCACCCTTGTCCTTATGTTGCATGAGTCACCTCCACCCCATATCTTCTCCTTTTCCTATTTTGCCATTACTTCTACCCACTTTCACACCCCCCCTTCCTCCCCCGCACCACCACACTCCCCCCCCCCCCAAACACCAACACCATCGTCCCCTTTATCTAACTACTTTCAATTTCATCGATTCCCTTTTTTGATGTGTGTCTGTTTCCCTTTCTCTCTTGTTTCCTCCCGCCCTCATAAGTCACATGTGACCAACCTCTTTTTGCAAGGTGTGCCGACGATAATAACAAACACAACAATGACAATGGAAATCTGGCAGAGTGCCACCACATTCTTCTTCTTTATAGATGTTAATTGGAAGATCATATTTTCGTATTACAATAGTTGTTTCCGTAAAAATTCTATAAAAATCTGTTATTACTAAAATTAACGCTTATAATTAAGGCGCTTTATAGGACAATAACTGCAAAATATGCAAATAAAAGAGAACAGTTAGAATAATATGTATTTCAGAAGTAACTGTAAAAGGACATTGATGTGTTTTTAAAAAAACTAGAAAGGATATTTTGGTTTTCTTTCACTTGAACGAAATGTCGGTAATAAATCGTCTAATAAACTGTAATAATTTACAAAGTTTATTGTTTTAAGATATGATTAGGGCTCGGATTTTTATGCAATATCAAAACAAATGGTTCTCAAGTATGTGGCCGAAGAGCCAATTGGGAGGTAACAATCCAGTTTAGATCAACCATCAATTATGATTTTTTAAATCAAAAACACTGGTTAGAGGATAGAACTTTCAAGTTGACAACTGATAGTAACCAGATATCTAGCCTCTCTTTTTTCGATTAGAAAAAGCATAATTTCAGTTGATCTAATGATGATAATGATAACGTCACAATTGACACTTGAGCCACATATTGAGAAACATTTGCTTTTGATATTGCATAAACATCCGAGCCATATTCAGTTACTCTTTTAGTTTATAAAACATTTTTCAAGTTTTTTTTTTAAAAAGTTGGTTTCGAAACGCATAATATTGTCAGTTTTATATTAGAATAATACTTCGTGGCTCGCCCCCCCCCCTTTTTTTTTGTTGGCCCTTTTGTTTCTACTGTGGCTCGCGTGCCATATTCTTGAGCACCACTTTTCTCTCCCTACTCCAATCCCATTACTCTTTCCCCTTTGTAAATCTACCCTCCAGGCCCCTTTTATATTATATGATATCTATAAACTACTTCACTTTTGTGCGTTACGAAAGTGTAACGAAGGTGGCATATTTGAAGAATTTTTTTTTTGTCACTTGTGATATTGTTTTTTTCAATCAGTCGTTTCATTTAGTGTTTTCGTGTTTTTCAGGTGATTTCTTTGTGTGTTTCGCTTCTTGTCTACATCGCCAACAAATTTGTTTACAAAACAACACGTGGTGTGCCGTTTATTATTATTGTTCCGCGCGTACGAATAGAGGGAAAGAGAGAGAGAGAGAGAGAGAACGGGGTCGTGTGAGTGTGTGTGTGTGTTGCTTGCGGTTGTGAGTCATGAAAAGGTTGCGGCGAAGAATTTCGCACACATTTCGTAACTCGCAACATGTTAATGGAAGTCTTTCGGAACTAGCAGAAAAGCTTTCCATAGAAGAATTTGGAGGAATTCGTGAAAAAGGTAAAAAGAAATTGTTAAAAGAACATTTACATTTTTGATGATATTTTCAGAGATAATCGATGAAGAAGGAAAATTGATTGGTTTTCATTTATTGAACAGATCAATTCGACCCAAAATAATTTTCTAACCATTATCAATTAATTTGTCTTCTTTCATCCTCTTTTAAATTTAACTTTCCAACCCTCCCCCACCCTCATCCTTCGACGCCGCCGCCTTCGGTAATCATTTCTGTGTTTGCGAACGCACCTTGTAACAAAGTTTTATCATTGTGTGTGTGTGTATATTGAAAGGAGAAGTTTAAATTGATTTGGTTTCTATAGTGATATCAGTAATCGGAAGATCCTCGCTTCATATCAGTTCAGAAAAAATGGCCTATTTTAAAATTCAGATAAGAAAATCGAAAGAAAACAATTTCTGTTCAAATGAAAATTTTTATGGACAAACTTTGTAGTTTGAACTTGGAACCATTCGTTTTATTTATAGCTCGGTTGTTTGTGGCGCCACATAGCGGTAACTTAGTAATGCAACATCGAGTCTTGACATTTTTGATTCACAGATTGCAAATATGC
The DNA here is from genome assembly GCA_036925085.1 of Brachycybe producta. Classification (NCBI taxonomy): domain Eukaryota; kingdom Metazoa; phylum Arthropoda; class Diplopoda; order Playtdesmida; family Andrognathidae; genus Brachycybe; species Brachycybe producta. Next base: position 747,000 of record JAUPFP010000042.1, on the reverse strand, counting down.
GAACGACAACGTCTATGGGAAAACGATGCTCGATTTGATGCGTTGTGGGGTGTAATAAGGCACCTTGATCTTTACCTAGAGATCTAGGTTGTACCAATATGGTGTGGTGGTCATCTATTCCTCAAAATTGAAGAAGAAAGTTTCAACTTGAGTTTTTGCGTTATTTATTTTATGTGAAAACCCCTAGTTAGAGATCTAAAACAATATTATTATTATATTAATAATATAGTAATAATATTGTTTATTTTATGTTAATATTGATGATGATGATGCTGCTCGTTAAACACACGTTTTGACGAGAGAGAGAGAGGAGAGTTTCGTCTACAAAATCTACATTTATGAATAAAAGTATTTTTGTTTCATTTTTAAAAGGTGCTCGCAATGGATCTAAAGGGTTATTCATGGGAGGCCGACGTCTGTCCTTATCTCATTCAAGAATTCTTGATGCAAGTCGTGTCATAGGTAAGAAATTAATAAATTATATAAAGTAATCTATTTTCCTCCTATTGTAGTTTGTTATTTCTGCCGTTAGATGGCGGGATGGTTTCAACTTAATTCGTTTATGGCGCCAATTGCGAATAATCTTGAAAACGTTTATTATTTTCGTTCTATTTACTTACTGATGATGAAATATGAATTTTTATGGGAACGTCGTTGTGTCAGTAACCTTTAATTTTTTCTCTCTCTCTCTCTCTTTCTGGCAAATTACACGCTACGTAAGTTTACAGGAAAGTGGTGACGTCATAACGTGTGTGTATTGTTTATGTAGATAATGACAAGAGCCATTCTAAATTTATTCATTCTAATTGAAGGGCCACATTTAACGTCATTAATTCGAAAAATGCAGCAAGACGTGAGTTAAGTATACTTGACCAGAGCATATAACATGTATTCGTTAGGATGACGAACATTTCCTCTAAATAGATAGATTCTAAATATCAAGAGCCGTTTTCTTCTTCTTCTTCTGTGTCATGTTTTTTTTTTTTTTTTTTGGTGTTTGCCAACTTTTGTTGTGTCGTCGTTGTCATTCTTTCCAGGCTTCTTTCTTAGTTCCTCCCCTTTTTCTTATGTGTTTTACATATTATTATTATTATTATTGTTATGTTCTAATATTATCCTGTATATATTTAGGCCTATGTACTTAAAAGACGGGAAGTGCCACATTAAGAACATTGTTTAATGACTCTCTCTATTTTATACTAAAATTAAACCGTTATTCATATTATGAGAACTATTTATAACTGAGAGCTATAACTAGAGAACTATAACTATTATGAGAACTTATACAGTAAGTATATAAAAATGCAAGAGATAGAAAGATAGGGGAGAGAGATTGTGAGATGATTGTAATTTGTAAACTAACTAACATTGCTGAATTCTAATTATTCTTGTTGTTGGCTAACTTGTTTAGCAGCATTTAGTAGCAACGATTAGAAATAAAATACCATAGCCTCCTTATAATAACTGTAATAAAGCTATAAACGGAACGTTGCACACACCGTTTAGTATTAACGATTAGAATTCAATTTAGGAATGTACCCTATGTTTTAGTAGTAGGCGTAATTTGTTTACTAATAGTCTTCTTATCATAAATCATAAGGTTGGGGGGGACTAAGTTATGATTAGCAAGGAAATCATGAAACGCGAACATGTAGGAGGCCTACAAATGGCTGCGGAAGAAAAAAAAAGTCATTAAAATATGACACTCATACCTTATGACATTATATAAAGACATGATACAAATTTATTTCTCATGTATAATATTGTTTTGTAATTTGGAGTTGTTACAAGTTTATGAGCTAAATATGACAAATGCTTCTGTCGTAAGACAATCTTATTAGCGTTTTTTTTTTGTAAGGATCTCCCGGGTCGATTGTGTTTCACACTCACAGTTTCACAACCACATGCTGAGTTTTCTTGATTAACTGAGTAAATTGTAACGAAAAGAGTTATTGGGTTTTTTGTTATTTGTCGTGCTGTATCTTGTGTGTTCTGGGGAATAAATGGGGTAAATAAATTAAATTTAGAGTAAGATCAGCTTCACACGGGAGACCACTTTGTGGCGCAACATAAAGTGAACGTTTTTAGCAGTCTACTGTTTTTTTTTTATTTGCGCCACAGTGGCGATGAGTGGTTGAGACTGGCCACAAGTAATGAGTCTGATCACCGCTTGTTTGTCAGCGATGATCAAGGTCATACCAACCAGCAGGTGACCTCACACTGTCTGTAAGCCATTATTTTAAGAGCCTAGATATAGCGTTTAGTTCAAAATTTCTCCGAATGTAGGCGTTGCGATCGTTGTTGATTGAAAAACGGTTTTTTAACGTTTTTTCTCCCGGTTCGAAGTCACATAATAATTAATAAAAAAAAGAATTTCGCGTGCTAATCTTATAAAAAGGAAACATCGTGAAGCCAATAGATTAATGCACGTGCTAATTACTATGTGATTGTTTTAAGTCGTTTTTAACGGGAGTTTTTCAAATGTTTGTGGGACGGTTTTGGGGCTAATGGGATTTAACATGGGGTTAAAAAAACGAACGACTTTGAACCTTGTTTAAAAATAGAAGGACCTTTTCAAAAATTATATAAATCGAGCAATTAAAGAACAATACTTTTTATTGCATTTTGCACTTTACTGTATTTTAATTGAGCGATTGTGAAGCGATTTCTTGCAGTTTTAGTTAACACCATATAAGAACACTCATTTGTCTCGTTGTCGTCTGCTCAAAACAACAAGATGGACGTGGATCTAGGCTCTTAAATGGAAGTCCGTGTGAAGCAGATCTTAGTCTTGTGTTGTGTGTTAGGGAGCTTTTTAGGTCCTTTTCTTTGGTTACATTTCTATCCTGAACATGTAATGGTGTTTTTGTGTTTGTCCAAACAGTTTGTGACTTTTTATTTGTTGGGCTTTATTATTATTATATTGGCTTCTAGTAAAGTAATGCGCAATCTTATGTCGGTATATCATAAAAAAGATAATTCTTTAAGTAAGGTAGTAAATATATTTAGTTTTAGGTCCTTGCAAAAAAAGCCTTTGTTTTGTGTTAGTTTTGTAAAAGACACAGCTTCCGAAAAAAAAGTTTTCTTCTTTTCTTGGTGTTTATTATTATCATTCGTGAATGAAAATGGAACTTCCGAGAGAGAAATCGATAAGAAGAAGGACAGCAGACAGACATATAAAGTGTGTGTGACACACATTTCATTCTTTTGTAACCTTTATTATGTGTCTATATACACTTGAGGTCCTTCTTCTTTATATTCTTATGGCAGCTGCTGTGTTTCCTGCTGTATTTTTTCTTTCTTGTCTCATAATACTGTTGGAAGAAGCTTTTCTTGAAAGATCGATTATTAGACGATTCTTTTTAATGAAATCTTAATTGTCATAGAAGAATGATTGTAAAGAGGATGATGATGAATCGATGATGACCATTGGTGACATCAGACTTATAAATAAGGGAACAGGTGATGATAATAAGTGACACGTGTGTTGAAATTTCGATTGAGTCTCTCTATCTCTCTTCCACCCTTGGGTATGATTATGATATCCGGTGTTTACACATTTAAAAACACCCATTTAGTAGAGGTACATTCAAGGGGTTAGAAATTAAAAAAAGGAGACTGAGGGTTCCATGTGGTAATGAGGAGGAGCAGGGTTAAATTATTATTAATGTGTGTGGTTTTTTGGCAGTGTGGGGTAGGGGGAATAATTAAAAACTGGAGCCATCTGGTGACCACCTGTGTTTTTTAAGGACCTCCCTCAATTTATGACCCGTCCCAGTCCGGAATAGACCTCGGTTCGTTTCAGGGTCTCATAACACCTCTTAAGTTAGAAAATAGATATTATTTTATCAGTTTTATTTTTCTTAATATGGACTTTGTTTTGAAGTTTCTTGCCGCATGGTGTCGCTTTTGTTAATGTTTATGTTCAATGACCGCAAAATATTATTGCAATGAATCAGTGTGTGTGTTGTTAGTTTTTTTTAAAAAAGTGTGATAAAGAGTAAATTTAATACGATTTAAAAATTGATTAATAAGTTTTTGGACATAAAATGATTTTTTTTTTCCTAAGGGGAAGGTCTTTGCTCTTAATTTTCTTTCTTTGACCATTGCTGCTGCTGCTGCTGTTGTTAGTCCAAGAAAAAGAAATAATAAAAGGAGAAAAAAAAAGGAAAACTACAAGTTGCAAGGACATTTCTATTGTAGTTCAAACAACAAAACAACTTGTCAGGTTTCTTTTTTTGTTGTTGTGTGTGTGGAATTCTTGAGGTATGACAATGAATTCGTACCATTTGTGGATGTGTGGTCATTCTGTAGAGTAAAGTGGTCGTTTCAAAGAGGGTTATCAAAGTAGATGCTGGTTTTTTGGTCGGCTAGTAGGGAATTATAATATCTTTTTTAAAAAAATATCTATAAGGTGTGAATGTGGGTTTATAGTTTTAGGCCTCTTCCAGTTTTATTTCTTTTGCTATAAAAAGTAAAATCTGTTATAAAATTGAAAAGGATCTTAATGTATTTTTGCTGTTTTATAGTTTGGAACACACAGACCACTTTTTGATCACTCAAGTTGAAGGTGGTTACAATGTATTTTTTTATGTAAAAGATTCAAAGGTGGTGGTGGTGGTCGGTTTTTGGTCAGAACAAGACTTCATTTTGCAGTCGAAAAGGAGTGGTCTTGTGTGCCAAAGGGCCTTAGAAATATTTTTTTTATGTTTCTGTAATTTTATTTTCGTCTTTTCTCAAGTTGTTTCTCAACAAATTACTGAAAGGCTCTAATTTTGTTGTCATTTCCTCTTACTTTTCTATTTTTTTTTTGTATCTCAATAGTTTTGTATTTAGAATTTCAGTGAACGTTTTTTTTTTCTAATTTTTTTTTCTGCCTTATAAATTTCTCATTAATCAAAAACATAAGGGTTTTTTCCTTTGTTTCTTTTCTCAGTTAAGTTATCTGCTATTCAATTTGCATAATTAATTCTTTTCTGCATACAAAAAAAATGTTGGCACTGATTTTCCTCTCTAACCGTTTTTCTGTATTAATACACACTAGAGAGCGCTGCAAAATGCAAATTCGAGACAAATGATAAGACAATAGTACATGTATAAAAAGATAACAATGGTTTATTTTTATTGTTCTCTGTAACGATGTCTGTGATTAGTTTTCACGTTATTTTATCTCTTTAAATAAACCGCTCAGAAAAAAAAATAGACTTCTTATCGATTAGTTATGTCTGTCCTTATGGAGGCAACCATATTAAAAAAAATGTATTCGCTTCAAATGCGCATGCGTGAGTTATCATTCCATTTCGAAGCGCTCAGAGCGAAAGGAGCGCATTTCTCCATTGAAGAGAAATGTGAAAGGGAAAAAAAATTTTACGGAGATTTTTCTATCGGGTCACACCGGAACGGGTTCTTGTTGTTTTTATCGGTGTTTTCTCTACGTTTTTCGGGTGTCATTAGAAACGTTTTCGTTGACTTCTTTTCGTTTTCTATGTTGCTATTGATTCGTAAGTGAAATTATTGTATTTAAACGATGATAACGACGATAAGAAACATGCGATTCATTCGGGTGTTTTCGTCTGCGATTCGAAATCTTTCATCGCCGTTTCTGGTTCCATTTTAACTGCGAGGTTTTTCTGACGGCGGCGGCTGAAGCTGTCTGTTTTTTTTATTTCGCTAACCTTTTCTCTCTCCTTTTTTTTTTCTTCTTCAATTCAGACTGAATCTCTGATCGTTGTTTTTATCAGTGAAATATTTCTGTTTTAAAGGGTCCTATCATCTTAAAGACGATAAAACACAATCAGAAGAAGAAGAAACTTATATAATATGGTTGTAATTTGATTGAAATCGTGTTAAAGACTTAAAACTTGGTTTTTGTTTTTTCAGGCTTCAAGTCAGGTTTAATTCTCTCTTAAATCCCGTGTCGTCGGTTTTTTTTTTCGTGCGCGTGTTTTTAATATTAATTTTGTTTAAAAGAAAAGATGGATCTAAAGATTATTCATAAAAGTAGTACATTTAGTTCGTTCAGTAGTCATAAGATTGGCAATTGGTTTAGTCACTTTGGAAATGGACGTCGTAAAAGCTTTTTAAAGAGTTCTAAAAGCTTAGGTAAGCAAAAAAAAAATAAGAGCTGAGAAATTTCTCTTTAATGTTTTTCTTTTTTTCTTCAACAAAGTGTTTATTTATTTATTATTGAAGAAGAAAGAGGAGAAATGTATATTTTTTGTGGCATTTAGGTTGCATCTTTTTTTTTGTATGTGCGCGTGTTTTTAATATGACGTCATTGAATGCCATGAAATTGTGCGGAAATTGATCCTTCACTTTTTCCCCAAATTCTTTTTTCAGTTGTTTGCTTTTTTTTAGTTTTCTAATTTTTTTATAGGCAACTTTTTGATTCTGGCCCACTCACTCACTGGCGACACTCACGTTGGTTTTAGATTAAAACACGAGAAGGTTTTTCCAAGGGTGTTATAGAAATGCGTTCGTCTATTGTTGCGTCTGTAGTCGTTATATATCCTTTCTAATTTCGTTTATGATTTGAAAAGAAATCTGGGAGGGGCGTTGTGATATGTCGACTATAAACGCATCATTAAACTAAGAGGTATTCCTTCAATTAGCTGCCGCTGCTAGAATTTAAGCTAAAGGTGCTGAGTTAATAGGTTGTGCAGAAGATACGCAATAAGGCTAAAGAGCTGCACAACCTTGTACATTAGAGGCTAAGCTAAGCAGCTTCTAATCGAAAAAATGCCCATAATAGGTATTTGACGTTTGTTGAAGGTGAAATGTCCATTATAAACAAGGCGTGAGGCGAAAATGCGGTTTAAATTGTAAAGCAAGGCTAATAAAATGGCTGATACGGCGAACAAATTACGGATAAACTAAGACTAAAAAAGAAGAATATAGCTAAAAGAATTATGCTTTTTGGAATAAAAGGCACTGATTAGAGGCTAGCATTAACCTGCAGCTGTTAATTAGCTGTATTTTAATTCTTTAAGAATTCTGGCCCTTAAATTACTTTTGCTGTGTTAATTACTGTAAGTGGACGAATTAAGTAAAAGCTAAGGAGTGGTGAAATAGATTGGATTCGTTACCGGAATCATCATCATCATCATAATCATTTCTAATATTGAAATTTGTCGCGATAAAATATTGCGAAAAACCATCGTTACAAAATATATACGAATGAGGCTATTAGGACTTGTTATTATTATGTAAATGTGGTTGGTTTACATATGATGAGTGCCATCTGGTGGTTAGTAATGGTGGCAAAACTTTCAGGAAAGGGGGGGGGGGGTGGGGGGAAATAGAAGTATTTTTGTTGTTTGGCCTTTGTCTTTTTTTTAATTTTGTTTATTTATCAAATGTTTTTATTAATGGGGACGTGATTAAAAACGGAAATGGAATGACAAGGTCTCAATTTCGTGTCACTTGACGGCAATGACCGACCGAACCACTTTTTTGTGTTTAAGAAAAAGTAACTTAGTTGGGGGTGAGGCGTTAGGGGTTCAAAAAGTGATATTCGTGATCTTTTTTTAGAAGAAAACTAACAAGGAATTTTAATTTCTCTTTCTGTTTGTCTTTATTATAATGATGAAGAAGCATTGTTTGTGTATTTCTTTATCTGAAGAAATATTGTTCTTTCGGTTTCATTTATTATAATGTCCTATTTATAGTCGGGGATTTCACGATTCTGCTTCTGTTCTTTCCGAACTTTTGTTACAATTCGAATGGAAATTTGCAGGGAATGAATGTCAGGGGTGAGGAACGGACATAAGACATAGGAATATTAAAAGGGATGTTTGTGTTGCCACCTAGTGGTTTGTTTTATATTGTTAGCTTATTATGAACAGCTTGATTTTTGAATTATTATTATTCTGTCTTTTCAAGAGTAAAATTAAGAGAATATAGAAAGTTGTTTTAGAAACTAGGAGGGTAGCTGAAAATACCCTTAACGTGACTGAGCTACCCTTCTAGTTTCTAAAACACATTCACGTTTTTCTTAATTTTGCACCTGAAATACAGAATATAGGGTAAGACTTTGAGAGGCATTTAGATAAGTTTCAGTAGGAACACGCGGTTTTTTTTTTGCACGAGTTCACTACAATTTCATTTGTTTCCTTATTAGAGGGAGAGAGAGAGAGAGAGAGAGGTTATATGGACAATAGGACTATAATAATAATTATATAATGGGCGTTAATGGATTTGCATTTGTATTGTCATTCAGGATGATTTTTTTTTTGGCTTTGTGACTAAAGATATTTTTCTTTTCTTACTTCAAGGTTAACCTTTTTTTTTAAGTTGCGTTTGGTATATCTCCATCAGTTGGTATGATTCATAGTGTTAAGCGGCGATCACACTGGCTATTTTTCGCGTAAGGTTTTTACTGCAAGAAAATGAGAGAAAATGTTGCGGTAAATCAGGGTTTTTTTTTCCTCTGCAAAAGTAGAAACCAGTTACAAAAAGCTGAGACTCATTCATGATAGGATCGGGACTAACGGATCAACTGGATCCATGAACAACAGATCAAGTTCGCATCGATTAATTAGATTAGAAGATTTGGACTGATCTTTGTGGAGTTCCCACGATTGATTTGATCGATTTGAAAAATCGGATTTGTTTTATTTAAATCATGACTTACAGAAAAAAAGCAATACTTTACATTAAAAATTTAAATATATATGACATTTTATATGCACAACACAAACAATATGAAACAAATTGTTTTAAAAAAAATCTCCTTTTAATTTTGAATTAACTTTATAATTACAAATTATTAATTTAAAATTTTCTAAAAAAAAAAACGGAGTCATTTTTAAATTTAGCTTAAGTTTTGAACCCTCAAGTAAGTAATGATATCTTATTTTCTATAGCGAGATAGAGCATTCTAGAAAATATCAATTTTTGTTAAAAAAAATTGTTTAAAAAAATTCTGATCGATTTGAATCAATCCGCCCTGGTATCGATCCCATCGTTAATGAGAAGAGTAGCTTTAATTTATTCAATTCAAGGAAATTTTGCTGTAAATGTGATCGCAGCTTTCGAAATTTTTTTTGTTCATATGAATCAGCTTGTTTATTAAATTAAGTAATCATCAGTCCATCCGTTTTAATTCTTTATCTTTTCGTTGGCCCTCTTCTTTTTCGTTTTTTAAGGACTTTTAAAGTGGTTTTTATAAAGGGGGGGGGGCGGTGGGGGGAAATGGTGAAAATTAGTCAGAAAACCAAACTTGTCTTTTTGTGTGAGAAAGAAAGAGAAAATTGGTTTCTTTTTTAAGACAATAATTTGGGCATTTTTTAAAAAAAGTTTCCTTTTTTTCTCTTTGAAATTAGACGTTTTTTTTTTTCGCTTTGTCATTTTTTCTAATGTTTTTTTTTTCCATGGTAAACTGGTTTTTTTTTCTGTATTTCTGACACAATAATTTTTGTTCTTTATCAGTAGTTACGCTCGTCGTCGTCGTCTATGTGTAGGTTTTTATGTCAAATGTTTGTCAACAATTTTTTTTTTATTTAACGTGTTCACCTGTCGATTAAATGTGACCGGAAGTATATGAAGAATCAATCTGAAATGTTGAGATCTGTCTGCAGTGCATTTAATATGGAGCTTAGGTGGGTTTCGCTTGAAAACGCTTCTTTTTCAACTGTGATGAATCATATAAAGCTGGCTTACGGACACGTTCCTTTCTGGCTTGTCAATCCTTAGGCTAGTTTCATACGACGAATAAGTGTATTTGATAGATACTGATTTTAAAATTATAAAATGTCGTCTGCTTAAAATTGGGTCATTTTCAAAAACTCACATGAAAAGTTTATTTTGAAATATATCAGCAACAGAAAAAAATACTCTTTAAGTGATTGAGCTGCTCTTCTAGTTTCTAAAACTAAAAGCTTTCCACTTGAAATTACAAAAGAAGTCCAAAGAATGGACAATCCGGAATTGACCGTCTGTTCCCAGCTTAAAGTTGAAAAAAGTGTGCAACTTCAATTTTAGTTTCGATCGGAGTTTTTCAATTGAAAGATGTGCGTTGGGTTTCGGTGGGGGGGGGGGGGTGGGGTAAGTATGGCGGTGTTTAGAGGATCTTAATAGATTCTGATGTGTGTGTGTGTGTTTGGACCATACGCACAGAATAAATGGGCTTTTTTTCGGGGTCGTTCAACTCGGGTTAGAAGAAACGAATTGAAAATGAAGAAGGTGCGCGCGCGTGTTGCTTTATCAGGGATTGTTGATTCGCTTATATTTTTTATTTCCCTTCTTAACTTCCAGTAATGGAATCGAAACAGATGAGAATGGACTTGTAGTTTCTAGTTTGTATATATGTTTTTTTCTTCTTTCTAGTTTCCAGCACAAAAGTACCTGTAAAAAAGCTACTTCACTGTTATTGGGCGGTTTCCAAATGCATCGGCAATTAAGTCCGAATCCGTTTTACTATTGCAAAATATGTATGAATTGTTAAATTTCTGCTTTTCGTAGATGACTTATAAATTCATTGCAAGTTTTTAGGTCCGAATTCAAATCGAACCCTCGAAGCGAAGAAGGCATTAAAACGGGGCGACTGAATAAGCGCCAAATTGAACAAACGCCAAACTGAATAAGCGCAAAATGGAACAAACGCCAAACTGAATAACCGCCAAATTTTTGGCTTTTATTCAGTTTGGCGTTTCTTCTATTTGGCGCTTATTCAGTTTGGCGTTTCTTCCATTTGGCACTTATTCAGTTTGGCGTTTGTTCCATTTGGCTTTTATTCAGTTTGGCGTTTGTTCCATTTGGCTTTTATTCAGTTTGGCGTTTGTTCAATTTGGCGCTTGTTCAATTTATTGCTTGATCAGCGCCACCAACAATGTGTTTATCACATTTTGGTGGTTATTCAGTTTGGCGTTTGTTCCATTTGGCGCTTGTTCAGTTTGGCGTTTGTTCCATTTGGCGTTTGTTCCATTTGGCGCTTGTTCCGTTTGGCGTTTGTTTCATTTGGCGCTTGTTTCATTTGGCGCTTGTTTCATTTGGCGCTTGTTTCATTTGGCGCTTGTTTCATTTGGCGCTTGTTTCATTTGGCGCTTGTTCCATTTGGCGTTTGTTCCATTTGGCGTTTGTTCCATTTGGCGTTTGTTCCGTTTGGCGCTTGTTCCGTTTGGCGTTTGTTCCATTTGGCGCTTATTCAGTTTGGCGTTTGTTCCATTTGGCGCTTATTCAGTTTGGCGTTTGTTCCATTTGGCGTTTGTTCAATTTGGCGCTTGATCAGCGCCACCATTAAAACAGTTCTGTTTTCTTTCTAAATTGTGGCACCCCAGCCCCTCTCCCTGTTCAAAAGATTTAAGCTAGGTTTCATTCTTGAATTTGGACAATAGAAACTAGAAGAGTAAGGGAATCACGTAAAGATTCTTTTCATGTTGATATTGATGATGGCTTTTTAGAATCAACTTTTTATGGCAATTTCAAAGCCTCATTTACGTTGAAGAAGTTGAACGTAAAATTTAAAAACCATCTCAACCTTTAAAAACTAAGAATTGGGTTCATTTTTCAAGAGTTATCATAAAGCGTTTATATTTGTAAGAATGTGAATATGAAAGTATATTTCCATTATATACATGTACCGTCGAAAAGCGCTGACCGATCCTGGTCGGTTAGGACCCGGCAGAGTGCATCGGCATCCCGAGCCCATTTTCGGCCACCAGTGGCCGAATTTGAGCTGACTTTGGTCAAAACTGGCTACGGTAGCAATACGTTGAGAACGGGTAAAAAATTGACTTCCTTGGGGCGTAAACGTCGGGAGCATCTATGACTTATATAATCTTCTAGTTTCTAAACGGCTTTCATTAAAAATAATATTAAAATGTAAGTCCAATGAATGTTCTTTTAAATCGAAACAGTTGTTTAAAGAAAAAAGGTAAAATAAAAGTAGGTTCAAAGTTCAGACCCAGTTGATAATTTGACAATGGCATAGATAGAGTAATCCAGATTTCGCTTTATTACCCAGAATGCTTTACGTGTATTGATTTGGTCAAGAAGAAAGAAATAACACATGAAAGTGAGTTTCTTGAGAAGGTAAAGTGGTGGATTTCATGATGAAATGGAAATGGATATCCCGAAGTCCAAGCAATGTTGTCATGCAATTTGTGTTGACTTGAGTGCTGCTGTGGAGTAATAGAATTGTACGTCGGTTAGTTTTAGTCGACCGTCGCTGACCCCTTGCTGCCCCCACCCTTAACTCTAGTTCTGCCAGACAGCTAGCTAATGTGAACAAATGACGATGAAGACAGGGCGTAAACGTAGAAACCTATGGTATATAATAGTATTACAACCGAGTAGTATATTTCACATGTTTATCATATTGCAACAATGTGGCGTTGCTTGAAACTCCATATAAAATGCCCTTTTGAAAAGTGGAAACATGAGAAAAATTGAAGGGTCTTCTTGATGTGACCAATTTGTGATCAGTGATCACAGGGTCACAACTACACGTGTTCACATAATGAAGGAAAGGGATAACAGTGTTGTGTTGATAACAGTTAGTGAATGTCGTTTAGCATAGAATCGGATAATATGAAATAAATGTTCGGTTCGGTCTCAGAATAGCATAAAAATTCCTTCTTTTAACACGGAAAAACAAATCCCGGTCTCTTATTTCGTGTTAATCTGTTTCTTTTCACTGTATAATTTGCAAATGAGTGGTGAATTATATTATTTATAGTGTTAAATGAAAATATTAAAGATTATTTTCTAGATGATAATTTCCCACTGTGGTCAATTTATCCCCTGATTGGCAGCAAATTTTCAAAACCGATCAATGTCACTGTAATAAGCAATTTCAAATTACTCAGTTACAACTACAAGGGGCAATCTTAAAAGATTTACTGAAAGAAATGAAGAAGCCAAGAGGACTGACGGTTTCTTACCAGTCAGTGTGCCTGAAACCGTTTGAATTTGTGCAAACGTAATTCACTAGATTGGTAATTCTAAATTTATTACTGGGCACAGCAATGAATCTTGCGGTAAATATAGGCTGTGTTACGGTATTCGCCGTTTTCTTGGCCATATTGTAAGCCACAACTTGTTTATGTTAGCTTACAACGTTTGTTTGAAAGAGACACAAAAACGGTGATATACCTAAATAAATGGAAACAAAAGCGGAATTTGGGAAATCAATTGAATAAGATTGGTGGAGCAGTCTCGAAACGGATGAGAGGTGACCGAACCAATTCTCAACTGGTTTGCATTTGTTGACACTTTAAGTTTGTGTCTTGCAACAAAAAACATAAAATTGGTGAATTTCAGCAAATTTGTCTGTCTGCCTTTTCTATATACAGGGTTATTCAAAAAGAAGGAGCATATTTCAACCATTTATTTCTTCCAAACTACAAAAGATAGAAATATAATTCCAACGTTCCTGAACAGAGGAAAGTTCAAAATTTGAACAGACCGGGTGGAAGTTCCAGTCAAGGTCGCAGTGGCACTGTTGCTTGTCTGTAGAAAAATGGCGGCGACTCCACATAAACAATCATTTTGTGTGCTGCACTTATCAAAATTAGAGTCCATTGTTGAAGTGCAACGTGCATTTTGCCGCCAGTTTGCCGACTCGTCATAAGCAGATTTACCAGTGGCATCGATCTGCGACACATCGAATTGTTGAAGCTATGAATTGGATAACTAGAGACCAGTTTTGATATTTGTCGTGTAACACATGGTGCTCATATTGAGTGCATAATAATTGAACTTTTCTCTGTCCAGGAACGTTGGAATTATATTTCTATCTTTTGTAGTTTGGAAGAAATAAATGGTTGAAATATGCTCCTTCTTTTTGAATAACCCTGTATATAGCTATATTATAATGTTAATGAAACTACTGTTACAGATGCGCGGAACCCATTGCGCAGGGTCTTTTTCCCGTCATTATTCCTAGATCAGATGGATTGAATTTACACACACATACGTACGCCCCAATTGGTGAATTGGGTTTTGACTAATTTTCTTAACTTTGTGTAGGTTTCATTTATAATTTATGCTGCAGCCATTTTTTGTTTGTTTATTATTTGACTGGGTGTTGAATTTGTGATTCAATTCAAATGGGGGTCAATTCGTAGGCAGGTGGTTTTAGGGTTGGTGGTAAGTAGGCGAGATAGGCAAGCCTCTTTTAATATATAGACTTTTTTGAAACTTCCTGATTTTTTATTTTACCTAATTTTTTGTTTTGCGGAGGTGTTTTTAATGGGCAGCCAAAAGAAAAGAACTCCCATTCTATCTTTTTTATATAGATCAAAATAAAAAAAAATTAGCATCAGCTGTGTGAATATTTCAGGCGAATTTAACTTGCAATTTGACCTAAAATGAATTGTAGCTGTTTTACATACTTTTGTTTCAGTTTATGAATCAATGAAAAATGGTCTCAAAATATGAGGAGGAGACCTGGGGCAAGGTAACTTCAACTAAGAGCTCTTCCTATGGAGCATTTAGACACAGGCAATTGGAAAACGGGATAAACAGACGTTGGCTCCGCCCTTTTTATGACGAACGCAATTTCTAATTGGTTGGTTATGTAGTCTGACGTCACATGTTTGGCTTTTTTCAACGTCGAACCACACAACAAACCAATTAGAATTTTATTGGCCCTGCCCTTTTATTAGCGTCAGACCAAATATCAACCAATTAGAAATTGAAAAGGGCGGGGCATGTCACATCAGACCAAGTAACAAACCAATTAGAAATTGGTGACGCTCATAAAAGGGTGGAACCAATAAAATTTTAATGCTGGGCACAATTGCCTGTGCATTTAGCGTCAAAACTGAGTGTGGCCAATAGATGGCGCACACTGAACAAAAAAAAAAATGGATGACATTTTAAGCACGGTGTCTTCTTTCTAGCTTCAAAACGCTGACGATTCTTCTCTCATTTTTGGCGTTTTTTTCTAACATTGAGTTCTTTTATTTTTATAAATTTATCTTGCGAGGAATCGAGCGCCATATTGTAAAATGGTGGCCGCTTTTGCAGGTTATTGCTGTATATTTAACATACAAACCATAAACTATGCCAAAATAATTTTCAATTAAAAGTTGCATAATTTTGTCTCCTACATAATGTGTGTGTAACGTAAAATTCTGAAATTTTTAATTATCTTAAGTAAATGATTCCCAACCTTTTTTGTTTGGAGGGAACCCTTGAAATTTTGGAAAATATCAGGGAACTCCTAACCTGGCTGACACATATTAGGTTCGACTGGGGTAATTTACAAAATAGACGTGTAAAGGAGTACGGTTAATTAATATTTAATAGTTAACTGGTACTTTTGAGGAGTATATATTTATTGCCTATTTGTATTATTTCTTTTTCGCAAGTTTTTGCAAATTCTCGCAGAATCCCGGACACGGGCTCACGGAAACTCAGGGTTCCGTAGAACCCTGGTTGCGAATCACAGTTGTGAATTTGTGATAAAAGTGATAAGGAACACAAACATTTATGGATTGGCAATCAATTGTAATGAAGGTACAAAATAAAATACGCAGAACTGATGCCAAGATAATCATAGTAATAATCCATAAGCAAGGTAGTTGTTGCGGTCATGTTTTATAATCATTCAGGTGATTGGTTATCGAACTTAATCAGAAGTTTAAATTTTTATTGCCGTTATCCCGTTTTGTAATCTTTAGCCACCCACATACGATTGCCAATATCGGATAATAACAATGGGACACAAACGTCATTTAGTAGATCAAATCAATTGTAAACTACTTTATAGGCTTTAAATTATTTGGCTCAGATTATAATAATCAGCAATAATGGTAATAATATTGACGTATTTGCAGTATATAGTTACAATGAAAATACGTTGCTCAGCTATGAAATGTGCAGCTGAGGTTTTCTTTATGCGTTTTTATCAAGATTTCAATCAAGATTTCTTCAGGTGCAAAACATAAGGTGGAATGAAGTAGTAGTCTCACTGAAATATTTTCCTATTATTCTATTATGCTATTGAACTTGAAAAATAGAAATCTATTTTAATTGTTCTTTTTTCCCCCCCTGTCTTTGTGTTTTTTGGTCAACATTTATTCGGAAATGGCTCTCCAATTGTGAGGACAGAAGAAGAAAAAAGGTGGGGGGGGGGGGAAGGGTAAGAATATACTTCATCTACGAGAACACCTAACGAAATTGTACAGGAAGTGTTTGAAAACTTCAGTATGTTTGTTTGAAAATGCTTGCAAGTAGAGAACTACTGCATCTGATACAATGCTTTTATAGTAACGGGCAATTTGTGTTGCTTGTGGTGTTTGCAATTTAAAACTCGGTTGAGATGTATCATGGGTAAAAGTATTTGGGGCTACGAGCCCCCAATGACTGAATGCATTCTGTAAGACAGGCAGTTAGAAAACGGGATAAACAGAAGTTGACTCCGCCCTTTTTATGACGAACAGCAACTTCTAATTGGTTTGTTGTGCGGTTCGACGTTGACAAGGGCGGAGCATGTGACGTCAGACTACATAACCAACCAATTAGAAGTTGCGGTCGTCATAAAAAGGGCGGCGCCAACTTCTGTTTATCCCGTTTTCTAACTGCCTGTTTCTGTAAGTGCTTGCGACAATAATAATAATTGTCTTACGACTGCAACGAATTTAGTCGTTCTCAAATGATGCCATATTGTGTTAACGCACAGATGTGGTTCAGACAAACGATAATGTCGATTTGGTAAGCTTAGTTTAAAAAAAAACATTTGGTTTATTTGCATTCGCGTTTATTTTATTTTTTTCAGAAATGTCAGTTTTAAAAAACAAACTTAAGAAGGTATCTTCGTTATCGTTGTTTTTGTATGGGATTTGTAAAAAAAAAAGTGGACATGAAGTTAAACTGGTTCAGAGAAAGTAGGATCGTGACTATCACGTGCGTGTGTGCGCCGTTTTTTTTTTCTTCTTCTTCTTCTGTTGATAACAAACTAAACTCAGACGTGGAGCTAGAGGGCGCCACCTTTTTTATATTATTTGTTTGTAAGCTTATTCTTAGTGTCTGTCTGGCGCCACGGTTTAGTTTTCTGTCATGAATGAAAATGAAGTAGTCTTACTAAGTCTCTCTCTCTCTCTCTCTCCATCCATCTATTGTTTCTTTTTTTATATATAATTATATTTTCACCTGTTTTGCGCCCTGACTGATCTACAATTTCGTTTTGTTGTTGTTGTTGCCTGCACTAACTGCACAGTGAACAAGCAACCAACCAACCCCCCTCGTCGTCGACATTTTGAAGGATCAAACAATGCTTTTTAAAAAAATGTTTGCGCGTCGTTTTTAATGGCATGGAATTCATGAATTATTAGGCCTATTATGAAAAGTGGATTTATTATTATTATTCTTTATTCGGTAATCCTCCATTCTATCAAAATCCACCCACACTTTAAAACGAGGTTAGAATTTATTAAAATGTAGTTGGTCGTCAGATATTGTCAAAAGACCGGAAGAGTGTCAACGGGGGGGGGGGGAGGGGGAGAAGCTTTAGTGAAGTACGTTCCCATTGGTCCATTCAAGACATTAATGTCTTCACATCCGGTCATTCGAAAGTTATCTTTATGAACAGCTGATTTTTCGAACTCTTTTGATTATTCTCTTTCTGTCTTTCAGAAGAGCAAAATTAAGAGGAACTAGAAATTGTTTTAGAAACTAGAAGGGTAGCTCAGTGATTAAAGGGTATTTTCATGTTGTTATCTTTCAAAAGTAGTGTTTTTAAAGACAATTAAATGAAAAGTTTATTTTGAAAGATAACAACATGAAAATTATCCATAAGTGACTGAGTTACCCTTCTAGTTTCTAAAACACATTCCAGTTACTCTTCATTTTGCACCTGAAACAGAATAATTCGAGCTTGAGAGAGGAGTTTTCACTTTAAAACCATCTTAAGGTGGGCGTGTCTGTGATTTTTTTTATTAGAAGATTTTTCATTGTAAATTATAAATCTATCTCAAGTTGAGATAACAGGTTGGATTATTCAAATGACCTGCGTCACATTATCTTTTCCCCCTGTTGGTTGGTTGTTGGATGAGACTGGTTTAATCTTGACATGGGATGGGAGGAGATGCGCATTCATTCCAGCGGCTGTTTAGCAACATGTTCAGTATGTGATTGATTTGGTTTTCTGGTAAGATTTTCACAGTTCAGTGACATTCTTTAGACGGTGACGTTTGTGTCACTGCTGCTGCTGCTGAATAAATCGATGAATAACAGAATGTGCGTGTAATTAGATTGATTGTAGGAATCTTAACCAAATGTTACCATTTCTTTTCTTCTTATATTGTGTGTTGACTTGCAATTTTGCTAATTATTACTTTTTTTTTTTAAGAAAAACACATTTTCTTAAGTTTGCCCATTATGTGTGTCTGTGTGTGACGTGTTTTTTTAAAACCATTTTCTAAGAGTTTAAGTTGCTGCCTAATTAATTCTGTGTTTTAATTTTTGAATGAAACAATCACCGTGTTTCAGCTATAGTAGTCTAACCGTATGCAGTAATAAGGTTTAGTGCATCTTTGGAATAATTAGCGCTTTCATTTTTGTTCTCTCTCTCTCTCTCTTTAAATCTCTCCCTTTTTCTTCTTCCCTTTTTCTAACAGGGATTGTTCTTTAGTGCAATTTGTAATTATTAATTTAATAAGAGCTTCTTTAGCTTAGTTATTTGCAGGAGAAGGGAAGTTGAAGCTAACGATTTTCTTACTCAATTTCCATTGTAGGAAAGTGTTTGTTTTTTAATTTGGAAGCCGCCCCCCCCCACACACACACCTCCCAATGTGTAGTATACAGGGTGACACACAACAAGGCACTTGTTTAACGGTTGTATTCCATCTCGGACGATGATGAGGGCTGGAGATGGAGGCTTTTAAGTTATTATGCGAGGGTTTTATTATGACAAATTGATAATATACTCCCGTGTTTATCAAACTGTGGTCTGCAGAGGTTTGCCAGGTGGTCCGCAAATGAGGGACCATAGAGAAAAATATTTTTACACTCCCAACTGTCGGAACGGAAGTTACAAAAAACAACAAATTGTGCTCTTAATGTGAGGCGAACTGAGGCTACTGTCCAGCGACAACTTATCTAATGGATCGCCATTGGGAAATGTTTGAGAACCACAGATCGTAGTGTCTGGCACGCTCAGCCCTTATCAGTTTCCTCCATTTGTGAAGTTGAGGATGTTGTGGAGTGTGAGGATATTAATATCATCTCGAGCGTGAAGGGGCCTCTCTCTTCTATTAGTTAGCCTCTACTTCCAACCCTTCTCGTTACAAATGGGATGTACTAAGGTGGAATCGTACGAGATGGAACACAATCATACAACAACTGTCTTGTGTTTCTCCCCATTGCATTCTACACATTAGGGTCTTCTGTATAATGGTTTCGAAGAACAAAATGGCGACCCTTTTTAACACATTTTTTTAGGGAGATAATATCGCAAAGAAATATTTCTGAGGATTTGTTTCACGAAATAAATATATAATTAGCCGGAATTGTGACCGGTTTTATGGGTACAAACTGTGTTATTAGATTTCTTCTTCTTCTTCATAATAATAATAATGGTACGTGCTTAAAAAGTGACTACCGCCAGAGGCGCTGATAACGGCTTTAAATTGTGATCTCTTTTGTTTGGCGTGCCATACTTTTTGTTCGAATTTCTTCGTTCGTTGACCCCGAACACAAGAACAAGAAGAAAAACCTAAGAAAAAAAGGGTTTCTTCGATCTCAAATGGAAATTTTTGTAATTTTCTTTCTCTTGTCTTTTTTTTTTTTTAAAATAAATCTCTGTTAAGTTTATTTTATGAACATATCTTCACTTCCATCTTCAACTTCAACGGCTTAGAATTTCAGTATGAAATTTCGATCGATTTTTTTTTTAATATTTCTTTTTTGTTATTTTGACATTTTCGAAATTTACTCTTTTTATTTCCTCTGTCGTTTATTAAAATCTTGGAACAGGGATTTCTTCTTTTATTTTATGTTTAAATTGATTTTGAGTGTAAAAACGCCTCCCTAAATTCTAGTAATTTTGTCTTTCAGAAGTAAAATTTTAGATGTTTTGGAAACTAGAACCGAAGCAGTAGCCTAATCACTTGACACAGTAATTTCAGTTGTAAAATTTTTTATTAATTTTTTATATATCAGTTTTAAGAAAAGTTTATTTTGAAATATATTGACATAAAATACTATAAATTAATTCAGCTGCCGTTTCTAGTATCTTAAATGTTGCTTCTTTTTTTTTGAACGGAAATAAATCGCAATGCGAAAATCAGCTATTTCATAAAACATCTTCACGCTAAAGCTTAATAAATGAAAAGCGGAAAATGAATAAGTTATTTAACTATTTTAAACACGGTGAAGAATGTTTTCTTAAAAATACACACATATGAGGTTACACAAAAAAAATTGGTGTGGTTATTTTTAACCAGTTTTGTGTTTAAAGTGGCACATTGCCGAAAATAATGTGTACTTAAAGGAAGATTCTTTTCATAATTGTAGCTTTTATCAGATCAAAAAAAGTTCTAAATTAGCCATTTTTTAATTCAAAATTTATTTTTAAATAAAAATAAATTGACGTTCCGAAATTGAATCGAGGTTGCATTTTGTGTCGTCATGAGTCTGATATGACTTAAGCAAAAAGAACTATGCTTTTTGCACTCAAAAAAGGTTAGTTAGAGGCTAGAGTTAACCTACAATTAGTGTATAATGAAGCTGTTATTTCATTTAAATACAAATTTAAAGACATCGTCATCGTGAAATGCCCGACTATAAACGCAGCTTTAGAATTATTTCGAGGTGGCATTAAATTCTGGTATTCATCGATTTATCCAACAGTGTGACGTCATGTCTGTACATACATCGCGCCCTTTCCCTCTGCACAAATCGATGAATAACGGAATGTTCAGGTCAAAGGTTCAGCAAAACTCAAAACAGTTGAATTGTCTGTGACGTCACGTTGCATTGTAATACCTTGTACACAGTCATGAGTTAAATGAATTCAAATTAAATGTGTTTAGGTGAATTATACGGAATCCAGTTAAGGACATAAACTCAAATAAAAATTGACTTTATTATTAATATTTTAAATTGAAATATTAAATCAATATTTCGTCAAATAGTTAATATATTTATATAAGTATTATATATATATATATATATATATATATATATATATATATATATATATAATATATATATATATATTTAAGTATTAACCCAGTATTTTCAGATTAATTATTAACGGAATAAATTGAATTCGACATATTGTTTGCCCTTCACAGGGCTCTGTAGAACACGTTTATTATTTAAATGCATTTAAATTATCAGGTGTGTGTACTAGGTATAACGGGACATTGATTTTAATTAGAAAAAAAAAGTGATTTTCATCAATTCATTTCGGCTAACAAGAGTTAGAAACGCGGTGTCGTTTGAGCCGTTTGATCTAAATATATTGGAGCTTCTGGTTTTTTTTTTTTTTAGAATTGTGAATATTCAAATGAGTTGTGTTGCAAATGTGTTACCCCCATTCGAAATTACTGTTTTTTCAATGAATTTATTGGTTGCATAGGGTTTTTTTCTCTTTCGTTGCCGTTTGGAAGAAAATATAAATTATTTTGAAGGTGTTTAATATAAATTCAGTCTTAATTTAATGGTCCGTGTCCTAGAAACAAATAACTGATTACAAAACACATTCACACGTATAAATCTATTTTATTTTATTAACGTATTTTTTAAACAAAAACAAAAAACAAGACTGAAGACGTGTGATGATCAACCGACGACGACGACGATGATGATGATACAAAGAGCATTGCCATGGAAACGTCGTTATATTTCTAAATAAAATAAATTGAAAGTAAGGGAAGAAAGGAAGGAAAAGAGTAATAGGACCTTCTTAAGAAGAAATAGGAAAATTACAGTCTACGATAAAAAAAAGTCCTATTTGAATTATTTATTTCCTTCAATTTCAGCCATCGAATGTCCACATATTGTTATTATCTTTCGAAATAATAGGCCTAAGTCATCATCGGAGGGTTTTTTTTTTATTCCATTTATTTTTAAGAAGAAGAAAAAAATTGTGGAAGATGAAAAATGTCTGATAACAAAAATTCCATAGGTTTTTTCTTCTTCTTTATTGTTGTTTATTGATGACATTTTGGTATGATTATTATTATTTTGAAAGTTGTGGATTCTATCTCATTCGAATCCATTTCAAATGACAATGACGGTTGGAGGGGGAGGCTAGTATTGCTTCTGGGGGTTGGAGTAGAATGTTTCTTCTTTTGGTGGCGCTCATCTAGAAAAGGGGGGGGGCCTTCTAGGCGCCAAATTGAACGAACGACAATCGGTACAAACGCCAATGTGATGTCCACTGCCTGGGTGAGGGGGAAGCAGACTAGTAGCCATTTCTTTTGTTAATTCAGGTTGTCGAGGATGTTTCATATTTTTTTTTTCTAATAGGCCCTAAAACGGTCAAATACACTTGGTTTTCTAATGTAATCACCTAATAAGTTCCTAGTTCTTGCATTGTTTTAAAATGTAAATGATGCTCGGACTTTAATAAGTCATATTCAGTCTTTCAGGAGCAAAATTAAGATAAAGTTGAAAGCGTTTTAAAAACTAGAAGCGGTAGCTCAATCACTTAAGGGTTATTTTATACTATTAAGTATTCTAGTTTCTAAAACACACTTTGAATTTCTCCTGAAACGCAGAGAAATAACCAAGAGTTAGAAAATCAGCTGTTTTATTCATAAAACTTGTTGTAATCTTAGCTTTTCTCTCTTTCTCTCGCCATCTTAGATTCATAAGAATCCTAATATGAAAAAAAGATCTTTTTATAAGCAGATAAGAATTGCTTTTCACCTTCCTATTTTAATTTTCTTCAGTGGGATTTTTGGTTTCTTTTTGAAGCTTGTTTTGTACTCGGCGTCGGCGGCGCCGTTGTTGTCATTTAGTTATTCGGGAGTTGGGGCTGAGGGAAGATAGTGACATTTAATGAAATTTTAAGGGCATTTTTATGATGTCGTATGAAATTAATGAGGTGTGGTTACTACTGTCACTTGGATATCAAAAGAATTTCCTTTTTAGATTGAAAGTAGAAAATTATTTCTTCAAAATGTCAGTTATTTCTCTTTTTTTAGAGCGTTTTTTTTTGAAAGCAATAGCGAAAAATAAAAAAAGTGGTGGCATTTTGCCCATCTCATGTCCATATATTATAATTATTATTATTATTATTATTATTATTATTATTATTATTATTATTATTATTATTATTATTATTATCCAGTAGATACGGACAATAAAGATATTAAATATTGAAAAATGTTCTTCTGGTCTTAGTCAATTATAATCAATCACTTTGGAATTTTTTTATATTTTTGTTGGCTTCATTTCATGTCTAAAAATGACCTAAGAAAAAATCAATGAATTTTGTCTTTTCTTGTTTGATGGGCGAATAACCTTTTTAGCAAAATATTTCCTAGTGTATTTTGGACAACTTCCGAATAATTTCTATGTTTTTGTCACCTTGGTGAGCCCTAAGAGCTTGAGTGACCTCAGCTTTTTTTATTTTAGATTTAGCTTACAGCATCCTAAAAAGCTTTTGTCATCATCGATTCATCATCATCATCTTCTTATACAAATGTAAGGCATCGTTGGCACGATAGGCTGTGTCTCGGTGGGTTGCCATGGTAACCTTCCTTTGACGTCATCATGGTACGAACAGGGAGCCCCCTTTATCCTTTTCCCCATTTTGTGTCTTGAGGAAAGAGAAGGGCTGTAAACCATCTCAAACGACGACGTCGGTTGGAGGTCGAGGCTATAGCAATGTTTTAGTTAAGGTGGCTGAATAGCTGTTTGTTGTTTTTGTCCCCCTACATGGCAAAACTGCAGTGGCTAATATTTTCTATAGGATGCCCTTTTCCTCCTCACCCGCAGTTTATCTTTCCAGCGAACGTTTTTCAGGAGAAAACATTACAAAAAAAAAATCGAAGTGTTTTACAAACTAGAATAGTTGGTGATGAATCTGATGATAATGCTAAAAGTTATTTCATGATATGATATCTTTAAAAATAAACTTTTTAAGAAGAAAAATGAAAATAGTTTTTCATGAAATAATGTCAGTGGAAAAACCTAAAAACGGGTCAGTCTGTGAAATATTTATTTTTTACGATAATGCCACCGAAACACTTTTAACATAATCCGATACCATTTCTAGTTTTGAAAACAATTTGAATTTTTTTTAATAATGTTGTTTCCTAAAAAAAAAACGTTCGCTTGACGTTTTTGTGTTTTAATTTAACAAAAACGTCTATGGTGCATATAGCATTAGCCACTACAGTGGCGCCGTCTGGAGGACAAAAGCAAAATAAATCTTTATTCAGGCGCCTTTTAAATGTGGTTATTATAATACATAGAAGTCTAGCATTGCTACAAACAACAAGCCTTCACCTCCAACCGTCGTCGTCGTCGGTTGGGATGGAACGCTCTCAAGGGAGGAAGGAGGAAGGGAGATTCCTTGGTAGTAGTGGACACAGGCAATTAGAAAACCGGGATGAACAGAAGTTGGCTCCGCCCTTTTTATGACGAACGCAACATTACAATTACAATGCACATTTGCTTCATTTAATTCACCTAAGAGGAGATGAGGCTGTGTTGTTATTGTGATATATATCGCTTCCAATGCAAAAATAACATAAATTCATTTTTAGACAACTTCTTTTTTATTTCAGTTTTATTTTTTGGCGCCGAACGCCAGTTTTACAGGGTGTACACGAATAAAAAAAAAGTGAAATAGCTACTGCAATTCCGATGATGAAAAAAAAATGACAAGAAAAATGATAGAAAAAAATAGATATGATATTTCTCGAATGTTGTGGCTGTATTATTTTTGCATTTATGAATACAAATTTCGACTGAATAGAATTGTTTCTCTCCTTTTACCAAGTGATGTGTGATGGCCGCCAGTGTCTCATGCCAACAAATGCGATATTTAAATTTTAAAACTGTCTTTTAAAATGGTACTAAAAGTTAGTAAAAATTGCTATTTGACGGAAAAATAACATAGTTTCTACCAAGTAAGCTAAATGCAATTAAATATTAATCATATTCTGCATATAGGCCTTTTAATGAAGAATAAAAACATACATTGAACTCAATATATTGTGTGAATTTTTCGATAAATTGAATTAATGTTTAAATATATTAACTTTGTATTCCAATATAAGGAGTTAAGTATATGACAATTTTGGGTTTATATTTCAATTATGTTCAAATATTAATGAAGTTATTTTCATTTTCTTCATGTCCTTAACTGAACTCCGTATGCGTTTACCTCATATAATGTGTACCTGCCTCATCCTAAGAAGAAGACAGTGACGTCATTTGGATTGTCGAAAAATGTAGGATTGTGTGATATCAATCGTTTTTAACTGTTTAATCGAATGGATTCTTGAATTCTTTTATTATTATTCCTTTTTTAATCAGAAAAAATGACAAAATACTAGATTTTTCGTCAATTTTTATGACGTCACAAGCTTCTTAGGATGCGAGGCAGGCATAAGTGTATAGGCTAGTTATAACGATGATGTATTGGGGGGGGGGGGGTGATGATGAATTAAGGCCTGGTTACACTATTACCAGTCACTACACTGCTTCATCCTTATACCTTGTATGCACACATGAGTTAAATGAATTCAAATTAAACGTGTTTAGTTGAATTATACGGAATCCAGTTAAGGACATGAACCAAATAAAAATTGACTGTATTATTAATATTTTAAATTGAAATAGGCGTACTTAATCAATATTTTGTCAATAGTTTTTATATTCTATTTAAGCATTAAATCAATATTTTCAGATAATTAACTGAATAAATTGAATTCGACATATTGTTTGTTTGCCCTTCACAGGGGGCTGTGTAGAACGTGTTTAATATTTAAATGCATTTAACTGTTTATGTGTGTACAAGTTATAAGGCCTGTGACGTCATACGGACTTAGCGAAATATCTAGGATAGGTAGTAGGATAGACTAGGTATAAATAATTTTTATTAATTATGGGAATTTATAGAACATTTTGGTGTTTTTATAAACTTTTTAACTATAAAAATTGCCTTGTATTTTGTGTAGGTTTTTTATTGTTGTTGTGAATCTTTTTGTCTGAAATACGAAAACATCAAAATTGGTCATTTGATGATGGAAGGATGATAATGATGATGATGATGATACACGCCTATATATAACTATAATAGTTGTTGTAGTTGCTGGAATGGAGTTATGACTCTGAGCTTTTATTGTAGCCTTATGTATATGGACGGTGCAATTATAATGTCCTTGCACTTTTTTTGTTTTGTTTTCAAATTAGGCAAAGTGGATTTGAGTGTGGTTCTTGGGGCCATTTAATTTAATTCCTCCAGGTTGGGGGGGGGGGATCTTTCAACTATTTACTAATACTATACAGAAAAATGTCCCATTATTGCATGTATTAATGTTAGTTCTTTTTTTTTTCGTTGCTTCTTTTCACCGTTTGACTTTGAGATCTCTGGAGAGAAAGAGATGGAGATAATGTTATTAAGTTTAGATTATTAATTAAATTGTTATTGTTCATGTTATACCGTTTTTTTTTTCATTTGTTCTATAATTTATAAATGGGACAAACGTGAATTAATCAAATTGCATTAATATTATATTAAGCACTGTATGTACAAAGTGCACGAAATGAGTTGTTAATGAATTAATAAACTAGCGCTTTTTTTTTTAAAAAAAAAAAAAAGTACGGAGCACTGTGCACGTCTGTATCCTGTTGAGACGATTGTAAGTATGACGACGCCAAGGGTTGGAGTTGGAGGCTAGCAGTGACGTCTGGAGGCAAAAAATGTTATTTGGCGTTGTTTGAATGCCTGCGGCCGCGCAGAAACTAATTAACATTCTTCACCAAATGACACTATTTACCAATAGAGAGAAGAAAAAAAAGGTCGCTACCTCCACGTCACTGCTAGCCTCCACCTCCAACCCTTGATGTCGGTATACTTAAATCGTCCCAGTCGGAAAAAGAAAAACAATATCATTTATCTCCCAGGCCTTTGTGATTGTCTGAAATTACCGGTAAGAGGGTGTTGACCAGGGCGTAGCTACGAAGAGTAGTCAGTAGGAGCATTTTGCACCCCGGCAACAGTCTCCAAAGAGATTAATTTAACTTTTAGTTTTTAAAATTTTATTTCCGAGTTTCCTGATTAATAAATAATAATTTAATATTATTTAGTAAGGCAACCAGAAAAAACAAATACATTTGAGATTGACGTTCGTGTCTGAATAGATGTTAGTTTGACCCGTGGGCGCCCGCAATACTGACAAGAAGGGCGTTTTTGTCCCCTTTCACATGCCTAATTTTATTATTTTAATAAGTAGAAAACGGTTTTTGTTAGAGCTGTGGCAGGGAAGTATTGGTCACGTGATCATGTGTGACACAACAAAAAGCGGAGGTTTGCAGCACACAGCTCGTGGCAGACAACAACACTGCCACGTGCATGAGAATCCACCTTTACTGCATTAACTAAACATAGTGTGACTCAAGTCTTTTAAGTTGGAGGACTTTGTAAATTGATCCTTTGTATAATTACAACAATTATATTTCTCACTGTTTGTCATGTATTAATTATTTTGTTTGGCATGTATCAATTATTGCCATTTTTTTTCCCCCGTCATCTGTTGTTTTTAATTGAGAGGAAGTGCGGAAAACAGAAAGTAAAATATGATTATTGATTAATATAGGATTATATTTGGTATATACAGATAAGGAATGATTGAAATCAATATTAATTTGTAAACGTAAAGCAACTCCATGTTTTAGGGAGAAATAAAAAAACACACCAAAAGTGAGTGAAGAATCGTCTGCTTTTTGAAGCTAGAAGGAAGACATCCTTGCTTTTAAAATGTCATCCATTGTTTTTTTGTGCGTTCATTGGATTCTATTGCGACTAAAGCACTAAGTACAGTTTGGAGTTTGCGCCATCTATTGGCGGCACTGTGTATTTTTTTAAAAAATTCAATCAATGAAAAATAGGTTCTTCTCTTTCTCTCTATCCAAAGTTGTTTTACTGTATATCAGAAATAGTTGCATTCGTTTCTATTTGACTGTAGACCTTCGCAGAAGCCACAGTAATCGTCACTGTAATAATAATAATGATAATAATAATAATAGGGGATGGTTGGTTAGGGTTATTAATTATGAATGGGTTCGTTTAATTTTTAATGCTGTACATGATACAAAGAAACATGTTTTTAATGGACAAAAGTGTCCGTCCGTCCAGTGAGCCACCCACTTTATGACTCAGTTGACAGGAAGTGACCTAAATCGTTAGTAATCTTGACCTCTGACATCTCTTGAAAAGTGTAGAAGGGGAGGGGGAGGAAGTTCGAGGGTGTTAAACCAATGGGTTATTGGGATTTAAAATTGGCCAAGGCTTTTTTTTAAATTTCTTATCTTAAACCATTATCATTATCATAAACTCAAGTTTAAGTTTAAAGCCCCTATCACACTAGCAACTTTTAATGCAATGCAACTTGTGACGAGTCTTGCAACTAGAACTTTGTAATAAACTTCTATATCACGCATGAAGCTAGTTCTACAACCTAGTTCCAATCAAGTTTGTAAAATTTCGTTTGTGTTTTTTTGTGCTTGTCAGAAAGTTTCATAAAAAGTCGCTCAAAAAGTTGAACATATGCAACTCAACGAGAGACTTGAAACTCACTAGTTGAAAAGTTTTATCAAGTTGCATGTCATGTCACACTATAAACAAAGAAGTTGCGTATCACATTGCAAGTTTTATTGCATCAAAGTTTCATCAAAAGTTGCTAGTGTGATAGGGGCTTTACTTAGTAGGTTTTTTTGGTCTGTTTTGTCAAAAACATCATAGGGATGCTGCTGCTGTTATAAAAAGAAGAAACAATTATCATCAACGTGTCAATGTCAGTTTAGATTTTGTTACTAAGTACTGTGACGTTGGAGTGCTACAGTTTTATGACAATCATAAACTCTTTAAAGTTGACACTTTTATTAAATTTTACTACTTTAAGGAGACAGGAAAATACGAAATTCTTTTGAAAAAGGAAATAAAAAGAGACTTTCTCTCGCAATTTTTTTCTATCTTTTTTTAAAAACCTAATAAAATATACAGAAATAGGTAATTTCCGTAATGCATAAAATTCATAATTTATAGATATTCGACGTATTTTGTCATTAATTTATGGAGAGAAAGATATTATTTTAAGGTGGAGATTTTTCTTATTTAGATTTTTCAATCATTGAAAAGTTGAAAACAACATTAAAAAGTATTTGAAAGATAATTTTTTTTTTATAAAAAGCCTTGGTAAAAGTTGTTACTGAATCCTCTAGAGTTTCAACATAAAAAAGCCCCGTTGAAAAGGCTACTCAAGGAAGAGGGTTTTTCCTATGATTGGAATGCTGCTTAGTTGGGAACTCTTGTCTGTCTGTCAAGTTTCCTTCTTGGATTTGGACAAAAGGAGGCCCTAAGTTTATCAGAACACTTTGTTCAATGCTAGCTATTCAATAAAAAAAGGTTTTTCCTGTGTTCTAATGCTGCTCTGAGACTTCAAGGTGGAAGTTCAATTTCTGGCTTGAATTTGTGCAAAAAGGCTTATCAAAACACTTATATTGGTATTATTCCTACTGAATAAGAGCCACATTGACAAACAGGCTTAGTGTTTGCCACAATGACTGTATGCCAAGAAAATGGTGGTGATGGCTCGTGTGAACACATCTTCATAGTAATCAATGCTCAACTGATAACAACGAACACTGACATACTGTTCCTTGTGAAGCGGGCTTTATGTGCACAAACGACAGGCAATTAGAAATCGGGACGAACAGAAGTTGGCGCCGCCCTTTTTATGACGAACGGTTTGTTATGTAGTCTGACGTCACCTGCTCCGCCCTTTTCAACGTCGAACCACACAACAAACCTATTAGAAGTTGCCAGTCGCCATAAAAAGGGCGGAGCCAACTTCTCTTCGTCCCGATTTCTAATTGCCTGTCACAAACGTGTTTGAGTTTTAAGTTTGGAATACACAGACCACTTTTCGACTGCAAAATGAGAAAGTCGAAATGGTGGTTGGGTTAATGGTTGCAATGTATTTTCTATGGAAAGGTGGTCGGTTTTGGTGACAACCTGACTTCATTTTGCTGTCGAAAATGGGCCTTTGATCGAAGGGCCTTAGCTTGGCCTAAAGCTGGACCGTAACAGTGGTCGCCATAGCAGCACGTGCTCAACCGCCAGTTGTAAAAACATTTTTTAAAAACCTATTTCGAAATGAAATCTCTTGAGGATTTTTAATAAAATTATCTGTTTTAGACAAACAAACTTAATTATAAATTATGTTTTGCCTTTACCACAGTCAACACTAGATTATATTTAAATGAAGGCACTGTCTGGAAATATATTCTTGCGTCATTTCGTAATGGACACAGCAGCCTCACAGGTGGGGGAGTGATCATTGGAAGGTTTTTTTGCGAAGGCTAAGTTAGGATCAATGGGGATGATTCGTATACCCAGTGAATCCTTTCTAATTGATCCCACAATTAGATTACATCCTAATCCATTTTCCTCATTGTTTTTCACTGGCAATCGGCGCGTTTTAATGGCATAATTCTTCCATGATCTTTTATTATTTATTGAGATTTTATTGCGTGTTCGGTTTGACGTCACCAAACGACAAGTAGCTTATTATTGAGTGTGGTTGGTATATTACCCTGTTTATATCTTGCACACACCCACCAATAGTGTGAGAGAGAGAGAAATTTGCTAATCGGCTTTCAGACTAATGTGTTTTGTTTTCGTTTATTGGATATTGATTGATCATTGTGAAATAATTAGTGATTGTGTTATTATTTTATTATAGGTGTAGTTCATGAAAATCCACGGATTGGTTCCGATGGTGAAAGTGAAGAGGCGTCCGGAGCTTCGGACGAAATCGTATCTCCAGTCAAACTACGGCCAAAGAATAGGAGACTTAGTGAGGTCTGTAGTTTCGGCCACTTCGTCGAACTTCTTCTCGATTGGGTCGTTGTTGTTTTGTTTTTAATGGGAATTTTCTGTTTTTTTGTTCTTCTAGCACGACATCAGTAAGAGGTTGTCACTGCCAGCAGACCTTCGTCTTCCAGAGAGTTTTCTAGCCAAACAGTCAGTCAGTCCCACTCTCGATGGACCGCTCTCGAGAGCAACACGAAGGCAATCCTTGGTAAATCCAAAACAAACATTTAAATTCGAATGATACTCGAGTGCAATTGATTATTTTGCTACGGAGGAGGGGCTATTCGGTTTTATAAATCTGGAATCGTATGCTATTTGTTTGATTGTGGTGTGTCATTGTGGTTTTACACTAGGATTCACGGCTACTTAGATTTATTCATTATGACGCATCACTCAATGACAATTATTGCGATCGTCGTTGTTTAAATTTATAACAAATTAAAATTCGAGTAATTTTGAATACAATGTCCGCCGTCATGAGTGTGTGTGGGGGGGGGGGGGGGGTTAAACGCAATGGAAACTAGCTGTCTGGCCGACCGACCGACCGACACGGGATACATGGTTGGTAGCTCAGAAGGGGGTTTTTTTTTGGTTTTTGCTGACCACAGACGGAACTTATAATTTTAATTTGAACACTTTACTAAAGTGATATATAATTTTTTTTTGTATGAGGTATTATTTGGCTATAACTAATTTCCAAGCAATGGTGGTGAATTCGGTTTATCTCATATTTAAGAAAAAGGTGTCTTTTTTCTCGAGGCTAAGGCCGAGCGCACACGCTAAATAAGACATATTGACTGATGCGTTTCAGACAAAATGTCTGAAGCATATGTCTTTTCCAAGTACAACCCGCACTAAATCAGACAAAACGAAACATTCTTAGAACTTTCAAAACCTACAACATCTTTGAAGCCAATCTATGCATGTTCGGTTTCAAAATGTCTTCATCGGATGATGAAGTTGTCGAATTCCATTATTATTATAGGAATGTCTCTTCTTGTCTGAGACAGGACAGTAGCCAGCGATGGATGTTCAGACACTTCTGATATGTCTTAGTTAGACGAGACGTCTTGTCTCACCAGTGTGTGCTACCTGCACTTTCCCCAATGCTGTTTTTTTTTCTTTCTGTCTCAGAGCGTTTTGTCGTATTCAGTGTGTCCGGCCTAAAAGTCGCTCGTCTGCAAACGTTCCCAAAAAGATTCGTTTCTTTAGCCTTGGCTACTCTTCTAGGTTCTAATAAATTTCCAAACACTGGACTCCGTTAAGTGTCTCGATAACGTGTTATATCTAGGATAGAGAAGAAATGAGTCTCCTATTATCTTATCCTTCTTCTCCGTGCTATTCTTTTAAACTTGATAGGTTTTTCTTCGCTTTCTCTATCTTCGTGCTGTACGTTTTTTTAGTGTCATCCATTTTTTTTTTGCTTCCTCTCTTTGTTTTGTATCCTATTTCTTTTTATTATTTCCTTCCTAATACGTAACACTTAGAACATCATTGCGTGATAACAAAAAATGGAGAAAAATAATAAGTTTCAGGAAATAATTTTGAATTAGTTTCTTGTTCGAAACATTGAAGTGACTTCGACTAATTAAAATATTGTTTTTATTTTATGAAACAGTCCGAAATTGGCTTCGGAAAGATGGAATCGTACGTAAAATTAGACAAGTTAGGCGAAGTAAGTTGCCGGGTGTTTGGTTTTTTAAATATATATTTTCAAGAGAATTCTTTTCGATAACTTCGGCCGTTGTTCTTCTAGGGTACATACGCTACCGTTTACAAAGGACAAAGTCGGTTAACGGAGAATCTGGTCGCTCTAAAGGAAATTAGGTTAGAGCACGAAGAAGGAGCTCCATGTACGGCCATCAGGGAAGGTAAATAATTTGCATGCTCGAGCTTGTCGTTTCCTCTTCTTCTCTTGTAACTTACAATTAACTGTATTAACTTTCTTTTTCCGCAAAAGTTTCGTTGTTAAAAGAATTGAGACACTCCAACATCGTGACTTTACACGATATCGTTCACACGGAAAAGTCTCTCACGCTTGTGTTCGAGTATTTGGTACGTCGGCTTCGTTACCGTCTTGACGATCCCGTTCTTAACTCTCGTTTCTTTCTCTCTCTCTTTCAGGAAAAGGACCTTAAACAGTACATGGACGACTGTGGAGGTTACTTGAGTATGAACAACGTAAAGGTGACCAAATAATTAGTCTACTATTTATTGTTACCAAAAGAAATCTCATTTGCGGTTGGTTTTTTTATTTAGATATTTCTTTTTCAACTACTACGAGGGTTAGCTTACTGCCACAAGCGAAGGATACTTCATCGTGATCTTAAACCACAGAACCTTCTCATAAACGACAAGGGAGAATTAAAATTAGCAGATTTTGGTTCGTGGTTTTGTTTCCCCTGGACAAGATTAAACAATGGCTTAAACGTTTTTTCATTATTATTTGTATCTTTAACAAAAAAAAAAAGGTCTTGCACGTGCCAAGTCAGTACCAACCAAAACCTATTCTAACGAAGTAGTCACGTTATGGTATAGGCCACCCGATGTTCTTCTGGGATCCACGGAATATTCCACGCAGATCGATATGTGGTTGGTTTGAAACTTTTTTCAACGTTTTTTTTTTTACCGTTTCGTTTATATTTTTGTTCACTGGTTTTAAACTGATTACTAGATATTTTTGTCTTAAGTTAAATTAAGTGCTTAACTTGGCTTAGCTAAGCTGTAATGCTTTTGACAGAGTAACTGTGATCAAAATAATGGCGTTAAGAATTTAGTAAAAGGTAGTACAAGTTGATTCGTTCTTCTGTATATAAAATTTGTTCTGAATAGAGGCGAACCCGAAATGACGAACAATTATATGTAGGGCTTGGATTTTTATGCAATATCAAACAAATGTTTCTCTATCTGTGGCCCAAGTTCCCATTGTGAGGTAATCGTAATCATTAGAGCAAACTGCAATTATGTTTATTCTAATAAAACAACAAGCTAGTTAGGGGCTATTATGTTAAGTTACTATCAGTTGTTAACTTGTTAGTTCTAGCTTCTAACGAGTGTTTTTGATTTAAAAAAGCCAAATTGTTGGTTGATTTAAACTGGGATTGGTACTTCACAATTGGCCCTTGAGCCACAGATACTGCATACAATTTTTAGCATTAATAATACAGTGTATTGTAAGTAAAATTATAATAACAAACCCATTCTCTAAATTCACTTATTGAAAGCCGTTTTACGTCACTAATCTGCATAGAATCAGCCATATGCCCGCATAAACTTGACCATTGAATTACTGGAGTATTTCGAGGATACTCACAGCTTATTAGAAGCAACTTAATGAAATTGAGTTTTAATTATAAAACTAGAAGTAATAAATGAAAGAAAGAAAAAACAATTTTCATTTATGTAAGTGAATGACGTAAAAATTCGAAAATGATGTCATTGGCAATTTTTAAAAGACGTAACTTCAAGCCTACATGAAAGGAGAAATTCACAATTAACAATTTCCAATCGTTGTAGAAGTTTACTTTTTAATATGTTTATCTGTATTCTCTTTTAGCTTCTGATAGTTTTAACTTTAAAAGTTGTTATGGTTAGATAAGAAGTAAAACTGTTCGAGAAAAGAAAGAAGCTCCGTTTTTTCTGCACTTTTTTTAAAATAAGTTTTTGTGTTTTCACACAAACAGGGGTGTCGGGTGTATCTTTTTCGAAATGGCATGCGGGCGACCCCTTTTTCCCGGCTCGACCGTCGAGGATGAACTCCACCTAATTTTCAAAGTTTTGGGAACTCCTTCGGATAGTACGTGGCCTGGAGTTTCTGCATACGAAGAGTTTCTCACTTACAACTTCCCAGTGTACGAGGGAGAACATCTCGTTAACAGAGCTACGAGGTTGGACGGTGACGGAATTGATCTCTTAAGCAAGTTCCTTAAGGTCAGTTTGCGTCAACGTTGAAAATGAATTACTTTCGATCGCTTTGTTTCAACTCTTTCGTTTCATTTCAGTACGAAGCCAAGATGAGGATACCAGCGGACGAAGCAATGAGGCATCCATACTTTCGATCGATGGGTCACAACGTTCACAAACTGCCAGACGGTTAGTCTCAAGGTTCACTTGTCGTGGCTTCGAATGAAATCACAGATACAAAACGTTTCTTTCAATCGTTTCTAATATTTTGTTTGTGTCTCTCTCGGCCGGTTTTCGTTGTTATCTCTCTCTCTCTCTGCAGTGGCGTCCATCTTCAGCATTCCAGGAATACGTCTCACGCAGGAGCCAGTTTACAGGTCCTCTTCTTATAATAACCAAGGTGTGTCGTAATGTTGTGTTTGGCCGAGGCCTGCAGATTTGGCACTGCCTCTTCAATGTGCAAAATAACAAAATTCTTTATTTCTTTCTTAATTTATTTCTTTCTTAATTAATTTCTTCTTTTTGTTTTCTTGTTTCTGGTGGTTTCATTTTTGGTTTTCATTTTTTTTTATTCGGTATAAATTCTCAATATTCAAATCAAATTATGTTTTGTTTACGAAATGCTAAATTTATGAACGGATATTTTTTTATTGTTTTATGGTTTTGTCAGTTAAAAATTGAAGTGTAAATAGCAGTACAGTTAACTCTCGATTATCCACACACAAATTTATTAGGTCATGTTTGCGTTTATGCTTAGCATAAGGATAAACAATCCTTGAATTCAAATTATCCTTTCTTCCAAGTGCAAATTTAAGATAACCTTGAAAGATTTTTTTTAGAAACTAGAAATGTAGCCCAATCAGTTAAATATGTTTTCGTGTTGATATCTTTTAAAATAAGCTTTTTATGCCATTTTGAAAAAAGAATATTTTGAAAGATATCAATACCCCATATGGAAATATACTAGTAAGTGATTTCAGTTTGTGTGCCGTTCTAGTTTGTAAGACACTTTTAATTTCTCATTAACAGTGAACCAGAGTTTGAATGTCAGTTGTTTTTAAATCAGCTCAAAGATGTCTTGTTTTGTTCACAGTACGAAATACGTTTTTATGTGAAAAGTACGAAACTTCAAACTCTGGAATTAGATTGCAATTCAATTGTAGTCACAACAAGTAACAAAAATTGTAGCCAATGAAAGTATCGAGTGACCGCTTTTTTTGCTTCTAGTCTGTAATAATGCACTTTTCTGTAGAATGTTCTCATAAAATCTAAAAGTAATTTTATTTATGTTTTTTCTCTCTTCTTCTTGGAAATGTCAAAGTTGAGTTTAAGCGATGGAAAAATGCATCTTCATTAAACGAACTAAAACCTGAAAGCAATTTATTTTGCAAACCAATATTATTATAACAAAAGAAAGTGTAGTCGAATAACAGGAAAATTCGCAATACAAATTTTTAACTAATTTGAGGATAAAAGTGGATAATCGAGCTGAGTTAATTGTTATGCTGAGTTAATTGCAGTATTAATAATGAAGGTTCTGCAGGCTTCTGCCTTTGCTTCGGAACAACAAAGTCTGAATAACAATAATAATTATTACGATAATAATGGGAACGTTGGCTTTATGAGTCAAATTCAGGTTTGGTTTTGCAAACAGTAAAGAAATTATGTTTCATTTGTAATGTTTCAAAATTTTTAAAGTGATTCAGAATGATAATCCACTGTAACTGTTTCTTTTAACTTCTAAAACTAACAATTAAGTTTGTTAATGGATTCTTGGCCATTTTTCAAACGAGAGTTAGACTTGGTTGTGATTTTTTTCTTCTTATTTTCTCATTACAAAAACAATTTAAGTTTGAAAGTTTTGTTTAACGGCAAAAACATTTATGGATTAAAGTATTGCAATGCAAAACTCCAACGTTATATTGTTTTTTCTAATAAGAAGTTTGTTTTTTCTCTGGCTATTTGTCGTCTTTGTTGTTTTTCTGTCTCATTTTCCGCAACTGTGCATGTTTAACACTGCTAAACAATTTCAGGCACTCTTCTTCTCTGTGTCCAGGTTTTATTCTGTACTTGCCATTATTATATAAGACCACTAACCAAGATAGTTTAAAATGTTAAACGGATAACACAAAATAGATTTTCGATTCGGTCCTTTTTAGAATCTAGAATAAAAATTCTTTTAACAAGAAATTTGGTTAACACGAAGAGAAAAAATATTCCAATCCTTATGCATTCCATATTAAACGGTTTCCCCTTTTATAATGTATATTGTATATATAGAGGTAGCTCAGCCAACTACATTTTAGACAAAAATGTCTTCTAGGTTGTATTTATTACTTTAACCTCCCCTTACCTTTCTATTTCTCTTTTTATAAGAAAATCTTGAATCTTTTAAAAGACAGTGAATTGGTGATTTGAATTTTCTAGAAAATTTAAGAGCTTGGAAACTTTTGTCGAAAATTTCCAGGAACATAAGAGTTATTAACTTATTAGGCAACTTATGTTACTTCTAATAAATACTGTTGATATTATTGAAAACTAACGTTTAAGAAAGGAATCAAATCTAGAGTAAAACGTTAAACGAAATAAATGGCAATATTAAATTAATAGTTTTTAATTTCCTTTTAATTTAAAAAAAAACTATTCATTGAATATAAAATGGAAAAAAAAAATATTAGGAAAAGGTTCTAGGTCACTTAACCTAATGTTGTTCACCCTAAAAAACCAGTTCGCCGGAACAGTTATACCTAAACAAAAATTACCCTAATATTTTTTCATCTAAATAAACAATACACCTAAACCTTTTCACTTAATGAACCTTAAAAGAACTTAACTCTAATACATTTTCATATTTAATTAATATTAACATTTTTTTTTCATATATATATAAACATTTAAGCTAAAACCATTTTACCTAAATTCGTTTACCTAAAATGTATACCTGCCTCATCCTAAAAAGAAGCTTGTGACGTCATAGGGATTGCCGAAAAATTTAGGAAAAAGGTGTAATGACAAAAGAATTCAAGAATCATTTTAGTTAAACCGTTGAAAATGTGTTATATTCATTCTACTTCAAACGATTTTTTAAAGAAGCATTTCCCCCCCTAAACTTGAAGAAAATGTTTGAGGTGAAAAATATACATTATATACTGTAGGTGAAGGAATTTAGTTGGGCTACCTGTATGTATATATTTTACCGATAACTATAGTGTTCTCATCGGTTTCTTTCTTGCGTGTTTCTAAAGGTCATGGAAGAAATCGACGTCAGAGTATGGTCCTTTGAGGGCTCATAGTACGATCGAAGAACAACAGGAGCGGCCACAACAGCAGCAGCAGCAGCAGCAACAACAACAATACTTTTACTACGACAGTAACGGCAGTAGTTGTGCATACAGCGACGAGGAGGAGCCGACGGAATGTTCGATGATCAACAACAAGAGCAGTAGCAGCGGTGGACTACGTAGCAGCATGATGAGCACGGCTGCCACTTCGAACAGCCTCGCAACCGATAGCTTCAACAGCATGTATCAGTTTCCCACGTTTCAGGAACCTCCGATCGGACGTTGACGGTAACAACAACAACAACGGTAACACTTTATTTAAGTCCATCGATAAAATCTGGATGTAAGTCGTAAATTAATACCAATATTGAGATGCAAATTATTGGCGGAGAGTTCCTTTTTCGTCTTTTAAGAGAATCCTCTTTTTCTGTTTCTCGTTCTTAAAATCTTAGCTTGTCAAACATTGCGAGGAGGTAGTTTGTTATTGCATTTGAGAAATAAGAACAAACCAACGTTTGTTCCTTTCTATGAACCTGAAAACATTATGGCCTTTTGTCTTTATATTTGTTTGGAAGTTTTTTAGTGATGGTTAATTGAGAAAACCGAGCTGGGGTAGGGGAGGGTCTTAATTTCAGCTCAAAATTACAAATGAATCCCATTAGCTCAGTAGAAATCCATCCCATTCATTCAACAAGACTGTGGAATTTTGCGATCGAAGTTTTAAAGCATAGGGCGGGCTACATGGGGCCGAATTTAGGTTTCCAGTTCCATGTTATGTGTCCTAGTCATTGTAAATGTCTTCTCGATAGGTTTTTTATCTTTACAAAAATCCCATTCACATGATAAACATTAAAAAGAGGCTCCCGACCAGAAACCAATTAAAAAGCTTTTACGGGACAGTTTTTTCAAGTGACAGGATGTTGGATGTTTTTTCTTAATTTCAGAGTGTGACTCGTAATCATTAGATTCCACTCGGACATGAACTTCGTGTCCAATTGTTTCCTCATTGAATAACTTACACTAGTATCAAAGTTGAAATTATCGGAACTATGAG
Source organism: Brachycybe producta (assembly GCA_036925085.1). Classification (NCBI taxonomy): domain Eukaryota; kingdom Metazoa; phylum Arthropoda; class Diplopoda; order Playtdesmida; family Andrognathidae; genus Brachycybe; species Brachycybe producta. Next base: position 707,753 of record JAUPFP010000042.1, on the reverse strand, counting down.
GCCCGTTTGTTTTTCATTGGTCACATTGTAATATGATTATGGTAATCATTTTTGAAGGCCCGGTCTTCTTAACCTTCAGGCGGGGTCTTTGTAAACAAATTTTGAGTTGTTTCTTCCGGCATTAATTTGGCATTCATCAACTTCTTTTAACGTTTATTTTAGGATGGCTCTGAATTCTTCACTCTCTCTCTCCTTCCCCCGTTTTTTGAATCCCTCCCTCTGCTCCATGGAATCGAACAGTATTTCATTTTGTGTCTTAATTTAAAACTACTGCTTTTTATATTTTTTGGCAAATTTCTAAAATTGTGGTTTTTTAGTGGAAAAGATCAAAATTTCATCATTTCTGTGATGTTGTGCTGATAATTGTTTCTAGTTGTGTTGAAATTTAATTCAGACGCATATCTTTGCAACGGATCACTGTTGGTATCATTTGTTTGTTGCCACGTCAATTAATTTATTGGATTTAACTGTTTGTAATCAATAAAAATGCATATTAATGAGTCTCGAATGAGATCAAACATTGAGTTCGGACAGATTTTGAAGACCAAACTTTGGCAAACGCGAACACAAACTATCGAACCTTTTTTTGTTTGTTAATAAAATATATGGGGCATTTCAGTTAAGCATTTTGTTTGGGCTCTTTGGCATAAGGTTCAGGCCCATAACTTTGAGGTAGAAATCTACAAAAATCCATGGGCTTTGTGTGCGTCATCGATCATTTGGACTTAGTGGACCAAAATCGATCCTGTCGTCTAGGTGGGCGTGGTTAGCTGGGTCTCCCTTATAAGTTTTTTGGGCCTCCAACTTTTTTTTTTTTTTTACAAAAGTAGGTCTAGTTTGAGGAAAAGAATCGGGTTCGGAGTTTTCATTTCGAATCTCTCTGTGGTCGTAATTTGCTGCATATCCTTTACGATTAACAGCATTAAGTTCGTACATAGTTCTCTACAGCCTCTTGGTAAAAGAAAAGCTGAAAGGGCTTTTAATGTGACTATCGAAGTGGTCATTTGTTGAAAGTGTTGTTTTTTTGTTGAATGGTTTCCCTCTTTTTTTATTATCCCCGTCCTTTTTAACACTTGTTATGATCTTGGCATTTCTTTTGTTGTTGTTTTTTCATTTTATTTTATTCATCCATGTTTCTTGATGATGATGATGATGATGATGAGCAAATGTTTTTTTAATGAAATATCTGTGTAATTACAAAGTGACGTGATGATTATGTGCTCGTCTATCTTAATTTTTCCTTTTTTTTTTCATTTCAAACAAAAATCTCCTTTTTCTTTATAATTCTGTGAAAATGCTCAAATCTTTTAGCCAGTGTTGCATCTATCTAGTGTTATTATTGTTAATTATATATATATACATACACTATTACACATCCTACTCGACGTCGTTAACAGTCTTTGAGTAATATTTGAGTGATATATGTATATATATTTGTGTGTATTGCTTGTAAATAATGTTTGATAAAAAGTAGTTTCTTCATAAATATTTTTTTTATTTTCTTATTTCGTCGTTTTTGCATTCCAGATATAAAAGGTCTAAACTTCGAAAACCACGTTTGGAGACTCGGCGGTATGTTTTTTCGAGCGAAGAATCATAATTTGATTTGTGATGACGACAATAGGTGACCACAATCTGGAGGTAAGCTGGATTATATAAAATTACGAATACTCAAACAGGAAACTTAATTTTCCTCTCTAAATTATGAAGTGGAAACCAAGATAAATAGATAGAAATTGCAAAACTCCATTTTAGAGAGAGAGAGAGAGAAGAAAAAAAAAACGTCGTGGGTGAGTGAGCATTATAATTTGTGTAGACTTTCTTCAAGGTTCTCTTTATTCCTGTCACCACCCCTTATGTATTACAATCACCTATGGTTCAGAATGCTTCATAGGCAAAACTCTTAAGAGGGGCTCCCCATAGAAAAATACTTGTGTAAATGCAAGGTAGATGTCGCCTGCAACCTCCATAGGTTGGTCAACTACACTCGCCAATTAGTTGAAATAGAATGCAGCCTTTTAGCTCTAAAAGCGTCCAAAACAACCTTAATTATCAGCACATGACAAACTTAACCCAGAACACAGTATTAGTGAAGAGAAAGCACGTGTAGAAAATACTAGTGACCCGCGATTAAGTTTGCCACGTGAAAAAAGGAAGGTGAGTCCAAGAGTTGAAGAGTGTCTGCAGTACATTTCTATGGTAGGAGGGTTAGTGGCGCCATCTAACGCTACAGGAACAAGCTAGTTAAGGTGGCTTTATAGATATGTAATTCCTTTTGCCTCTTTGACGGCGCCACATGAAAAAATACCAATTGTCTTCAAAATTTGAATGGTTTTTTGTGGAAATATCTTAAAAAATAAAACATTTTATAGTTCAGTTTGAAAGTGACCCGTTTTGTGGATTGAATATTGAGAGATTTCCTGAATAACTATTTTCGCCTTTTTCCAAACTATCATAAAACGTTTGTTTTTAAAGATAACATCATGAAAAACCTTCTAGCATAGTCGCCAAATATTCAAGTTTCTAAAACACCTTAAATTGATGAAACAATTTGACTTCTTATAGTGGTACAATTAGAAACGAACTGTTCATTTATGGAAAATTAACATGTCAGCTATTTTTAAACTTTCTTTACAAATAGAAGGAATCATAACTAGGTTTTGTAAAAGTATCAGTGGATTCACAGTATATTTGTGTGCCTGTTGCACATTAAATTACGTTTCAAACATAACTTGAAATCCCGAATTGGACAGTTTTGAATCGTCGTGACGTCGTTTTTGAAGTGGCGCCTCTAGCGGAACTATGGTATATGAACATGAATATCAAAAGTCAAACTTTGGACGAGTTCATTTTGTAGTTATATAGGGTGGATTTTTTTATATATATTATTATAAAAAGTGTGGCCGATGAAGAACCTTAGGGTAAAGGGTCAGGATTTTCACGCGTGGGTCCGTTTTCACCAACAAAATGTAGCCCACAAATGTATGTAAATGGCTTCACATTAGCTATTTAAAAATTTTTCTGCTGCAAGCAGCAACCCACCTTCCACATTTTGAGTTTCTTTTTAGGATTAGGTAATCTGTAAAGTGTTACCTGTTTTGGTTGTGGTCTATTATCAGGAAAACGCGAGTCACAAACACCGTAACGTTTTCCAACCATTTTTTGCTTAGGAAACGAAACAACAACTGGGCCGACATTAAAAAAAATCATGTACGAGATTCACTAAGATTTACACAAATTCACAGCAGAATATCATATGGAAATTAATTTTACTTTTTTATCCGCATTTTACTGGATTCCTAGAATAAAATTAAAATTGGAAAATCCTGTAAAACGTGAAAAAACTAAAATAACTTGCCATACAGTACATGATTCCCCCCAATGTCTTCCCCTTTGCAAAAAAAAAAAACATGCTAGCCAACGATTTTCTTTTAAAATAATGCCACCAGACAGAGCTGGCGTCACTTTGGCCTATGAACATGCATTTAACGCTTTAACATGTAGAAGATAGGGAGTTGCCAGTTCAGTAGAGTAATAGTCTAAGGCAATACCAGATGTTACGTCATACTGAAACTTAATGTCAAGGTTTTAAATTCTAGAATCATTCCCATTAATTAGCTATGGTCTATATATTAAGACGCAAGGAGCGTTTTTTTTTATTCAATTTACTAATATTCTAATTTTAAAAGAAAATGAAGTAAATTACAGTTTTATTTATATCATGATAATTGATCACATTTTTTAAATATTACAAATAGATTACAAACAAATAACAAAAACAAATTTTCTAAAGACTTGTCGAACATTCTGTTTCGTTACTCGGGGAAGATCTTTTATCCACTTGTGGATCTTCTTCCTCCTCTTGAAGTTCCCCAAAGTGAGTCTGAAAGAAAACACGAAAAGAAAAGTCAATCATAATTTCAAAGGACTGTTGTTTTGAAGAAAGAAATGAAAACTACTCGAATCAAACGAAGTTCTTCTGGATCGACTTCAACCACTTCCAACCGGCTTCTGAGAGTTCTTCTCGACGGAAGTGGATATCCTTTATCGAGTAGCATCTTGTACCCTTTAGAACCACACGACAGGTAAAGTTCTATTCCACTTTGTAATGTTTTAAGGGACCACTTTGAACCACGACTCGATCGTTTTGTTAACGAATCTACTTGGTCTTCGTTAAGAAACCTATTTAAGTTCTGCGTTAGATTCTTTCGTTCCAGTTCTAGTTTTCTGATTTTCTTTCTTGCAACATCTAACTTCCTTCGTAGGACTATATACGGAGACAGAGTACGACTAAAAATTGGCTTCTGAACGTTTTCTTGACTTAATCCTTCAGGATTGGACGTAGGAAGAGGAGGAGGGGGATTATTAGGTAAGTTTAGTTGTATTGTTGGATATGGTAGAATGGGTGTAGGATGTCTAGCATGAACCGATTTCAAAAGATCTTGTGGTTCGTAAGGGTGAAATGTGATTGGAACGAGAAAAGCAGCCGGATTCAGATCGGCCAAATCGGTTTTTTCTAAGTTCTCGCATTCGGGCGTCGTAACGACTTCTGAAAGAACCAAAAAAGAACTTAAAAAACAAAAAAACTAGAAACGTTCTTCGAACTTAATGAACCTTCTTCGTAGGGTTCATCCTTCAGTCCCTTCACAGTGTAATGATGGTCGTGTTCTAGTGCAAAAGCAGGTCCAGCTTTTTCTGGCGGAGGAAAATTGCCCCGGTTCGGACTTCTTATAAACCGTATCGGTGGCCTATTAGGAAACAACGTAGGGATTGCGTTCGGTTTGAGTCTCCTTTTACCATCTCGTCGATGTTGCTCAAATTCAGAACTTTCGAAATGAACCTAAAACACATCAAGAACGGAGGAGGTTTGTCACTTATTTCTAAAAACGATTTGTATTTCGCAGATTAAAGCGTATCTGGCAACACTGTACGTGACGTAAGAAACCAAAATTATTACGGGTACAAAAGTAACCTTATTTTAATAATCAATGCAGTAATTAACGAAAATGCAAAAGAAACAAGCCATACATAGAATGATCCAGGTAGAAATCTAAACCCTGGAACCGTTCCCACTTCCATAAGTGCCATTCAAACGAATATTAAGATCAGTGTTGCCAATTCTACTTTTTATTTCTTACCTCGCATATACGCGTATGTTTTGCTAATTGACTGACTTTCCGTTTTATGTGTTTCAGCCATATTTTACGCCTTTCTAAATTACGATCACCATCCGGAAGATTATACAACTTGAAACCTTTCTCAGTTCTATTGCTACAGCCAGCAACATAACAACAAGGCATTTTTTTCCACTGTTGGATTCAAGATGGCGTTCTAATTTCTCTTTATCCTTTATCAAAAGAAAAACATGGCTGCCTATGTTGAACATACGTCATATTTTTTGAAGCTAGGCATAGTTATTTTTTTAAAAAAAGGGTGAACGGAAATGGCACAATTCCGTGAAAATATAAATAGCAAACCGCCATGTTAGTACAACCCTATAGGCACCTCACCTAGTGGCGTGTTCTTAAAACTGCTTAAACTTAGACCCCCCCCCCCCAATATATGGTGTAAGGTGACTACTGGTTACAATTGAAAATCACTACATTTCATAGAAAATAGCCTCAAATACACCCAGGGCTTTTTTTAAAAAAAAAAAATGTTGTCATTTTCAAGATTTTGCTACTGATTTCAATAAAGATCAATTACTTAAAAATTATTATTAAATGTAACGAGCCATAAATAGTTTTGTTTTCTCCTACAATTTTTACCTTTAGTTTTTTTTTAGTTTTTCTAAGCGCTCTCAAATATCTCATTTTCGAAATGCGCTTAGATTCGGATTGGATCAGACGAGAAAGATCGGAAACAGATAAAACTTTCTTTTCGAGACCCAAACGTCTTAGCAATCCAGCATCCCCGTCCGTAAGTCGGGCAAATGTCGTAGCGTTCAACGTTTTATCAATAATTAACTGCATGTCGATTTCGGAATATCCGTTACAAATGACGGCATGCGAAACGACCAGTTGATGTTCGAACAAAGACATATTCCAATTCTCTCCGGGTAGTACAAGCTTGGATCTATTATTCACCAAGATCTTCCACGTAAACGGTTGATCCGTAATCACAGTCTCCACTTTCTTTTGCTGTTTTGTCACCTTTTTCTTCGGTTCTAAACCGACTTTAGATTCGTTCTTGAGTGACTTCTTCCGTTTACGAGACCCCTTAACCTTCTCATTAGAGAGATCGCCCTTCGTCTCTTCTTCCGCATCTTCGTCAAGATTCTTTTCCTCGACTTCTACGATGTTCTCAGATTTGCTCCGTCCAGGAACGCTCCTATCGTCCGGTTCTTTTCGAGAAGTATGTGCTTCTCTCTGACGACATGTCACATACTTTGCAAGATAATTTTTAATCTTGGGCCAGTTGTCTTTGGGCCAAATGGTGGGATATCCCTCCGGATGAAGTTTCCATCTATATAAAAAACAACAACGAAAAGGTCAAAAAGGGTCATCGTTCAAAATGTGACCTGTTAGAAGTTATCCAATATACTCACCTTTCTCTGGCGATTTTAACTTCCTTTCCATTGATGATGAATTTGTCTTCTTTTATGAGAAATTTCTTCTCGAAATGAAGATCGCAAAGGTAACAATTATAACTAGTTAGGTTCTTATCATTCCTGGGCACATTTTTTCTCCAAAGAGCTAATTTTTCAGGGTCTTTCGGAGCTGAAAAGAAATGTCGTGTACCTACGTTAGCATTTTGGTAACCAGAAGTACATCCAAGTGCAAAACACGAAGGCATATTGAGAAAAAAAAAAAAAAAAACCAGCAAATTTGGAGAGAAAAATCGAAGATCGAAATAAAACAAAAACACAGATGATCAGAATTAGATGGTCATTATCGACTGTAGCGCCGCTATCGACAAACGACGGCACAATCATAACTGCGCTGTGTCGCTCTTCGAAAGCGAAGAACTTGACATCATTTGGTAGCGTATCCAGGCTATACCATTAACAAAGGCTCCTTAATCTTTACGAACGGGCATAGATGACATTTTCCGACCAAATTCAGCTCTTGTATTTTTTGAGATCTTATTTCGTACAAATTGAAATGATTTATGAATGGGTTAAAATACAACAAAATGTCATCAGATAAAAAATAATCTACATATCTTAGTAATGAAAGTCATGTAGTTTCCATGTTTCTGAGCTAAAGGTTGTGTTGGTTATTTTTTAGTTTCGCAAAACTTCCCATTTTTTTTATATCGTCCTCGTTCTATTTGCGAGTTTTATGGCTTTAAAACGGTCATAAAAAATTTCTTTTTAGAAATTATCACCTATTCTAGTTTCCATAACACTTTGAATTTTTTTTTTGCCCCTGAATTTTTGCTGAAAAAAGATAACGTGAAAAATGTAAATTTTGTCAGAACTGTCAATGTAAATTGAATAGCCAGCTCCTTCGCTCTGGTCCAAAAATGGTCGCATACATGCGCCAGCCTGTCTAGATATATCGTCTCTAATCAATGTTGGTCTCTAAGATAATGTATTAACCTTTCTGGAAAAAAATCGTCGCTCAAAAGGCGCTTAGAACAAACTAATACAATGAAGTGTGAATTTACAAATTCGTAAGACGCCATGTTGAACCTAAAACGTCAAACATATTCTAATCTATTTGCCTCTCAATTTACTTACTTCGCAAAGAACAGCCGCTGATGTCGGTGTCCAGTTGGCGCGTTTCGTGTTTTTAGTCCAGATTTCTCTTCTGACTGGATCACGCGGGAATCTATAAAAGCGAATTTTCCCTTTGTTCCAACGGTTTTTACAGTTTGCAGCACTACAAGAAGGCATTTTTACAAATTTTTCCCAACGTGAAAAAAAAGAAGAAACGAAATCCCTCAACAAAAAAAGTGAGTACAAAATGATAGCTCAATTTGTCACATGATATTATTTCGACCAATCACAGATTCACAGCGGTTATTTTTCTTGTATAAAAATCGATTCGTTGATATATTCGATATCGTTTTATTATGATTTCGTTATCGATTGTTTTTTTTTTATTTTTTGAAGTCTTTCTGTCAGAATGTCGACTCTATGTTGACATAACGATCACGAAATGAATGTGATTGTTTGGTCGTTTAGTTGCACGAAAATGTTCGTTGATTGTCATTTAGCTGAAGCGCGCCGTTGAGTCATTTTTATTTTCCCGCTTTTTCAATCTGTTTTTATTTGGTCACGTGGGTTTTGCGGAAAAAAAAAGGGGCGGTGAGGAGGAGGGATTAGAAAATGGGCTTTTTTATTATTATTATTTAGGTTGCTGGAGTCCGATTCCATCACCGCCGACCGAAAGACCGACCGCTGAATGAATGTATTCTTATGGCCGCGCGCGCGCGTCTTTTTCTTCACTCAACAATCTTGTCTCTTGTGTGTTTCGGTGTTTCTTTAAGTCGGGTTTTATTTTTTTCCTGGACTTAAGTTGGATTCTTTTTATCTTCTAATAATAATCGTGGAATAGAACAATAAGAACATCATCATTTTCATTTGCATCCATATTTTAAAAAGTCATTTTTTTTTAGAGAATCGATTGTCTTTTCCGTGTTTTCTCTCTCTTGTGTCTTCACTCCTTGTTGTGTTTGGTGTTTCAAGTTCTTCTATCAAAAGAGAGAGAGAGAGAGAGGTAACATAACAAAAAAAAAATGTAATGTCAGTTTTTCGTTTTCTTCTTCCTTTTTCTCTCATTTTTCCCCACCCATTATGGTATCATGATGGAGTACATTTCTATTCTTCAGTAAATCATCTTCATCATCAAGAGAAGAAACCCTTCTTAGTGTTTTATTTTGCGTATTTTTTTTAATTCATTTCATAATTTTCATAATTCATTTCATCTGCCGTAATTTTAGCGTGTTTTTTTATTCATTACATGCAAATTATATCGATTATTTATTCATTTTATGAGAAAAATGGATCCATTTTCGTTCATTTCTATATAAAACGAAAATAAGCTATTTATTTTTAAGATGAAAGAAAAAAAATACTAATGCTGAATTTGTTTTTTTAAAATGTTTTTTTCATAGAAAACAAAAAATCCGGCGAAATTTATCCGCAAGATATTCGTTACCTCCTCTGAATAGGTTTTTTTTTTTATCGATTCTGATTGGCTATTGACGCGTGGTGACGTCGCCGAAATATAGACGAAGAGAGTGGGGGGGGCGGCGGATCAGTTTTTGATCGCGTGCGCGCGTGCAACGCGCTATCTTAATTGTGACGTCACCTGACAAGATAAGGTTACGGATGTTTTTTTTTTTCTTTTTCTCTGACCGTAAACGCAAATGTCCTGCAGGCGATTTGGGGTTTTTATGTTCTCGTCGTTTCCTTTTAGTGTTTTTCGTGACCGGCCTTGAAGCAACTTGACTAAGAAAACTACCCACTGGCACTGGGGAGGTTTTTTTTTCTTCTTGTTTCATTCTCTTTTGTTATTTTTTGCATAAATTTTGTTTGTCTTTCCGAATGTTTCTTTAATTTGGATTTTGATGGAAAGTGGAGGTTAAGGGGGGAGGGTTGGAAAGGGAAAGAGAGAGAGAGAGAGAGAGAGGGTGGGAGTACGGTGTAATTTGTTACCTACCGATCAAGAAGGTCAAGCTAAAACACAAGAAAAGAATAGCTATTTTCAGTTTCCTTCTTATTAATCCAAAGAATCTTTGCTTAGGAGTCTTTTTTTTTAAGGTGCTGCTATAATTAGCTTTTTCTTTTGGAAGAAATGAAAGAAAAAAGTAACATTGTTCAAAGTCTTGTCTTTTCCAAATTAAAGTCCTGGTTATGTTTTATCTGTGTCTTTCACAGCTGGATCACACATACAAGAACAAGAAAGTTCTACTGAAAAAAGGAATTTGTATCTAATTTGAATAATACTATTTATTTAACTGAAAGTATGCACACAAAAAGATGGCTGAATTGTTTCTTTACAGGCGTCTGTAGACATCTTCAGATTTTTTTGGCTCCGCCCTCTTATGATCGTCAGACCGAATAGCAACCAATTAGAAATAAAAATGGCGGGGCATGTGACATCAGACCCAGTAAGAAGCCAATTAGAAATTGATGACGTTCATAAAAGGGCGGAGCCAAAAAAAAAATCTGAAGTTGTCTACAGATGCCTGTGTTTCTTTAGAGTATTCTTTCGACTTAGGAGAGAGAGAGCCCATCAAACAGGGACTCCAAGATAAATAATACGGCTGTGGAGTTGTCATATAGGTTGTGCCTAAGGCGCGAAATAATACGAAAAAAAAGGTTGTACAATCTCCTTGCATAGAGGCTAAGCTGATGATGCTATTTCTATTTTTACTGGTTCTGCGGAATCACATATTTTATCAGCCATTAGAAAGGTGTCCACTTGAGACGTGTCATTCTTATTGGTCGTCTTCCTCCTAAAAGCTGAAAAGTCTTTTATTGTCATGTGTGTGTGGGAACTCCTGAAGGGGGGGGGGGGGGGGAAGATGCGCCGGATTTTCTGCTTATTTTCTCCGGCAAACGTTGCAGAAATTGCTATTCGAAATTGATTCATTCAAGGCGGCGTATGTGGCCGGTATTTCGACGTCACTTATTTTCTTTTGACATTTTCAGCATCGTAAGACTTATTAACCGGCGGCCTCGTTGCGGAACAGTTCATAATAAAATTGTGACAATCATTTCTTATGATGTGTCACTTCTTTTGCACGATTTTTTTTTATGATTGTCGTTTTGTTCTATTCAACAGTCAATGGCGGTCATAGGACAATATTTGTCATAATAATATTGTGTTTGTTACAAGGTTACGAGCTAAATATGACACTTTAGTGTCATATGACAGTCTTATTTTCTTTCTGTAATTGAGGCCTCAGGGCTTAATATGGAAAAGATAAGACTTTGACGCATCCCGGTTTAAAAAAAAACCATTTTATAGTCGACATTTCACCGTCACGTGTTCTTAACTCAATTTGCGCGAACGCACTGAATAAATGTACCCGTTGAAGTGGCGGCCGGCTGTAAACACGGAAAATGATGTTATATAAACGTAGCAGAGTGGAAATAATTGTCATAATTGCTTTTTTTTGCATTCAATTTTAATAATTTCGATTGTCGTAATTGAATAATTAACATTAATTATACTACTAGTGTATACCTTTTTAAACTTGCAAGACACTAGGTTTTTTTAAACATTGACTGAGTGTTTGCCGGCGCAATATGAGAAAGGGCTGTACGTAGAGGCTAGATTTGGCTCTGAAAATAAGTATAATTTAAGGGACATTTGAACAATTCATATACGCGCGTATAGAGGATCCTTATACCATTATTATAGAAATTATAGAAATGTAATACGACTATCATATGTCAGTAAATTGTCTTATCTATTGTTGGCTTCACTGTAAGATGAATTAACAAAAAAAAATTAGGCTTGAGTCATTTTGTCTGATAAAATATCGGTAAATACGTGGTTGAATTGAAGACCCCTTTTGTTGAAACTGTTGAGAACGGTTTGCTTATCATCCCCAGACCAATTAATTGTCTTAATAGGTAACTCCGCTGACGTCATCATAAGCTTCTTCTTACGGTGAGACCAATTATAGCTCAATCACCTTGTAACAGTCACAGAAGCAAATTACTAAATATTATGACAGATATCGTAAGTATGGTTTTCATTGACTGTTGTGTTACAGCATAATATGTGTCAGTCATATAAAATAATAGTTCACAAGTGGTGACGTCATAATTAGGGCAAACAGAATTAGGTTTTTTTTTAAAAAAAAAAAAGTCAAATAGCCTGGGTTAGAGGTTAGAGTTCTTCTGAAATTAAAATACAACTAAATTAGTTGTAGGTCAACTGTAGCCTCTAGTAGAGCCTAGAAATCTTTTGATTGCAAAAGTCGGGATGCGCGAACGCCTCTGATGATGACGTCACTAATAGACCACTTTTATAATTTATATAAAATTTGTTAGGCCTGTGTAATAATATATATAATTCATTTTGAAATGAATCATAAATTGACGCTTTGCTTTCGTTTCGTTTATTATTATTATATCAATGGAAGTCTCATAATAAATATATGCCAATCAATCAATCAGTTAGGAAATACAAGATGTTGTTAAATACAGTATTTACTATGCAACAACAGAAGAAGAATAGAAAAATGGAAAACAGCAGACAATACCAAAAACAGGAGTAAATTTAATACTTTTTTTTTTACTTTGACTGTCATTCAAAAGAAGAAGAAAAAAGATTCAAAAGATTTGATTGACACTTTCGTTTGGTGCTGATTCTGATGAATCTCATGATTGATTGATTGATTGGGTTTGATCATTCAAGAGAGAGAGAGAGATGAGCGTACGCGTACACACGCCAATCTCGTGCTCAACCAATGAGAACAAAGGCGCACATTAAATATTGACAGATCCAAGTCACGTGACGCTTATTAACGCGCGTCTGGCGATGTCGCGATGAAAAACGCGCAACTGACAGAGAACGTGACAAGAAACAAAAAAAAAAGTGTTATAGAAAAGAACAATGACAATAAGTGTACACAATATAAACTGATAAAGCCACAAATAGATCTCAGTTTTATTGTAATATTGTCGTGGGGTGACCTAATTGTTTAAAAGTAAGTCTTGAAAGATCAAAGTGTCATTTGTCTTTTAGGCAGGGGGCGGGGCGGTCGGGTTTGAAGAAGGGGCGGATAAAAATGATTGGTTGTAAGGTGGAATACGGTGATTTTTTAGAAATGTGTTCTTTAGGCGCGAAATCTAGATTTGAGTTTTTAAGGTCTTAGGGGCTCGGATTTTTATGCAGTTTCAAGCAATCTGTGGGCCAATTGTGAAGCAACAATCCCGTTTAGGGTCAAAAACAGTGGTTTAGGTACTAGTGTGTCAGCTGATTATTAGAACCAGCATTTTTTTATTAGAAAAAAAACAACAACCGTAATTGCAGTTTCTCTTAATTATGATGAATTGATGATGGCACACTTGGGCCACAAATTGAGAAGCAATTGCGTGAATATTTCATAAAAATATTAGCCCGTATTTATGATAATATAGAATTATACGAAAATTTTAAGTTTATTTGCTAGAAGAGTAAATAAAAATGTAATAATGATATTTTCCTAACAATAGCAACATATTGTCGTTTAAGAAGTGATAACCACGTAACTAACAAAATATAAATTTTACAAGAGGAACAAAAAAAAAACGTTTGAATGCAAATTTAAGGTTTTTGTTACACAATTATTTGGACTTTTTTGAGCCATAATTAATATAATTATGTTACAAACGGTGACATCACACACAAAATCACATTAAATGGATTTGAACAACGGTCTACCAGATGTCTCTCTCTACCAGTCAATATCTTCTTAAAATAACTTTTTATTTATTTAGCGACATTTTTCCGAACGATACACTCATTTTTTTTACGCCAAAACCTGAAAAGCACCAAAAATGTCAGTTATGTGGTATCACTTCTTAACCGACGATATACGAAAAAATATCATTTTTTTTTTCTTTTAAATGTTAACACACAGTAGGGAACATTTTCGCGAAATGGACGTGACTGGAATATTTTTTCGTGTAAAACGAATTTCGTGTTAAATGAATGATTGTTCTTAACTTTTTTTTTAAAGAATTTATAAGAGATCCGGACGGACCGGACCGGACCTACAATACTTATCTCGTGTTTTTCTATCGTTTTTTTTTTCTCCATGGTGTTTACTGTTTATTGAAAACAAAACTAGGCCCAACTTGAAGTGGAAAACGAAAGATAAACCTGAAATTACTATTTTAGTATTATTTTCAAATCATTTTTTTAACCCTTCTAGTTTCGAAAAAACTTTGAATATGATTTTGTGATTTTTTTAAAAAAAAAAAAAAAAGACAGACCATTTCTAAAAAGCCAAAGGACCCTCCTCCTCTTCACTGAATGTTTTTGCGAGCAAAATTTGATCTGGTTACGAAACGCAGATGAGTGACGTCATTCCAGGTGCACGGAAATGGTTTTTGTTGCTTCTTTTAAAAGTAGTCCCCTCATTTTTTGTTTGTTTGTAACGTGATATTCAACGTGTAAAAGATGTTGTTCATTTTTTTTAATGTTTCTTTTTATGATGTTTTTTTTTCTTTTCGGGAATTTCGATTTCCGAATCTGATTCCTTCATAAGGGGTGGGTGGTTGGGACATTAGACTACTGATGGGAGGGGAGCGTTGGTCAATGGTCATCTCTATTAATTATTCTCTCGTCTCTTTCTATTGCTAAAGATGCAAATGCAAAATAGGGTCTCCCTCATTCGTTTTGCAGTAATTGGAAAATTGGTTAGAAACTAGAATGAATTACTTATAATGCGATTTTCAAAGTGTGATATTTTTTAAGTTCGTCATTTACGTTTTTCATTTCAAGTTGGACCAAAATGAATGAAAGGTCTGACATCTAGGAGACTTAAGCTGATGCTACACGTAGCAACATTAAAGCAACAATACTAGTTGTAGCAACAGTAGTTTCCCATTTGTTGCAAGCAACACCTATGATACACGTTGCAACGTTTATGAAACTTGCAGTGAAAGCAACAACCAATGAAACAAAGAGGTTGGGAGTCAAAGACTGTAGACATTTTGTTTCGTCTTCCTCCTCCTCCTCCTCTTCATCAGTTGAAAATATGAAATGTGATTATTTAAGTCGTTTTTATTGGCTGTTGGCTGAAATGGTTCCTCGAAAATGGAACCAAGTTCTAGTTGAAAATTCTGTTGCTTTCAATCTGTGAGCAACAATTGGGGTTTCTTGCTGTTATGACAACTTTCATGAAACAATAGAGCAACACGGCTATGTTGCTCTTTTAAGTTGCCGAATTGTTGCTACGTGTAGCATCGGCTTTATATTAAGAATCGTATTGTTAATAATTTATTATTGGCCTCTATGTACAGATTTTAGCTTTATTGCGTTCTTCAAAGTTTGGAGGCTAAATGATTAGTGTTTTTTGTAGGGTGTGTGGAGGTTTTGCGGATATATAATTTAACGCTTGTTGGTTGCATTTGGCGCTAAATCAGCGCCATCATTCAACGTGGAAATTTCCTTAAAATGTAAACGGAGCTTCTCGAGCTCTTGATTATTTGTTCTGTTTTTCAGGTGCAAAAAATGAAGAGGAAAAACTTGAATATTTACTAGAAGGGTAGCTCGATCCTATAGAAGTGTATCTTCATGTTGTTAACTTTCAAAATAAGCTTTTTATGTCAGCTTGAAAATGATCCAACTTTAAAGAAAAGCACACGATGTTAATATTTTGTTCATTTTTGAACATAAAAAAAGTTTATTTTGAAAAATAGCAACCTGAAAATACCCGAAATTAAATGATTGAGCTAACCTTCTAGTTTCTAAAACATACTTTCTTGTTTTTCCTGAAAGACAGTAGAAATCAGAGATTAAAAACCATCTTAGTCATCTTTAGTCACTTTTCTAGTTTCTAAAAAAAAAAAACGTTATCTTGTTTTTTCTTAAAATTTGTTTTAAAAACGCGGAATTTTCCTAGTTCTCTGTTGAGTACTGTCAGTTTGTATCAAAAGATGGCGCTGTATACCTTATTTTTGGGGCGTCTCTTCATTGTGTGTGTCTCCTCTTTTAGCCCTTTTCTTCTTTTGATTTGATGGTTGAATTTTGTGTCATTTTCTAGTATATTTGCTGCGATATTATAATAATAATAATTGTGTTTCGACAGTGCTTTTTTTTTTTTTTTTTTTTAGTCCAACAGCAGATTGGCCTTGTGCCTATAATATTTGGATGGTAGATTTATTTGTAAATGTTGTTTATGTCACGGTCTTAGGAGGCAAGTGGCCACTTTTTCTGTCTTACAAACTCAAACAAAAGAGAAATGTTTGAAAGAGAATAAAGAAGATGCTTATTAAATGTTATTATTATAATTAACTGATTAGCACCTTGAGAACATATTATGTTTTTTTTTTAATTTCAGTGGGAATATGTTAATTGTGAAATTTTATTTCTTTACATATGTAGACATTTCTTTTGTTTTAAACAAAACCAGTTGTGTGTTGCTACTGGTGTGTAGGCCTACTACTGTGGTATAAAATGCCCAAGTTGGTAACCGGTACCAATAAGATTCAGACCGCAAGAGAGAGAGAGAGCAATAAATGGTCTTGTCACAAATGGTGCCATAACTGCTTAATTACGGGATGTGTAATAAATAAAACGTTTTTGTTTTATTTTGAGTGATTGATTGAGGGTGTCTGGATTTTTGCTGCGGCTGGTGGTGATTTATGATTAGAAGACATTTTTTCTCAAAGTTTGAATCGAGTTTCAATATCATCACAGTATCAATCAACATTTTTCAATTACGGTAGGCTAATTATTAGTATCTTTACTACTGGTTAAAAAAAAGGCCCATCACATCACAGGCAATTAGAAATCGGGACAAACAGAAGTTGGCTCATGGCTTTGTGACGACCGGCAACTTCTAATTGGTTGGTTTTGTAGTGTGACGTCACATGCTCCGCCCTTTTCAACGTGGAAGTTGCCTGTTGTCATAAAAAGGGCGGAGCCAACTTCTGTTTGTCCCGATTTCTAATTGCCTGTCATCACATCAGACGCACAAACCAAACATTTATTTAGATCAGTGTTTCCCAGTTTTATTTGACTACAGGGGGGGGGGGGAACCCTTTTATAATATTTAAAAATATTAAGGAACCCCAATAGTACTTTTACGTAATACAATTAATGCTGTATGCGGAGTGAGAAAAATGTCAGAAAAAGTAGATAATACTAATTATTAAAATTATTAATAATTAAAAACAATAATTTAGAGTATCGGATTCACTTTTTTTTTATTAATTAATAATATTTAAAAAAAAATCGCATGAAAACACATTTTTTGTCTCATTTAATTTTTGAGTTGTGTTGGAATGTCTGAAGATGGATATGCTGGGACTACTTTAATTAATCTTTTAATTATTTTAAGAAACTTATAATTATACATTTTTCGCAATGTGAAATTTAATTTAGTTTAATTTTTTGGCGGAACCCTTACTTTCTCTTCACGTGAACTCCATTAGGGAAACGCTGATCTGGTTAGTAAATAGGATAAATAGTATTATTTCAAGTGTCATTGAGGCCCCTCAAGGGGGAGGGGGGGGGGGTAAGGTTTTAGTGCAGTAGCGGCTGAGTAGCAGCCACATTTGTTTTAGTTGCTTTTACTCTGGCTTGCACTGGAGGTTGCTCCGGTTCCGTCTGCTCTGTGCTCTTGACTCGAATTAAATTTTAATTTAATTTTAAAAGTGCGTATTATTACTTAAGGAGGGTTTTAAAGTGGAAACGAACCTCGAACTCTTGATTGTTCGTTCTATCTTTCACATGCGAAATGAACGAGAAACTTGAATGTGTTTTAGAAACTAGGAGAGTAGCTCGATCACAGTTATGAGGTATTTTCTTGTTTATATATTTCAAAATAAGCTTTTTATGCGAGTCTGAAAATGACCCAACTTTTAAGCATCATCTATGCTTAGATGATATTTTTTTCATATTTTTATCTTTTAAAATGTTTTATTTTGAAAGATATATCAATATATAAAACCCATAAATGACTGAGCTGCCCTTTTAGAGTTCCTCTTAGTTTTGCTTTTGAAAGATAATCCTGAAATCGAGGGGCTTTGTCAATTTGGGGCCCGTGTCAATTTGAGAATATCGGGTCTATGTTGAATTGGTCATCAGAACAAGTTTCACTATTTCAAATAGAATCTGTTTTTGAAAGTTCTTCATCAAAATACAAAACGATTTCTTGATTGATTTAAATAAAAAAATATCCTATCTATTTTTTAAAAGAAATTTTTTCCACAATGGTTAACAGTAGTGACATTTTAGAAAAGTGAAAAGAAAGTGAAAATATGCATTTGAGAGCATTCATGGACAAGCGACTTTAAGCGGTCGAGATGGACTGCAAAAAGTGGTCAGCCGACCACACGTGAATCGACTTTATACTACCACTTTTTGCAGTTCATACAACTACACTAGGACCAATTCCTACGCTCTGGCTGTCGACTGTTGAGTGTGTGGTCCATCAAAAATTCAAAAATTATATTTGTTTGATAAAAAAACATATAAAACATAGGCAATTAGAAAACGGGAGGAACAGAAGTTGGCTCCGCCCTGTTTATGACGAACGGCAACTTCTAATTAGTTTGTTGTGTGGTTCGACGTTGAAAAGGGCGGAGCATGTGACGTCAGACTACATACCCAACCAATTAGAAGTTGCCGGTCGTCATAAAAAGGGCGGAGCCTACTTCTGTTCATCCCGTTTTCTAATTGCCTGTATATAAAACTGGTAAAAGCCGCAAAAGAAACTTGAAATTGATGTTTATTTTTTTAATAATAAGCTTAGTTTTTGAATTATTAATTTATAACAAATGTATTACAATAAAGCGGCAGTCACACTAGGCTGGTTTATAAGCCGCTGGTTGCTGCTGGCTATTAGCAGCAACAGCAAGCAGCAGCTGCTTTGGGTTCACACTTGTCCAGTCACTGCTGGTATTAGCAGTACAAGTTATCCAATCACCGTCTTGCAAAAACACAAACTCTAACAACAACCAACCCAAGCAGTGGAGTTTCAACTACCACTAGTGCCACTACAAGCAACAAAAAGTTCACACTAGATGGCAGCAGCAGGAAGGGAGTCACATGACCAGCTGGTAGCTGCTAAAGTTGGACATGTCCAACTTCACCAGCCGCTGTTAAAATTACTAGCCCGCTGATGAAAGCAGCTGCTGGTAGAAGTTCAGACTATGCTGCTAGCTGGCTACAACCAGCCAGCAGCAACCAGCAGCTTGTAAACCAGCCTAGTGTGACTGCCGCATAACAAATATATTTCATGGTGAGTTTTGATTTAGTGTAAGATGTCGATGTCGCGGTCATGTCACCAGCATCGGCCCTAGGAGCCTAGACTAATGCGGCAGTCACACTAGGCTGGTTTACAAGCTGCTGGTTGCTGCTGGCTGGTTGTAGCCAGCTAGCAGCATAGTTTGAACTGCTACCAGCAGCTGCTTTCACCATCGGGCTAGTAATTTTAACAGCGGCTGGTGAAGTTGGACATGTCCAACTTTAGCAGCTACCAGTTGGTCATGTGACTCCCTTCCTGCTGTTGCCATCTAGTGTGAACTTTTTGTTGCTTGTAGTGGCACTAGTGGTAGTTGAAACTCCACTGCTTGGGTTGGTTGTTATTAGAGTGCTGGACAAGTGTGAACCCAAAGCAGCTGCTGCTTGCTGTTGCTGCTAATAGCCAGCAGCAACCAGCGGCTTATAAACCAGCCTAGTGTGACTGCCGCTCAATTGTGGACCAAAATGCTCGCGGAATTCCGACGATGAGGATTGTAGGTAGAGGCTAGCAATTCTTTTATGTGTAATGTCATTGGAGTATGCTGGCTAATGTCATCCTTCTAATAGGCTAGTCTCCACCTACAAATCACCTGTCATCATTTAAAATGGGTGACAATGCTCCAACTACGCGCCAGAAACCACGGCTACAAATTAAAACGTATGCTGCTAATGAGGAATACTACTAATGAGTCAAGGTTCTATTTTACACACATTTATAATATCTAATTGTATTAATTGAAATGACAGCCTATTACTTTTTTATGAGAGCAATTAAGTTATTTTAATTTCTTGAAGGAAATGGGTGTTAATTTTTTTTAACTAAGGGTGCAATTAAGGGCTTCTATTTGTTAACTTACGGTATATAGTGTGTTATGAGTTCGAAAGCGAAATGCACCAAAAAAAAATTGGGTTTTCTTTCGGTTGTTGTAATCGTACCTACTGTTGTAGTGATAAGTCACATGGGCCATCACCACCACCACCAGTGGCACCAGGCAACTAACTAGGGTTGTTTATTTTTAGAGCAATGTGTGTTTTTTTAGTTTATTTTTCTTTGTATTGAAACAGCCATTCAAGGCCAGGTTTTTATATTAGTCTTTTTTTCTATCTATCTAGATAACTAAGAAACAAAAAGTGAAATTAAAGCTTTTTAAAGTGGCTCAAAACATTGCCAAATAAAATCCCCCAACGTATTTTTTTGTATGACTATAAATGCGCCATCTAGCGGCAACTGGGATACATCACAGGCAGGTGTACTCAGCAAGATGCAGTCGTTAGCCCCACTCTTTTATGAGCGTCAGACCAAATGTCTGCCAATTAGAAATTTAAAAGGGCGGGGCATGTGACATCAGACAAAATAACAAACCAATGAGAAGTTACCGTTCCTCATAAAAAGGGGGGGGGGGGACAAACGATGGATTTGTGCTGAGCACACCTGCCTGTGATACGTCTGCATTCCGCATTAAAATTATCAATTACTTCGGTCTGTTTTTTTTTTGGATATTGCTAAATGGTGATTTTCTGCAAGCAAAGATCAGTATTGATTTTTGATTTGGTAGCTTTTGAGTGTGTCCGAAGATGGCGTGTTTCTGAATTAAGAGTGCATGTTGTGATGTAGCCGCCATGTTGGATCACCCATTGGATCTTTTATTTCTATAGATCGTGTGCTTTGACATTTATGTTTTTTGAAGAGAGAATTGCGAGTAAGAAGAGCTTTTTTTATTAAAAAAAAATCTGAGGTCTTCTAAATTTCGTTGTTCCATTTCTGGTGCAATTGTTTTTTTTTCTTCTTCTAATCTATAAACGAACGCAAACCAAGCAGGTCTGAATTGGTTTATCTTTATTGAAAATGTATTCGCCTGGCAGACATAAGTGATAAAAGCTAAAATCGATTCATCTGCTGAGAATATATATGGCTGGTGGTATTTGGTGAATGCCATAATAAAGAAGAATAAGAAGAAAAACAAGGACCTATATCGCAATTAGTGACGTGAATAACACTATCAAGAGTGTGTTGCTATCTAATTTTTTAATTCTTGATTGTTTGAAGTGGGGGGGGGGGGTGTCGTTGAGGGGAGGATTCGGGAGAGGGTTTAAGGTACTTGAAACCTTTTAGTTGGTATGGTTTTAGGTTTTTGTGTGAATTACAAATTAAGAAACAAGCAGTAAACATAAGTAAAAAACACTATCATCAATATTTGCTATTATTAAAATCGATGCCCAAAATAGTTTCACTATAATTGAAGGGAGGGGGGCCTCCGTGTAGTGCACCTTGTTTGTTGGTCCTATAAGAAAGAGGCATGCCTTTCAGGTAGAAAGCGCTCTCTTTATTTTTCTGCAATAGACGCACTGATTGGTAGACATAGAGAGAGCGCGCTCTTTTTGAGCTATGTCACTTTTCTCACTAACTAAAAGGATGCTTAGGATAGGGTTCCGCTTTTTCTATTATGTTTACGAATGTATAACATTGAGCGCGTTTTAGATTTGGAATTCACTTTTATAATATCTGTCGGTTGTGTCATCTTCTCTTGTTGTGACCTTTTTTTTTTTTGTTCGTTTCGTTCATCTTTCGTCGTCTTCTTCTCTTGTGTGTCGCTTTTTTAATCTCTCTTTCTATACATCATCATTTTTTATACATCCATGTGTTTTTTAAATAGATTTTTTTTCTGCTCTTCATTTGGTTTCCTACTTCGTATGTGACTTTTTTTTTTAAAAAAAATATTAATTATTCATGACTTATATATTTTCAGTGGTTTTTCTACTTTGTGACTTCAAAGTGAATGTGTATTTGTGCAATATATTTTAAGTGGGATCTATTACATTAATCTAGGGGCCTCTTTTTTTTAAAGAAATATATATTATATTCATATTATGTTCAAGTAGTTTTCGACATTGTGGATTTAAGTGGTAAGAAAAAATATAAAATTTCATCTTATCAAATCAACTAAAAAAAATAGAATATAATTGTAATTAATATATGTATAATATTTGATAACGTTTTAGCCAGTCTTAAATATTTAGAGAGAGAAGAAAAAAACTTGACTGAATATCATTTCTAGTTAGCCTTGTTTTGGGCATTACACACATTGCCTGAAACGCTTACGAAATTGTTGTTTTAGTAAGTTTGTCTAGTTAAGGATATGTTTTTTTAAATTTCGGGTTAACTTTACGCTTTTTTTTTCACTTTCTTTCATGTGGGGAAATAAAAAATACACTCTTGTAATTGATTCATTCAGCTAGGAAAAATATTGTATAGATTGATTTGTACTGTTGGTGGCGCCGAAAGGTCGAATCATTTGGCGCCCTGTGGACGTCACACACATGAACCAGTGAAGTGACGTCATTTTTTTTTTTTTTTTTGTTTGTGGGTGATTTTGTATAAAGGGAACTATTTCCTGGATGCTGTTTTCTGTGGGATTTCTTTTTTTGTTGTTGTTTCGTTTGCAATTATGAAAGGATTTAGATCAGAACGAAAAAAAGAAATTATTCTCAAATTGTATGTTGCAAAGAAAAATTGGAAGTAGTTTTATTAAATTTAAAAAAAAAGTAACAAAAGGAAACAATCTTTTGTGTATTAATAATAATACACTTATGACTTGAGTTTTGAGCGAGTTTTAATAATTGTAATTGGGTTTAATTGTGATGTTTTATACGAAAAAAAAAATGTAAAAGTGGTTAAGTTCCCTCCTGTGTATCCATGCGCGTATTTGTGCAGGGTAGTTGCAAAGTCTTATTACCCTGTATAGTTGTGACGTTCATATTAATGATTGCTACTAAGTCAAAGGCAGTGCTAAACGTCTGACGAGAAGGTTAAGATAAATGTTGATTAGTTTAGCGTGATTTACATTTTTGCTACTTTTGTTGGTTTTGGACAGGTTTCTTAATTCGCCAGCGATTTCGCTGATAAATTTTTTTTTTAAAAGACTCCTTTTATTTGCTAGCGTTTAAAGTTTTGAATTCGCGGCGTCCATTGGTCGCTTGGTAAAGTTGAACATGTTCCATTTTATTGTTCGCGGTTCAGCTGCCAACTGGAAGATTTTTAGTAGCTACTTTAAAAGAAGCACGGTGTCAGGATGGTAGCGAATTAAGCAGCGAGCAACTGACGAATTGTTGAGCTACTGCGCTTGCGTGAGAAGGCCAGTCGGCAGCAGGCTTCATACTTTTTAGCAGCACCGTGTAAACGGTTTAATGCTAGCGACGTTGTCAGCCAAAGTTCGCTTTGGCTGATCGAGAAGCAGCTGGCAACAAAGAAGTCAGCGACCAGCGTCAAAAGTATATAGCACTGTGTAAAACCACAATTACACTAGCAGCTTTTAATGCATTTTCAACTTGCAACTGGAACTTTGTAATAATAAACGTCTATGTCACACATGAAACTAGTTTTACAACCTAGTTCCAATCAAGTTTTCAAAGTGTGTCCACATTGTGGAAGCCATTATGATCAGCTAACAGGAAGTTTGTAAACTGGAAGTCATGAATTGATGTCATTTCCGGCATATAGCCTGATTGGTTGTGGGAAAGTTTAATAAAAAGTCAGTTGAACATGTGCAACTCATTGAGACTCGCACTAGTTGAAAAGAAAGTTAACTCTTTTTAAACCTTTTTATAATAAGAGGTGACTCAACTCAGATTAAGTAAAGCGGCCATGTTCGTTTGTCATGTGACAGCTTTTCACGGGATTGTATGCCGCTGTTCAGAACCGGATTAAGGTATTCACATGCCCCTGGACAAAAAAGAAAATATGCCCTCGATAAATAAACTTATGACTTACTAACTTATGGTTCATTTCTATTATAGAATAGGCCCCCCTTTTTTCAATATGCCACTGGCATTTGCCCACTCCGCCCAAGCCTTAATCAGGCCCTGCCACTGTAACGTCACAATGGTAACATGACCGGGTTTACTTAAACCTTTGAAGTGAACCGTGTTTAGCTTTTAGTAGAGGTGGCGCCATCCATTAGCCACACGCACAATCATGGCACGGAATGTTCCATTGGCTGGATTCTTAGTTTAGCTTGATGTTGCTAGTAAGATGTAGAGAAGAGAGGGGTGTGGGGTGGGGGGGGGGGGAGATAGAGTGTGAGATCTTTTGAGTATTTTTGTCTCGAGTTTTTTTCTCTCTCCCTCCATCTGTTCCCATCATCATCATCATCATCATCCATTGCATCCGATTACTGAGATTCCTTTTAAAAACCAACGACGCTTTCATATTATTATATATGAGAAGAACGTTTGCCAAAATGTTTTTTTTTTTGCGTTCCTTTTGCTTCGTTTTTTTATCCATTACTTGGTTCTCCTTTTTTTTGGTTCATTTTCCCCCCTCCCCAGTCTTTTCTTGTCTGCTCGTTTGTCTACTTTTTCATGGATTAATTTTGCAATTCCTGCAGTAGTATTACGACAGTTTCATTGGGCATGACGTCACTTCATAGATGTCTATAGCTTTCACGTCACAGCTAGTGAAATTGCAGTATGTTGCGGGGTTTGTAGTGAGATTGGGGGGAGGCACGTCTCCCCCCCCCCCATGGGATGAGATTGAAGTTTGTGGGGGTGGAGTAGTAATAGATAGAATGTCCTCCTCTACCCAGCTCGATTATTATCGAGGCTAATTCACGATGAAATTTGTTAGATGTCGCGAGGAGCGAACGCGAGAGAGAGGGATATAGCATTTTTTTTTCCCCCCACATTTTTTTACACTTGGTTCTAAATATGTTTAATGCATTTTTTATGTACAACTCGTTTACTTTTAATTTCTGGTCTAAATGCGCATAAGTTCGCAATTTGCTTATTAAAAGTAGGGATGTGGCGGAAAGAGCTATTATATTAAATGTATGTTAGCCTGAAAATTTTGGAGTTTTTTTTATTAGTGCTATGGGTCGTATTCGTTAATAATTATTAAGTCAAAGCTAGTGCTAAATTCAAGAACTTTTGATAGAAAGTTTCATGTAAAAGTTGTTGAGTTCAGCTTTGACTTTGCAATAATAGATCCTAAGAATCTCGTTGTCAAAATTTAAATGAGATTTTTTTGATTAATTTTTAAAAATGAACATTTTTCTTGAAGTTTTATTTACTTTACAAATAATATGTACACCAATTGTGTACAATTAGAAACTTTAAACTAATGAAATTGAATTTCAGAACTTTCAAACAGAATCGGAGAAGTGGAAAGAATAAAAAAAAAGTCCGAATGACTGTGAATGACAATATGAAATTGTAGGCCTAAATCATTTTAAACAAGTAATTTAATAAAATGAATAAACTAAGAAGCAATGAAATATCAGCTTAAATCTTGAAACTCTTGACTGCATTTGGTAGGTAGGCCTGTTTTTTATGCCGATTTCAACTCAAGACATCAGGCCAAGTAACAAAAAAAAAACAAAGGTAGAAAGTGAACAGCAAAGTTTTCTTCTGTGAAATTTCAAACTTGTCTATAAGTGATTTAAATTGTGATTTTTTTTTATTGATTTAAATCCAACAACTCTCGTACTTGAATTGCTAGTCTTACCACTAGTTAACTTAGCTTTGGTTTTGAGACATAATTTGTATTATGATGAACTTTTAACCCTTTTTCATTCTTATGAAGGGAGGAGAGTCCTCCTCCGAGGCTAGAAATAGAGGGATGAATGACTCAGGGTTGGAACTCACGAGGGTGACGACCCAATTTCTAAATTGGTTTCTTTATGTATAACGAAAAAAAATGACTAAAAAGGTCGATGTCGTTTTAAACCAGGTGTTAATTGAAGAAGCCATTTTGGGTTTGGCGCCCGATTTCATAAAAAAAAATGGTTCAAGGGAAGTCAAGCTGTTTAAGTTTGCATAATAAGTTTGAACTTATTAGATTTTTTATCTTTTATTATTAATTACGTGTACGAGTCATTATTGGCTATTGCTACATCCATCTGTTGTTTTACATTAACTTCCAACCCCAATTTCCTCCGTTTCTTTTTCTTTTAAAACCAAATGACTTTCACCAGTGCTCTCTCCGGTTTTGCAAAAATATAAAGTAAAGCGACAAATTTGTAAATACACAACTTGTAATTTTGTCAAAATTTCTGAAATTGTTTTACCTTTTTCCACAAAACCATTATTTTTAGAAATGCAATTTGATTAGGGCCTCCGTTTAACGAAAATATGTTTACAAAATGATACAATTTATTAAATGATAAAATACGGTTTGAACATTGATAATGGGGCTGTGTTAGAAATTTCGTTTTAATCGATCTTCATAAATGGTTTTTGTGGAGTAGAAACATTTTTTTTTTACGGGGGTCCAATTTGGCCTTATTTAGCAGAGTATCCACTATTCGATTTAATCGATATATCGATCCTATAGCGCGGAACAAGTACGTATTTTTTGAAACTTGATGCTGTGTCTATAGGATCTAAAAATCATGTTGCTATGTTATGATGGATACTTGTGTTGAATTTGCCTGCGTTGCGCAGTGCTTTAATGTGCGAGCCTCGTGGAAGGGTCTCTCTTTTTGGTGGTTTGAACCCCGAGAATTTTTCTTAGAAATTTCCCTTTTTTTTTCTCTTTTCATACGGTTTTATTACTATTGTCTGGTATATATTAAATATGTTGTGTGTGTGTGTCACAGGCGCGCAAATAACGCCAAGTAAATTTGATTTATACTACTGATAAATTATTTTGCAAATTCTATAGGGATCGATAGGAATCGATAAGATTGAATCGTGGGAAGGCCTACTCTCTGCGACGAAACATTTGTAATAAAAAAAGGACGAGAAATCTCATTTTTTTTTTTGCCTTATAACTTAAGACAATAAGTTAAAAACTATTGAATGTGCGAAACGCAATCAAAACGAAATTTATTGGGGGATGGGTCATTTTAATTGACTGTTGTTGTTTTGTACGTTTTTTTGCGACTTAAGTCACAGGTAGATAATAACTTGGTTTTTTTCCAGAACTTTTAATAAGATCTAATTTATTTCAAATTTTGTTTATATTATTAATTAAACGGAAATGAGAAGAACAATTTAAACTGATTGTCAACTTAAAAGATATCGCTGGGTTGGAATATTTTAAGTGAGTTGCATCATAATTTGTGTTGTGACTGGTCTCTCTCTCTCTCTCTCTCACTTTTGTGATTGTTACTGGTTATTAACTAAATAAGATAATGGAGTAATGACGTCTCAGCCAATACACAGGGCCCATACAAAGAGCGGTTCGTGTGAAGTGTGGGGCCCATAGTGTTCCTCTCCTGAATTGCAGAAGTATTCGAAAATCAGCTGTTCTTAAAACATCTTAAGTGACTTTCCCAATGTCAATATTGGAAGCCATGATTGACTGCAATGTGTCCTCGAATGAATTGCAATTGCCATTGTTGTGATAATACTATTGCAAGACTTAAGAGTGGTTGGTGGTTTCTGGCACACCGTCTAAAGCGGCCATCATACTGGCTATTTTTCTCGCAAGATTTCTCCTCGTCAAGAAATAAGTCAAATATTGTTGTGAATCTTTGCACACGTTTTTCTTGTAAAACAACACAGATCAGCGTTATTTTTCTGTGCCGGAAACCACTTGCAAGATTATTATCACATTGGTAATTGCAATTTATAACTGTGCAAGATTTACAGTCGTATTCGAGTTAAATCTTGTTGCGAGAAAATTAAGCCAGTGTGATCGCCACTTTAAGCAGAAGCATAATCTGAACACAGGCAATTAGAAATCGGGACAAGCAGAAGTTGGCTCCGCCCTTTTTATGACGATCGGCAACTTCTAATTAGTTGGTTATGTAGTCTGACGTCACAGGCTCCGCCCCTTTTCAACGTTGAATCACACAACAAACCAATTAGAAGTTGCCCGTCGTCATAAAAAGGGTGGAGCTAACTTCTGTTTGTTCCGATTTCTAATTGCCTGTGTTCTTGAACTGAGATTGGTTGTCACTCGTGCGGTGGTCGTGCGACACGTCTCGACTATTTACTGACATAATATTGTGATCCAAAAACAGATTTAATAAAAGAGTTATACAATGCACGGTGTATTTATTTAAGGGGTTTTATTCTTTTGTTCATTATATATGCATTTATTATTTGACACACACACACACACACAGACACCGTTGTTCGTTTGTAAAGCCACTCAACTGTTATTTCATGAGGAGAAAGGAGAGGACGTCATTGCTCACCTTCGAGATTAAAAAGTGGCCTACCCTTTTTTTTCTTCTTCTTTTCATATTAAAATATTAAACATTGTTATAACACACATGCATATGCATATATATGAATGGAACCGTAATTGGATGAGATAAGTGTTACGCCAAAAGCCAAAACACAATCTCCAATTATCCTCCAGAGTGAACCAACTTCTTCGTTCCGTCTTAATTGCTTTTTCTTGAGAATTTTTTTCTCTCCCTCTTTTCCCTTCATATTTCCTAATTCAGTCGACTAAGAGAAAATAATACATGGATATATAATAACGCCTATATATGCATATTATAATTATTATTATTATTCTGTATCAGTTTGTTTCTAAGTGAATTGTTTCCGCAAGACGCAAGTGTATTTATGGCGGCAGAGTCGGGGAAAATCTTTCTTTTTCTTAGCTCATCTTTTAACTCTTTAGCTTTATTTCTTGTCTTATTTTTTTATTTGGTTACATTACCAAATCTCAAGACAGATCGTGTAATGTCAGTAATGAAATAGAACGTAATCTCTCTCTCTCTCTCTCTGAATGATAATTTTCTTAGTATGTTTTGAAATTCATGTTAATTTATTTGGAAGTTAGACAAGCGGTGGCGGCGGCTGCAAATTTTCAAGGGATTTTTAAAGGAAAGATTACGTTGACGACGACGACAGGCAACTTTACCGCCACATCACTGTTGTGGTGGCAACTGGTGTATGAATGCAAATAATTCATTACTCTTGAAATCAATGAATCATTATTAATCATAAAATGCATGAATACACTAAGGGATTCATAATGTCGCGCATGTTAGAGGGCGCTGCACTCAGGATTGTTAGTGATATATATATATATATATATATATATCTCAAGTGATATTAAGGTTCGTCCACACCAAAAGAAACATGGAGGAACTTTTGTGTTTATGGTGCTTGTTCCTGTAACTTATTCCTATATGTTTCTCCAATGTTTCCGATAATAATAGAAACGACTGTTCCTCTTTGTTGTTTTGTTTCCAAAAAAAAAAACCGGTAAGGCCTAAAGATGAAATGAAAAATAGAAACATGAGTAAACATTTATGCTTTTGTCACTGTAGATGAATCGGTGTGACCAGGGTCTTTCTTGTTCTCTAATTTTTTGAATTGACGGTGATCAACTTTTTCTTTGTAGTGAGCAAAAAAAAAAATGTTGCTTTGTTGCTTGACAGAGCAAACTGTTTATGGCAACACAAATAAAATGTTGCACTAAAGAGTTGCTTTGGTAGACACAGGTTGTTTCACTATATGTTGCCTTTGTTTCTGTTTCCAGAAACGGGTTGCAACAAACTGTTCTTCTTACGTTTCTTTTGGTGTGGCTATAGCTGTATAATTATAGTATATTTGCTTACATTTTTTAAACTTCTATTGATGATAGTCTATATTAGGGTTGGGGGTCACTACAGCTACCAAGGCTCACAAGCGCTACTAAGACCCTTAACGATCCTAACCAAAAAAGTACCGATACTAACCGAACCTAACCGATCCTAACCGAACCTAACCGATCCTAACCTAACCGAACCTAACCGATCCTAACCAAACCTAACCGAACCTAACCGATCCTAACCAAACCTAACCGAAACGTAACAACCGAATGTAATCTAAACTAAACGTATTGATAAATAAAAAGGCCTATATTTTTTGGTAGCTGTAGTGACCCTGGTGGCTGTAGTGAGCCTAGTAGCTGTAGTGAGCCAGTCCCTATATTAGTGGTATCCACCCCTACTTGCTAAAAAAAAAATCCGGAACACGTGCAACCGGATTAAATAGCCGGTTATTTAACAGCCGCCATTATTCTGTTTAGTGCGCGCGCACTCTCGTACAGACGAGATTTCAACATGGAACTCAGTGGAAAATTTGCTGCGTTTGCAAGTTCTTTCGTAATTTATTTGCACAAGTTAATATGTCGTTATCAATGAAATTGAATAAATATCAATTTGGTTTGCGGATCTCACGGGACCGTCTTGTGCCACCTCACATTGGAGACCATTGTTGTATGTTTGCAAAATGTTACATAATGGAAAAACTAAAAATGTAACGGCATATTTATAACATTTTTCCAAGGATGTCAATTTGGCTTCACCATTCTGTGATTTTCTAAAAATTAATACCGGTAACTCGATAATGAATATTAATAAATAGTAACAGTGTGAATCACTGTGAGACCCGGATACATCTTTGAAATCATTTCCACGTATTTGGGCATTCTTAATAATAGTATCACTTCTAGTTATGATTTTTGTATTATGGAATTTGTGAGAGGTTCTTCACTATCAACTACCCTTTTTTGAGAGATATAAATGGGATCCACTGAGCCATCAAATTTAACAATTATGAGTTATAACTTTGTGCAAGTTGAGTTAAACAACTTGAAGCACTACCGAATGTAGTGAGTAGTAGTACTGAAAGTAGTTCAGTAGTTTCACTACTGAAGGGGGGGACTACCTGGTGAAAATTGTAACTTTGGGGGGGGGGGGGTCTGTGGTGGGTTTCTGCGCGTAAGTTTTGCAAGATCTCAACAAAGAACTAGTAAGGAACGGAACAATTAATTGCATGAAACTGGTTAATACCGTGTTTAAGTACATTATAGGCCTATTTAAAATGTTTGTCAAACGTTTTATTAAAGTACTAGTGGGGTAACCCGTCATAAATGACGGGAGCAAAATTCACAGGCAATTGTGCACATGTGCGTCGTTTGTTCCTTTTTTACTCCTTCCATTTCAATTTCAGTCACCCCCTCCCACTTTTTCCCCCTCCACGTTTCTCCCCCCCCCCCTTGTACACTTTCCAACCTTTTCCCCTCTCCAATTTATTATCATGGGGTTCTTGGATGGGAAGGGTGCGACATATAGTTGACTTTGAGAAAAAAAGCTGTTCATTTCTTCATTTATTTAAATTTATATAAATTCCGATGTGCTTCAATGGTTGTACAGCGTTACTTCAGACAGATAGACACACAGACCTGGGATATTATATATATAATATGTCACTGGAGGATTTACATTGAAATTCATTAAAATTGTAAATTGCATTTTGCCTGACGTACTAATTCCTCCTTACTTCCTTAGGGTAGAATCGCACACACTGAAAAGCCACCAGAAAACAGAAATAAAAAATCAAAATATTTCTATGGTCCTTTGTGCTGAAAGATATATATGGCGCTGCTGCTAAATGCGCTACAAAGTGAAATTCAGTGGGAATTTTTTAAACGCGCGCGCGCGTGATTATTTCCTTAATAAAAATTACGATCGTGTAAGCTTGTTGTTGGAAAGGTAAAAAGTTCGATCTAATGTTCTCGTTGCGATCATGCAGCTTAATGCATTGCATACAGAAAAATGACGTCACTACCGTGACGTCCAGCATTGCATTGTGGTCCAAGGCGCCGGCCGTGCTGTGACGTCATTTTTTTGTAATACTGTATGCAGTGCATTAGTTGCACGAGAGCATTACTTTGATAAAAATCCATTAATTTGATATACTGTTTAAAAAAATATATTATATATTTTGTTTAAAAAAAAAATTGTTTCAGTATTACTGGAAAATGGCGGGTTTATTTTTTTTATGTATAACTCAAGACATCATTAAAAACTGGCTTTTTTTATTTGACAGAAAATACTTTTGCCAAATTCTGCTTACACTTGGTATTATTACACCTCTTGATCTCAACGCAAAAACAAAGAAAAAGGTCCACAATTTCATTTCATTCTCATTCTCTCTCCCTCCCTCTAACCTTTTTATAAATTATAACGTAGGCCTATCTAGTATTCTAATCTCATTTTTGATTGCTAGCTGTCGCCAGGTTGCGCTTTACAGCGGAATCAATAACAAAATAGTTTTTGAGAACTGTCAATCTGTTTTTGAAACACTTCCAAGTTTTCTCTTATCATTTCTCTTTCTCACCACCTTATGAATTTTAATTTTCAAATAAATAATGATTCATTATCACTGTCTGGATATATATTTTTTTAAATAATTATTGCTTTAATAATTGCTTTAATTGTCTTAAGTAATGTATAGAGTTGACACAAATGATATTTTCGATATTACTGAGAGTGAGGGGGGTGGCTTTGGGGTGGGTGGTGATTTTTTTTTTAAATTTTAATGTGGAGACACTTGAGTATAAGACGAGAGTAAGTAGTAGTAAATAGGCCTCTAATGTGTGTTTCTATGGTTTTTTTTTAATCTGGTCTGAATCATTTAATGGCATAAAATAGTTTTGCTGCAGCTTCTTCGTGTTCTTTATGTAAAGACTGCAAGAAAGATCTGCTGCAGCAGACACAAACTCTTCTCCTCCACCACCACCACCACCACCCTCCTCCTCTTTCCGTTTTTTCTTCCATCATCAACATGTACTTTATGTGTATTTTGGACTCGAAACTACCTTTCTACCCCTGCTGTGAGGCTCAATTTGGCACATTCCATTGCGCATACGTCAATCTGCGCAAAAGCCTCGCCTCTTTCAGGGGTGGTGTGTCTATTGGTTAGGTTTTTTTTTTTCTTTCTTCTCTCTCTTTCGTTCTATCCATGTTTCGCATCCTTCCCAGAATCCTTTTAACCAAAATGGCCGCAGTTTTATCTGGAGTTCCGTTACATTGCTCGTTGACGGTCATCACTTTCGTGTTTTGAATGTATTCAAATTGGATTCTATTTGAGTGATTGTAAATGTAGTGTGTTTTAAAAAGGTAGGATTTTTTCTGTTGTTTTCTTCTTAGTTATTCATTTTTTGCAGTCGTTTTTCCTATCGATGATGTTGTATTAAGATAAATGCGGCTAAATTGGATGATGATGATGAGGAGGAGGAGGAGAAGGAGAAGGCGGCGGCTGCGAAAGAGAAGTATAGAAGGAGACTTGGTTTGAGGCTAGTCTCTTTTCTTCTCTTTCGCTGTTTCTAACGTAATCTCGGCGAGTTCATTTTGTTTATTCGGGTGGGGATTTCGAAGATTCTTTTATCGTTCTGCTTTTTTTTCTTACTTTATTCTTTCCACAAAATGGAAAAACCATTTTTAAAGAACAATTTAAGAAAGGTTATTTTTTATTTTTATCTTTCTTTCTTAAAAATGGATAAACACTTATTGTAATTTTATGTCTTGGACTAAAGTGTGTTTCATGTTAAAATGAAAATTTCTAGAGAGAGAGGATTATGGGTAGGGGGGGGGGGGGGTTTCTTATTATTTTAATGACGGCGGTGATATGGGAGGGAGAAAAAAAAGTTCCCCCTTTAGTTTGGCTTTTCTTTAGAACTTCAGTTGTATGAAATGAATGAAGGGATAATAATCATCATCATCTTAGATGCAAGTTTAGGTAGAAATGACATCATTTACGAATGTAAGTTATTTTATTCAAGTTTAAAATCTGTTTTCTTCTTCTTCTCGTTAATTGACTATTTTTATCGATTGTTTATGTCTGGAAAGACATTCTGGAAGAAACTCTTCCTCTAATGGATTAGTTACTCAAATGGAGGAATTTAATGGAAATAGTTGTTTCTTAAAAGTACAAGGGCTAAATTGGGAACCGATTTTCTTTACAAACATTTACACACACACACACACACACACACAGCGCCTTGTAGGTTTTTTTATTTGTGTTTGTGCCGGTTTCAGGTTTGAAACCTGGTTTGTTTGCAACTGTTTACATCAAGCGTAACTCAATGATGTCGATGTTGAGGGGGGGGGGGGGGTGAGGGTGTTGGATTTGTAAGAGTTAGTCAATATTTAATGGAACAAAAAAAAATAAGGGTCGTTATCATTGCAGTCGAATTTATTATTCATGTCTTGATTTTATTTCCACCATAATTCATTTTATTTATAGAGAAAAGAGAGTAATAATCGTTAATTCTAAACTGAAATTTATAGAAATGTCGTTTCTATTGACATAAACACAAGGGTGCGGGGGGGGGGGCTCTATTGGGGGGAGGGGGCTCAGGGTTACAATCTTCCCCCCCCCCCCCTTCCTCCCAATGTTGTGTTTATAGTCGCGATTTAACCGTTTTCTGCGAAAATTTTGATAAAGATATGGTCGCGAAATTCCGACTATAAATTTGTTTTTTAAAGTAATTTCTACGCCCTCTAGTGACAAATGTCATGGAAAAACAAAGATTCCTAATTTCCATTGTGTTTTCAATCTCCTTTTACCATCACAATGGCGGTTTATTTTATTTTTATGATCTATGGTTTTATCCATATGGAGAGAGGAAAGGGATAGGGGGGGGCCCTCCTTCCCTCCCTATACGAAGAGGGCGTTGTCCCATATATATTCTTATTTTTTTCGACCCCATTTTTCTTCTTCTTCTTCTTCTGTCTGTTTGAACATGAAAACGCGTTGTGTGCGTGTTTGTGAAAAGACTCAGTGCCTATGCGTGTCTATTGTTTGATTTGATGATCACAATTATTCATCTTTTTTTCTTTTTCTTCTTCATCGTCTTTTCTTTTTTTTTTTTTTGGTCTTACCCCGATCGATATATTGATTGTAAGCGATATAAGTATCGATACTGTAACGACGTTTGGGTCGAAATTCAGGAAGAAAACTTGGCACTTGAACTTTTTTTTAACTCTTCTGGGCAAAGGGATTGAAACATAGAAAACAAAATGATTGCTTTTGGGGTTCAATAACAACACAGGGTTTGATCTGTGTTTTGGGACGCTGTTTCTAGGGTGCAAGTTAATAATGGCCGTAATCGTAAACTAAAGAAATCGCCAATATATGGAGGAGAAAAACCGGAAAAACGGGATCCGGAACATGTGGGTGGGACGTGTGTACACATAGTGTACGAGACTTATGCTGGCTCCGCCTACTTTTCTGCAGAAAGCAATCATCTAAATCAGAAACTTGAGCAGACGTTTCAAATTTAATATTTAATATGGCGACCTTTAGTGTGTGGGGGGAAAGTAAGAATATAAAGAATGTTTCTGATGATGGGCGCCATATTTGCACCATAGCCTCCTCTTCCTCATTCCGTCCCCTTATATTTGAGGAAATAATGGCAAAATGATGCACATCCGGAAAGTTTAACAGATTTGTTAAGGGGTATAGAGCAATCGCCTTTCTGTATATTTTTTTAGTCTTTCTCTTTAGTTTTCCGATTACGGCCATTGTTCAAGTGCCATATTTAATTCTTGAAGTTGCGGGTGGGGCCCCTTGATCAAGTCACTCGAATGAAGGGATGTGATTTGAATCACATTTTGTATTTGTTTCTTCCAATAATGGATTTTTTTTTGGAAGGGGGGAGGGTGAAGGGAGCGAGGATTTTGATCGAAAATATTTATTTACTTAATTTGCAATTCAGTTGTTTGACAATATTTAGTGAATAAAATGATCAAAGGAGAAAGTAACTTACTAAGTTACTAATCTTGATCAGCCAGCGAGGTAACAACTTTTATCAGTGTATAAGGCTTGGATTACACGGACGATATTTACAGCGAGATTCACTGCTGTATTTTCTACAATAAATTGTGATTGGCAGTGTGATAATCAGGGCCGGATTTAGCCAAGTTTCGAGGGGGAGGGGCAAGCTAGAATTTTAGCGCGAAAGGGGGAAAGGGTAATGTAAATATCTGGCGCTGCTCTCACGTGGTGTGCGCGCTCCTCTTATTTCGAGGAGGAAAATGTTTTTTTTTTCCTACTTCAAGTAAGGAAAAGAAAAGAACCTCTTTTGGCTCCTTCTGGCCTGGCG